>CM063313.1:3418041-4091791 GCA_032173965.1 Sitta carolinensis | reverse complement strand
ACCATTATTAGGTGCCCCTTATTGCCCCAGCTGAGATCGTTTTACTGGGCTATTCATCTTCCCTGGAAGGGTGTGTTTGAAGCTGCTGAGCTCTGAACACCAGAATCACTCTGGCTCCATCTCCCTGGAGTTTCCCAAGCTACGAGCAGGTCTGTATCTGAGATCGGTTTCCTCTAACAAAGCCAGTCCCTATCTAGGGATCTGCTTTCCTGCAACAAAAATATGCCCCAGGTGAGAAATTTGCCTCCTGAACTCAGTGTGACCTCCAAGAGCTGAAAGACTTTGGATTAGGAGCATTGAGCTTGACTGTGCTGAAAATCAATCCAACCTCAGAGCGTCACTGCTGCCAAGAGTGGTGATGTATCTCTGTAAAAAACAAGTCCCAGGAAAAGTTATTTTTATAGTATACACACTGAAACACCAGTGCTGTCCCAGTCCAGCACAGTCTCTCTCAAGCTGGAGGCCTCCAAGAAATGATCCCAGTTGTGGGTTGATGTCCCACTGTCCTTCTCTCCATGGGCAGCAGACAGAGCTGGCAGCTCCTCCAGCTAGGGATGTTGCTGCATGGGTTTTTTAATGCTTCAACGGCAGCATTTTGTCCCCAGTAAACTCCCTAAAAGGAAAAGAAGAGCCTGAAGGGTTAAAACAGCTCTGAAAGTTTTACGAGTCCAGGCTGCAGATGTTGTAGGCAGGGAGATGAAAGCAAACCCTTCTGCCCAGTCGTGGAGGCTGAAAGCCCTGAACAGCCCCTCTGATGGAGGCAATTCCCTGCCTCCAGCCCCACTGCACGCTGTCTGCTGGCTGGAAGTGGTTCTGCTGGTGAGCCCACAAGCAGCACATCACTGCACGAGGCCTCTCCATCCCACTGCTCACTCTTGATGAATTATTAAAACCAGAAAATTCTCCAACCATGAAATTCATCCCAGCTTCCCCATGGCATGCTGGGCTGGAAGAACCAAACCGCAGGGCCTGCACTTCCAGGGAAGGAGTAAATACCACTTCCAGCAGGGCATTTTGGGGTGCTGCACCATCTCCAGTGGTTTGGTTTTGTTTGTGCCAGTGTTCCCCTGTAGGTCCTGCAGCCATCCCAGGTGAGCAACTGCTCTGCAGGACCCCACCACCCAGCTCCCACCAGGAGGATGGTTCCCCTTCCTTCACTTTCGTCAGATCTGGTTTCCACTTTCTTTCACTGGATCCCTTTTACATGATCTTAATTTTCTAATTTCCTCCTATCAGCCTTGCCTTACCTTGCTGATGAGAGGCCAAACTTGTTTTCTGACCCGTTTTCCACTGGAGATTGGCTCTAAACTGAGCTAACAATCTTTGGCAGCTGTGATGCTGGGCCCCAGTTATGTCCCTTCACTGGTTGAAGGTTGGAGCCAGAGCTGTCCTGTTCCTTTCTTTGCAGCATGCCTTGTGCAAAACAGATATCTTTGGGGTTTGAATGTTTTTTTTCCTATTTCAAGCATATTCATGCTGACATTCTCATCTGGGCAGCTGCAGGGAATAACAAAGGACCCCCCTCAGCTCTCACACAACAACTCCCTGGAGGTCTTTGGTGGTCCAGCTCCAAACCCAGAGTACGGATATGCCTCAGAATAACTTACATATTTGCTACAGGGCAGAGGATATAAATACATCCATGGTAATGCCAGTCCTATGTATCGCCTCGACAGCAAAATTAGTACTTAGTTCCTTGCAATATGTGGGATTTTTTTTCCCTTTTTCCCCATGCGTGTTGTAACCCTGGTAACCGACAGCACCCGCACCGACGACGTCTGACTCGCGCTGCTTTGTTCCCGTCTGGTACAAAAAAAGGCTGCAAACACTCCACCACGCTGAAAGCTAATGAAACCACCCAGATTTGACTCTCAGAGCTGATCTAAAACCCTGCGTGCCTCAATCACCCTCCATTTAGGCCCAGCCCTGCTCTGTTGCAAGGGATGGAGCCAAGAGCCTGGAGCACCTGCCCATGGCATCGGGCACAGCCCAGCTCAGAGGGGCACAATGCCTCTTGGCTGAAGGAGTTCAGAGTTCCCACAACCTCGCAATGGTGTGGAGGGTGCAAGAGGACCCTTAACCTCTTCTTTCAGCCCAAATATAAATACATCTTACTGCAGATAGCACTGGGCACACGCAGGCAGGGGACGGGAACACCAATGTCCCTCTGCACAGCATGTCTCAATCACTGAAATTGGTTTGTGCTCCTGCTCAGTGCTGCTTTTGCTTGCTCACCAACCCAGCGAGCATCCCAAAAGCCCAGACACCAAAGCACCGTGCCACAGCCCAGACAAAGCACACCCTTGTTCCCACCACAGGGTCCCTTGAGGAGGGTGAGTCACAGCACAGCTCGAGCTGCCTCTGCTGCAGGACAGCTGCTCATTCAGATCTTCTCCCTCCACCCAAGCCCTTGTCATTTTTGGAAGTGGGAACTGAATTCACTCTCAGATTTCCACCACATTTTCAGGCTTGATAAACCTTGTCACCAGGCTCAGGAGACGTTTAGAATCATAGAATCAGAATCCTCAAGGCTGGGAAAAACCTCCAAGGTCATCAAGTCCAGCCATGTGTGCAGCTGACAGCCACATGTAGTGTGCAAGCATTGGAGCCTCTTGGCTTTCTGAAGCCAGAGTGTCTGAAAAATAACCCAAGAGGATGGTCAGATTCATCACCAGGAGCTCTTTGGCAGTATATGGTGCTGATCCAGTAGCATGACAAGAGGAAGCATCCTGGGTTTTCCACTGAAGCTGATGACAGGGACCTTGGCTGGTGAACATTACACAGCAGTGACTTCCCCATTAACCACAACAGCCACCAGAGCCTCGCAAGCATTTTGGGTTTTACTCATTTCATCTTTAAGCCACACAAAAATTTGTACAATGAGTCGCTGGAGAGCCTGGGGATGTTCCTCTGCCTCCTCTGTGCAAGGCTGAGCAGGGCTCCTGCCAAAGTCTGTGACACACTGAGGTCATGGGAGACAGCCTTCCCCAGCCATGAGCTGGCTGTTCAACCACAGTTGTTCAGGGACAGTCCTGGCGTTGCTGTCCATTCCCCTGCACATCACCTCTCATTGCTGCTTATTGCAAAGTCTACAAAATGTCTGGCCCAAAAAAGCCCATGTGACACCATGCTTCTGTACAGATAGATGACATGGGAGTAGCTCCATCTTCACTTCTTGCTCTGAATATTTCTCACAATTGGCTGTCCCACCCCATTTTAATCTCCTCCCTCAAACCCCCAGAGGGGTGCCCCCACCCTGGTATCTTCTTTCCAACATCTGCCCAATAAAACAAGTTGAATTTTTAAATGCATATAGACAACACAAAGAAAATGCTTGTATGGATGTGTTTTGTTAATTCCTCTTAAGCCAGTTTTTCTCCAGTTTGCCTCCACAAGGCTTTTCAGACCAGGGGTAGGTAGTCATACAGACAGACAGACAGACAGACAGACAGACAGACAGAGAGAGAGAGAGAGATAAGATAGTAGATAGATAGATAGATGATAGATAGATAGATAGATAGATAAGTAGATAGATAGATAGATAGATAGATAGATAGATAGATAATAGATAGATAGATAGATAGATAGATAGATAATAGATAGATAGATAGATAGATAGAAATAGACATAGATAGATAGATGATAGATAGATATGGACAAATACCCGACTGAGCTGCCATTTGCAAGCTGAGGCAAAATCCACTGGGGCAACTTTACACCAGTGAAAGCACAAAGAATGAGCTTTTCCAAGGATTCTTGGATTTGAACTGTCTGGAGCAGCTAGCCCATAACCACCACACTGTCCTGAGGGCTGCATGGGCAGAAGGACCCATTCCTCTTGTGGCCCTGCACCACCTAAAAATGGCTTTCCTATGTGGAAAATCATGATCTGAAAAGGGTGGAATTTTACTACCTTCCTTTGCAGTACCTTGGCAGTTGACACTTTGACAATATTTCATGTGTGATTTAGGACAAAAATTGCATTGTTTCACCCTTCTTTATTGCACTCTTCAATTACTGCTCAGCAACACTGGGAAAAAAAGGCCCCACTGTTCTGCAATTTCACATGTTGCAGTGTATCATCAGAAGATTTAGCACTTATTGCTCTGGAGCCAAGGTCCAAAGCAAAAATACAGTTAACAAGAACAGACTGATTTCAGTCATCCCAAATTTCCAGAGAAATTCTTTTCTAAGAAGGAGAGGAGGGAGACATATCCAGCCATCCGCTGGAAATCTGGACTTCAGACTGTCTCAACCACCTCATGTCTGAGCTCCTTAAGCAGATGAGATTTCCCTAAGGTGATTTCCAAGGAGGGAAGAGTAGAATCCACAGATAAACTGTACAGAGCATGATGATAGGTGAGGTCCCAGAGCCACCATTGCTCTGCTGGAAGATGTCCATGGAGTTGGGGTGTGTCTGAATTTAGGTACTGGAGGCTTGAAGCAAGAAGGACATCACGTTGCTGCCCAGGAGTGACTTGTCAGCTGGACATCAGCATTTTAATTTTGGAAGGAGCTGTCTTTGTCCTTGTCGACAGCTCCTTCATCTGTGTTTCTGCTCAAACCAGGTTTATACCAGGTCAGCACTTTGCTTTGTGTGACTGCAGCTTTTCTGAGCCTAAAGATGGAATTACAGCATTGGCAAACTCTTGACAAGGGGAAATTCCTCCTTGCTTAACCTCTAGACTCTATTTTAACCTCCCACTCGCCCCAAATCCACCAGCCCCAGAGTGAATGGGGACACATATGAACTGGTGCTCAGCATCCTTCTGTCATGTTCTATTTTTTTTTTAACTTGTTGAATGAGGACTAAAATTAGCTCAGCAGGAGGTGAGGGCTGGAACATTTCAGCTAAAACTGTCATAGTATTGAAAAGCCATAGTTTTGCTGATTATTTCTCAGCTTTCTTACTGTGAACAGCACTGCCTGGCCTTTTATTTTGACAGATGAATGCAAGCAAAGATCTCATAGAATACAGTGATCTGCCAGGCTTTTCAGGTCATTCTCCAGATGATTTAATATTTGACCTGAAAAGGCATGTCCCGCTGAAGGTCCAGCCAGTTCAGGGTGTCACAGCCATGGCCAGGGGGAGTCACATAGGGCAAGGTGTAAAGTGGGGGTTGTGGAGAATATCTCAGACCCTCACTGCACCCTGCAAATGACACAAGAGCCCCCCAGCACTGCAACCCATCAGGGGCACATCTCCACAGACAGACTCTGGGTTTGCTGGATCATTTTTCCTCTTTGCATTTTCATAGAACAACAGAAGTTTAAAGATCATCCTGGCCTATGCCCTGCCACAGGCAGAGAAAACTCCTACTGTTCCAGGATGCTCCAAGCCCTGTTCCACATGGCCTTGGGCATTGCCAGGGATGCAGGGGCAGCCCCAGCTGCTCTGGGCACCCTGTGCCAGGGCCTGCCCAGCCTCATATCTGATCCCCAATGATCCTCTTCTGGCTTAAAACCATTACCCCTCATCCTGTTGCAACAGGCCCTGCTAAAATGTTTGACCTCATCTTCCTTACAGGCAACCTTCAGGCCCTGCCAGGGGCTGGCAGCTCTCCCTGGAGCCTTCTCTGGTGCCCCGAGCACCCCCAGCTCTGCCAGGCTAGCTCCAGAGCACAGGGGCTCCATCCCTTGGCGTATTTTTGTGACATGATGCATTTTGGAAAGCTGCTGTGAAGACTTTGTTTAGGGGTACAGTACTTTCATCCTGTGCTTTCAAATTTCAGGATGAGCAACTTTTTGCAAGCTCTGTATCTCACAAATGGAAGTCCTGGAAAACAGGAAGGTTAAATGATTTTATCACATCTCATGGACTAATGAGCAGGGACAAAAAATCAGATTCAAGGGTCAAAGCCATCTACACTACTATTTGGCTTCAGAGCCTTAACCACCAGGATACAGTATGTACCTCATGGGATAAGGTGAAACAAAAACACCTCTGCAGTGCAGAGTTCTGTGCTTTTCCTTGAGGCTCAACTGGTGCCATGCCTTAGGTTCAAAGCTATCATCTCATCTCTTCGGGTAAAGACCCAGCAGCACAGTTTGAAGGTGGGAGAAGCACAGGTGAACCAAATATTGCCTATCTCTTGTTTAATACAGAGCAAAACCCACCCAGCTTGGCTGCTCCATCCCTGGAAGTATCCAAGGCCTTGTTGGATGGGGCTTGGAGCAACCTGGGATAATGGAAGCTGCGCCTACCTATGGCAGGGTGTTGGAACTAGTTTAAGGTCCCTTGCAAACCAAATAATTCCATTCTGATTTTTGTGATTCTTGGGCTGCTTGGCTGTGACCCCAGCATGACCCTATACCTGGTCATATACCTAGATTTCGAGTGATCTTTCTAACCCCAGGTCCCTGCTGCCCACAGAGACCTGCCCACACAGATCAATGCTACAAAACTCAAGAGGAATCAGCAAAGGGTTTCGTGAGACACTTGTCTGCTTCATCCTTCACCTGCAGTGCCATTGACAGTGATCCTGGAGCTCCTCATGCACATCATCACTGCTGGCTGGGCCCACTGCACCACACAGGTATAGTGTGATTATTGGATAGCTCACATTTGGTGCCTCAGAATGGAAATGAGCCAAATTGTAGCAGAGATGAGATTGAACTCCTGTCCTTCCCAGGCACGTCTTAGCACACATCAAGCAAGACAGGATGGGTGCATCCATCCTGCCTCAGCTTTCCATACTGATTCCCACCTGAAGGATGAGGTGAGAATACCTGGAAACTGAAACTTACCCACGATGAGGAGCCCTTCTGAAGCTGGTTCATGTGTTCAATACCATGGATCCAGCTGAAGGCACAGTCCATTCGGAGACAGCCAAATGCTGTCTGTCAGTAAATCCCTCTGGGAAGGGCACATCTGTGCTGAACAGAAGGCACAGCACAGAGCTGATGCTCACAGAGACTGACCTGCTGATACCCCCACCCACCCCTGGGCCACAGCAGAGGCCACAGTCACAGTTCTGGGGTCCACACACTTTGGTAGGGTGAGAGCTCACAAGCTCATCTGGACATTCTTCTTGTTCTGGACACTGTTCTTCAGGCTCCAGGACTTTTGTGGTTTCCACTCAAGGTCCTGCTCCACCGAAGGCAGGAACAGTTTATAGAGACCTGCCCCTGGTAGAACACATGTGCACGGAGGGTGTGGAGCAGAGAATGCCTAAAGACAGGGTGAGGGGGGTAAAAGGAACAACCACCTTTATTTCCAGAGGCATGGGAGATGAAGAGGGTAGGAAACAGTTGAGGAAAACCCAAGGACTGGCTTCCTCCTCATATTTTCCTCCTCACCTGCTGGCACAGGCCACCTGTGTCCCAGCAGGGAGCACAAGCTTGGCCCATTACTTGTGAGACAGGAACAGGGTCAAACAAGAGCCGTTTCCACAGCACTGGGGTTCTTTCAGGCTGAAGTTAGGAGAAACAGGAACAAGAACAACCCAGTGGATTTTGGGCAGCCAGACCCTCCAGCCTTGGGCTGACGGGGCACATCAAAACTGGGGAGCTGAAAGCTGTGGGCACCGAACCAGGCCAGCAGAGCCCAAGGCTCAGGATGATCCCACCCAGGTGTTACCCACCCCAGAGAGGCTCCACTCAGGGCTGGGTCCTCCTGCCACTGACCCCAGGCAGCACTCACTCACAGCAGCATCTCTCCATCTGTCTCATCCACACCACAAAAAAAGCCACTTGGCACAGTCTGGGATCAAGTGTACATTTTTATTTTTTAATGGAACATAGACTCCTTTAGAAAAAGAAACATTCAGCTGGATGATAACACCCATAGAAAAAACACCAATCTTGTGTTCTCTTTTTTTTTTTTTTTTTTTAATTTGGCATTTGTTATCTGCATTTATATTAAAGCAAAGTGCATCTTTCTTACTTTTTTCTCGTTTATACACATTGCACAATACATAAATAATGATGCTTATAAAACGTCTTTATATTTACAAGTAATAATATATTTATATATAACATAAAATACATTTTTTTCTTTAATAAATCTCAGGGTTTTTTAAGGAGTCCTTTCTTTGTGTGGGTGTTTTTCCAAAGCACTACAATGCTAAAGTTCCAAGAAGAATGCTCTCTTGTTCAATTAAACCTTTATATTTAGAAAAATAGCTTATGTTAAGGTCTAAACATGCTCATTGAGCTAAGAACAGTGTAAAAGTATCATACTCGTGTATGAATTCAAGAAGAAATGAAAGCACAACTGCATTTCCAGATAAGATGGTACCTGGATAACCTGATCTAAGCAGGTTACGACACACCGACTGTTGTGAACACTTTTTCTCTTGTTTTTTCCCCACTTGTTTTTCCCTAAGTTTTGTTTTAATTAATTTTAGGTTTAAAATTCTGTCACTTCGCATCTCAGCTCAAATGATCAAGCTTGGGCCAGTGCCTGAAGTCCCTCCACTGTTGTTTCCTCCCCTTACATCAATCCACGATCATAAAAAACAGAAAAAGCAGTGGAACAATGAACACAGTGACAAGACATGAACCCAGCAACAAGAGAAACACAAAAGGTCGGTAAGAGACCTGTCTGGGAAGGTTTTGCACCATCCTTCGGCGGCAACGCGGGTTTAGCACTGCTGGGGAAGGGGTCTCGGTGTCACCGTCACTGGGAAGGTGGTGCGTACAAAAATACAGTCATCTCCTTGTGTTGTCCAAGGAAGGAGCTGTAACATAGAGCTAGTGGCTTTCAAATCCATCGATCCCCATTGGATAATCCTTTCGAGAGGCGTGAAGTAATTATCTCATGTGATCTATCCCCACTGCACCCTTCTCTCGCCCTTCTGAGAGTTATTGGTCATTCACACTTTTAAAAAATAGATATATTTATCAAAATACCCCAAAAGGCAAAAAAAAAACCAACAAAACAAACGAACAACAACAACAACAAAAAAACTCTCATAAGCTATTTCTCAAAACGAAGAAGGGTGAACGAAATGAAACAAAACAAAACAAAAAAAACCCAAAACAAACAAAAAAAAGTCTGCATGAAAAGCAAGCACTCAGAAGGAAGTAATAGCAGCAAAGTAGTATAGATGTCATGAGTTCACTCTGTCTTGAGTCACCGGTTGTTGAAAATAACCTCCAACCAGCAGGGGCAACTGCTGATGAACTGTCTGGTGTAGCACTGGCCCCAGCCTTTCACAAAGCTGATCTGCACGGTAAATCCGGTCCATGGCTGCTGCGTGAACTCGTGGTCGTTGGGTCTCTGCAAGGTGTACGCCTTCTCGTAGTCAAAAGCCTTGATGGAAAACCCTGGGAACACTTTGTGGACCAGCAACGTCCTGGAGTCGGGGTTGTCCAGTGTGGCCGACTTGATGAAGATGGGGTAACTGCTGCGGTTGTACACCCACACGCCGTCCACTTCCTTGGTGAGCTGGATGCCGTAGCCGATCTTGCTGCGCACCTTCTGCACCAGCTGGCTTTTGTTGTCTGAGTTGAGCTGTCCGAGGCAGAAGCCATTCCCCTGAGGTAGATCATAGAAGATATCCAGGGAGGGCTCTTGGACAGAGTACAGCCGACCCACGCGTGTCTTCTCTTCCCAGTATGCCACCACACACCAGTGTGACCTATCCCCTGGCTCCTGAAGAACTTGAGAATCTGCAGAACAACAGGGAAGAAAGAAAAAGGAGAGATTTAGCATCAAGGAAAGGGAAGCCTGGAAAACACCTGAAAGGAACAACTGGTAAGAAAATCTTCATGGAACTTTTAGTTGTTTTTAAAGTAGAATCCTCATCTATTTTAGAAGATCATCTCCTTCCAAACCCCCTCCATAAGCAGGGACACCCTCCACTATCCCAGGTTGCTCAGGTCCCATCCCACCTGGCCTTGGACACTCCAGGGGTGGGGCAGACACAGCTGGTCTGGGAAACCTGTGCCAGGGCCTCACCACCCTCACAGGGAAACATCTCTTCCTAATATCCAATTTACAAACCTATTCCTAAGAGCAATTAATTAATTATTTCATTATGAATGGTAGAAAATAAATAAAAACAGGTCTAAAGCAAGCCCACCAGTTCATTGGCATCAAACCACAAGTTTTGTTTCTTTACGAAATTCTCCACAAAAACAAAGTTGTGTAGTAAATAAGAGTCTAGGTAAGGTGTTTCTTTCCAAATAGCACACTTTGCTTTGTGTGGAATTAATACAAACTGGAAGGACCTTGCCTGCCTATGTCTCCACAATCCTCTCCACGCGTGCATCAACATCCACAGAACATCCACTGTTTCAAAAAAAGCCATTTCCAGGTTTGGGGCACTCTTGTGTTGTTTCAGTGCCTAGTTCTATTTGGATTTACAGGTTCTGAGTACAGTTCTGTGACAATGACACAGCCACCCTCACCCAAACCAACCCCAGGACCACTTCCAGGGCCAACAGGAGAGGTGAGATGCTCATGCAACCAAACACCTGAGCCCCCTGATTTTCACCTACTGAATGATGGATTTATTTCCATAAATGACAATGTACTGTGCACAGACACTGATAAAAATGAGGTGCTGCTAAGAAAACCACATTGAAAGTCCCCCTACAGCACCAGAGGGGATGAGAACTTGACTGCTCTGGTTCATGGGGCTTTTCCCTGCTTTCAGGGCCTGGGTGATGGGCAGTATGGGGACATGAGATGCCACCCTAACCTATGGGAAGCATCAAAAGATAGAGGGAACCGAAAAATCTCATACAAAAATTACATAAAAACTTGAAAAAAAACATAGAAACTAACTTGTGTGGCCCTTTTCTCAACTCCCTTTCCCATGATTACCCCATGCAGCATGGCAGTGATGTAGGAGGAAAAAGCAAGACAAGAGGAGGGAAAAAATGTGAGAAAGCCCCTTTTCCTGACAGAGGATCCCAGGCAGCCTGGTGCTGCTCGGCGGGTAATTCCTTCCAGCCTCAGTAGGCATGTTAAGACCTGGGAACTATTCATCTCTATAATAGTATTAAAAAAAAAAAAAATCAAGCTGGGAATGCAAGTTAGTGAGCACTACCAAAATAATCCCCTGAACTATGAGAGAAACTACTGGAGCTGGGATGGTGGGTGACCCAGCAACCAAAAGCTCTTCTGCATTTCCCCCAGCCCCTCCCTCTCCAAGGCAACACACTGGCTGCCTGCTCTCTCTATTTTTTGCTATTAATAAGTTCATTTTCCCAGTTTTCCTCCCATCTTGTTCAAGCCCTGCACTGTGCTTTTAAGAAAGGAGAAAAAAAAAAAAAAAAAAAAAAAAAAAAAAAAAAAAAAAAAAAAAAAAGGAAAAAAGAAAGAAAAAAAGAAAGAAAGAAAGGGGAAAAAAAAAGCCCAGCCACACACTTTTAATTTCCTCATTTCTATGCCAGCGAGGAAAATATTTCTCCAGTTGCTGGAGGCAGCTACTAAAAATGGGCCTGACTGTGTATGTCTCAAAATAGGGACCCTCGTTCTCAGGCTAAACCAAGGATGGGGGTTCTGGTTATCCTGGGACAGCACCCCAGTTTGTCCTTCCACTCCCCTTGTTGTTGCCTCACAAGACTTTGCTGTGGGTAACTTTATGTCCTGTTGAAACCTGGGACTGAGGAGGGGCAGGGAGGGCAGTTTGGGTTACTTCCCCCCCACTAGCCCTGATGGGGTGCCCTCCATGCAAAAGTGCATCCAGAGGGGCAAGAAACACCCCCAGGATGGAGTTTCCACTACCTGCCTGGGAGAGAGAAGCATCTGGGAGGGATGCTGCTGCATCCAGGGGAAGGATGCTCCTCAATCCAAAGGGGGATTGACCACCCACTATTTCCCTCCTCACTGTCAGCCTGCCAATGATGTTCAGAGCCTTTTGGGTTTTTTAGAGCAGTTGAGGGAATTTTGGAGCCATTGCACCCCTGCTGAAATTCCTATAGGTTTTTATCGATTTGAACATATAAGCATCCCTTTCAGGAGGTGGCAAGGGGGGAAAAAAGGACTTTTTCACCTGGTATTTGTGCTTGCATTAGTGAAGACCATGTAACAACTAGTTCACTGCTTACAGAGAGCTATTTAATTGCTAGAGCATTTAAGGAAAAGGAAAAGAAGCAAACCTACCAATAATAAAGAAAAAAAATAAAGCACAGAGAAAATAGAAAACTGCCTTGGCGATGAATGAACAGACCTTTATGGAGGGCTGGAAGTTCATGAATGAATCCCACTAGGTTTCTGAATGACATGGGGTGACCAGACCTCAAGGACGAATCTTAGGTAATCCGGGATGTTTGAGTTTTTTTAAAGGAGCTGATGCCAGCACACATATAAATATGCCAGAGCCTCTTCCGTTTGTGGGCTTCAGCTGTTGACTGCATGTCTAGTCAAAAATCCATGAGAATATAAGGGCTGAGCTCAGATAAACAGGCTCAGACCTTCCTGCCAGCCACCACCAAAGCTGCTTTCTGCAGTTGTTGGGACCCCAGAGGAGCCCCCTTGCTCCCACACACCTCCCTGTTTCTGGCATCCGCCAGGAAAAGCAATGGGAAAAGCCAGTGGCATCACTCCGACAGGAGAGGAGGTGGCAGGAGAGAAGGAAAAAGTGACTCAAGAGATGCTTCCTACAGTGACAGACTCTCTCTTTTTTTTTTGTTGGTTTTTTTTTGGGTTTTTTTTGTTTTTTTTTTTTCCCCTAAAGGCTTTTTTTGGTGGCAATAATCACGGATCTGTGCAAACAAAGCAAACAGAAGTATAACACTGAAAAAGCACCCTGCTGAGTTCACCCTGTGCAACCTGGGGTCGTGGCAGGCACCCACCACCCAAATCCCATCTCCACCTGCTGCAAGCTCACACAAAAACCCAGATCCCAGGAAAATTCACAGCCACATCCTCCTCAACACATCCTTGTGTGCGACAGCCCATAGACGGCTGCAAACCCTTTGGGATCCCTGTTTTGAGTTAAAAGCATCGTTTTTACGAGCTCCTCAGTGCAAACACATCCCTTTCTAAATGCCTGGAAAACTCCCAGTGAACTGGGAGCGTTCCCATATCCCAGCAAACAATGATAATGTTTAATGCTATAAACATCTGCGCTATTATTTTGTTATTAAGGATCCCTCCATTTGCTGCTATCACTGGGTTATTAGGATTTTTCCATGGCTTCCATTACAGCCTGCCTTGAGGCTCCAGCAGGCTCCCCCCAGCGCATTGTGCAAGCTCATTGTGAAAAAATAATAGTATAGGAATAACTGAAAATGAAGTGAGTTTGCCCTCAGGAATTTAGGGAATTGGTTGACCACTCATAGTCAGGTCTACAGAGAACAGCCATTCACATTAACTCCTGACAGAGGGGAGGAATCAAGGTATACCCCAAATACCCCAAAGCCCCTGGGGTAACATTTTTTGTAATTTTGGTGCAGATGGTTCATCACCAGTGATGCCCCAGCACAACCACATTACACCATATCCCATTCCCAGTGGAAAACTCTTTTTTCCCCATATTTTTTTACATCTTCTTGGATTTTCCTGGGGTCTGGCCTAATTTTGCCAACGCATCCATTGTCCTCCTTAAAAGCATCACTCCAGCTAAGTCTCAACACACCAATCAGCACAAGAGGCTATGGGGTTCCTCACCACCTGCCTTGACACCTAAAATCATCAAGTCCTGCCTGAACTTTCTGCACAAAAAAAATACACTCAGGGTTTCTCCCCTTTTGGGGGTGCACATGCTGTCTGTGGGCTCAGGGCATCATCCTGCTTCTGCTGGAAACACTTCATCCACACAGAAATCCATGAGGATGGGATTCCAAAGCAATAACCCCCAAAAAATTGACAGCTGTAGAAACAGTGGGTATGGGACATTCACACCACAGAAACACACAAATTTATCAAGTCCCACACTTGGTTCTTCCAAGCTATGGCAGAAGGACTCACATCTCCCCTTGCTTGGAAGCTGCAGGAAATTTCTGGAGTGGCTTTTCTCTCCATCACATGGTGAGTTTTGATTTGTTGAAACCATGTCATCCATACTTTTTCTTTCCAAGCTCCAGCAGTTTTATAAGGAGTTTGGGAAGAAAAAATTATCTTTTTTTTTTTTTTTTAATTCACAGAGAACCAAAGCATTTTAGCAAAACTGAATTTAGAAAATAATAATAATAATAATAAACTAAAACAACACAGCTCCCGGTCCTGGGGTTGTTTTAGATCTCTGCTGTCCTTCAGATCTCAGCCTTGTCCCAGTGCCAGGTTTATGAATGTAAAAGGGAGCTAGGCTGGGGATCTTTTGGTTTTGTTCTGGGTTTTTTTTTTAGCTAAAGGTTTTCCTGTAGTCAACCAACCTTGAAAGAAACGTTTAGCACACACTGAGCTATCTGACCCATCAGGACTGCTCCCAGCTGACCACGTCAAGGGCTGTCAAAATTATCACCAGTATCTGTGACAACAACTCAGTGCTGAATATGGGAATAAAATGGCCTTACTGATGAGGATTTTAAATGCCTGTAATCGGATCTTTCATCAATGACATCAGGATTAAAGGCGAATTAAACTATCCAAATGTAGAAGTCTTTGGAACTATGTAAGTACACCTTTTGTAATATATATACATATAGATTTATTTTTCCAAAAAGCAGTTTTGTTACTGAGCATCTTCTCATGCTCTTCCTAGAGTTCTCACCATCTCACCCCCTCTTGTCCCTCATTTTTGGGTCTGCATTTCCCATCAAACATCAAGCGTGGCCCAATGCTCACCATGATAGCATTTTCCCTGAACTGCTAACAAAGGTCTCCTCATTTTCAAAAATGGTTTGGGTTGGAACGGACCTTAAAGCCATCCAGTTCAATCCCCTGCCATGGGCATGGACACCTCCCACCATCCCAGGGTGCTCCCAGCCCTGTGCAGCCTGGCCCTGGGCACTGCCAGGGATGCAGGGGCAGCCCCAGCTGCTCTGGGCACCCTGTGCCAGGGCCTGCCCAGCCTCAGCCACAGCAATTCCTGCCCCAGAGCCCAGCTGTGCCTGCCCTCTGGCACTGGCAGCCATTCCCTGGGGGCTGTCCCTGCAGCCCTTGTCCCCAGGGCCTCTGCAGCTCTCCTGGAGCCCCTGCAGGCCCTGCCAGGGGCTCCCAGCTCTGCCTGCAGCCTTCTCTGGTGCCCCTGAGCACCCCCAGCTCTGCCAGCCTGCCTCCAGAGCACAGGGGCTCCAGCCCTGACAGCATCTCCGTGGCCTCCTCTGGGCTGCCTCCAGCAGCTCCACGTCCCTGTGCTGTTGGGGACTCCAGATCTGGAGAGAGCCCTGCCTGGTGACAGCTTTCTGCTGGAGAGTAACTGCCATGGGCGCTGCTGAGGAGTAGATGAACACATCACTATTCCTCCTTTATCCACCAGCACACATGGAGGGCATTTGTGCTTAAAAAAAAATTGGCTGGACTGGTGTCAGCACAACGTGTCTGGCTGGGGCCAGGGCTGAGACCAAGCTCAGCACATCTCGCGCCTGATAATCTCTCTTGGCTGACCTTAAGTGGCATTTGTGTGTCCAGGACAGTGCCATGACCCTCATCTTCTCCTACTCCTTGAGATGCAAGAGATGCAGACACAAAACCCAGAGGTTTCCAAGGAGTTTCAAATGTTCTTCTGGAGGGTCCTCAGGACTTCTCCAGTTGCAGTTTTGCCCCTCCTGTTACTGGCAAGTGCTGATTTTGTAGGATGTCCAGAAAAACATCCCTCTGACCCCTTACTTTGGAAGTGAAAGGCATTACATCAAGGTGAGGAGAACACAGAACATAGTGTACTCATCAAAACTAAGAAAAATGGGCACCCAAAAGGGTAATCCCACTTCCTTTCTAGTCTCTCAGGTGACTTACAGGGTGGAATAACAGAACAAAGCAAAAAAACCAACAAAAACCAACCAAATCGATAAACAAACAAACTAACCAAAGAAAACTACCTAAATGTTAGGTTTCCAAGTACACTCAGCAAAAGCAAAGGGGAAAAAATGTCCAAATTAAAGGATAAATCCACATTAAAGGATATAGCCTCCTGCAGAAAAGGGTCTTAGTGCCTTTAACGAAGTTTGTGGGCAGCCTGGAGACTCCACCCACAGCAGCGTTTGCCCCAAACCTTTTGTATTTCCCAGCACACAAGGGCTAGACAGCTTCACCTATGCCAGGAGCCCCTGCTTTTGATGGCTGGGATGGCTTCTGAAAGTCTAGTTTCAAGCATGGTCCTGTGTTAAGCTCCTGGTGTTTGCAGAAGAAATAAACCCTCGCCTTCTGTGGGGATGGCACAGCCTGGGGGGCCAGGGGGGCCCCTCCAGCTCCCCAGCACAGAGCCCCCAAGAGCTGAGACAGTCCATCACGTCAACACCTACTTAGGGAGCCTTTAATCTGTGGATTATTGACATGATAGACCATAACATCTCTTTAGGAGCCATTACAGCCCATCGTGTCAGTAGGTACTTATGCAGCCCTTAATCCGTGGATTGACAGGCTAGACCATAAATTTGTGTCTATGTCTAATTAGACGGCTCTTATTACTAAGCATATACGGTAGTCATGCAGGCTAAAGAGCCTTAAGATTACTTTTTTAATTTATTAGCAAGTTGTCCAATCAATCACTCAAATGGCTCCTTGTTCCTTGCAAAATCAGTCAACCTTTCATGAAAATAAATGTTAAGTTTCACCACAAGATTTCAATTTGCTGATGTTTACTAAGATTGAGCCTGATGAGGTCAAGCAGGATAAAATATGGCAGGAGCCATCAGGGGAAGGAGTCTCATATTTCCCCATTTTTCTTGGGCTTTGGTTCAGGTTTGTACTAACAGTGACCTGAAAGTTTGGGAGGGCTTTGCTCAGTCACCAGGTGACCCAACCAAAATCTGCCATCACCTTCCCCACAGGTGGGAATCCCCCTTGTGAAATCAGGACAAAAATGAGGTCAGGTGAGATGGTGGATAGAGATGATTCAGCCCTGAGGACATCCCCTCAGGTTCCCACCCCAGCTTGGTGGTGCCCCAAGTCAGCCTTCCCCCAACCTGGAACCCAGCCCTGACCTTTTCCAGGGTTAATTCAGCAAGAACATAAAAGTGAGAAAGAGACAAGCCCTGTAAGCATGTTGTTGCAGACCTACAGAGACTCAAGAGCAAACACCACTACAGCAGATGCCAAGGCTGGACCAGGAGAAATGTCCAAAAATATTAAAAATTGTATTAAAAAATATAGGGTGATCCATGTCCCCTGAGTTTACAGGACAGCAGAGAAAGAGCCCAAGTGAAACTCACAAGTTCATGGAGTCCACCAAACCAGAAATTTGATTCATAAACATCCTATTAGTCACTGCTACTGTCTAATTACGGTGATTAATCAATTACCACGGCTAAAAACGACTCTAGAAGAGAAGAACCCTTTTCTTGTGACCATTCTCTTTAAAAGCCAAGCAAGGCTGGAGCTACGAGGTGGTGGTGAGGGGGGGAAAAATATGCAGGCACACACCAAAAATGCCTGTCTGCCTGTCTCCAGTGGTTAGAGGAGCCAGCTGACTCCAGTTTCCTCCGTACCAGGCTTCAGGCCTCATCAGCCATGCAAATTATAGAGTACCGTGCTGTCTGAAGGCCGAATTTCGACTCAGCTCAGAGAAAAGCCTTAGAGGAAGGGTGGGGATGAAGAAGCCAGCCAAATCCATTCATAATATTTACAGTAAATGGGCCTCTTTGCTGTTGTTTAGTATACAGTCAGCCTAATTATTTTTGAAGTTTTAATTTAAAGAACCTTCTTTATCTGCCTCTCCTTCTGCACCCCTTAAAGGTGTGGGAAAACTTTTCCCTTGTTTCAAAAAAGCAGTAGGACGGGAATCCCTTCCCCAAGCTCCAACTCGACAGTTGGGTGGGACAAAGGGATGCTGCAAGAGCTGAGACCCTTCCAGAGCAGCCCTGCCAAAATCCATGGATTTTTTTAAAACTCCTAGGTCATCCAAAGATTCAGAAGGGCATGCATTTCCATGTGGAAACCCCCCCGAAATCCTATTTCTGCTGCACGTGTCCTCATTGCTGTTCTGTGCTGGTGGGCACTTGCTGGCTCAGGAGGTGGTGCAGGTGCTCCACTGCCCTGTGCTCTCTCTCCAACCTTCTCCCCTTCCTTAAGGCAACCCAAAATAATCTCACTTTTGTAACAAATCAGCCAAGAGACTTGTCTGGAAAGCACAGCCCTGCGCTCATGAGATGCTGCCCTGGGAGCTCCAAGTGACTCAGGGCTGGTACTAGAGAGGAGCAACCAGCTCCATGCCTCAGCCTCAGCCACTACCAGGACACACCTCTTCCCCACCCATACCCGACCCAGATCTCAACCAGAAACCTTCTGAGAAAGAGAAACCAGCAAACAAAGGGCTCCCGACTTACTGCAATGCAAATCAGATGTGAGGATGAGCTTGCCAAGAATCTCTCTCCCAGCTTGGGCTGTGCTGGAGGCTCCTGTGGCAGCATCCTGCCCATCACCTTTCTGGGGTAAATCACACCGCAGATGCTGAAGCCACCAGAGGCCACTGGACTATGCCAGCCATGGGGTCACAGCCCCCCTCAATGCAGTCACACACCTGGGGTTTAGAGGATGACCTTAAAAAGCTTTTACAATGAAAAAAATAAAGCTTCACTGTTGCAAGGCAGGGAAGGTCGTGGGGCACCCCAGGAATGCCCTAGGGAGGCCAGGGATACATCCCCCAGGAAAGCCACAGCCCTCCACTGACAACATGTAGCCATGTGGGTTGCACATTAAAAAGCTTGTTAAGAGCTTAATAAAAACTGAAGTAGAGCAGTCTAGGATTTCCAAATGGATACCTAATACACAGATGTGTGTTAGGATTTTCTTCCCCCCTAACTGCATTATACACACACACACACACACATACACAACATAGCATCACTGCTGTTCTTATTCCAATACTGAAAAAAAAACCAAAAAAACAACCTCTCCCTGCAGCACACTGACCCGGAATTCTCTCCTAAAGACTGAAAACAGCCATAAATGTATGTTTCTCCCCACATCAAAAATATAAAAAAGCCCACTTCCCCCTGCAACTTTTCCCAGAGCAGCATCTCCCTCACTGGGATGTAAACCCATGGAAAAAGCAGAGTAGAAACAAAAGTCCTTTTCAGGTTCGTTGTGCCCTGCTCCGTAACAATTATGAAAACTGTTTAGCTGGGCTGGCATTTGGAGCATTTACTGCATTCCTGCCAATAAATTCCAGTCCCGGATCCGATGGAAAAGGCTCCCTCCCTCCCCTTTCCCCTCCTTCCCTTGCCTTCATTCCTCCTGGCTTTCTTTACAACCTAATACCCTGTCGACGCGGGGCCAGGGCCTACTTAGGGGAAAAAAAAACACCCAGCGCCAGACTGGAGACATCAGGCAGACTGAAAAAGTTAATCATTACTTCTGTCTGCCTTCATAATCTAATCACGCCTATTCCTAAGAGCAGGCGGCGGAGCACGCCGTACATGGAATATATACATCCCAGGGTCACCGCACAGGGATGGACACACGGACAGCACTGGCCTGGCCCGGGTAGGGGGCAATCAAGGGATGGACAGACAGGATGGATGGCATTGGGAAGGAGTTCACAAGCCTGGCCATGCACACACACACACACCCCTCCCCTCGCCTCTCACTTTGCTCTGGATTAATAACGCGTAGCAATTATAGAGAATATTATATTCATTAAGTAATTAACCCTCCCGGCGCTCCGGCAGAGCTGGCACCCCCTTCTCGCAGACAGAGGCCAGCAGAGGTTTGCCCCGGGCTATAAAACGGGGCAGGTCGGCAGCACACAGGTTAAAATAAAAGCCCCAAAAATCCTTCTGGCTCATCTCACCCCACTTATGGTGGCAACAGCAGAGGCATGTCCCAAGTGGGGCTCCTGCCATGACCAGGGTGGCATTACTAACAGCCAGCAGCATCCTCCTGTGGGGACAAAACTCAGGGGATTTGGGGTGTCACCAACAGCCATCAGCATTCTCCTGTGGGGACAAAACTCAGGGGATTTGGGGTGTCACCAACAGCCAGCAGCATCCTCCTGTGGGGACAAAACTCGGGATTTGGGGTGTCACCGACACCCATCAGCAACCTCCCGTGGGGACAAAGCCCAGGGGAACTGGGCATCACTTGGATGGAGCAGCATCCTCCCACGTTTTTGAAACCCAGGGGATTTGGGCATCACTAAGACCCAGGAGCATCCTCACGCAGGGATAAATCCCAGGGAGTCTGGGACTTGGCAAGCCCAGCACCACACCAGAAAATAACTGCAGTGCAACTCTCAGGTGAGCCAAGGCTTCATGCTCTTGACACCCAAGATTACATCTTCCATGCTTGGCTGTGACAAAGAACAGTAAAACTACAGGCCTCTGCTTATGATTTATGGGTTTGTTCCTTATCATGAGCTAAAAAGTCTCAGACTGGCTTCCAAAGAAAATGAATTCATCAGTTCAAATGCAGTGATGTAACTTCAGGCTCCCAGCTCCTTTTCCAAATAAAACTCCTGTTACTTGATTCCTACTCAAAGAGTGATTTTATGGAGTTATTGACTCTGCCTGTTCTGCCTGGAAGGTGCTGCTGGAACCCAGCCACGGGGTCACTGACAGCAGTCCCGTGTGGGCGAGCAGGACCTCATCCCATGGCTTAGCTCCTTGACTATTTTCCCATTCTCCCTGCTTTTCTACTCAAAACGTCACCTTGCACACCAATGTGCAAAGAGACACTCAGCTCATCTGGTAGTATTTTGCATTGCAGGGCTCCTCCTCAGCAGTGATGCCCAGGTAACTTTTATCCTAAATTCGACCCACAGCCTTCCACCACCAAAAATCACTGGATCCACAGCCAACCTCACCACTCATGAAAGTGACAGATGTCTGAATTTCCACCACCTTCCTCTAACAGCCAAGTTTCTCCACCACAAAGTCACCTCTTATTGATGAAGTTCTGGTTTCTATGAGCAAAACCTCTTTAACCTGTGTAATTATTATATAGAATTCTATACAAATATGAAACATAATCAATATGCAATGAATATATTAAATATATTCAGCCTGTGTATCTATAGAATATATACATTATATGTTGACTATATCTTACATAATTCTTTATATAATATATAGAATAAATTATCTCCATACATATTCAACTTATATAGAGAGACTGAATAGATTTTGCTCAATGTTTAACCATCTACAGTCTCACTACGTACATCTATAAGATACACACTAGCAACTAGGGTTAAGAGCCTGAGCAGTACTGAGTTATTCCTTTAATGGCAAAATTTGCCTTTCCACATGCTCAAGGAAAAGTCATGGGAGCCAGGGCTTCACCCCAAAGCTGTCTCACCAAACCCCTGCACCCCAACAGGGATCCCACTTGATCCCTGAGGGAGGGTGAGGAAGGCCCACGGAGCCAGGCACAGGTCATCACACACGGGAGCATCACCAAGAGCATCACCAAGACCTCCTGCAACCAGCCCATGGTGCTTCAGCACTGCCAGCACAACCCAACCAGGGAAGGGAGGCTGAAGCCAGGAGGTTTTTTTATGTAGTGAGGTTAAAAGGGTAGAGAAGGGCTGAGCCAGCTCTTACAGGGTGGTTTTTTTGTTGTTTTGTTGCTTTTTTTTTTTTTTTTTTTTCCTTGCAAGTTAAAACCAAGATAATGACACTGGGTGGGGACCAATTTGAAGGGCTGAGCAGCCAAACCAAAATTAGTCTCCCGGCCAAGAGCTTCCTAGGCCTCACAGTTTGGGGAAGGAAGCTGAGAAAAAGCATGAAAATAAAAAAAAAAATTCCTCGGGAAGCTGGACCATCGCGCTCAAGCAAAGGTGACCCTGTTAGTCAAATATTTTTCAACATAATAAAAATAAAATCAAGTACTGGAGCAGCCTCCCTTGGAAAAGCAGGGACTATGAGATGGTGTTTTCCTCCTTTTTTCTCCTTTTCTTTCTTTTCCCTCCCCTGGCACTTTCTTTCCTTTCACTAATAACCATGTTTTCTTGCATTTTTTTTTTCTTGGCTCTTTCCTCATAAAAGACTGATGTAATTTCCTGTCTTGTCCCAATGTTTCCTGTTAATTAACAGGGTGAAAGTTATCATCATGCATTTAAATGGCAACCCAAAAGAAGGGAGGGAAAAAAAGAAAACCAGGGGAAAAATTAAAAAGAAAAAAGAAATGAGAGTTTGCTGTCTGTTAGCAGACACCACATCACATCCCCAGCAGCATGAAAAACCCTGGAAAAAGCTTTTTGGAACTGATGACTTGAGCCCATGGGCAAAGACCCCCTGAAGGGTGGCAGCAGGCAGCAGGGGATCCAAGCCCCTGCCCTCCCCTGGATGCCTGGATGGGGATGGAAAATCCCTGCAATATTTGCCCAGAAAAGCTCTTTTCTTGCATTAAGAAGGAAAATAAAAGAAGAAGGAGATGAAAAACAGGAAGAATAAAGTAAACAAATAGAAGAAAAAGTATAAAAAAGCAAAGAAGGAAAATAGAAGGAAGGAGAAAGAAGAAGGAAGAAGAAAGAAGAAGGAGAAGGAAGAAGGAGAAGGAAGAAGGAGAAGGAAGAAGGAGAAGGAGAAGGAGAAGAAGAAGGAGAAGGAAGAAGGAGAAGGAAGAAGGAGAAGGAAGAAGGAGAAGGAAGAAGGAAGAAGGAAAGAAGGAGAAGGAAGAAGGAGAAGGAAGAAGGAGAAGGAAGAAGGAGAAGGAAGAAGGAGAAGGAAAGAAGGAGAAGGAAGAAGGAGAAGGAAGAAGGAGAAGGAAGAAGGAGAAGGAAGAAGGAGAAGGAAGAAGGAGAAGGAAGAAGAAGGAGAAGGAAGAAGGAGAAGGAAGAAGAGAAAGGAAGAAGGAGAAGGAAGAAGGAGGAAGGAAGGGAAGAAGGAGAAGGAAGAAGGAGAAGGAAGAAGGAGAAGGAAGAAGGAGAAGGAAGAAGGAGAAGGAAGAAGGAGAAGGAAGAAGAGAAGGAAGAAGGAGAAGGAAGAAGGAGAAGGAAGAAGGAGAAGGAAGAAGGAGAAGAAGAAGGAGAAGAAAGAAGGAGAAGAAAGAAGGAGAAGAAAGGAGAAGAAAGGAGAAGAAAGAAGGAGAAGAAAGAAGGAGAGAAGAAAGAAGGAGAAGAAAGAAGGAGAAAGAAGGAGAAGAAAGAAGAAAAAAAAAACAGCAGAAGGAGAGCAGAAGAAAAAAAAGAGAGAAAACAGGAAAAGAAAATGGAAGGAAAAAGGCTGCCCCACAAAGAAAGAAGACAGAAATAAAATAAAGTAAAATAACCTGCAGAGAAAGAGGCAGACAGCAACACCCAAGATGCTGCATTTATTAAAATAAGTTGAAAAATTAAAAAAAAAAAAAAAAAAAAGGGAAAGAAAACCCAGGGGCTAATCCAAAGACAGCAGGCGGAAATCCTGTGAGCCGCCGAGCTCCTTCCCTTGCCCGCCCTCAGCCCCGTGCAGGATCAGGCTCCTCCGTGCCCTCTGTTCCTCAACAGCAGCCGTGACGCAGCCGGTACCCCGGCGGCACCGCGGCCGCGCCGGCGGCGGGCGAAAACAAAGCGATTTAGGCAAAAAGCGAGGGTGGTTAGAACAGAGACTGTGCCTCAGCGTTAATAATATCCCAGCGCTGAAAATAAACTGGGAAGGAAGCTCCTTTGTGACAGTAGGCAGGCGGCCAGGCTGCGGCGTGGGTCATTCACGGCGGCGGGGGACGGCAGAGGGGCTGGCACCCACCCGCCACCCAGCCCGTCACCCTGCTGGGGCACAGCCAGGGCCGGACACAGCCTCCCCAGGCACAATTCTCTCCTGGACACCCTAAAAGGCGCCGCACCCCGTTGTAAGCCAGTCGGGATGTTCACGGTGGCTGGAAACAGGCATCCCCCCATGCCCGTGGCAGGGAAATGCATGTGGCTAATGTTACCGGTTCCTTTAGTGTAAGCGATACCCACTGGCAGACAGTGGGGATGGAAACGATGCAGCCCGCATCCCTGCCAGCCCGGGGCTGCTCCTCTACGAGTGTTTTTGTCGCATCCAGTTTTAAATGTCCCCAATGATCAAGTTGCCGGCGCTCATCGGGGCAGCTACCGCGAGCGGAGCGTGGTTTGAGCTGGCGCTCAACTTCCAAAATTCACCTTCCTAGCCTCTTCTCTTCCCGAAAACGTGCCAGGTTGTGGGATTAAAACAGAGGTGACCCCATCATGGTCACCCGTCACTGTTCCCACCACCATCCCCACACTACAATGCTGATTCTGGGCTCTTCTGCGTTTTGTCATCAGCTGTTCCAAAGACACAGTTTGGCTGGGAAAATCAGCTGGCATCTAGAAAAATGGGTTTAATGAAGACGTACAGGTAGGGACTGAAACTATCTTACGGGGGCAGCACCTCTGCTATCATTACTTTTTTAAAACACATTCTAGAGGAGTATCTAGGAAAGGCTCAAGAGGCTCTAGAGCACTTAAAAGTAATCATTAAATGGATTCTATTTGCTTTGGAAAGATTTTAATCGGCGAAACGCCCGGAGCTGGGAGGAGGATCCCAGCTCTGTCCCAGGGGGTCTCCACGGGGTGAGAAGCCCCTTAAAAAAAAAAAAAAAAAAAAAAAAAATGTCCTCACGGGGCTTGAAGGAACTGGAGCGGGTGGCCAAGCCAAGAGCCCGGGGTCGGTGCCAAGCACCAGCTCCCTCCTCCCAGTCGGCCACGGTCAGATGATGTGCGAGGCGAGCCGGGAGGCTCCTAGTCTGGCAGGCAGCCTGCTCTGCTCCAGAGGCTCCAGTGCTGTCATCCTGGCATTAACCCCTGATAACCTTGTCCTTTCCAGGACGGGACTGTGGTTTTTAGGTAAGCAAGGAGCAGGGGGTCATGTCTCCCAGTGAGGCTGGGAAGGAAAGGGTGCAACGCCCTGCGGTGCTCAGAGCAAATTAAAAAATATTAAAACGACGTAAGCTCAAAAATAAACCAAAAATAAGTGACTTAAAGAAAAAAAAAATTCCCAAGCAATTGTTTATCCCTGGGACAAATATACAATCCTAGTTCCACAGGAAGATGTCTCAATTTCAGATTATAATAGGATGCCAATTTGTAAATAAAGGCATTTCACAGGAGGTTATAAACTCCGTAGGGGAGGGAGGTGGAAGTAGGGGGAACGGGAAAACACAGGCAGGGCTCTGGCGGAGAAACAGCACAGGATCCTGTTTACATGGGCGAGGGGAGAGCGACGGGAAGCCGCTTTGGGGGGCAAATATCTCCGGATTTGGACAAGGTGCTTCTTCCCCGTCAAGCAGATACCAGCAGGGATCAGAAGCATAGTGAAACATTCCCAGCCTGTCCGCAATTTTAGAATGAAATGTCAATCAGCCAAGAGGTCCCTTAAACCAGACAAGGTCCCACAGCACAGTAAGCCAGAGTAGGGAAAGATGCCAATGCTCTTCCAGCCTGGGGAAGTCTTTTCCCTGCGTTTTTGGTGTGGAGCTGGGAGGGAGAAACTGAGTCTGTGCCTGCTACAGAAGAGCCTTGTTGGTTTCCCAGCCTCAAGGCTTGCAGAACCTTGGTCCAGCACCCACCAGGCATTATCACTCAACATCCACTGGCTCTTGGAGACCCTGAGGTGCTTCCAGAATTTGGGGAAATCAGCAGAATTGGGCCAAAATCTGGATAACCTCTCAGGTTTGGTATTTTAGGAAAAACCACTATAAAAAAGCAGTGGATGTGGCAAAGACAGAAGCCAGCTCAACTTGCTGTCCCTCTCTGAGGACAAGCTCTGTATTTCTTGTGAGCTTTGCTTTGCCAGCAGGTCCAGCACTAATTCACCTGTCCTGCTGGAGAGCAACCTCCTCACCCCCCTGTGGACACCACAACCTTCCACCAGCCAAGAGCCACCAGCCCCACGCCACACACAGGCCAGGACAGAGATATCCAGGGCTGCTGGATCACATTCCATGGACACCCAGCACCAACACCACCAAAACACCACCAGCTCACTTCTGCCCTTGAAGCAGGCTTCTCCATGGGTCATACAGGAATTTGGCTCCCACCAATCTGATGCCACCAAACCACGAGCCAAGCCACCTCCAGGCTCTCCAAGCATGGCTTTGCTTGTTTGAAAGAAGTCACAACCAAACACATCTGCTGAGAACAAGTCAGCTCAAAATACAGGAAAACCACCCTCTGTCTCCTATTTACAGGAATTATTTTTATCTCCAATGGGATATTTTTGCTCTTTAACCACACTGAGGACAGAAAGGGTCTGGCTAGTAACACCTGAGCACAGCCATGTCAGTGGGAGAAAACGTGAGCGAGGAGTCCTGACCTACCCACAGGCTAACCACTGATAAAAATAAAGATGATATAAGAAAATAAATAAAGCCAAGAATACAGAAGCAGGAGCCAGTGCCTTGGGGGAAGCAAGGGGTACATCAGCCAGGGAATGGGATGGCTGAGTAAGACAGAGCAGAGGTGGGATGAGAAGAGGACTCCAGCATGGTGTGAAGGACTACCAAGGAGTGCATTCCTGGGTCACGAAGAACAGAAAGAAGAGGGAGGGAAGGAAAGAGCAGCTCAGAGTAGTGATCACAAGGGGGAAACACTCCCCATACATCCCCCGGCCGAGCCGCTCCCCCCGCCACACATCCTCCAGAGCCTCTGGTATCCATCAACACGGCTGCCTGCAGCCCCAGTAAGAGACAGACCCCAGCAGTGGCTGATCTGAGCCTCCTCCTCATCAAAGGCTTCTCACGGAGAGCTGCAAGGACGCTGCCTTTGAGCCCCTTCAATGCTCCCCTTGCCACCATCCTCTCAACCCCTCCATGCATTCCTTCACCGGAGTGGCCATGAACCCCAGGCTGGCCCCATTCCCAAATTCTCAGTGCTGAGAATGATCTTCCTTGCCAAATCCTGCTCTTTAAGACAACAGAGAAGGTCTACTGACCCTGCTGCTGCACCAGCATCCACCACTCATCACTAATAACCAAAGGCTGCAGTGCTGCAGGATCCCACCACCACCAACAACCACCTGTGATGTCTTTTTCCTCACACATTGACACCAGTTTTCAAATTACCACAATTTATTTACTTTCCCCCCCCCCCCTTTTCTTAAGCCATCTTTTCATCAAGAAGCTGCAAGTCCAACACGTAGAGGTCTGGAGGAGATGAGGGATGCTGGATTCTCCACCCAGCATCACCCATCCCTGTCTGCCCAAACACAGATAAGACCAAGCCAAAGGCTGGTCATGCACCCTGCCAATAACTCATTAAAGCCCTCTTCAAACGCACTCTTCTGCTAACTAAAATATGCAGGAGGGGGTAGGAGAAAAAAAGGAGGAGAAAGTGAGCTTTGGAGGATTGCTCCAAAGTGCGTTTATTTTCCTTTCTTGACTGGGTCTCTCCAGTTGGGAATTTTCAGCACTGCACTTCTGTGTGCAGAAGGGAGATGCCAGTAAATCAGAGCAAATTCAAAACAAATGCTCTTTCATGTGGAGGCATTCGGCTTTGTTTCAGGGCTTGGGTAGCTAACCATATCCCTTCAAGAGTCAACTCTCCTATCAGCTCCTCATTAAACTAAATGGCTACAATTACATTTGGGGAGGAAAAAAGAGCAGTTAATGATCGTAAAAACGTTCTGTTTCCAGGCTTGGGGAGAGGGGGAACCTTTGATAAGGGAGGGGAAAAAAAAATCAAATCCAATGAAATAATAACAATAGAATAAACCAAGTTAAAAATGTACTTTCAGGTGGAAATGTGCTTTCATTTGGGCAAGAAGCTCAATTAAGGAGCTAGAGGTCCCCTTCCCGCAGCCCTTTGGGAGGCACCAGGAACGAGCCATGTTATTTCCTGCAGCCCAAGCCCCCACCTCCTGCCTTCCCTTCGGGAGCAGAGCTGCCAGACGAGATGTTATCAATAGACTGAACCTTACAGAAAGCCCCCTTTTAAAAGCGAGTACTTCCTCTGCTTATTTCATGTGGTATCCTGTGGAACTGAACTCTCTCCTCCCCTCTGCAAAGGGTGTATTTCAGGAGGAAAAAGGGAAAAAAAAAAAAAGAAAAAAAGATCTAACAACATCCTTATTGTGTTGTTTTGCTTCTTGTCTTTTTTCTTTCTAAAGTCCTTTTTTTTTTTTTTTTAATTCCCTGAAGCTATAGGTTCCAATGCTAAAAAAAAAAAAAAATTAAAAACACAAATCCTTCTGCCTTGAGAAAAAAAAAACCCAAACAGCAACAAGTTTTCCTGTTCCCTCTCCCTCTTCGTTTGATTAATTCTCATTAGGGCCTTTGAACAAACAATATGCTCCCCTCTCAAATAACAGACAGGGTATATATTACACCCAAAGAAAAACAAACAATGCTCACTTAAAGACATCCCATCCACACCAAACGCAATTCCTGGAGAGAGGCAGGGGCAGATGCACACGCGTGCAGCCGCCGCCGACCTAATTCTGAATTCCAGTTTCAGGGTGATGAATAAATCATAAATCAAGGAGACATCCCCACAAAGGCAAGCACCTTCAAACATCAGCCAGTACCTGCAGGTACATGGTTTCAGACGCTTTAATCCTAGCAGAGACATTGAGGTGGCCAGTCTGGGGTGGGAGATGAGGTGCTGGAGACATCACACCTTGGAAATGGGGTTGGGAGTTGGACTCGATGACCTCCAAAGGTCCTTTCCAACCCAAACTGCTCTTTGTCCCTATGCAAACTCCAAGAGGGGTGGAGAAACTACCTTACAAGCTTCCATCCTGTAACAGCCACTGGAGGCTGAGGAGAAGGCGAATAGGAACACAATGGAAATCACTGAATGTATCAGGAAGGGATACAGAAACATCATCAACTGTCACTGCAACATCCTCTGTAGAAGAACAGGCCACCTTTCCTCCCAGGCACCATGAGCCTTGTGCAGAGTTGGGGGATGCTGGTGACATTACCAGGAGCAAAATCTGAGCAGGGGTCTCATCCCAGAGACAAGAGACATCCCCCCACCACAAAGTCAAGGATTTGACACCAAATCCTTCTTTAAGGTATACAACTGCACCTGCTCCCGTAATCCACACACCTGAATGAATGGTCAACCTACATTGCTTAGCCTTCCCCTGCCTCAGTCCTTTTGCCTCTTCCTGCCTTAGCCCAAAAATGAATGGAGCATAAGGCTGGAACTCAAAGGAAATACAGGCATTCAGGGATGGAGCACCTTGTCTGGGATTTCAACACATCCTCTGCACAAGAGGTACACGGCTGCTACTGAAATGAAACCCAACTTCCCCTCAGAGAACGCCCTTCCCACTGATGTGCATTCCCAAAACTCCCCAGCATCACTTCGCCTTTTGTCAGGACCCTCAGCCAACACCACCCACAGCCAAGATCAAGGGCAACAAAAGATGTCTTACCTGAGAGCCCCCCAGGGGCTAGACAATTAGTTCCCCCTGTTTCAGTGGAGGAAGGCACAGAGTCTGGACAATCTGCTGGAGTAGAGGAAAAAGGAAAAAAAAAAAAAAAAAAAAAAAAAAAGTCAGTATATAGGTGGTTCTTTGCAGGCTCCCAGCATCGCCCCAAGCAGAACACACATTCCAAAGGGCTTAGCAGGAAGCGATTACTAATTGTCCGTGCAGAGACGGTAGTTCATCAAGAAGCATCCACCCTAACTCGTTGTCTCAGTCAAGGCTGTGCTTCATCACCAGCCAGCACTGATTATAGACTAGCAGAAATTACAGGCTGGCTGCCACCTCTCTGGACAAGTCACTGGCTAAGGAGATCAAGGTTGTCACCATTCTGATGTAAGTGAGCTTCCAAAAATGCTTAAATTGTGGTTTTGTGCACCCTATTTTAGTCAAAACCTGTAACTCACCGGAATGGGAACCAAAAGGGAAACATCTCATTGCTGCCCTTCTGCAGTGAAGGGCTGAGTTTGTGGTGCCCCTGCTCAATTTTTGCCACCACCAGCTTCTGGCAGACCCTATTGCCAGCCCCTGGGCAGCCGGACCTTCTCCTCTGTGCCCCCAAAGGACAGGGTAAGACTGGCTGCTCCATTAGAGGTTTCTCCCAAAGCATGCAGGTGCAGGAGATCAAGGTTTGGACCTCTCTATCCTAAGCCTGCTCTTCCAGGTGACAACAGTCAGAAGCCAACACCAATCTCTGGGTCCTACAGACCAGCTCCAGCTTTTTGGTCACTACCATGTGGGACTACAAGCTGAAGAACAAGCCTGAGAATATTGGTGAAGTTCACACAAACTTCTGGCCCTCAGGGACTTCGGGTTTCACCAAATTTGGGCTCTCTATACCCTCATTTCGTCACATCTGTATGCCAAAGCAAGGGCCACCACAAGGAGAGCAGAGATGATTTCCTCCCTACTGATAAAGCAATTCTGCCAGATCCCACTCCTGAAATACCAGTGAATAAGAAATTCCTGTCTGCATAACCTCATTTTATCAGAGTAAAGTAAAAGCCCTAACAGGAATATACAGTTTAACAGGATATACTTAATCAAACTGAAAACAATAGGGGAGACAGGAAATAGACTTACTTTTGAAATACTGTATATGATACACTCTCTAAATGCCTTGCAGAGCTTTCTATGCTTTAAAGAAATCGGGGTTTTACTTTTTTAACCCTTTGTAGTCCAGACAGAAGATTCCCCCACCATTCCCCTGTGATGGCTTCACTGCTTGAGTTACAGTTTCTGAACACAGGCTGGACCATTCTTCCCTGGGCTCCCTGTGCCTCCAGCTACTGCTCCCTGAGGAGTTCCTGTGGATAAGGGACATAATTGGTCCTTCCCACATGGTCTTGCTATAGAGATCATACATGACCAGGTTCTCTGTTATCACACCAGGCAGGACAGAATCCTATTCAAACTTCAAATACATAACCCTAGCAATGGGGGGGACACACTTCCACACTTCTTCCTCAGCTCCCTTCCAGTGTTCCAACAAGACAACTTTTGTCCTAAAAGACAATTCCCTTCATCCATGAATCACCCCCTGAGAACTCCCTTTCCAAAGTGCAGAGTTGGTGCAGCTCAGCTCTAGACCAACCACGAGAGTCAGGCATGGGATGAGCCCAAAGGCAGAACCCTCTCGGGGTCTCTGCCCTGTGTGTGGCTGGATCCATGGTTGCACTCTTCCCAGAGCCCACAGAGCTGCCCAGGGCTCTTGTTAGAAGGGTCACTGGGGCTCGTTTTACCTTCAGCACCAGACAGGATCAGACATTGGTCCGAGCCTGGCACACACCAGCCTCCTCCCAACCTGCCTCTCCACAGCATGAAACCATTGCGGAGACACACAATTATTCCTTGTGGCCACCAGCCCAACCTTGCAAGGTGTCAAATAGCTCCTGGGAGCTGCCAAACCTCCCTCTCCCCTGAAAGCTGACACCACAGGAGGGTATTTGGCCCCGCAGCAACATCTCGGTGAGTTTCCCGCACTCTCACACACCAGCACCAAGCCCAGTCACGCAGGAGCACAGCAGAGACACTCACAACCCCTTGGCCCACTTAAAGCTGAGTGAAAAACCTGCCTGAATTATTTGAGGGCACCACTATCCACCTCATTTTCAGCACAGCTGCAAGCAGCAGCTCCAGCAGGAACATCAGGAATGCTGAGTGCCCACACACCTCATCATCCAGCCCTGCCAGCATCCTGTGTGAGGAAGAGGGCAAGTCCTCTCCTTGATAAAAGTCTTCCCCATTCCTGGAGGTGTCCAAGACCAGGCTGGAGGTGGCTTGGAGCAACCTGCTCTAGTGGAAGGTGTCCCTGCCCAAGGCAGGAGGTTGGAGCAAGGTGAGTTTTAAGGTTGTTCCAACCCAAACCATTCTGGGATTCTGTGCATGAGCAAGCCAGGCTGACCCACAGCTTTCTCTCAGGTAACTCAGCCATCAAGGGCAGAACTTTCTGTTCTACTACAAGTACACAAATACCAGATCTCTCCTACCAACACAGCCTGATGTGGCATTGCATTGCCTGCAGTGGATTCCCAGCTCCTTGTCCATCCCTGCTTTCCTCCAGCCTGTGATGCAGCCTGTCTCAACCTCCATCACCTCCAGAAAAAACAATTTATTCCCCACCAGTTAAGGGTTTTAAACAAAGAGAGAAGAGAGATTTAGACAAGACTGAAGAGAGAAATGGTTAATGATGGCAGTGGTCAGGCACTGGCTCAGGCTGCCCAGAGAGATGGTAGACCCCCCACCCCAGAAACATTCAAGGTCAGGCTGGATAGGACTCAGAGCAAGCTGGTCTAGCTGAAGATGTTCCTGCTCATTGCAGGTTGGACTAGATGGTCTTTAGGGCCCCTTCCCACACAAACTGGGTTTTGATTCTCTGATGTGGTGACCTCTGCCAGAGCCCACACCAGCTCATTATCTACCCGTCTCTTTATATGAAGCACTTACAAGACACAGCACTAAAGACTTTAAAAACTTTTACCACCACTATCATGCTTGAAAAGCAGAACTTTCCTGCTGGATGCACATTCCCAGCTTCACTGGCAGAGCCTAAACACAGCCTTGAAATGTTCCCACCCAAGGTCCCAGGTGAGAGGATGGCTGAAACCTTCACACCTTCCCACAGATGCAACATGCAGCTGGGGAACTGTCACAGGAGATGGCACCAAGGCTGGGATGGGAAACCCTCAGTCCCCCTGCAGAGGAAATGCTGAGAAACCCTGAGCTTGCAAAACCCACCTGCCGCCACAGACTTCCAGGCTCCGCTGGTGCCTGTCACAGCCCCGTTAATCAGAGCTCAGCTGCCAAGTGGATTTTTCTTTCAAAAAGGAAAAAAAAGGAGGACTTTTTGGAGAGTAACCCAGTTGTTTCTGTGTTTCCGATGGGCAGCATTAATCACTTCCTATTGGCCGATAGGAATAACTTTTCCTTTCGAAATGGCACATTCATGTTCTGCGGCTTTTCTGTTTACACACATTTTGCTACCTTATGTCAACACTTGCTAATGAATAAATATATCATTCGGCTAACTGAAAATGAGATCCTGGCAGAGGCAGATTGGATGTTTAAATCCTGCTAATAGATTTTATCCTAACATCTTTACAGGAAACCAAAACCAAGCTTTAACCCTTCTCTCCTGCAGCTCCAAACCCTTTTGCATCCCATGCCAGGATCATCAGTGACTGCAGAGAAAAGCCATAAAGGCAAAAATGAGAACTTTTGGAAGAGCACCGCAGGGATGCAGTCAAAATTATGTGAAACCCATAAAACTTCATGACCCAGCAGACCCTCAGAATCTATTACAGAACAACCCTTCTGCATCCCGGCATGTGCTCTGGATGCTGACCTTATTCCCAATGTCCCTCTTTCATTCATGAGCCCTTATCACCTGGTTTTTTCACAACAAGGTAAGATAGCTCATGCTTTGCAACCCAATTGTTTGTTAAACAGCTTTGTTTACTTCTGCAAGGCAAAATAAGACTTACTAATGTTCCCAAAGAGTTTGCAGAGGGAGAAAACAACAGTCCAGCCAGAGGGAGCAGCTGGCAGGATGAGACCCCACCACCGCACCTGAGCAGCCTCAAGGCTGGGCTTTCTTTTGGCCCTGAGACCCTGAAGAGAGGTAATTTTACAGACACTCTTCTTTTGGCCAAAAAAAAAAAAAAAAAGAAAACCCAACCAAACAATCTGATACCAGTTTTCAGGAATATCTGTGTAACTACCTTTGCCACCCTAGCAGTGCCACGCCTCCCCTGGGACACGACCGCAGAGACCACCGTGCTCCAGCCCACTCCAGAGCCACTAATCCTCAGGAAGCCAGGAGCTGCTCCTCCCGAGCTCCCCGCGCGTTTCCGACTCTCCCCACCTCTCCTCCTTCTCCCAAGCCTCATTTATCTCACACCCGGCGAGCTCGCTGCCAACCAAGAGTTTATGCAGACAACCGCAAGAGAGCTGGTGCCAGCCTCAAATGGGCTTCTCCCCTGGCACCCTGACATTCAATTACAAGCAACAGGCATGCACAGTGGTGCTAAGAAATTTAAATTTAAAAAAGGCTAAAAAAAAATAACTTTTCAAACTCTTTTTACTTTTTTTTTTTTTCAGCCTGATGAGGTAGGATTAGGCTCCTATAAAACTTAGAGAGATTTCTAACCAACCAGTCCATCTGCCAAGGTTCACTGGGATTCCCATCATCAGGGGGATGCTGTGCTGGATCCCAAGCTAAATCCCAAAAAAATTCACCCAGGGTTGCAGAAGCACTGCCATTTCCAACTGGAGCTTGTGTTTTTCCCAGCTGACTTAAGCAGCACAGGCCTGCACTGCACTGCAATCCCTTCTGAAGTTTCCTGCCAGAGTTTTAAAATCCTACTTTGTGCACAGGGTAGCTTAAATAAGTTATATGTTAATTCTTACAGGGGAAGCAGGAGGCAGAGAAGCACACAAGCAAACCAAAAGCAAAATGCATGACAAAGGCAGGAGGCTGTTTTCCCTGATAAAGGGACTGTTTTGCCATTTTTTATCTCTTACACTTGCATTGAAAAAAGTCCACTTACCAGTTGGTTTGAGAAAATCCATTGGATATCTGGAGTAGGGTGGAGGGGGAGACTCTGGAATTAGAGAAGTACAGAGAAAATAAAGGCAGAGCCATGAGAAAGAAAAAAAAAAAAAAAAAAAAAAAAAAAAAAGAAAAAAGATAGGAACTTATGATAACAGTGGCATTCTTTTAGCAAAACTGTTTGTCTTAGCTCTGGGGGTTGGAGGCAGGGCAGCGAGGCGGTGATTGCCTTGATATTTAGCTGTCAGATAAACAAAAGGGGCCGTCTGGCGCCAGTCTCCCTGCTATCTGCCGCTCGGGCTGTCTGATCGGGGCCTCCTTGGCTCGGCGGAGCCGCGGCAGCGCCGGGGCCGCCCGGCCCTTAATCCCCCGGCACCGCGCGGGGACGGCGGGGAGGCAGCGCCGGGGCCCCCGGGAGGGGAAGGGGTCCCGGAGGTGGGGGCGTCGCCCCCTCCCCAAAATACAAATGGAAATACGTAAGCCACGGCAATGGAAAGTTTTTGTGCGTGTTCTGGGGTTTGTTGTGGGCCGGTTTTGTTTTGGTTTGTTTTTATTCTCCAGAAGGGAAAAAAAAAGTTTTGCGAGCCGGGAGGTGAGTGGGGCTGCATACACGTATCCCTGTGTCCCCTCCATGCACGCAGCCCCCTGCATCCCCTCCAACCCCTGCACACCTTCAGTCCCTGCATCCCTGCATCCTCTCTATCCCCTGCAGCCCGCCATCCCCTCCATTCCCCACATCTCTGTATCCCGTCCATGCCCTGCGCACCTTCGGCCCCCGCACTGCTGCCGCCCCTCCATCTCTTGCATGCCCTCCAGCCCCTGCACCCCTGAACCCCCTGCAACCTTGTGCGCCCGCCATTCCCCTGTATCCTCACATCCCTCCAAGCCCTGCACACCTCTAACCCCTCCAGCACCTCCATCCCTCCATCTCCCGCACTCCCTGCATCCCCTGCCGCCGTACCTAGCTCGCAGAGCCGGCTGAGGTGGTGCGGGTTGCAGCAGACGAGCTCGGAGTGAGCCTTGCCGTAGGATTCACAGCAACATAACCGCTTCACTTCGGAGCAGTGGCGGAGGTCGGGCCAGCGGAACACCTTGCAGAGCAGCACGGGCAGCGGGTACCAGTGCTGTCCCAGGCGCGAGTCCGCCTTGGCGGGCAGCAGCAGGCAGGGGGTCCGCGCCCCGCCGCGGGACTCCACGGCGTGCAGCAGCCCCTCCAGCTGCCGCTCCTTCAGCCGCTTCAGCACGGCGTGGGTCAGCGCCTTCAGTTCCGCCTCCGCGCCCGCCGCCGCCCGCCCGCCGCGGCCCGCCTTGCCCGGGCAGCACCCGCGCCCCCCGCCCAAGTGCGCCCGGGGCTCAGCCACCGCCGCCGCCGCGCCGGGCTCGCCCGCCGCCGCCTCCTCCTCCTCCTCGCCGCCGGGCGCGCGGCTCCGCCAGAGCCGCCGGACGAGCACCGAGCGTTTGGTCCTGAACATGCGGGACGAGAGGAGGGGCCCCCGGCTACAAAACGGGCATGTCGTCCGCCGAGCATGAAGGGGCCGGCAGGCGGGATGCGGCGGCAGCGGGGGGCAGCGGCGGGGGGCAGCGGAGCCGAGGCGGGCTGTGGCATGCGCCAGTCTCCGCGCTGGGGCCGCGGGTCCCGCCGCCTCCCGCGGGGGGATGCGCCGGCCGCGCCTCCGCCCGCTGCGAGAGAATTTACAGAAAAATCGGATCGAAAAGAAAAAAATCAAAACTGAGAAAAAAAGGGAAAAAAGGAAAAAATAAAGGCTGGGGGGAAGGGAAGGCAGAGAGTCGCAGCTCGCTCCGGCTCTGCCCAGAAAAGCGAAGAAAAAACGAAAAAATCCCCGTCTAGAGCCCGCGGCGCCCGTCGCGGGGGCAGGCGGGCGGGGGCCGCCGGCGCCGCTCCGCCGTGCGCGGGTGCGGAGCGCGGCCCGAGCCGCGGGGGAGCCTCGGCAGCCCCGGGGCCGCGGCGCCCATCAACCCGCCACGCCGGGGAGCGGGCGCGGCGGCAGGGATGCGGCGCAGGGCAAAGCCAGCAGGCAAAAAACTAAAAAAGATCGAGCCAAAAAGGCGTCTATTAAAAAGGGTTTTTAAAAAAAAAAAGAAAAAAAAGAAAAAAAAAGAAAAACCCCAAAACACCAACCCTAAGGTTTGGACGTCGGTTTAAGCATCTGTCACAAAAGAGGCGAACGAGCGCATCCAGAGTGTTGTATCCCTTTTTAAAAGCCCAGGTCGTCCTGATGTGGGGGTTTTCGGGGTGGGCTTTTATTTTTTTCCCCCTCCTTCTTTCCAAAGGTTTAATCCACACGGAGTCTTGATCCGGCTGCTACGAAGAGAAAGAAAGGAAATAAAAAAAAAAAAAAAAAAAAAAAAAAAAAAAAAAAAAAAAAAAAAAAGAGAAAAGTGGGGCTATGTCCCTTCCTTCCTGCCTTCCCCAGCAGCCGCGCCGGGCCGAGCCGGGCCCGCCGCTCCCGGCGGAGCTTACATGGGTGCGGGGGTGCCCGCCGGCCGCCAACCCTCTCCCTGCTGCCGGCGCCTCTGCCGCGGTGCCTTTTTTTTGCTCTTCACTCCTCCTTCCTGCCTTCCTTCCCCTCCTCCTCCTCCTCCTCCTTCTCCTCCTCCTTTCGTAGGGTTTTTTTTTTTTTTTTTTTTTTTCCTCCCCCTTTTCCCCCCCCACCCCTCCCTCCCTCCCTCCCTTCCCTCTCCGCTCCTCCGCAGTCAGCCGCCCTCCCCGCACCTCCGCCTTCCCCCGGGTGCGTGCGGGGGGAGCGGCGGCGGCGGCGGCGGCGCGGGGCGCGGCGGGAGCGGAGCCGGCGCGGTGCCTGCGCCCTCCCCCGGCTCCCCCCGCACCGGCGGCGGCTTCGCAGTGCGCAGCGGCCCGGCCCGGCCCGGCCCCGTCACGTGGGCGTCTAGACACCGTGTCGCTCCGGGGGAAAAAAAAAAATAAATAAATATATCTATATATTATATTTATCTCCAGCCGCCTTGCGCAAGAGGCGGCTCGGGTTGCGGAGAGGTTGTGGGTCCGCGCGTCCCTTCCCCAGCACCACCACCCCCCCCCCCTCCCCTTCACCCCACTGCCGTGCCTCCCCGCGGCTCTCCCCTCGTACCTGCTCCTGGGTAGGGGGTGCGGGGAGACTGGGGTGTCCCCCCCCCACACCCGCACCCCGCGGGGCACAGGGTGGGGAGCTCCCGGGGCTGGGGTGTGTCGGTGCTCGCTGCAAATATGGGAACATTAAACCGAATCAGCGTAAAAATTCAAGAATTGGTGTGGCTCTGGGTATCGAACGTGGGCACATCACAAGAAGCAATAGCGATAATGATGATGATAGTAATAATAATAATAATAATAATAATAGTAATTTGTGCTTTTACAGCACCTGTCACCAAAGGACAGGAAAATACACCACGGGGGCTCGGTACGCTCCGATTCCAAACACGAAGCAGAAATGACGGGCATGTAGCGCTCCGGCATTCTCGTTTACGGGCGCTACTAGCGGGAACAACCCCTGGCACCCTGGGCGCGCCACAGATTCCCCCATTCCAACTCTGGACCTGCGGAGGGTGAGGAAAACAGCCACCAAGAGGCTGCGCTCTCGTCCAGCCTTGGTGCGCTCTGCGGCCGAGCTGGGAAGTCCGGCCAGACTTCCTAGCGCCAGGCTTGGCAGGGCAGCAGAACTCCCCAGGGGTCCCCGTCCTGCACGCACTCCCACGGAGGAGCAGCTCCTTTTTCACAGAATAACTGCGGGCGGATGAGTTGCTTTAAGGTCACTCTCTGAGGCAGTTATCGTGTCGGAAGTAGGAGCCAGGACTCTTAAATCATGGCTGCTATAATTATGCAAGTCCGGTTCAAATCCAAAGCCGAAGCCAAAGCCGAAACGAATGCACCCAACTAAATGTGACACCAGGTAGGGCATGCATAAAACTAACATCCTGTGCAGGCAGGGCATCCCAGGGTGCGTGTCCTGGATCCCTGAATTTGGGGTAGGCAGCAGTTGTTTTAATTTAATTTAATAATTTAAGTGCCCAGTTGTGCATGCATTCACATGAGCAGGGGAGGGATGCTACAAGCAGACCCGGCATTTGCAGAATCTGGACCTAAATTAGTCAGAAAGTGGCTAGATTTGGGGGCAGGTTTATTAAATGTTAACCAGACTATACCTAGCCAGGTACAAAATCTGCTCAAAATCCAGATAAATAGTTGGAAAAACACAGAGGAGGGAAAGAATGTTGTTTGCTGGCATCAGAAAGAATAACTTAGGAAGCCTCATTGCAAAGCTGGAGTCTGAGGAAGGCAATTGACTCCTTGCTTCACCTCCAAATAATTAAAGGAAGGAGGGGAGCCCAGGGCACAGCCCTAATGTCTTCGGGTGATAGCAGGGGCCAAATCAGATCAGCATCAACATTTGTTTCTGCACATGCTAAAAAAGTCCCATTGCTTTTAAAACGATGCCTTCTGCACCCTGAAAAATGGAATTTGGGTCATTTCAATTTCAATAGTTCAATCTGGAAATTGAACTATTTTTAGTTCAACATCTTGTCCTACAGCCTCTGGAGTGACCTCACATAAACTGAGGCTGATTTCCTCACTTCCTCAGAGAGCCTCAATCTCTTTTCCCTGTGATGTATATGGTAAATCAGGAGTGGTGGTTGGGGGAAAATTGTTCCTTCTCATTCCAATATTTGCTGGTGAAAGACACATTGGACATGTCCATCAATCCATACATTATACTTCTTAATTTTTCAAAACTTGCCAGGCTGTTATAGAGGAGATTAAAATATCTTTTTTTTTTTTTTTTTTTTCCCCTTTGTAGCTCCACTTGCCTCAGCACTGACAGCTACAGTTACTTTATTGTCATGAAGGAAGTGATAAAAAGCACAGTGTGGTGTATGCTGTGAAGAGGTGGAGGACAGGAATGGGGGCCAGGAGCTCATATAATTTTTTGGCCCTGCCATAGGTTCTCCAGGTGACCTTGGTCACCTGCCTTTCCCTGTGAGTAGGGACCTGGGCTTTGGCACCTCTGGTTTCCCATAGGTACAGCTGGGCCATCAGCACCTGCCTGGTTTTGTGATCTCTGCAGGTGAAAATTGCCCCAGAAGTGCTAAATATTAAATAACTGATAAGGAACTGCTTTCCAATTAACCCTGCAAACTTGTTTAAACAGACCATATGTATGTGCCCATATGGAAAATACAGAAATAAGCATAATGAAGCTGATAAATATGGGAATGGGACCCCGGCTGAGGGGACGCATGGAAAGCCTACCCTGCTCTGGATGTATTGCTCAAATGTCACCCTGGGCCAGAAACCTGTCCTGAAATGCATGAAGGGCACTGTTAATCCCTGAGGAGAAATAAAATATGTTTGAGTCATAGAATTCAAGAATTGTTTAGACTGGAAGGGACCTTAAAGCTCATTTCGTTCCACCTCGTCTGTCAGGGCTGGGACACCTTCCACCAGACCAGGTTGCTCCAGCCCTATCCAGCCTGGCCTTGGACACTTCCAGGGATCCAGAGGCAGCCACAGCTTCTCTGGGAAACCTGTGCCAGGGGCTGCCCACCCTCCCAGGGAAAGGAATTTTCCCACTTCTACATGGTCTGAATCCCCCTAATTTAGTTTAAAACCATCACCCCTTATCCTGTCACTTCAGGCCCTACTAAAAAGTCTCTCCCCGTCTCTCTTCTAATCCTCCTTTGAGCACTGAGAGGATTTATACAATGTATTGCATTTGTAAAACTTGTTTGCACAACGTATTGCAACACATTAGGTGCTGGATGTAAAATCCCGCCGAGCCCACCCAGCGCAGCCCCAGACCTCCATTCTCACGGGGGTTTCTGGGGACCTTTCCTGAACCCAGCTGGCTTTGAAGAGCTAAAGCCGAGTTAATTTGCATTGCAATTCAGCCTTTGACAGACAGTTGGAGCCAAGGCACTGTTAACCTAATTGTTTTGCTAACAGCACCAGGGTGTGAGACTCACCAAAGGCACTTCCAACAAAGGGGATAAAACCAGAGTCGGGGGGAAAAAAACCCTTTTCCTGACATCATTACCGGGTACAAACAAACAGAGCTGATCTCTCTTCATACACTTTCCAGTCGAGGGTCAACAACAAACACACTTTGCTCTTTTGGGGGTATGTCTCTCCTTTTCACAGTAGTGAAAAGCCAGTCAGGGGAGGTAGGAGAGAACAAGCCAGGCTGAAGGCAGGGCAGAGGCAGCACAGGCTGGCTCCTGGCACTCTCCCATCCTTTTCTGCACATTAGGAATAGCTAAGCTTTTGGCCCTGCTTCTATTTTTATGCATTATTTTGAGAGCAGAGCTCTCAAGCAATGTTCAAAGTCTGGGTTATGAAGCCGTTTTGTCTGTAGTCAGACTCCTTCCACTCCAGCAGATCATGTCAAGAGAGCAGCTTCAAGCTATGAGACCCAAGGTCTGCAAAGAAAATAATTATTCAGGCAACCTTTCAGTGTGGTGAGTGGCACAGGGACACAAGGATTCCGTGCTCCCTCCTGTCACAAAGCCCTGCAAGCTAAACCCATCCTTTCAGTGCTCCTGGCTGCTGGTGGCCATCCAAGGCTGGTCGTCTGGAAAAGGATTCAGTAAAAGTGGGTACAAGGAGAAATTCACTGCACCCACCACAAGTGGGGTCCAACAGCAGAGGGACATGGGAGTGAATCCAGAGGAGGCCATGGAGATGCTGTCAGGGCTGGAGCCCCTGTGCTCTGGAGGCAGGCTGGCAGAGCTGGGGGTGCTCAGGGGCACCAGAGAAGGCTGCAGGCAGAGCTGGGAGCCCCTGGCAGGGCCTGCAGGGGCTCCAGGAGAGCTGCAGAGGCCCTGGGGACAAGGGCTGCAGGGACAGCCCCCAGGGAATGGCTGCCAGTGCCAGAGGGCAGGCACAGCTGGGCTCTGGGGCAGGAATTGCTGTGGCTGAGGCTGGGCAGGCCCTGGCACAGGGTGCCCAGAGCAGCTGGGGCTGCCCCTGCATCCCTGGCAGTGCCCAGGGCCAGGCTGCACAGGGCTGGGAGCAGCCTGGGATGGTGGCAGGTGTCCCTGCACATGAAAAAAAAAAGTTGGGATGAGGTGAATTTTAAGGTCCCTTCTATCCCACCCATTCGGTGAGAAAAATGAAGAAAAAACCTTGTGAGATGAGATGTGTCCCCACCTGTGTTTACCAGCCATGAGGAAAACCATTCCTCTCTCCTGTCCTGGGGGTTGGGCCATCCAAATCAAATGTCCACCAGTAGCTGTGACAGGCACCAGTGCTGTCCCTGGGGGACTCATTCCAACATGGGAATACTTTGATTCCTCAGGGCACTCACACATGCCTGACTCTGACTTTGTGCTTTGCTGGCTAAAATTTTGTCAGCTTTACAAGCTGACCAATCCGATGTTGCAGTGTTTAGGTTTGGTAGCTAGAAAGGGGTTGTGAACACAGGGCAGTCTCCCTTATGCCAGCATAGAGGAAATTATATATATAAGTGCATATTAAAACTATGTGTCTCCCTAATTTTAGCTGGAGAATTTGCTGTTTGCAATATAAGATGATGGTGTAAGTACATCAATCCAAGAGGAATTTAGATGGGGCAGGGATCAGGACCCAGAGTTCTGCAGGGAAAGGAGAAGTGAACACTGTGGCTGCTGCCAGAGGGAAAGTGCTGCTGGCAGAAAGGATCTGGTGTCCCACGACCCTGACAAGCCAAGGTGGGCAACAGGAGCAGTGCCTGCCCCCCGTGGCCTCTCTGGTGGTCACTCAGTGACATACTCAGTGTCCACAGAGCTGCCACACCTCTGTGTCCCTCAAATAACCCATGGCAGCAGTGCTGTGTCACCGGTGGGGCCAAGGGTCAGCCCAGCTCCTGACAAATGTCACCGGTGGGATTTATGACCAGGAGGTGAGAGGGATTTAGGTCAGACAGTCTGGGAGGGGATGATGGTGGAGTTGGGCAGGAGAGCACAAAGTCATTTGGGAGCCACAGGCCAGGCAGGGGAGACACAGGGATGCTGAAGGGAAAATGCAAAAGGGAAGGAACAGAGACAGCTGCAATATTTGATTTTACAGATAAAGGAAAGCTTGAAAATCCCTTTAGCTGTGACATGCTATGCTGAGAAAAAGGCTGGCTTCTTCCTCCAGTAGTCCCTCCCAGAGATCCCTGTGCCTTTGGCATTTGCCTGCACCTAGCTCCTTGGGATCTAGCAGAGTCTGACTCAATGTTAATATAAAGCATGCAATGTTAATTTAGCACTTTAGTTGTAACTGTTCATTTGTATCATACCTGTGCTTCTGTGTTTCAGGTGTCCAAATTAGTAACATAAGTTTTCAGATTTGTTTTGGTGTATAAACTCTCAAAAAGTTATTTTTTTCCTTTCTGTAACAGCAAAATGGCTCTGCTGGAGCACATTAAAGATAAGCACACGTGGCCAGTATGGCCGATATCCCTCTTTCAGGTATTTCAGTTTCAGTTTCCATAGTGTAAATCAAAATCCTCTTTGTTTCAGGTAATTACATTTGCATGAACTGCAATGCTTTATTTGTAATTACCTGTGGAGATCTCTGGATCAGACAACGGAGTGTATGAAAAGAGCTGGGGCTGACATGAGAAATAGGGTTACTTGTTACCCTGTGATTCCTCCTCCTGATGCCTCAGAGGAGACCAAGACTTTCTGGTTTCAGCCACGTTTGCCTGCAGACCTGTCCATGGCAAGGAGATTGGAACAGAGGATCTTTACAATCCCTTCCAACCCAATCTACTCTGTGCTCCCACGATTCTAGGAGCTCAGGCTGCATCCCAAGTGAGGACCCCCTGCCTCCTGGACCCTGGCATAAACAACATTGCAACACCAATGCCCAGGAGCACTGAGGAAGGGTGGGGTGTCCCTCACTTAAAAGCAGCTTTTTAGCCCTAAATGTTATCAAGCCGATGCCTGAATCCTGGCTTTAGGGGAATTTATCAGCTCCTGAGATGGCTGCTCAGATGCAGCCACGAGGCAGGGATGTGGCCTTCCTCTTACCCACAAGAGGAGACTGAGGTGCCACTGCCCTGCAGCTCCGTTTATCAGCCGGAGGAGCCCTCAACGCCCTCACTAAAATCAAACAAAACCACCCCAAACCCTCTTTGGCAGAAGGAAATAGTTATAAAATGGATGGGAGAGTAAAGCAAAGCAAGAGGAAAAACTCCAGCTTCTGTATTTCCTATTGCTGGCAGGTAGGGGTGTAATTTTGGAGTTCCTTCCTTTTTAATGGGATAGGTCGTAACCTTACCATCATTTATGTGTCTCTCTGTATTTATTGCAGTGGCCTGGCCAGATGCACTGTGGAGCTGATTTCTCTCCCTCAAACATTAGTCATGTCCTCACAGATGGCAATGTAACAGCCTATGCTTTTCACAGACTTTACCAAGCAAAATTCCCAGTGACGCTAATGGGAATTTTGTGCAGTCAGAGACAGGGACTGGCCTGTTGTAAAGAAAAAATTCTCATGTTTATGGTGGGTTGTTTAGCATCAGTGTTCCTCTTTCTGACCTACAGCTTGATATAAAAAAATAATCCAACCATCAGGCATCTGCAATCAAGGACTTTATGAAGCCCTGACCTTTTACATGTGGAGTATTACAGTTACACTGCACAACAGTCTGCTTCAAGGAACACAGTCTGGATTTCTTGTCCTCAAATCCAATACAAACACTCACTTAAGAAACCAAAATTATTAGACGCTTCTTTATATTCCAGCTCTCTGGGAGCTCTGTAGGTCTAGATTAAAATATTTTGGACTTATATACGCTATGCCTTTTTGAGGTGTGTGAGAGAGAAGGGAGGAGATGTATGCAAATAATTAAAAGATGCTTCAAAATCAGGACAGATGAGGCAAGTAATGCCTTTTATCTGCAATGACATGGTCACAAAATACCTGCATGGGTGAAAAAAAGAAAAGGTAGACGCTGTGCTAGGAGGACACAATTGAGAAGTGAAACATCGTTTTTCAACAGTAATGATCCAGGTGGAGTAATTAACCACTGGTTGTGGTGGATGTTTTGTCAATAATAATTGTGAAATGAGGTTTTGGTGGTATTCAGCAGATGAGCTCCAGCTGGTTTAAACCTGTATGGGTGCAGGGAGTCTTTCTGCCCTGAGTTACTCAGGTGGGTAGTCTAGACAGTAGGAATAGCTCTTCATACCCAATAATTTATGAATTAGTAGAGCCAGTGTAATAAAACAGATAATTGAAAAGTCCTCATTTGTCTAAATGTAGGGTTGGGGTTCTTTAATAACTTTTTACAAATATTAAACCCAACAGAAATGCTTTCATGACAGTCTTGCACATGGCTTAGTTCCAGGAAAAGCAACCTGCTGGGAATTGATTTTTTTCTCTGAAATTTCCAAGTAATGGAAATTGCTTGAGAATGGGAGAGTAGCTAGCACTAAAATAAAACTGAAACTCTGTCTGATAGTCACTGCCTTCAGGATGAGAAAATTTCCTTCAACCTCAAGTAAGGGAGTTTCAGGTAAACAAGAAATATAGGATTGGACAGGAACTGAATTCCCTGATTTCACAATCCAAATTGCATAAAGCGAAGAAAAAAAAGAAGTATTAGAAGTAAAGTGTAATTTAAAGATTGGATTTTCAAAAGCACATTACCCAAACCTGCACATTCATTTTATCTGGAGGGAAGAAGGCACGCCATCTGATAGCAGTGATTAATCCAAAGGAAGCCCAGACTTGTTCTCTTCATTTGAGAGAAAAAATTACATATTCTGTGAGGAGGTAAGGACAGCTGTACTGACAGAGATACCTGTGGCTCATCTAGAGGCTGCAGAACATGGCTCACCATCTCTCATATCTGTTAATATTTGAGGGTTTTTTCAAAGACATAAAAGTAGCCTTAGTTTTGAAATATCCAAGGTGTATTGGAGACACTCTTTTTTTTTTTTTTTTTTTTTTATGATTTTTTTTGGGGGGTTGATGACATAATTTAATGACACAAGTCAAACCACACAATACCACACTTGGAACAGAGAAGGAAACTGATTTACTGCAAAGGGGAAAAGTTTCCTGCACTAACTGTGCCTTCTAGTTCAGAGAAAGACCTTAGATGTTAAAGTGTATCAATTACAATCAGCAAAATTATTTTATTTGTTTGCTGAGTCCTAGTGAGGGTACTTAACTGTGACCTCATCCCAGTGCTTTCCAACACTCACCTGCCTCCCAAATCACAGAGACAGGGAAGATCACTTCACAAAAAATTAAAGGATGACTTTATAGCCATTATTTAAAACCATAATTAACACAGTGTTTAAAGCAAAATGAGACAATTACCACCTCCGAAAGCCCTTAAGAAATCTGAGCAGCAGACCTCCTGCCAGATTTTCTGATATCACAGCCACCATAAAAATAGAGCTTTGCAAGAACCATCCCATTCACAGCCCCGAGAGCTGTTGTCCTTATGTGCTAAGTATTATTATTATTGTTATTATTACTATTTCTCTCTCTGTTTATGGTGGTGTGCTAGAAAGTCAGCAACTCAGTTTCCTCAAGATCTTACTGACTCCTACAAAGAGCAGCCTCACCTCCAAGGGGTGTCTGTCAGTGGGAGTTCAGCTCTCAGGGCTTCTCCACGGCACAGGGTCCGTTGGGAAGATCACAGGATCCTGGGATGGCCCGGGTGAAAGGGATTTTAAAGCCCATCCAGTCCCACCCCGGCCATGGGCAGGGACACCTTCCACTAGATCAGGTTTCTCCAAGCCCCATCCAAGCTGACCTTGGACACTTCCTATGATAAAAAGGACAGACAGCAAGGTCTCAGCTTCCTGGGTCACAGCTAGAAACATCATGTCACATTGTCCCTGTCCCTCTGGCGAGCCCCAGGTTGGGTCTCAGTGCATCATCTCCCTCTGCCTCACGTCAGTCTGCAGAGCAGCAGGTGAGGTAAATTGGTACTGCTATGAAAGTGCCTTTAGTCCGGGCTAGTCAAACTATTCTGCAAAGTATTCATTACAGAAAAATGTGGTAAATTAGATTAGGTAAAGCCAGAAAGCTCTCTTAATTGCTTGGACTTACCGGGAACACAAAACTACTCAGAGTCTCAGAAGAAAGGGTTCATTTTCTGTACACCTGACCTGTTTAAGTGCTACCTCCCTGCCTACAGAGTCCTGCTGCAACTCACACCTCTGTCCCCATCAGGGCTCTCACACAACACTGGCTGGGATGCAGCCCTGGGATAAAGGATGTGAGCCGTGCCACAGCCCCGCAGCATCTTGCAGTTGAGCAATGGGAAATATGTGGTAATATGTATAAAATCACAGAATTGTTTAGGTTGCAAAAGCCCCCCCCAAGATGATCGAGTCCAGCTATTGCCCCAGCACTGCCCAGTCCACTGCTATCCCCTGTCCCCGAGTGCCACGGCCACACGGCTTTTAAATCCCTCCAGGGATGAGGACTCCAGCACAGCCCTGGGCAGCTGTGCCAGGGTTGGACAGCTCTTTTCAGGGAAGGAATTTTCCCCAATTTGCAACTGGAATTTTCCCTGTGCCAGCCTGGGGCCGTTCCCTGTCCTGCTGTCCTGTTCCCTGGAGCACAGCCCGACCCCCCCGGCTGTCCCCTCCTCTCAGGGAGTTGTGCAGAGCCACAAGGGCCCCCCTGAGCCTCCTCTGCTCCAGCCTGAGCCCCTGCCCAGCTCCCTCAGCCCCTGCTGGGGCTCCATTCCCTTCCCCAGCTCCCTCAGCCCCTCCTGGGGCTCCATTCCCTTCCCCAGCTCCCTCAGCCCCTCCTGGGGCTCCATTCCCTTCCCCAGCTCCCTCAGCCCCTCCTGGGGCTCCATTCCCTTCCCCAGCTCCCTCAGCCCCTCCTGGGGCTCCATTCCCTTCCCCAGCTCCCTCAGCCCCTCCTGGGGCTCCATTCCCTTCCCCAGCTCCCTTCCCTGCCCTGCACACGCTCCAGCCCCTCGGGCTCTCTCTTGTCCTGAGGGTCCCCAGCAGTGCCAGCCTCAGCTGGACGTTACAGAGCACACAGTAACTCCTCAGCCTGTGGTGCTGCCCTGCTCAGACCATGCCAGACTCAGCCTCGGTGGGACCCCTGGGGATGAGGATTCCCTGCTGCTTCTTCCTCTTCCTCACTGTCCTCCTCTTTCTCCTCCCCCTGTCACCCTTCATCCCTGGCAGCCCCACTCGCTGCCACATCCTGTGCCCACTCTGTTCCACAACATCCTTTTTTACCCCGTTCCTCAGTTTACCCAGCTATGACTGTTCTTACTAACAGGTTGTTTTTACCTCTCTGTGCAATTACTCCAGGGCAGATCAGCTATTGCCAGTCAGAAGGTGCAGTTACTGCCCTCCCAGACTCCAAAAGGCACCTACTGCAAGGCAGAACTAATTTTTTTTTATTCACAGTTAACACATAATCCATGGTCTATCTGAAAACTAAACCGAGAAACAGCTAAGAGGGAGGAAACCATGTAACAAACCTAATTTCTATCTCCCTACCCCCTAAAAAAAGAGAAGAAAGTCTGTCATTAGATGACATGGTGTTAAAGGAATGCTGTAATGTACAGAAATCCCATGCCATTATATGCGCCCCTGAGGGCAGTGTGGATTTCTGTTCCAGCATCTGCCAAGGCACTTCATCGCTGCTCACCAGGCTGGACAGGAAAAACTCAATGCCTCATGCACCGTTTGGCACTGATTGAAAACATTTATTTTACTATTGGCACTTGCCTGGCTGGACCTCGCATGTGTTTATGCAGAAGAAAGCTAGATTTCTGGTCTAATATTTTTTAATATCTCCCGAGGGTCTCTGAGGTGAGAAAAACCCCTACAGAGTGCAATTCCCTCTCCCAGACACCCATACACCCATGAGGGAACCCCGCTGTGATACACCCTGCTCAGCCCCAGGAGATGCCCAGGGAGCTGGGTGGTCCAGGTGGGGTCAGGGTGGGTGAGGGATGCACTGTGGCTCAGGCAGGTTTGTTTTGGGGATCTCTGCTTTGGGACCCAACAAACGAGCGCATCCTGGGAGGTCTGCAGCTGCATAGGGGACATGGTGCCACTGCCCAGCTGGGAGCAGCTGTTTTCATGGAGTCTGAATGGTTCTGGTTGGAAAGGACCTTGAAGATCATCCCATTCCACCATGGACCTTGTAAATTATCACATTCCACCCATGCTGTGGGTTGGGACACCTGCCACCATCCCAGGCTGCTCCCAGCCCTGTGCAGCCTGGCCCTGGGCACTGCCAGGGATGCAGGGGCAGCCCCAGCTGCTCTGGGCACCCTGTGCCAGGGCCTGCCCAGCCTCAGCCACAGCAATTCCTGCCCCAGAGCCCAGCTGTGCCTGCCCTCTGGCACTGGCAGCCATTCCCTGGGGGCTGTCCCTGCAGCCCTTGTCCCCAGGGCCTCTGCAGCTCTCCTGGAGCCCCTGCAGGCCCTGCCAGGGGCTCCCAGCTCTGCCTGCAGCCTTCTCTGGTGCCCCTGAGCACCCCCAGCTCTGCCAGCCTGCCTCCAGAGCACAGGGGCTCCAGCCCTGACAGCATCTCCGTGGCCTCCTCTGGGCTGCCTCCAGCAGCTCCACGTCCTTGTGCTCTTGGAGCCAGGGCTGGGGCAGCTCTGCAGGTGGGCTCTCACCTGAGCACGGGGGCACAGGGGCAGAATCCCCCTGCCCTGCTGCCCACAGTCTGGATTTGTGCCTAGCCCATATTTCTGGCCACAGCTGAAACTGAGCGTCTGCAGGCAGTGACCAAGCAGACATTTCACTAAAAAGTGAACACACAACCCAGTTTGAAAGAACACAAAGGATGATGTGCCATTTCACCTTGTAATCCTTGCAATCTCTGAGTCCCTGGCAGCTGAAGAAATTGAGATGTCCTCTTGTAAAGTGGACATCCCAGTCTGTGTCCTATTGTCATCTCTCTCTCTGTGGGTGCAAATCCCAGGAATTCTGACTCCTTGTCTCCTGGCAACTAATTTTTTTTGCAGTGGTAGAGGTATTGCAAATGGTCTGTGTTTTTCTTCCTTTCTGGTTCAAGAGTTTTATTAATAGGAATAGAGGAGGCTGTGAGTTGTAGATGTTGACTGAGCTGTGGAGGGCAGGTGAAGAAGAACAACAGAAATAAAATGACAGAAACCACCAAACAGTGGAAACCCTAGAAGACCTGTTTCCTTCTTTCTACAGATTTGGGAGGCAAAGTTTCCTGCCTGGAAGCAATTTCCTGTGCCCCACTGTCTTTCATGTCTGCCTGTTCCCTCTCTACCACCATCTCCATCATTTGTCTGGAGATAAATCTTTCAGTCCCACTCAGGTGGCCGGGTGAGCCATCGTGGTTTTGTGCTGGCAGGCATCAGTGGGAGTCACCAGCCCCGTGCCTGATGTGCAGAAGATTACAGAAGCATTTGAAACCCTTTATGATTCCCCATTGCTTCCTCTTCCCAATTTCTACTTCCCTCTTCCTGCAGTTACTTGAGCATTGCTCACCGAGAGCTGAACTTTCCAAACCAAGGCATCCTTAATATTTAAATTGCTGTGTTGCAGGTAAGCAGGGAGCTCCATATGGCACAGAGAAACCTACACCTCCTGACCCACGGCAGAGCCTGGCAGGGCAGGTGTGGAGGTGAGGGTGAATATTGTGCCCCAAGGACACCAGAGGGAGGATTGCCCTTGAGAGGAAAATAACTTGCGTCAGCCAGAACACCCAGTGCTTCGGGCTCGGAGCTGCAGGGTCATTAATAAACACAGACAGAGGCAGAGACAGAGAGAGGGTCTAGGAAGATCACACATCTGCATTATAGCCCATCAGCACACACATTATAACCCTCACACAAACTCTTATATATGAAATAGTCTCCCAACAGCCTCCTTGGGAAATAAAGTGTTGCCCGCTAGAAGGAAAACATTCAATAAAAAGGTCATTTTTGTGAATGAGGCTTTGGAAATAGAAAGGCACTTTTCCATCATGAGTATGGTACACTGAAGAATGCACTCAGGGGGCAATAAAAGCCGAATTAAATTCTTTTGGTATGTGCTTGATAATGGAATTAGGACCACGTTTGCACTTCTATATGTACATACCTAAGTGAGATGTCCCTTCTTTGTAGTTCCCCAAAACCTCTTCTTGAGCCAGCATTTGTAAAATGATATTTCTATATTTACTTAAGCATCTATTTAAAGAGGAACCCCTCACAATTACTCACCACACAGATAGATGACATTGTTTGGCTGTGTTTATTTAGTTTCTATTAGTGATTGGCAAAAAGTCTATTGTGGCTTCAAAGCAGATATAGATGAATGACCCATTGATCATAAAATAAAGTATGATTATCCCTTCTCAGCCTTATGGAAATGGCATGTAAGGGGGACATGTATCATTATCTCATCCTGCCACTTTGTGATATAATATAAAACCCAGTGGTTCCAGTACATTTGGCTCCAAAGATGTACAGAGACTGTTGGTAGTCCAAGGTGTAGAGCAATTCAAGGGAAGCTGTTAGCTTCAAAGCATGAGTTCATTTGTCACTGCAGGTGAGACATCTTTTTACAAGTCCTCTGTCAATGATGACGGAAAAAATATGAGCCATCAGAATGTTAATCTCAAATTTTTGGCTTGCTGTTACCTGCTGGTGCACAGTTCATCCTCTGGGAACTCGAGCACAGGCTGTCCTTTGCTCAGCCTCACTCATCCAGAGCTGGGTCATGGAGTGATGTGGATGACACAGACAGAGCAGCATCTGGACTGTGATCAAAGGATGAAAATTTACTGATTCCCATCATGTATTTCACTGCCCTGAGTAGCTCTGCTCATGGAGAGTTTGCAGAGTCCCTGATCTGCCCTTTATTTGGTTTGGTCATAGGGCCAAACACTTATCAAGCCTGGCTCCAAGTGAATAGTTCTTAATTTGTACCTTTTCAGCAGATTTAGCCTTCCAGGTGAGGTTGGTTAGGGCAGAATCTGGTGTTGTCTATGCTCAGAGGAGCTAGCAGCAGGTTTGTACCATGGCACCCAGACACTCCTTGCTCTGGAAATACATCTGGTACTGATTTCAAACCCTTCATCCTGGGTAGCTACACAGCTACTCCTGTGTAGCTTAAACCCCTGTCCCAAGTGGCACGAGCTGGAAGGAGGAGGATCTGTCTGTGTTGGAAATCAAAGTCCACATTACTGGGGGGGTATTTTTGCTGGTACTCATTAGCCCTGCCAGTCAAACCTCAAGTCTGACCAGCTGACCATCTCCTCTCCACTTCCAAGGTGTTGGTCCACAGCTCTCTGTTGTCATGCCCACCCACCTGGATGCTGAGCCATCCATGGAGCAGGATCTGCTGCCTCTTGAGGAAGAAGAAGTCCTCCAGGATTGTGAGGGTGCTAACACTGACAGATCATAAGTAACACCAATTACAGTTTTCTTGTGAATTTTCAAAGTGTTATGGGTGAGATGAACACAGAAGCAGAGGACTGAGTTACCTAGTGCTTGTGCTGCAGTCCCATACTTTGTGAAATGCTGTTCAAACCTGGTGTGCACAGTCAAAACAAGTGTCCAGTGTGATTGCTTATAAAAAGATGTCAAAATAACCTAAGTACTTTTAATATGCCTGGAAACAAGACTTGTTCCCATGGGAAGTAGAGCATCCTCACTTTTTTCTGATATCAGGGAGAGCTTGAAAGTACTTTTAACTTCTGTTGTGGCTAGAACACCATTAGAGATAGAGGTGTCCCCTGCCTGGGCACTGAGGTTTGGTCTGAGCAACAGCACAATCACCTTGTCTTCCTCATGGTAACTTTGCTGGAAGGTGGGTAGTCACAGGCCAGATATGAGGGAAGTGAACAACAAAGGGCAGAGATCCTGGGGAGAAAGTCCAGGGAAGAAAGAAGGGCAGTTTTTCAGTCCAATTTCAGTCCCAGAGCTTACCTCATGCACAGGACTCAGACTTAAAGACTTTAATGAAAGAATAACCAATTAAAAACCCTTTCAGGTGGTCATATGTGATTGTGGGATGTGCACAACAGACTCTCTGCACCTCCTTGCAGGCGAGCTTATCTCTTCTGGTCAGGGTGACCCCAGGAGTTTCTTGGCCCCAGTCTAGACTGCAGGATATATTTATTTTAAATTTTAAAATTCTGTATCACACTGGCACTTTTGTTAATTTTTACCCTAGATCAGTGGGTTTTTTCCTCTGTGCTATTAAAGACATACATGTATATATATATAAATATATATATATATAAATATATATATATAAAAATTTATTTACTAGTGCTGTCAGTCATGGTATATCCTTTCCTTATACTCACCAAGAATACTCCTTGCAGACCCTTTGCTAAAGGCCCTTCTTCTCCAGTTGGAACTTACTGATGTTACACAGTTAGATGCTGGAAGAATTTTGTTGTTTATCTTCGCCTTTTGATGATGCTGCTATCTGAAGGTTATCTGCTACAGTGATTTCATAATCCTTTTGAGTCTCTTTCATATCTTCAAAAGGCAGGAAACAGGGTTTTTTAGCTATTCAAGAGCCACTCGTCTGCAGGTAAAGAATTTAACAGCTTGTGGGAGTTCTACTTACTGCCAGCAATAATGTGATTGATCTTTCCTGGAACTGAAAAAATGATTCTTAGAAGTGACATTGTGAAAGGCAAAAAATTGAGCTATTTTCTTTCACTTGTCTACTAGGAACACTTAATATAAGAAAATAAATACCTAGTATTGAAGGGTGACCTGTCTCCTTGCATTTCCGTAGCAGAATTCAATTGTTAGCTTTTGGGGGGCATTGATGGGTTTATTTGCTTTAAGGTTTGGAATGGAACAGGAACAGCTTGCTCAAGGACTTTCCAATTTAGATGTTTTTGGTAGAAAAAGAAACATGTTTAGAGTTAACTTCATATTCTTTTTTGGGGACAGGAGGATTTAAGAGTAAAACTCAAATTGCATGTAGTATTGTATGACATACATAACCAGATGGTTAGGCCAGCTTATCTTTATTCTGAGATTTGTATGTAATTAGCCCCAGTGCATGGTTTTGGCATGTTTTTCACTCAGAGCTACCTGGTGAACCCTTCTTGTGTAAGCACTTACTGCTGTTCATCTTGGGCTCCAGGGGCTGTGCTGTTTTGTCTCAAGGCCATGGTGCTGTCTTCCCACCCCAGGCACAAAAATAATGGGCAGAAAAACAGAGTTAAAATGCTGCAAAATACTCAGATAAAACAATATGTGTAGCCTTGACTGAGCAGAAACATGGCTTCGAGCAACCTGGCCTAGAGGAAAGTGTCCTGGCCTGTGGCAGAGATAACATTGAGGTCTCTTTACACCCTAAGCAGTCTAGAACTCAAATTATCACACAGAATACTTGGATAAGTTGCTTGACTGGCTTCTGGTGCCTGGCACTAAATTGTTTGGATTCTGGAGTGTATTTTGTCTGGCAAAGGACTACCCAAAGACCCATCTTCCCACACTTCAGAAAAATAAGTAAAAACCTTTTGTAAGCCAGGAACATCTTTATGGCTAAACCTACCATGCATGGAACATGGCCTTTGTCTCAAGAAGAAATTCATGGGGGTGGGAGCTCACTGGGAGAGGGATTTTATTCCAGGAGAGCTTCCTAACACACAGTCCCTGAAGAAAAGGGAAACCGTGTTTCCTGTGGGTAATCCCCCAGGGGCTGGGTGGCAGAAGAGCTGAGTTCACCAGCTTCTCTCCAAGCCTCATTTCTCATTTAGTCTCCTAAGAGGAAATGAGACTCCTTTATCTTGGTCTGATGCTCTCATCGGCATGAAAATTACGATGTGAAAATGTTTACTAAAGATTTTCTTCTGCCTAAAACAAATATATAAATTTAAAAAAAAATATCCCAGCTGTGCCTGCCCTCTGGCACTGGCAGCCATTCCCTGCCAGGGGCTCCCAGCTCTGCCTGGTGCTTCTCTGGTGCCCCTGAGCACCCCCAGCTCTGCCAGCCTGCTCCAGAGCACAGGGGCTCCAGCCCTGACAGCATCTCCACAGCCTCTTCATTTCTGCTGTTGTCCTTGCTGCCCGTTTGTTTGGGGATGTGCAGCCTGGATTTGCTCCCACTTCCCGATGTGCCCCTGTCAATAGTTTGGAATGATGCTCCTGACAGGAGCCCTGCAGGTCCAGCACCCGCTGGCACAGCTTTTCCTGGCAGTTCTCCCCCACCCGCTGGTTTGTGCATCGATGGGGATTATCTGTGCACGTAAATGTTTATTTTAGCAAGTACGGCTGGGCGATATTTTTAGTAGTGGTAGTAGTAGTAGTTTTGTGTGAAAGCCTGTAGTTCATCAGCCTCTTCGGCCGTGTATCTTATCTCGGAAATGTAAGCGTCTGCCGGGGGATGTTGTACAATGTTGCCTTCATCACCCAGCACTTAATCTAAACGCGATTTATTTACTTTTGTAACTAGAGGAAGCAAATAACCTCTGCGTGTCTCACTTCAAGTAACTGAATTAGCGCTGTGTGACAAAGCATCACTCTGTTCGGACTCTTTTTGTCCTTCTTAAAAACCAAAAATGTTAAAAGAAATATAAAAATAAAAACCCAAAATACCAAAAAAAACCCCAAACCAAACCAATAAAAAATACCGGAAAAACCCCACCAGAACAAAAGCAAAAATGCACAGCCCCAGGCAATGCATTAAGTGAAGCTCTCTGGCCTGACCTATCCAAGTACCTGCCATGGTGGAGGGCAGTCAGACAGAAAGCTCTTCATCAACCAAAACAAAATGTCAAAGTCCTTACAAAAGCATCTTCCCCCAAACCACTAGCACTGCTTGCTTTATACATGGTGAAACTGGAGAGTCGGTCTCTCCTTCAGTGTTTATTTTTGCTGGTATAATTAGCTGATTTTTCAACCAGTAATATTGCTTAGTAGTGACTTCCTTTTAAAAAATTGTTTTAGGCTGTGCAAATCTTCTTGGCTTTGTGTGCATACAATGACTTGAACTGGTAGGACCCCAATGTACTAAGGCAGTGCTGCTAATTAATTCTTGGCTGCAGAAGTCCTGATAAGAGTAAACAAAGAGTGAAATTAGCTCAGGAGAAGACACAGGAATTTGCAGGCAAACCCACATCCTTCCATGATATCATTGGGAATCCGCCCGTACTCCACCCATACGTTTGACTGAGCCCTGGCCGAAGGCAAGGGAGCTGATTTTTGGGAGGGTGAGCTGTGGATCCTAGAGAGACTCAGTGTAATTTACGGCCTGTAAGGATTTTATTCCCATTAGCTTGGAGAGCAAAATAATTTGCATTTACTCTCAGCAGCAAAGCCAAAAGCCTGGGCCCCCACACCCACACTGGTCATCCCTGCACCACCCAGCAAAGCCCCTGGAAGCCCTGGTTCCCGTGAGATGGCTGCTGAGATGCACAAAATGCTGGCCCCTGTGCTGTTTCAGAGGCTGCTTGTCTGGAAAGCTCTGTGCATGCTCTGGAGGGGATTTCAGCAGCAGACAGGGAGGTGCTGTCAGCCTGGGCTGGGCAGAGAGAGGCAGCTGCCCAAAGGGTGCTCGAAATGGTGCTCACTGTAGATGCTCCCCCAAATCCAGCAGACCATGGGTAACGCTTCCCCAGGATACATCAACACTAAACTGCTGCCAAAATGATGTTTGGGTTTTTGTTTTTTTTTTTTCCTGTTTCTTTCCAGGGAAGACTGCAGCAAGGAGATGGTGAGAGACATCTCACACAGCGCTGGTGTGTGTTGCCATGACATTGAAGTAATTGCTGTTACTTTCTTCAAGAGAAATTAATTCTTTCAGAATTAAGTGACCGATTTTGCCAACACTCAGCTGCAGGAGGAAAGGAATATTCTGTAATTCAGCAAATATATACATTATACCAACACTTTCACAACAGCAGCGAAGCCTTTCTGCTGTTCCCACTGTCTGCTAACACCTTGCAGTTTGCATTGGGAAATTGTGGGACTGATGATTGAACACAACAAAATGCAATCTTGAAATTTCCCCTGAAGCACAGTAAGAGGGGAGCGGGAGAACACAAAGGTGCAAGGTGGCAAAATTATGTCTAGACCGGCTACCCTGAAAAACAAATCCAGTTCCCTCTGGATGGTTTCCTCTGTGGTTTAAGCCCCAGCTCTTTGACTCAGCAGACACCGTGGATGTTCAGATTTGCCATTTTGTACAGTGTTCTTGGCCACACTCTTGTCAGAGCCACCTAAGTACCCACCTGCAGGGCCCGTGTTCTGTTCTCTCATGTTTTTCATCTCAGCAAGAACTGTTACATAAAAACCTTGTCCAGGTAATCCAAGGTAAAAAGCAATCAGCTAAAACCCAAGATCAGGTAAAACTATACAATAATAAGGAGATGGAGTGAGCCCTGGCTTAGTGAGCACTGGAAACTTGAGTGGGTTTAATAAGCACCCTGAAGCCCGGCTGTCCACTGCAGGTCATGGTGTTCCTGTGCCTGCCATACCCAAGGTAGGAGGAGATGTTTCCAGACAGTTCCTGACATCCTGTCTAGGAAGGAGATTACCAGTCTGCTGATGGGAGAGTTCTGCCCAAATCCTCCTGTTTAGAAGGGGCCCCATTCAGATTCTGGTAGTTTTTGCCCATCTCCCCTCTTGGATCCTCTCTATATTAAAAAAAACCCAAAAAAACTCTGTAGTAACAAAGGCTCAAAGAACTCCTTACCTAGGAGTCTTGGCTTTTGCTATGCAAAAAATAGCAGCAACACCTTAGATTTCTGAATTGTTTTGCATTTTTGGGGGGAGTGTTTGATATTAAAGGGGAGAAGGGAATATATATGAAAATATATATTTTTCCTATCTATCTTGCAGATAGAGATACTGAGGTTAAAGAGATTTAACTCGCAGGAAGACCACCCAGCCAGCCTGTGAGGGAGCTGGCAGATGAACAAAGCCCTCCTGATTTATTAGCAATTATCCATCCTAGAAGATGTTGATCCTTCCTCCAGAGAAGGGGATGTCCCTTTACTAGCACAGTTAATTAGGGATTTGTTTAATTTTTTATTTTAGTCGCATCATACCGCACCCCAAAGAATTTTCATGTTTTTCCTTCCAGCACCTGGTGGAGGATGTTGGAAAATCCTGCTGGCCTTTGGTGTCCCCAGATGCCTGATGGCCAGCTCTGCTCTGCCTCCAGCACTTTCCCCTGCCACGCACTGGGCAGCCTTCCCGTGTGAAACAGGGAATCATTTTGCTGAGCCATGTTTTAAAACAAGGTTTGGACGGGCATCTCGGATGTCTCCCTGAAATCCCCCCACCTCCGAGTCATCGAAATGACTTTGGAAAGCAACCAGAGCAAACAATCCCCATCCTCTCGGAGCAATGGCAGCCCTGGCTCCCTGCTGGGTGGCATCAGCCCCTCGTGCCTCCGCCCTGTTTCCGGACACAAACCCTTGTCCATTTGCCAAATCCAGAACTGGGTTATTGTTTCCATTCCTGCATCTCTGGAGTTCGCTTGTTTTCCTGGAAACCTGTCCTGGATGTGTGAGGCTCTTGAACGGCTTTGGATCACAGGCAGGTCCCTGTGAAACACAGCTGGGAATTGCACTCCAGTGAAAATATCCCAACAGATACAGACCTCTGCCATAGGGCTGGAGCCCCTGTGCTCTGGAGGCAGGCTGGCAGAGCTGGGGGTGCTCAGGGGCACCAGAGAAGGCTGCAGGCAGAGCTGGGAGCCCCTGGCAGGGCCTGCAGGGGCTCCAGGAGAGCTGCAGAGGCCCTGGGGACAAGGGCTGCAGGGACAGCCCCCAGGGAATGGCTGCCAGTGCCAGAGGGCAGGCACAGCTGGGCTCTGGGGCAGGAATTGCTGTGGCTGAGGCTGGGCAGGCCCTGGCACAGGGTGCCCAGAGCAGCTGGGGCTGCCCCTGCATCCCTGGCAGTGCCCAGGGCCAGGCTGCACAGGGCTGGGAGCACCCTGGGATGGTGGCAGGTGTCCCTGCACATGGCTGGGCACTGGAAGTTGATGAGCTTTAAGTTCCTTTTCCATCCAAATAATTCTATGATTTTGTGGTTAAGTGATACACACATGAGCTTAGACCTTCCTACCTAAGACAAAATCTGGGGGGCTTCTCAGGATCTCAGGAAAGCCCACAATAAGGAGAGGGACTGCATGGGAACCACAGATAAGGAGAAAATAGAGATTGGTGGCCTGGGGGGGAGGACACCTCTGCTGTTCAGAGTGGCTTGACCAGTGTATTTCTCTGCTTTAATAGAGAATGCACTGTAAAGGCACTTTTCAGCTTTTACCACAATGCCAGGATCAGTGCATGAGAGCAGCATACAGACAAATAAAATGGACCTCATAATTAGACAGCAAAATATTATATACAGCTTCTTCTTTTCTCAGAATGGTTGGCAAATAAGGCCAACCACTGTGCGTTCCTGAAACCTGCAAAGCCTTTTCCAAGAATCAAATTTGTGACTTAAGAGCAATAGTAGGATCTTGATATTTGGTTCATACTGGATAATCGGTAGATGACAGGTTAGAATTGCCATGGAATTGGAATGCTGGCTATTGTCAGAAACGATTTTCACTAAATACCCTCTGAATTAGCTCCTGAGTCAGCTCAGCGTGTGAAGAAACAGAAATAATCTATTTGTGACTATGGGCAATTGAAGAAAAAGCCTGTGCTAAAAACACTGAGTCCAGTTCTTTGGGGTAACATTTTGTGTACCCACAAAACCCACCCCATCTCCTTCCCATCCACGGGGGGCAGGTGGGACGTGCCAGGAGTGAGTGCAGGAAAGGTGAACACACAATTCCCTCTTTCCTGTTCCATACATCAGCTAATCCGTTGAGCAGTCGTTATTGATTTGGCACCAGCTGTTTCTTTAATGTGTTTCTGAAAAGTTTTGCTCTTGTTTGTTTGTGTTCTGAGCTGTTCTCTGGTGCTTGCAGGGCCACAGCTCTGGTTGCTGTCAGTGTTCTCTGCTCTGTGGGCCTCAGGAAGTCCTGGCTTGGGTTTGCAGCTCTTGGCCATTATTTGATACATTAGCATGTAAATGTGAAAAAGCTGAGCATCAATGCATAATTGTTTTGGTTTTTTTTTCTTAAAAGAAGTCTCCACCTATCGCATGAAGTGCCTCCAAATGAAATAGCAAGCTTGCAGGAAGGCCCAGTGCATCTCTCCCATGGCTGCTGAGAAACTGGAGTCCTTTTGTCAAGCTGATTTCCAGGCAACAGGACAGTATCTGATGTAAGGCTTCCCATGGCTGTTTGTGAAGTTAAATTATTTAGCTTTGCACAGTTTAAAAATCCCCTGACTGTCACTGACATGACAGCATTTTTTGTCCTGATTCAAAAAAAGAAATGGGAAATGTTTTTAAAATTGAATGCCAGGGAATAAAGCACATGGCAGGGCTTGGTTTTAAGGGGAAGTTGACTGGCACAGCATTTTTAGTAATTTTTGTTATTACGGCATAACTCCTCCGTGTTCCAGCATGTGAATGATTTTATTGTGCCTCCCAAGAAGACAAGGATGACCCTGTTGTCCACATGTGGCTGGCTGTGGTTAAGCAGTGAAGACACAGACTCCTCAGCCCATGAAAATCCAAACCACTGGCCTCAGCCCTGCACAATGTATGTCACGTGGCCTTCAGAAACATCAGCACACATCCCTGACACTGGCTTGTATAATTTCAAAGTATAGCACAATCAGATTTTAGCAGGACTCTCAGTGTATTGGAGGTGTCCATGCCCCTTGCAGGAGGGCTGGACTGGATGCCCTTTAAAGGTCCCTTCCAACCCAAGCCATCCCATGGTTCCATGATTTCAGTGTGTTCTTGTTTCCTCCTCGCTGGCTGGGCTTGCAGAGGTCAGTAAAACCAGCACATAAAGGAAAAGGTGGCTCTGGTAACCCACAGCAAACCCCTCCTGTTGGTGCTCTGCAGATCCCACCTTCCCCCTCTCCTCCCTCCACCTGCCTCCTCCAAATGTGCCCCACATCTGACACAGCCATCAGGTGACCAGGGGAGGTGGTTTAGTGGTTTATTGTGGGGCTTGGCTGAGCCTGGGCCCCTGGACATCACCCTGGAATGTGTGCCCTTCACCCCTGCCCCAAGGCACCAATCTCCTGGCATGAACTCTCCACCAGAAAGTTGCTAATTCCATCTGCTGGTGGTGGAGATCATGTCTGGGTGTCCTGCTGAGCCACAGACCAGAATATGAGTTATATTTAATTAGTATTTACTCATTAGTGCTTCAGGTGCTCCTTTGGCCTCAAACCCTGCTGTGGGCAGCAAGAAGTGCAGAGCCCCTTGCAGGGTCTGGCTGCCCTTGGGTGTGTGCTCATCCCCAGGAGGGGCTCGTGCAAGGAGGCACAGCAGCATCACCCCAGCATTGATGGGGACCTGGTTTTGAAACCCAGGCTCCAGGTGGAGATGGATTGGCTCACCCTAGGAGGGGAGCAGGGATGGAAGCTTGCTGAGGATGCAGCCTGCTCCAGTCCTCTACAAAATACAAACCCCTTGTCCCTGGTCAACCAGGTCTTGCAGGAGAGCAGCTCCTGTGATGCTGCAGCACCCTTGCAGGCCTTTCAAACACAACATCTCTTAAACACAGCAGTTTCCCTTGCTCATATATCATGGAATCATGGATGGTTTGGGCCAGAGGGGACCTTTAAGGCCCATCCAGTGTCACCCCTGCCATGTGCAGGGACACCTGCCACCATCCCAGGGTGCTCCCAGCCCTGTGCAGCCTGGCCCTGGGCACTGCCAGGGATGCAGGGGCAGCCCCAGCTGCTCTGGGCACCCTGTGCCAGGGCCTGCCCAGCCTCACAGAGAACAATTTCTTCTCATTACCTACACTAAACGTGCTCTCTGGCCCTGTGAAGCCTCTCCCCCTGGTCCTGTCTCTCCAGGCCCCGTAAATTGCCTCTCTCCACGATTTTGGTGGCTCCTTCAGATACTGGAAGGCCACAATGATGCCACCTCGACACTTGCCCACTCCAGGCTGAGCAATCCCAATTCCCTCAGCCTCTCCTGATACCAGAGCTGCTCCATCCCTCTTGACCAACTTGATGCCTCCCCTGGGCTCTCTCCAGCGGCTCCACATCCTTCCTGTGCTGGGACCCAGGGCTGGGGCAGCTCTGGAGGTGGGGTCTCACCTGAGGGGCAGAATGCCCTCAGAGCACGTGGACAGGTGGATGGGGTCAGCCCAGTCCCTTCCCCAGGAGGCTTTGGGTTCGAAGGCAACACGAGTTCAGCAGCCCTGCTCCCCACCAACTGCTTTGAATAAGTTATGGGCTGAAAACCTGGAACATTTGTTCTGGTGAATATTAACGTCGATCCCTGGGTGCTGATGTTTATCTGGCCAGGCCGTTTAAATAATTGGAAAGTACATGCATGAGTTCAAAGCCATCAGCTAAGCTGTTGCCTTCCCCTGCCCTTACCCGTGTGCGTGTCAGGGGAGGCAAGCTCCTCCAGCCTGATGTTTTGTGTTTGGGCAGCTTCAAAGGCCTCTGTGAATGCATACAAGGTGCCTGCCTGCACAAAACACCCCTGCCCGCACTAAAATGAGCAGGGAATGATTGTATAAAGCTGGTTTCTTTCTTTTTTTTTTTTCTTTTTTTTTTTTTTTTTTTTTTCCAACTGCCCTTTCCTTAACAAGCACTGATGGGCTGCATGCAAATCTTGCCTTCCCTTTTTACTCCCTACAGCCATGTGGTTGTTGCAACCATACTGATAATTTAAACATCTCGCGCTTCAGGCAGGTCCCTGATGGCAAAAAAATTAATATTTTAATTAAAGTGGTTCAGACAGAGTCTCTCTCCCTCACTCCTCAGATGCTGGTTTTACAAAGGATATTTGTTTATAAGGCTCAGCTGGATTTTTCTTAAGAAGTTCCCTAAGCATTTCAGTTGCCATCTGTGCACCTTTGTTGTTCAAGTGCATTAGCAGAACTTCCCCAGTTCCATCTAAATTGATAAATTCATCCAGTCCCCACTTGATATCACCACAGAGCAGCTGTTTGTGGAGTTGTTTAATCTCCATTAGGACACTGTGGTTAAAAGCCAAGCTTGCATCCATATGAAAACATGGCACAAGCAGGATGCTCTGCCGCTGCAGGTCTTTCCAGGCCAGGGGTGTCTGAGGCTGTTCAGAGCTGGATATTTAACATTTCCATGAAATCCAGGCTGGCTGCATGTCTCCCTGGAAACCTTGTGCTGCCTAAGAGGACAATCTGCTTTCCTTGGTGTTTTGCACCCACAGGTTGGGTTGGGGTTTTTTTTCCCCACAAGAAATTAATTTTGGGAAATGCAGAGATCACTGGGGCAGAAGTTGGGAATAAGACTGGTGTTTATTCAAGGAAATATGTTTTGTGAAAGCTCTTTTTTAATCACTTCAAGTGCTTCTGAAGGGATCTACGCTGCACCTTGTTTTGTCTGCAGGCAGTGAGATGTGGACGGTCAGGCTCACTTTAAATTACATCTGACAAAGAAATGGAATCTAGATTATTTTTAAATCTCCTTATTTCCCTTCTACATCTTCCAATCCATCCTTCTCAGTGACAGCTGGGGTGAAATGCCCGTCACAGAAGTTCCTCCCCGAGGTTAATTACAGGGAAGAGAAATTATTTTCTCCAATGTTTGTGCAGTAGAAAAAAATAAGAACTGCTTTTTTCATTTGTTCCTTGAAAATTTTTCATTAAACAAATAAACCAGACGCGAAGTATCAAGTTTGCTCAGTGTTAGTGCCTCAGTCCTCTCTCCAAGTGCAATACTGTTGGGCTCACAGCCAGGAATCACTCCTTTAAGTGACCTGATGCTTTGGGAGAACAATTTCTCCTTGTAACGCAGCTGGGTTTGTCTTTGTGCTCTGGCCCTACTGAAGACAGCATTTTTATCATCAGCCTCGAAGGATTCATTGATCTCAAAGGATTCAGGCTTCCAGCTCCTGTTCTTCGATCCACATTAGGTTTTTGGCTGGGCTGTTCCTAACAGCCCTTCAACATAAGAAACTCAGTTTCAGCCACTACAGCCTCCCCCAGAGAATGTTCATCCTTCCCAAGCCATGTATCCCATGAGGAAAGGGCAAGGAAGCAGCTGCAGGGTGCTGTCAGCCAGGCAAAGCAGGCAGCAACCCAAATTTTCTGTGTCTGTGTGCCCTGTAGTCCAGGAGGGATGAAGGTGGAGCAAAAAGGGTGGACCAGCCTCTCTTCTCAGGATGGTGTGGTGGGATGCATTATAAGAGACAATATAATCTGTGGGGCCAAAAGGTGCACGGTTTGGCTGGGATTCGTCTCTCTTAATTTTATCTAAAATTAAACCCCTGGGCTGAAGTGATTGCCCACAACTTGAATTACAGCAGGGATGAGGCCACCACAGCCTTGGACACTCAAACCCAGGGCCATCCCCTCAGCTGACATGGATGTGGTGTCATTGCTCTCCACACCCCTGCACTGCTGAGGGTGCAGAGAGCCCCGAGACAGCCCAGGATGTGCTGCTGGGGCAGCTGTGGCTGAGCTTTCCTGCCTCCTCCACCTCGTCTGCAGTGACCAGGCAATATTACAACACTTTGATGGCAAAGGGGATCAGATCAGAATAGTCTGGGCTATGCTGTAGGACACCAGCATCTTCCCTGCCACCCCACCTAGGAGCAAGCTTCATGCCACCACCTGTCAACACCACCATCAGCACCACCACATTTGTCTACATTTCACTGGGCAGCTCCTCTCTGTGTCTGGAGCTTTCCATCCTGACAGAGGCACTCAAAGCTTGAAACACAGAATGGTTTGGGTTGCAGGGAACCTAAAAGATCATCTGTTCCACCCTGCCATGTGCAGGGACACCTGCCACCATCCCAGGCTGCTCCCAGCCCTGTGCAGCCTGGCCCTGGGCACTGCCAGGGATGCAGGGGCAGCCCCAGCTGCTCTGGGCACCCTGTGCCAGGGCCTGCCCAGCCTCAGCCACAGCAATTCCTGCCCCAGAGCCCAGCTGTGCCTGCCCTCTGGCACTGGCAGCCATTCCCTGGGGGCTGTCCCTGCAGCCCTTGTCCCCAGGGCCTCTGCAGCTCTCCTGGAGCCCCTGCAGGCCCTGCCAGGGGCTCCCAGCTCTGCCTGCAGCCTTCTCTGGTGCCCCTGAGCACCCCCAGCTCTGCCAGCCTGCCTCCAGAGCACAGGGGCTCCAGCCCTGACAGCATCTCCGTGGCCTCCTCTGCGCTGCCTCCAGCAGCTCCTTGTCTTTCCCATGCTGAGTTATTGCTGCTGTCAACTCTCCATAATTAATGCAGCCCTGTGGTGGCTGCAAGAGCCTGTCCTCACTCACACCTTACAGCAGCAAGGAAGACAAGGGAAAGGACCTTCCTCTGCTGCCTCCCCTAAGGATTATTTTTTGCTTTTTTTTTCCAACTGACTTCCAGAGTGCATTACTGAGGCTCCCCCACATCACATCACAGTGAGCTGTGAGAGAGAGCAGGAGCCTGGCACAAGTGGGGAGCCACCCATAGGATCCCAAAGCTGGGCTCCAGGTGTCATTTTATGAAATTACAGCTGTGGGAGCAGGGTAATGCCCACCATGCCCTGCTGGAGGGGGTACCAGAGATCCTTGCAGCCCCAAACGCTCTCACCCAGGGCTGTCTGGAGAAAAGCACTGACAGCTCTGGGATGAGGTGGGATGATCTGAGGGAAGCAACAAAAGAAATGATGGAGTGTGGTGACTTTTGAGTGCAGAGATGGGCCTGCCCCCACCAGTGGGCAAAATACAAAATTTTAAATAATATTTGTTGTCCCAGTGATGGCTTTTCAGTAAAATTTAGGATCACAAGTAAGGATGCACTTCATGAGGGGTGAAACACAGGAAAATGAAGCATCTCAACGCTGCTTCCCCCTTTGAAAGATGTAAATGGGGGAATCCAGCCTGTTACTTTTCTGCTGAGATTTTAGGGGCTGGACCTCCCATGGCAGCAACTTTGTGGAATCCCACCACTGAGGAGAAGGGACTTGGATCACAAGCCCCAGGACTTGCAGGGGCTCGTGATCAAAGGAATGACAAAAGCCAGAGGGTCTGTGAAACCTTACTAAGTTTTTTTAGTGAGTTACACACTAGTCATGGAAATTGGTGTGTTAGTCCCTGATACCCCAATGTAAGCACATGGCAGTGGGATTTGGATAACAGGGTAGGGCAAAAGGGAAGAGATGAATTGGAGAGAGAAAGGAAGGAAGAATGGGAGAAAGAGAAATCCCCAGTACTCCAGCAGTGATCCATCCAGATGATGGGCTGTCCAGGGTCCTGGGAGTGCCATCCAGGCTTCATGGGGCACCTTTTATAGAGAAGTTATCCTCACGTGGAGAGAAGTTTCTCACTTTTTGTGCAAATCAGTTCTTACGCACAGCCAGTTCTTTTGGGCTTTTCTGGAAATGCTTTAGAAGCTTCAGACATCTTGGGTGTCCTTGTCCCATCTACAGTCACAGATTAACAGGATCCATGACGTTGGAAAAGACATCCAAGACCACCAAGTCCAACCTGTGACCAATCCCCTTGTCACTGGCCCAGGGCACCGAGTGGCACATTCAGTCATTCCTCGGACAGCTCCAGGAATAGGGACTCCCAACACCTCCCTAAGCAGCTCCTTCCAAGGCCTGGCCACTCTTTCCGTGAAGGAATTTTCCCCAATTTGCAACTGGAATTTCCCTGTGCCAGCCTGGGGCCGTTCCCTGTCCTGCTGTCCCTGTTCCCTGGAGCACAGCCCGACCCCCCCGGCTGTCCCCTCCTCTCAGGGAGTTGTGCAGAGCCACAAGGGCCCCCCTGAGCCTCCTCTGCTCCAGCCTGAGCCCCTGCCCAGCTCCCTCAGCCCCTGCTGGGGCTCCATTCCCTTCCCCAGCTCCCTCAGCCCCTGCTGGGGCTCCATTCCCTTCCCCAGCTCCCTCAGCCCCTCCTGGGGCTCCATTCCCTTCCCCAGCTCCCTCAGCCCCTCCTGGGGCTCCATTCCCTTCCCCAGCTCCCTCAGCCCCTCCTGGGGCTCCATTCCCTTCCCCAGCTCCCTTCCCTGCCCTGCACACGCTCCAGCCCCTCGGGCTCTCTCTTGTCCTGAGGGGTCCAGAGCTGTCCCCAGCACTGGAGGGGCCCCAGCAGAGCCAGCCCTGCCCTGGGGCTGTGGCACAGCCTGGCTGGCACAGCACAGGGCACACAGGCACCAGCACCCCCAGGGCCATTCCCAGTATTCCAGCCCCTCCACCCCTGCCTGGAGGGCAGGGGTTTGTGGTGACCCCAGTCCTGAGCCCTGGGGAACCCCATCAGTGCCCAGCCCCAGCTGGATGTGGCTCCCTTCCCCACCACTCTCTGGGCCTGGCCATCAGCCTCTTCTGAGCCCAGCTAAGACTGAAGCTGTCCAAGCCATGGACTGCAGCTTTTCCAGGAGAATCATGTGGGACATGGTGTCAAATGTTTGCTAAAGTCTGTGGCCACTTCTTGACCTCATTCCTGCACTGAGCTGGGTTGTGCTTTGCTCCAGGAGCCAGACAATGTTTGTCCCAGAAAAGTGCTGCCCTTCCTCCACACGGTCCCATCTCCAGCCACATCCTGGTGTTCCTCAAGTGTGTTGTTCCAAACAACCCTTGGCTCCACAGCCATGCAGCACTCTGTGTTTGGGACATGCACACTGTCCCCTCACCTTCTGGGATCCTCCAAGCTACTGTGGGCTGCAATTGAGCAACAGGAGTTTGAGCTTTGCAATGGGAAATTATGAGGAGACCCAAAACCCCAGCAAAAAAAAAATGTCCCCAGCTGGCCAGGTATCATTGTGGTGCTCCAAACTTCAGGGCAGGGGTGGTATTGTTCAAAAATAATGAGAGGACATTTGCTTTGCTTGCAGCAAGCATTCGTTAGGCTTAAGGACATTGCTCAAGGGGAGTGTTGACAACAAAATATGATTATTCGGCATTTTCGTGTCATTTTACATTTTCAAGATGCCTTTCAGACACTAAACAGACATTAAACATGAGCTAATCTTTTATTAAAACTCCTCTGCAGCCGTGAGATGGGATTAGGGTTCAAACTGGGTGGGGATTGAAAAAAAAAAAAGAAAAGGAATTAATTAAAGATATTCAAGTGCTTTTAACGAATTTAAAAGGGTTCGTACTATGGTCCATGTGCTATGGACAATAATGAGCACTCACACACTTCAGGCTTGTAAAGAACATCCTGGGCAATGCTGAGTCAGTGCAATTCAAAACTAGTCAAAGGGGTGGCAAAATCACAGAATCCCAGAATAGTTTGGGTTGAAAGGGAACTTAAAAGCTCCTCTCATTCCAAACTCCGGAGATCTTGGTTCACCATCTGCAATGTGTGGATGAAAGGACTTGCACAGCAGACAGAGATGATGGAAAACATGCAGATTCAGTAAGGGGGATTATACACAGGCCCTCTCTAATGAGTGATGCAGGTTAATTGCACCTCTTCAGTTGAAGGCTGGAGGAATTTTCGTGTCCTTATTGGGTTATTGTGTAAATGGCATTGGGTAGCTGAGTGGTCAGCAGCACCTGTGTGTGATCCCAGACAGCTGCAGGGTGGCCACTCTACAGGGCAGCTTTCCCGTGAGATAATTCCCATTGTTCATGGGAATGATCCAGTTTCAGTGTCCCTCTGGATCACATGCCAGCACCCCAAGCATCTCTGGCAGGAGGGAGAGGTTGTTCCTCCTGAGCCCTGGGAAGGTTCTCAGCAGCTTTGGGAAGCTGTTGTTTCTTCAGTGACTAATGGCTCAAGGAACCTGACTTTTGGGCTCAGTGTTTTCCAACCAGGAGTCAAAGGCCATGAGTAACTTCCCTGGGTCAGAGAGTGACCCTGCCTTGCCACACAGCCGGACCACAGAAGGGTTTTGAGGCCGGAGCCGGCATCGCCGGGGTGAAGTGACTTGATGATATGACGTGGAGGCCAGTGGTGATGCTGGGAGCTGACTCAGGAGATCTGGGCACGGAGTCCAGCCCCTGAACCGCAGCCCTCTCCTTCCTCTGACTCTTTCCATGGCACGGCTGCAACGGAAGATCCAGGCAGATGCTCTGGGAAGCAGAGCAGCACTGGGCTACTGCTGGAGACCTTGACCACAGAAATTATGGTCACCACTGACCCCAAGGACAGCATGGGGCAGTGCTTCTCAGCACCATGGGGCTGCTCAGTGCCCTCAGACCTACAGCAGACCTTGCCAGGGGCTATGGCATCACTTGCAAGACAGTTAGGCTGACCCTCATGGTCCCTCCTGTTACAGCACCCCAGCCTGTTGCTCCGTGACCCTGCCTGGCTGGGAGGTGCTGGTTCCCCAGTGAAGTGGATGGAGAGAGAGCTGCACACTCAATAATCCCCAGCCAGGAGACTGCCAAGAGGAAATGCACTTCCCGTAAAGCAGGCACTGTTACCGACTTGTTTGCTGGAATTGCCTGAGTGGTAATTACACTCCCTTAATATTGACATATTTAAATAGTTTCCAAGCATAATAGGAGTCCTGCCCCGCTCCTTCCACCTCCTTTTCCAAATTTCGTGTGGCAAGCTTTCACTTTGAACAAGAGATTATCTGGAGAGGCGTGTCTTGCCCACTTCTTGTTTACTGAACAGCAGTCCAGATGTTCCGCTCTGTCTCGCAGTGCGTTCCGTGCACTCAGTGTCTGCTGTGCTGCCCCACGGAGGAGCCACAGGGGTCTGTCATGCAGAAAAGGGGGTCCCTGTCTCCATTGTGCTGCTCCACATGTGAGTGTGCTGGCCGTGGGCCCCCACTCACGCCGGGATGCTGACGGGGCAGCGCGCCGCGGCGTCAGCGCCGCTCGCACATTTGTGTTTCATTCATGATGTTCTGAGACATTCTGTCCCGAGCACGGTGGCCAAAAAAGGCCATTCCCTTCTGACGTTGCTCCGTGCGTGGGCCACTCTCATGAATGCTGCAAAAGAAGGATTCATTTTCCCAGGAAAAACAAGTCATGCTAGAAGCGTGGTGGAAACCTGGGCCACTCCATGCCCTGAGTGCACCCCTGGGTTCCTCTCTGCCTGACAGCCCATGCACAAAATTATCTTGGGCAGACCCCAAAATTTGGCACATTTACCCCCCAAAACAAGCTCCCTTTTCTCCCACATAGTGTTACTGCCATTGTTGGTTCCTGTCTCCCTCTGAGCATCCATCTGGAGCAATATCCAGGCATGGCTTATACAGACCCCTGCTCCTCCCAGCTCTGGTCAGCCTCTGGGTGGTCTGGTCTTTGCAAACCTCTCCCTGGGTTTTCCTCTCCATCCTGAGGAAGATTTTTTCATAGAACTACAGAATCCCAGAGTGGTTTGGAGTGGAAGAGACCTTAAAGCTCATTGAGTCCCACCCCCTGCCATGGGCAGGGACATCTTCCACTGTCCCAGACTGCTCCAAGCCTCTTCCAGCCTGGCCTTGGGCACTGCCAGGGATCCAGGGGCATCTGGGAAACAATTTTTTTCTGCCACAATTTCTGGTGGACCTCAGATGCAACCCCTGACTGGTTCTGCTCCATGCCCAGGGCCAGTGTGGGCTGGACACCCCATGGGGTCACTCTCTGGGGACAGACGGAGTAGCAGAGGACCCACAACCCTTTCCACCAGGCAGGACTCAGGCACCTTGAAGAGCACCTCCTCTGCTCCAAGAGGCTGCAGCTGTGGCACTGTCAGCCCTTACTTTTATCTGAGGGCCTGTTCAGCTGAAGATGAGCATCAAGTTGGCCAAGTTGCTACATTGCCTTGGTACTCAAGCTAGGAAGGCATTCTCACCCTTGTTTGGAGAAAGCCAAACCAGGAAAAACTCTCATGAAGGCCTTGAGCTGCCATGGAAATTGCTCATTATCACTCAAAAGTGAGGAACTTCCCTTGGAATTTCTGTAAATTGATGGAGGGACTGCTCGTCCTGCCAGGGCCCTGGCTGGGTTGTAGTTGCTTGCACAAAAGGGGGTGTGTGCGTATTTTAAGTATGTCAGAGGGATGAGAAAGCAAAGAACAAGCCAGCAAAGTGCCAGGGAGGTTCCAGAAAGGGATCTGGGGAAATGCAGTGCGAGGTGAGGGTGCAGGGAGGCACCCGGGGTGTGCAGGGTGGCTCCAGGCAGGCTTGGGCTTGGGCTCCAGGCTGTGGCAGCAGACGTGGCCCCGTGGTGTTCAGGGAAATGGGACTTTACGTACTTTCCTCAGTAATACACAGAATTGCATCAAAGAAATACCTGGCTGTCATCATCAGCGTATCCTCCCAGCAAAAACGATCTTGGCAAGGCCTTGAGCAGGCCCAGCACCTCAGGCCAAGAGCCAACAGAGTGTTTAGTACAAGTTTCTTCATCTCCCTGTCTTTCATCATCTCCCACACGCACCCCATCAAGTTGCCATCCCAAGGGTTACTGTCGAGGTAGGAGAAAGCTGCTAAGCAAAGACACTCTTAAAACTTGGAAGGGCAGTAAAAGGCATCAGTAAAAACCCCAACCTCTCTCCACCCTTCCTGAGCCTCACTCCTCTCTGCCTGGCCTTAAACTGGGAGTGCAAAGTGACAAATCCTCTTCTGAGTCTCTTAAACCGAGAGATTCAATGGACATCTGGTGCCCAGGGTGGATCCTGGGGCTGGGGTCACTGACTGGGAAGGAGGTGTAACAGGCCACTATTCCCAGCTTCAATAACCATTTCTTGATCTGGGCTCCGAAATGAAGGAAAAAGCCCTGGATTCACCAGCCAGGTCTCTGCAGGCTGTGATTTGGAACATTGCAGGGATGCTCTCCATCCTACTGCACCTTTTCTGAGGGAGGAGGAAGGGTGGGGGTCTGCCACAGCTTGGGCAGCTGCTACTCTTGCTGATGGCTGCTGCTGCTGCACATCAGAGAGGTGAAAGATGGGCTTTCCAGGACCAACTCCTACACTGTTTTGACCTGAAGAGGACTGTCAGCCTTGAAGATTATCAGAGCCAGATGTGATGCTGAAGCACACTGGTACAAACAAGGCTTTTGATGTCTTTTGACTGCAGAGCAGCCCAAGGCCATAGGGCAAGACAGGAGATTTCAGGCCTATGTTGGAGGGAAAGATCTGGAACTTGATGCCCAAGGCTGAGGTTGAGCTGCTCTGGCATGAGGGTCGGGGAAGGAAGGGATTTCTTCCTGGCTCTAAATTTCATCAGGAACAGAGGGTTATAGAACAGTGGGGCAGATGGAAATGTCACAGCAGCAAGGTTGGCAGCTGCACAAACACAGCTAATCTGCCCTCACTTAATGCTTGTAGCCACAACGTAAATGTGTGCAAGGTAACAGAGGAGGTGAGTCCTGCACCAGCAGCCTCCTGACTTGGGATGTGCTGTCCTGATCCTCCCTGCACACACCAATGCCTGCAGAAGGCTGGTGTCACCTCAAAGTCCTGCCCCAAACACAGCTGAGTTGTCACCTGTGGCCAGTACTTGCCCATTTCCTCCTGGTACTGCTCTACAGGGCACACACTCAAACCCAGCCAGTGCTGCACTCTCACTCATGGCCTTCATCAGACAGGGTGTGACATCAGAAAGGGGGTCATTCTATAGATAACATATCATAAAATCCATCATAAATAACAATGATGTGCCATTCTGACATGTGTATATGTAAATACCCTATTTCAATGTATCTGTACCATATACACAAAAGCACACTATACACATACGTGTACATCCAAACTGCCTGTCTAGGCTCAGTCCCTCCCTAGTCAGTGTAATTTCCTTGTAATTAATCACTCTTTGGACCCTGGCTTCTGGCTTATTCTCTAGCACTGCTCCTCTCTGTACTCACTGGACTTCCACTTGGCTGCACAGAGTCAGTGACAATGAGCAGGAGGGTGTTGCCTTAAAATGTTTGTTTCTTCCCCAACCAGTCAGGAAGGGCCTCTGCCATCTCTGGTACACATCCGTGGGGAGTGCCCTCAACTGTGGCATCAACCCATCTATATCCATGCTCCAGCCTCTTACTTCTGCCCTGCTGTGGGGAGACACAGGCCAGGCTCTGTCCCCTCATTTCCTGTCCTGGTGAGCTTCACCTCCATCCTCCCAAGGCCACTCTTGGTCCTGGTGGCCACAGTGGCCTGGATGTGGGAGCCTTGGTCACTTTCTGGTGTGGCTGAATGTCCCTGACTGAACAGGGAAACACGACGTGGTGAGGAGGGAAAGAAGGGCTGCTGGAAAACCTCTTCTGGGTCCGTGTTAGGGATGGACATGTGGGAAATCCACCTCCTGACCAGGCCAGGTGGGCATTTTCTAGTCCAAAACTGGCCAGAGTCAAATGGCTGGGAGAGGAAAGGGAAGGACGGAAGGACGGAAGGACGGAAGGACGGAAGGACGGAAGGACGGAAGGACGGAAGGAAGGAAGGAAGGAAGGAAGGAAGGAAGGAAGGAAGGAAGGAAGGAAGGAAGGAAGGAAGGAAGGAAGGAAGGAAGGAAGGAAGGAAGGAAAGGAAGGAAGGAAGGGAGGAAGGAAGGGAGGAAGGGAGGAAGGGAGGAAGGGAGGAAGGGAGGAAGGGAGGAAGGGAGGAAGGGAGGAAGGAAGTGTCGGAAGGAAGGCAGGAAGGAAGGCAGGAAGGCAGGAAGGCAGGAAGGCAGGAAGGCAGGAAGGCAGGAAGGCAGGAAGGAAGGCAGGAAGGAAGGCAGGAAGGAAGGCAGGAAGGCAGGAAGGCAGGAAGGCAGGAAGGCAGGAAGGCAGGAAGGAAGGCAGGAAGGAAGGCAGGAAGGAAGGCAGGAAGGAAGGCAGGAAGGAAGGCAGGAAGGCAGGAAGGCAGGAAGGCAGGAAGGCAGGAAGGCAGGAAGGCAGGAAGGCAGGAAGGCAGGAAGGCAGGAAGGCAGGAAGGCAGGAAGGCAGGAAGGAAGGAAGGAAGGAAGGAAGGAAGGAAGGAAGGAAGGAAGGAAGGAAGGAAGGGAGGAGAAGGAAGGAAGGAAGGAGGAAGGGAGGAAGGAGGAAGGAAGGAAGGAAGGAAGGAAGGAAGGAAGGAAGGAAGGAAGGAAGGAAGGAAGGAAGGAAGGAAGGAAGGAAGGAAGGAAGGAAGGAAGGAAGGAAGGAAGGAAGGAAGGAAGGAAGGAAGGAAGGAAGGAAGGAAGGAAGGAAGGAGGAAGGGAGGAAGGGAGGAAGGAGGAAGGAAGGGAAGGAGGAAGGAAGGCGGAAGGAGGGAGGGAAGGAGGAAGGAGAGGAAGGGAGGAAGGAGGAAGGAAGGAAGGAAGGAAAGGGAAAGGAGGAAGGAAGGAAGGAAGGAAGGAAGGAAGGAAGGAAGGAAGGAAGGAAAGGAAGGAAGGAAAGGAAGGAAGGAAAGGAAGGAAGGAAAGGAAGGAAGGAAAGGAAGGAAGGAAGTGCGAAAGTGCGGAAGGAAGGAAGGAAATGCGGAAGTACGGAAATGCGGAAGTGTGGAAGTGCAGAAGTGCGGAAGTGCGGAAGTGCGAAGGCGGAAGTGCGGAAGGAAGGCAGGAAGGCAGGAAGGAAGGCAGGAAGGAAGGCGAGGAAGGAGGAAGGAGGAAGGAGGAAGGCAGGAAGGCAGAAGGCAGGAAGGCAGGAAGGCAGGAAGGCAGGAAGGCAGGAAGGAAGGAAGGAAGGAAGGAAGGAAGGAAGGAAGGAAGGAAGGAAGGAAGGAAGGAAGGAAGGAAGGAAGGGAAGGAAGGAAGGAAGGAAGGAAGGAAGGAAGGAAGAATGTTGGTTTTATGAGCCCTCTCCATCCCACCTCCACCACGGCCACTTTCCTGACCGTAACATGCTGTACCAGGAAGGGGGAGAAGCCCAGCAAGGAGACAAAGGCAGCTGTAGTTTATGGCCATTGTTTAGGTCAATAATGTATTGATTACAATTTTGTGGGCTAAAAGCTTGACCTTTTAAAGGTCAATTGGCACCTGTAAAATTTGATTTAGAAGAAAGAAAATAATTTAAATTTAATTTTCACTTCATGTTTCAGTTGAGAGAAACTTGCAAGACTGCTTTTTTTGTTTTTGGATGGGGGGCAAGGTGAGGTCTTTTTCCTAAAGCCATCACAAAGAGTTTCATTTGAGGATGAGAACAGCTCTGCTGGTTGTCTCTGCTCCACTGCTCACCATGCAGAGATATGGAGAGGACTCAAGGCTCTAAGCAGAACACTGATTCCAAAGCTCAGCCCAGTACATATAATAGATACTGAATATTCCACATCAAAGAATGATGGGCTTCCCCCCTCTAGGAACAGCCTGACCAACAAAACAACACATAAGGAAAACCCTACGTTTTAGGAAACCCTATGATTTTAGGCCTTCAAGCACCTGTTTTGTAAGAGGCTTTGAATCGCCAGACATGGTTTTACCTGAGTGGTCTATTCCCAAGATGATACAGTCCTTAAACAGGGACAGATAGCTCTGGTGAGGCTGAGCACCCCTGGTCCCTGCACCCCAAGCCCCCCACCCAGCAGGATTCATGGAGGTGGGGGGGCTGCAGACTGGATGCAGGAGCTGCGCAGGGAGAGGGGACGGACCCTGACAACGGCTCCAGGGACAAAAATAGAAGCAGCAGGCCGAGGACAGCTGTTCCTAGTTTGAATTGCCAGTTCTAATAAGCTGTTTTGCTCTTTGAAAAGCATTTTCTTGTCATTTCATAAATAGGAGGAGGGGCCAGGGTAGCATCATCATGACGTCACCTACTTTGTCACTGCTCCTCTCCGGATCCTCAATTTTCTCCGGGTGCCATCACATTCAGGGCTTTCAGCAGCACAAAGTGACTGCAAGGAAGACTGAAGTCTGCCATTCAGTTTGCCAAGACATCTGGCAAAAACATTATGTACAGCTGAACATTTCATCACGTCTGCCAAGACAAATTCATTTTGGATTAATTTTAAGACAGTTTTTAAAGTGATGATGAAGGATTATGCCGTGTGTTTCAGCAGCATTTAAAAAAAAATCATCTCTCCTCTTTAAATCTCTCATTCAAATTGTCCCAGTTTGGCAGCTCTACGGTGTATTGGATTTGTGATCTGGAGGGATTCACTGATAGTGACATTTTCATTTATCTGAGTACGTGTAAGTGCTGTCACAGTCCATGGGTGGTAGCAGAGCCTCCAACACCAAACACGGCTCCTTGGAGTAATTCATTTGCAGGCAGGCAGCACAGCCCTAAACATCTGAAATGCATCCACCCAGCAATAACCCAGCATCGATGACTGAATGATTATGAGCTGTAATCTCAGCTGGAGCCTCAAAGTTTGGGGTCACCTGCCCTCAAAATTCAGAGCATTTTCTACAGTCTTGTTACTCCAGGGACATCCTTGGTATTCCCAATGAAGGGATGCCAAAATCTGTAGTCAGGGGCTTGTAGAGAAGGGATGTAGCTCATGGGTTGCTTCTTTTGAGTAAGCCCATGAAACCCTGCAGACATTTCCATGGCCCCATCAATTTCTCTGGGCACCCTGTGCCAGGGCCTGCCCTGCCTCACCCACAGCAATTCCTGCCCCAGAGCCCAGCTGTGCCTGCCCTCTGGCACTGGCAGCCATTCCCTGGGGGCTGTCCCTGCAGCCCTTGTCCCCAGGGCCTCTGCAGCTCTCCTGGAGCCCCTGCAGGCCCTGCCAGGGGCTCCCAGCTCTGCCTGCAGCCTTCTCTGGTGCCCCTGAGCACCCCCAGCTCTGCCAGCCTGCCTCCAGAGCACAGGGGCTCCAGCCTTGGAATCTTTAAAGTCCCTTCCAACCCAGTCTGTAATTACCTTAAACTATCATCTGCACTGCCCACAGCACCTCCCTGCCCTTCTCCTTATGAGTTGCTGTTCCCAAAGTCACAGCAGGAAGTACAGCTCTGCTGCCAGGGATAATGGAGGTTGCAAGAGCTGCCCTTTTGTCTGTGGAATACCATTATCTTCAGCTGGCAGAGCTGTTATCAGGCAATGAGCTGGTGATGTGTGCTGATGTCTCATGAAGGAGGACGGCCTGGAGCACACCCCTGTGATGTCACAGCAGCCTGAGGATGTCCTGCCAACAGGCTCCTTCCCCGAAAGTGAAAAGAACAGGGGAACTCCCAGCCTTGTGAGCCTTTCCCTGAACCCCTCGCACACATCTGAGTGTCAGGATTGGCCTGTGCCAAGGCACCATCAATGAGCAACACTCAAGAGTTAAAAAGTCAGCCTTCTGGCCAAGCCCAGAACAATTCCCAGCCCCATCCAGACTAATCCCCACTGCCAACCCTGTGGCACCCAGGACCCCCGCCCTGGCAGGCTGGTCTCTAGGGACATCTGCATCTTACAGAGAGCTCACAGCCACCACAGCCTCTGCCAGCACGTGTCCAGAGCTGAGGCCTCAGAATCCAGAGGCTCAGGACAAGGCTGTTGTGTCTTGCTCTCAGATGTGCAGCTGTTACCTTAGACACCACTAGCTGTCAGCAATAATAGACAATATGATAACAGTAACTCCCTCAAATCCCCAAATGAACAATGAATCAAACACAAAAGCAGATGGGATGATGCATATTACAGTATTGCCAGTACCAATGGTAGAAATTTTTAGGTAAGGTGGCCAAAGGGGGAATGGTTAGAAATGGGAAAGGATTTGTAGTGGTCAGATGCTCTTAGGAAGTGCAATCATATTGAAAACTGCTCTTCCAGCACAGAAGGTGTTTTTGTAGACCAAGCCCAATCAATTACAAGAGAGCCTGGGGCTGACTAAATATGAGATTTGACCTTTACTTGTCTGAATTAGACAACATATGCAATGATAAAACCAGTAGAAAAGGTTGTACAAAATCTTTAGAGTTTCCAAAGAAGGGAGGGGAGTTGTTTGCTTCTTCCTTTCCTGTTTAACTGGTAAATCAACAATCTAGTGGCACGTACAAAACAGCTTGGTTTTGTTTTTTTTTTTTTTCTTCTTTAACTTGCCAATACTCTTTGGTTTTAGGCTATTAGGGTCAAGAAATGCCAAGAAATCTGGCAGGTTTTTGGACTGCTTTTGCCAAAGTGAATGATGCCTGATGCATTAATATCTTCCAACCTCCCCTCATCTCCCTTTCACAGAAAGATCAGTTTCACCCTATTGCCTGAGGGAGGAGGATTTCTGCCTCACCAGGGACACGTGCATGAGGCTTCACAACTCCCACTTCACCAACAACTTACACAGCAGCTGAGTTTTCTGCCTGTTCGGTCTTCTGGAAGGGATGGTCCTCTCAGAGCAGGCCTGCCTTCTCCTCCCCAGCCCTGAAGTGATGGATTTCCTTCCCCAGAGCTGCTCAGGGAGCCCAGGCAGGTGGTGACACCAGTACTCAGAGCAAGAATGTTATAACAGAATCTCAGAAAGGTGTGGGTTGGAAGGGACCTAAAAGCTCATCCCACTCCACCCCCTGCCATGTGCAGGGACACCTGCCACCATCCCAGGCTGCTCCCAGCCCTGTGCAGCCTGGCCCTGGGCACTGCCAGGGATGCAGGGGCAGCCCCAGCTGCTCTGGGCACCCTGTGCCAGGGCCTGCCCAGCCTCACCACAGCAATTCCTGCCCCAGAGCCCAGCTGTGCCTGCCCTCTGGCACTGGCAGCCATTCCCTGTGTCCTGTCTTTCCAGGCCCCTTTCCAAAGTCCCTCTAAAGCTCTCCTGTCAATATCATCAGGTACTGGAAGGCCACAGTTAGGGCACCCCAAATATGAGCATGGTCAGGAGAAGGTCTTGGTCCCACGCCCCAAAACCAGAGACAACATCAGCTGCAATGGACAGAAAAGAGAAGCTGAGGGTACAGCAACACATCAGGTCTGGTCTTGTGTGAACAACCCTGTCCCTCCTCTGCTTCCCTCCATGACTGCACATTCCCAGTGCCCCTCCAGGGCATGGCCACTGCGACCATTAAAGCTGAGCTGGCAAGAGGTGACATTCCACGTGATACTGCAGCATGACATGTTCCCTCTTTCACCAGACACTGATTTGGACTGATTTACTTTATACGACAAATGAAATTACATTCTTCTTAATTGCACACCATGGAGGACAATATAAAACCTCATTCAGCTTGGGCCTGATGACCATGCCAAGATCCGTGACATAAAACACACCCCCCTGCATTTACTGTTTTATCTTTTTTATTTTTGTAATTACGCATAATAAATCTTTCACACAAAGTAATGAAAAGGATCCCTAAGGTGAAGGAAAAACAGAGTATTTGTGACCATACCAGACTGCAGATGTCAGGACACTGCCAGGCCCACATCACACTCCAGCTCTTGAGAGAGCCAATGGGGCCAGCATGGATTTCTGCCTAAATCTTGGTCTGGCTTTGCTGTTTTGGCTTTAGGTGGTAACTCCAGCTGTTCCAAACCAGCTGGGACCCAGGAGCAGGGCATTTCATGAAGCACACAAGGAAATTGCGCCATCAGAACAAACCCTCTGCACCTCAGTGTCACCACAACAGGAGGACAGCGAGAGAGAATTTTCTGTGCGACACCAGTGTTGGCTCAGCAGCTGTTTGACCTGTTCTATCAGACTGCTCCTTACGTGCCCCTCTCTTGTGAAGAGCCCTTTCACAGACAAATCAGGTTTTCTGCAGTCTGACACCTGACTGAGCAGTGCCTGCCCTGGCGGGGCCTCTCTGGTTCTGCTCACCACGGGTTGTTTAAAACAGATGAACACTGAGCCAGCCCAGCCAGCTTTACAATTCATGGTTTAAAAGTGCATCTTCAGACTGACCTTTGCAAACCTGGGCAGCCCTGTTGACTCATGAACACTCTTAGTCTTTTAATAAAGACAAAATTACAAATCACTACAGTAACCAAGAATAGTTATCCCCTTTTGACGTTTGCTCAAAGACCAAAACAAAACAGAATAAATCCAAAATACAGATCAATTAATGTGCAGTTCAGTCAGGGTTCATTCATTTCTTCTATTTGTCTAAGAAAACACTGCATCTCCAGTCTTACAATTGTCTTTTCTCAAAAGCTTCTGCCATTTCAAAGCCCTAAATGCTCATGGGCTGTATATATCCCTTTGCAGCTATATTTAAATAAATTTGGAAAGCTTTTTTTTTTTTTTTTTTTTTTTTTTTTCCAGCCAGCATTTCCATTTGTGTAGGACTCAAATGGACTTCTGTCTCTAAATAAGCAGATAAAAGCAAAGTACAATCTTAGCACATCCTTCAGAGGGACAAAACGGTGCAAGAAATTCTATTTAAAGCCATTCAAAGGACTTTCTCAAAGCAAACGCACCCAATTCCTCAGGTCAACAAACAGAACATGCTGGAGCAGGCAGTGAATACAGAGGGTTGCCACGCATCTTCAGGAACTAATTCCTCAAAATTGAAGTTTTGGCATGCAGTGCACTGATGACAGTCCCCCACAGAGCAGCACGTGGGATGAGGAGAGTGGGTGCACGTGTGTGCAACAGGCATCCCCAAAATATGATCCCCACTTTGAAAAACGAGATTTCTTTCAAAATCACACCACTTCTTTTGCTTTTCCTGCTGCTGAAACAGGTATATCAGGAAAGGGCACTTGGAAACAACAAAAAAAAAAGTAGTATTCTACATTCAGATAAATTTATACTTCTGCCATAAAACTTTAAAAGCCAAGAGAAGGTTTTCAACATAGAGGTTTGTCAAGGATCCCCAAAACACACTGTCACCATTACGCACAGGTTTACAGGACACTGGTCTATTTTACAATCTTGCAATTATATTCTTTGGACTTTTTCTCCCTCCCCCCTTTCCTTCCACGTTCAATTTCCAGGAACAATTTTGCACAGGAGCACAGAAAAACAAGTCTGTGAGGGACCTGACTCTGAAAGCAGGTGTTTCTTGCCCTCTGCAGAGTATTTGCCAGTCAAACAACAACAACAACAAAAGACTTGCTATTGAAAATCCTCCCACAAACATCTAAATCAAGTGTTTTGTATCTGCCTGGGAGCTAACCTGATTAAGATGCTGCTTGCTTAGTTCCCTCAGATGACAGTGTAGACAGCAATTTTAAGGGCTGCAGCCTTGACAGTGCCACGGAAACGAAGGGCTGTGAGTGAAAACACAGGATTAGGTAACAAGCAACCCACGGCAACATCCAAGAGACCATAAAAAGCTTGACCCAAGGAAGCTGCCTGCTTGAAAGAGCCAAAAATACAAACGCTGCTTCCAAATCAAAGCCTGCAATCTCATTTAGCCCGCTAAGTTAAAGGGACGATCGGGTTTGTGGTTGGTAGTAACATCATACCCCATGTGTAAGGCCTCGTTTTCCTCAAACAAGCTCTGGGTTATGGACTATAAACACAAGGTTGCCTACAAGCCATCAGTGCCCCACAGCAGTCTGTCCCAGCATGAGGCTGGGCTGGACACTGGCTCTGGGGTCGGAGGGGGCAGCTGGGGGGTCAGGTTGGAAGGGGTGCAGAGGTTCAATTCCTGTGAATGGAGCGGGGCTGGCCTGGCCAGGGTGTCCCTCAGCCCGAGTCCATGGTGAAGAGCTGGATGTCACGGGGTTCCAGTACAGGGCCACAGCAGAGTTGTACACCAGGGACCACACGTAGGGGATGAAGAACTCCTCGGGCTGCTCCTCCTCCACGTACTTGAACTTCAGCTCGGGGAACTTCTGCAACAAGAAGCCAGAGTCCAGTGAGGGAAGGTTTGCATGTCTGCTTGCAAACACACAGCCCACATAAACACTGAAGAAAGAGGTTTGGTGAAAAAAATAATGGAAGGAACTAAGCCATTAGAACCCAAGGAAAATATTTATAGGATAAAGAGATCATTTATAATTTCTTCTTTGAATCAAATGCTACATTAGCATATTGTATTTGAGCCTTTTACTATTGGTCACAATCCATTTGCGTGTTAAGAGACTAAACATGTGAATCCTATACAAAACACAAGGGTCTTAAGAAAAACTCATTTTTAGCAGCCCCTCAAAAGCCTTCTTGCTTGTGCATGTACAGACCTATTTATTGCATTTTTCCTTAAGAAACATTTTGCAATTAATTGTACTTGGCTACTTAGCAGGAGAATCCTCCGAAAAGGCTGACAGAATATACAGTTTGTGATATCACAGGATCACAGAATACCCTGAGCTGGAAGGGACCCACCAGGATCATCCATTCCAGCTCCTGGCCCTGCACTGACACCCCAACAATCCCACCCTGGCCATCCCTGTCCAAACCCTCCTGGAGCTCTGGCAGCCTCGGGGCTGTGCCCATTCCCTGGGCAGTGCCAGCACCTCTGGGGAAGAGCCTTTCCCTGATCCCCAACCCAAACCTCCCTGGCACAGCCCCAGCCGTTCCCTGGGTGCTGTCCCTGGTCACCAGAGAGAAGAGATAGACATGCTGCAACCTCAAGTTCCCATTTTTCTCACTTTTTCCCTCCCAAAGCAGTGCAAACCCACCAGGCCCACTCTTGGTAAGAGCGTATTTTGGAAAGAGCTGAGTCTACTTTTGTACTGTGCTCTTCACTTTATCCACTTCTAAATGTTGCCTGTGTCTGAGCTTGGCAGAGTCTCAGGCAAAAGCCGCGTTACAGTGATCACTGGGGTAAGATAAAACATGACCCATTTTATTATTTATAAGGCTGTGGCTAAGACTAAGAATAAACTCAACCGTGTGACATGATCAGAACAAGCACAGCAATGGCTAAGGAGCCTCTTTGCCCATTAATAATGAAGGGATTCCCTATCCTATTTCTTGAGCTCAGTGTCCTGTTTCCTTGCCTTAAGGGTACAAGAATTTTGGCTGGATCAGTCTCCTCCAAGGGGGCATTTCCTGGACACTTGGTTTTCAGGGTTAGGCATTTACCTTCTATGCTCCCATGTTATTTGGAATCAGAAAACGTGGAAACCTGTAGAAAAGTTGTAGAAAACATGTGGCCTTGGCAGATCTGGGAGAATAGCTGGAATCCAAGATCTTGGAGGCCTTTTCCAACCTAAAGGATTCTGCACCATCTCTGTTCAAGGAACTGAGTCAGGTAAAAGGTAAGGTTGTTAAAGGCTCTTCTGCATCTAACTCCTGTTGAGTTCAAAGCTCAAAATCTCAAAGGTACATCAGCAAGTTTGATTTCCGGTGTCAGATACACAGTTTGTGGTAGAGAACTCTCCCACAGACATTTTCTGCTTCTAAACCACTTTCTACCACCTTTCTACAACCTCTCTTCTCCCAGTGTGTTTAATCTTCTGCATCACTTTGTTTTTTTCATTCTTAGGTACCTTGCACCCATACTCACCCACACCTCTCACTTGAATTTCCCAGCCTACTGCCATGCCAACTGCCTTCCACTGCATGCTTATCCTCCCTCTTTAGCATACTTTTCTCTTTTGTACTCACCCAGCCTTTCTTTCCTCACCAGCCTTTTGGAATCCTGCTTTCCATTGACATTCTCTATCCCTTTCCAACTCGGCTCCAAGTTCTCAAGCTGTCCCTATCTTCCCCCTCTGCCAGCCCCTAACCAAGCCCTCATGTATATTTTCATTAGTATTTATTTTTTTTTAAAAAACTGACATTCTGCTCTGCTTATCCTCAGTGTAATCTTCCCCACTTCCTTCCAAAACATCCTGGCTTGTGGTCAGTGTAGACAGGAGCACGTTCTGTTCAGCACTGCATCAGCAGAATGAATGGTTCAGCCTGAGGATTACACCCTGGCAACACTTCCAGACAGAGGAAAGTCCTACACAGCTGCCACTCTTCACCCCAGGGGTGGCTGCCCACCAGGGATGCAGCCCATGGTAGCCCTTCTGGGAGGGAAGCAGGGGAAAGTGATTAAAGATGCTAACTTGAGTTGAATTAAACACAGACAACTCTTTTTTTCACCTTCAGGTCACAGATGTAGCTTGAAAACATTCGTGGCAGTAGCCTGGGACCATTCTCGGGCTCTTGTGCAGCTTAACAAACATCTTCAGCCTTAAAACAGTATGCAAAATTACACCAGAAATTCCAACAGCAGCATCTGAGATGCTCAGGTCATGCTATCCCATTATCTCTCAGCTGAAGGGCAGCATAAAATGGCTCAGGTAGCATTCATATTTTCAGGCAATAAGCCATGCATTCATTTTATTATTCAGCCTCTCTTCAGGCTGATCGATGTTGCCATTTATTGTGATCATACTGTAGCAATTTAATAATCAATTTCAGATTAAAGGCTGTAACTCACTGCAGTCAGCCTGGACTCTCTGACACTCAACATGTGCTCTGAACAGCCTGTGGGGGTACCTTGGAAATGCAGACAAGGAGAATGAGATTTTTAAGGAGAGCAGTAATACTCACTGTCACTACATATACACAGTTTTGATTGAGTCTATATAAAAAGAATGTAGATAATGGGAGGAGTGATAGATTTTTGATAGTCCACCTGAATAGCAGGCTCAGGACAGCTCAGTGCAATGCTGATGAGACATGAAAAATTAGAATTCCAGGCCAGCAATTCAAACCCACATTCTTTAGATGACTGCAATGACCCACAGCTGTATGCTGGCCATGTTTTCTCACTCATTTAAAATGAGAAATCCTAGAGGCCCAGCATGGAGAGAACTGCACCAGCATCTTTGGGGTGTGGATGTAGCACTTGGGAATATGGTTTAGTAGTGAGCACAGTGCTGCTGAGTTAATGTTTGAACTCAATGATCTTAGAGGGCTTTTCCAACCTCAATGATTCTATGATGTAACTCACAAGATTAACCATGGCAGCCATCCACTGTTGAGATAAAAAACTACCCACAGTATTTCACTAACAGGGAGTCCACTGAAAACAGAATTTGTTAACAAACAAAATCATCACAAGTTTCTTCTTTATGAGAGTGACTTTATAACTATTTGTAACAGCAGGATTTAAACACCAAGTAAAAAGCCTGATTGATGCCAAAAAGCTTTAAGATTTTCAAAAAGCTTTTCAAGATTTTCAGATGACAGTCCAAGGAGTGTCTAAATTCATATTTGTGCCACTTGCCTCCTGTATGTCCTGCTTCAAATGAGTGATCAGGAGCCCTGGGCCCTGGCTGTGTGCTGCAGACACACAGGAGGTGGCACTAAAGCAACCAGGCCTCATGGGTCTCAGGGCACTCCCAGCAATCACCCAGTCAGCACTGGTGGGGGCTTTACCATGGTTAACAAAATTCCCAAAGTGGCACGTCAAACCTGCAGTGAACAAATCTCTTTTCTCCTGCCTTGCTGCTGTTGTGTCCCACTTACTCCTGAAAAGACACTGGCACTCTAGCAGGTGACACTCCAATAAACCTGATTTTTAGCACCACTGAAAAAGAGAGACCATGCTAAGGCATCTTAAATGGCAATCTTAATGATAGAGGGAAAGCCTTGGCATGGGATGAATCATTCCTTTTTTTCCTTCACCACCCTGCTTGTTTAGATGGATAGTATTGAAAGATAGAGCCTCTCTACTTTGGCAGGCTGGCAGAGCTGGGGGTGCTCAGGGGCACCAGAGAAGGCTGCAGGCAGAGCTGGGAGCCCCTGGCAGGGCCTGCAGGGGATCCAGGAGAGCTGCAGAGGCCCTGGGGACAAGGGCTGCAGGGACAGCCCCCAGGGAATGGCTGCCAGTGCCAGAGGACAGGCACAGCTGGGCTCTGGGGCAGGAATTGCTGTGGCTGAGGCTGGGCAGGCCCTGGCACAGGGTGCCCAGAGCAGCTGGGGCTGTCCCTGCATCCCTGGCAGTGCCCAGGGCCAGGCTGCACAGGGCTGGGAGCATCCTGGGATGGTGGCAGGTGTCCCTGCACATGGCAAAGGTGTGGAATGAGATGAGCTTTAAGGTCTCTCCCAACCCAAACCCTTTTTTGATCCAATATAGAACAATGTTCACTATTTAAGTTACTGAACTTGCCATGATATAAACAGGTCTGTTGGAGCCGTTATTTGCATTTCTTTCCACCCTTTACAGGGACAGACAACCCCTGATAGTCTAAAATAAACCAGCCTGAGAAAGTCCTTGAAAACGCGAGAGACAGAGGTAACATTACGGTTTGAACGGCACAGTTTAAATACAGACACCACTTATCAGCTCCGGTGAATCACCCCACCACATCAACCTATCTTGTTTTCTTCTGCCAGACAAAGCAGAAGTCAGATTTAGTGGTTGGGACTAGGGTACAAACGAGACAAACCGAGAACTTTGCAGACTGTCTGCACTGCCAATCACATGATTCGATGAAAAACCACGGGAAGTCTGATGAACAGACACAGAATTGAACTGCAGTAACTTCCCCACCACAGAAGTTCAACAACACTGGGGAGTTTAGTTAGTATCTTTTTTTTTTTTTTCTTTTTTTTTTTTTTTTTTTTTTTTTTTTTTTTTGTTTTTGGTTTGTTTTTTTTTCAGTTAACGTTGAGGAAGGAAACATCACGGCCAGCGAGCAGCACCTGGCCCTGCTCCAGGCAGGGCAGTGGCATCTCAGCTACAAGGCTCGAGCCACACATTAAATAAAACATCCCTTTTCCTTCAAATGAACCCTCAGAGCTGCTCTGAGGCTACAGAGTTATGTCAGTGGACAATCTCCACTCAGATAATGCGGGCAAGGGCAGATGGAGCTGCTTTAAGAGCAATGTCTTTGCTTCTTCCCTGATCTAGATGTTCTGCTGGATGAAAAGCAGCATTCATCAAAGATATGGGGCAGTCACTGTGGAAAATAAAGAAATTAAAGAGCTGGATTAATAAAAAACTGAGAACCCTCTTTTCCTTGAGTTCTGGTCAGAAACTCTGGTTTCTGAAACAGCAATCAAGCACAAGTCAGAATTTTCAAAAGCAGGTGACTCTTTGAGGAGAGAAGTGCTGTTTTCAAAGGAGTCTGAACACATTTGAGAGTCAAATTCATGTGAACTTTACATCAATCCAAAGCTTCAAAGTCTTTCTGAAAATGGGATTTCTCTGTGTTTGAAAAGCTTACCATGAATCCTGATTGGTAACCTAATGACTTGATGGCAAATTATGTGTTTCATATTGTTTCAGCTAAATATAGCAGTAGTGCCTGCAGAGCATCTGTAGGATTGGACCTCATTAGCGGAATACATCAAATGGCAAGGGAAAAAAAGAGGGCTCAGGTTCAGCACTGTACCAAGCCTCTATTATAGGGTCTATATGAATATTTACCCCAGCAAGGATTGTCCCTAAAACCTGCCTTGCACTAAAGATACCAATCTGAGGATTATGGGCAGAGGAATGACACCTGTATTTTTCTGCCAAGTCATCAATGCTACTCAGAAATCTGGTCCCCAAAATACCAATCTAAGTCAAATTAATGGCCAAGGATCTTGAAAACAACTCAGCAATCATGCCCAATACACTGTTCATGGTATGGATACAGAGGTACTTATGAAAACATTGACATATTTGGGTTTTATAGAGATATAAGGACTTGAGTTCTTTAACGGACCACAATTTGTGGAAGAAAATGTCTCAGTGCTTGCTTTAAGATACTGACAGATTGAATTTTTGCAATTATTTAAGTTTTGTGGGGCAGTAAGGCCATTTCATCTTTCTCAGGCTCTGTTCTGTTCTCTTTGACTTCAGACAAAAAGTCTGTGGGGCTCTGGTTAAGTATCAGTACAGGCCACACCACACCTGCCTGATAGCATCTTTTTCTCCTCCTTGGGCTCACAGCATAGATGATGATGGTGAGGAGATGAAGGAAGCAAACAGGAAATGTGCTAGACTAAGTGTGAGCCACACATCTTGTTCAGAGATCTGCCTAAGGAATAGGTGTAAAACGAAAGACAGTGAAGAAAATGGGGCTCAGAGCATGGCAGGAAGGTTGAAAAAGAAAAAAGAGAAAACTCAGGCTAATAAGAGGCTAAAACCATCTGTGCACAACCTAAATATAATAAGTATATTACTTATTATTTAATAAATAAATATTAAATACAGTATTATTTATAATAATACAATTATGAAAGCTTAAGCAACTACACAAGCTGTACTAGACAACAACATTGTTCCCAGGGAGTGAAATTCCTGGGACAGGTAACCCACACACTAATGGGTCACAATCTCCCAGGTCCAGGGGGGTAGGGAGTTCATCTACAGAGAGAGAACTGTTTTAGCTAGTTTCATTGATATGTGATTTCTGTTTTCAGATCACTTTGAGTAAAGATTTGTACAACCACAGCTGCAGGAAAACAAATGCTCAGCAGTGAATTTTCAGTGTCAGATGTGAACTACTGCCAGAGGAGCAGACGTGCCTCTGGTCAGAGTTCAGCAATTACTAATTTTTTTATAGAGTGCTGAGAAGCCAGGTCATTTTGGGAAAAATCAATCAAACAGCTCTGCCTAGATAATTATTGGTAAAAACACAATTATTTAAATGAGTTAAATATTTGTGTCAAACCTGCTTTGCAGGGAACCGTAAGAAGAAGACTGCTTTTCTCTCTGGGATAGAATGACAAATAATGAGAGCTTTAAAGTCTTAGAAATTCAGAGATGTAAACACACTGTTTCTTTTCCTTCCAGGAAAGGGATATTGCTGATAAATGTCAATAACTTTGCAGGGTACTGTAGGAAGAAGACTGTTTTTCTCCCTGGGATAGAATGGCAAATAATGAGAACTTTAAAGTCCTAAAAACTCAGAGATAAACATATACAATTGTTTCTTTTCCTTCCAAGAAAACAGACAGTGCTGATAAACAACGACAGCCCCAAACTGTGCCATTTTTGTCTTCATACCAGGCTGTTGATGCCAAAAGCACTGTATAAAAGTATGTATCTGAGCTTAGGACAAGGCTAAGTACCTGCTTCAGGACCTGTTGGGTCCACATCAGAAACTCCTGGGCTACTTCTGGAGAGCACAGAAAATAAACTGGACCTCTGGTCAGCAGCTATAAAGCCAGGCTGGCAGAGCTGGGGGTGCTCAGGGGCACCAGAGAAGGCTGCAGGCAGAGCTGGGAGCCCCTGGCAGGGCCTGCAGGGGCTCCAGGAGAGCTGCAGAGGCCCTGGGGACAAGGGCTGCAGGGACAGCCCCCAGGGAATGGCTGCCAGTGCCAGAGGGCAGGCACAGCTGGGCTCTGGGGCAGGAATTGCTGTGGCTGAGGCTGGGCAGGCCCTGGCACAGGGTGCCCAGAGCAGCTGGGGCTGCCCCTGCATCCCTGGCAGTGCCCAGGGCCAGGCTGCACAGGGCTGGGAGCACCCTGGGATGGTGGCAGGTGTCCCTGCACATGGCAGGGGGTTGGAGTACAATGAACTTTAAGCTTCCTTCCAACCCAAACTATTCTAGGATTCTGTGAAAATCCCTTAATCCCTTAGTCTGAGAAAAAAGGGGATCCCTGCTCAGCTTCAGAAATCCTGTGTCTCCCTGGAGAAATTTTGAAATGGGAGGAAAAGATTACCAAGATGAAAGACTGAACCAAACCTACATATCACACGCTGTTAAATATCATTAATCTCACATTTTATGCATTATGCATTTACATTCACAGTAGCTCTAATTAGAATTTGGTTGCCCTGTCAGGATTGTTCTCTATGTCATGTTGTCTAGATGGACATAGATCTTTCCAGAACAAAAGGGCTGCTCAACAGCCAGGAGCCAGACCTGCTGTCAGACCATGGAGACAGAAAACAATAGGAACACTACAAGGACATTTGCAACACTGCAGAAAGTACAACACGTTGACTTCACAAAATAAAAAGAGACTGATGTATGTAATTACATTTGAAGCTTGAGGATGAAGGCAAGACGTGCAAATGAGGTACCATCGATAAAAAACAGAACTTTCATCCACTTTAGGGCTTAACCTGAAAGAACAGTAATTCTCAGAAAATACGATACCCTTTTAGAAGAAAAAACATAGGTCTGAGCAAAAAATGAACAACCTCTAAAGGACAACAATTCAAACAAAGGATGTTTTTTACATTGAAGAAAAGCCTAACCAAGAAGAGAGTAATACACATGGAATGAACAAAGCTACTGACCCAACTGACAGAAACAGTTCTGGTCCTGATCTCGCCTGAGCACTTGTAATGTACATACACCAACCACTCAGATAAGTAAGTAAAATCCTTTGTGTGCTTTTGAATTTAGGGAATTAAAATCTGAAAAACAGAATAATCCCCGAGCCCATTTCCCAATGGCATTAAAGGGCACCAAAGCACAAATGGGGATGCGTCTATCAACTCACAAAACTTTTATGGATATGAAGCGGCCATATAAGCCTTTCCTACCATGGGATTTGCAGAAAATGCACATTTCTTAACAGTAGTCCCTATTTTTACCACTGACTAAGGAAGATGCAAATGAGTTTAAGCCCTGGCTTCCTGTGCTTCAGCTTTCAAGCCGTCCTTCTCTAGATTAACATGCAATTTACACAACCATGAAAAACGGTACGTTTTCAGCAAACATTTTGTTAAAACTGAAGTGAGTTTAGAAATCACTCATCCACTGACACCTTTATATAGAAAACTTACAGACCTGCTAACAAAAAGTTACAAGATTAGAACTAGATTTTGGATGCCTCAACTCACAGTTAAGACCATGATGCTTTAGCAGTACCCTCAAAGAAGGGCTTAGAAATACATTTCCAAAGTCTCAGAATTAAACCCTGCACCTTATGTAGACTTTCCAAACCCCAAAATACCACTCACTTGTCAAATCCAGCTGCTTCAAGCCTGAAATTTATCTTTGCAGAATTTTATGAGTGAGATTCGGGCAACCTGTAAGGTGCTTCTGCCCATGGGAGGGAGTTGGAACAAGTTGAGCTTTAAGGACCCTTCCAGTTGAAAACATTCAGTGATTCTATGATTCTGTGAATTCTGCCACTTTTCAAATGTGCAAAAGAAATGTTTAAGAAATTGGCAGCAATAAATCAGTTAGTAAGATCTCATGAGGAACAACTCTTTGAAGGTCTCAAATTGGGCAAAAGCTCAAGTTGTCCTAAGTCCATACATGCATGTGCAGTGTTTGGATCACTTTGCAGAAGACTGAAAATATATTTATAAAGTCTAGGAAATAAGAAAAGGCAGGGGAAGATCAGTTCTGCAGTTATCTGGAGCAGATAACCATCCCTGGAGGGATTTTAAAGCTGTGTGGATGTGGCTCTCAGGGACACGGTTCAGTGGTGGCTTTGGCAGTGCTGGGAGAATGGTTGGACTTACTTGACAGTCTTTGAGGACTTTTCCAGCCCAAATGATTTTGTGATTCTGTGATCTGTGAGATCCTGAGATGTTTGCTGCCTCCAGAAAAAACTCATGGTGCTCTCAGAGCCCCAGTATCACGTGGTCAGTGGGGAAACCCTTATATAAAACAAAAAAGGCTTTTTACAGCTCAGGACTTGCCAAAGACCAAAAATAATTCTTCCCAGGCAATTTGATTATTTGCAACAATGTGGAAGAACTCAAAGGAGGGTGAGGAAAAGACAAAGTATCCTCTTGGATATATTGTAAGTGAAGGCAGTAGAGAAGAATTAAGCGGTGTATCTGGACAAAGTCTGCTTCAACTTCTGGATAAAAGGTCTATATTCCCTTCATCAGCCTTTTTAAAAAACAAAGCCAATACTACAAATACCCAACAATATTCCACTTCTCATGTCAAACATCTGCTATAATTATTTTCTGGAAAGTTAGTTACACACTTTTAGTTTAACTGATATAATTTATTAAACTTTTTTTAACAATAAGGAGAAACTCACTGGAAAGGATTTAAAAGGGCTTATAATGTGCATGAACAATGGAAGCTTTGGAGAAAATAACCCTGCTGAATAATGAATGTACACTAATATACATATCTATATATTAAAAGACATGGAGAATCTGCTCTAGACAAATCTTAGAGCCAAATATATATTTTTAATTTCAAGCGGCGAGTGCTACTGTTTAAGCCAGAGCAGTTGTTTTGACTTTGATAGCAGACTAGTCTAAAATACAAGGAATGTTGTTTATCATGGAAATGCTTTGTGCTCCAGATAACATCACGGATGGCTGCCCCACCTAGGCTAAGGCACCATCCCACCATCCTGAAACAAACCCCAGATAAACCTCTCCCTGCTGCCCGACTTCTACTCCCACCAAGGATCCGACTGCTGGGCAAATAAAACTCCTGCCATGCTGTATGCCAGGCAATCAGCAGCACAAAATGAGCAGAAGGTGTGCTGGATACACGTGTGACAATGAAGGAAACTACTGAACTTTAGGAAGATGACCCACATTTTCACATTTTGGTAAGGCACTGGAGCCTTGATTACTCTGGCACTCTGTCTTGATTCCAGAGGCATGCACTTCTGGAACCCTGTATGGACAATGTACATAATATGACCCAGTAATATATAAATATCACCCTTTTCTCTCTTTTTTTTTAATATTTTTTTTTTATTATTTTCCCCATAGGAATTGTCATGCCCAGGGTTAGATTTTTCTTCCTCCACCCTGGAGAAGGAGCTGGAGATTTTGTCATCTGACTCAGTCCCACACTGAGCTTGCTGATAGATATTGTGACCTATCTATGGTGTTTCCATAGAGCACTCACCTCTCTGCTCCTCAGCATGTGAGCTGGGAAGAGACTGAACCACAGTAACAGTATAAACCCTTTTAATTTCACAGTTTTAAGATTCTTCCTTTTGCAAACTACTTTGTGACCTTTCTCTGCTCTAATACAGTCTTGGTATAATCCAACTTCTAGAACCACAAAGGACTGAGGGGTCAAAATGCTGTTTTCATCTGTCTGTTTCTTTCACCCCAAATCTAGAGTTACTACCGTGTCACAGTTGTTTTCTCACTTATTTGTGCAGAACATATTCCCCCAACACAAAAGGTGGCAGGAGAAGAGCACAGTGATTCAGTTTGCATACTTTTCCAGTGATGAGGTCCCAGACATGCTTTCACTACATACTGCTTCAACACTGCCTCCAAAACATCCCACCAAGCCAAAAAGAACATTCCTTTGGACAACTGGGACCACGCTCCTCTCCGTTATCACTGCAAGGGCTGATGCACTGCCCGGGCCTTGGCTTCATGCACCAACCACAGAGACAAGGTCCATTCTCCCAGCTGAGCGTAACACCTCTGATTTGCATCCTGGGGGCTGACATTTACAGCACGCTTCCTGGTGTGGAGGGGCTCCTGGAAGGTCGTTAGACAAGGTTTGAGTTTTCCTTCACAGCAGCCACAGAGCCGAGGCCAGCGCCGACATCCTGCTCCGGTCCCTCCCACCCAGCGCGGCGGTGGGGCCGCGTGCCAAGCCCAAACATCCTCCCCCAGCGCCCACGGAGGAAGACCTCCTTTTGATTTTGTACTTTTTAATCTGAGAGAGCCAGGCCTGTAAATATTACAAAAAATTATAACAATGACTTAAGAACAGAGACAGACTTGCTGTCACCAACTGTTAACTCTCAGATCAGGGCAGCCTAGGAAGTGGACCCTTATCTGCCTGAAGCTCAGGACGTGCTGACTAACACCCTATTGAGTCAGCAGACCTTTGGCTCCCTAATCTCCCCAAACTGGAAAATGTACACCCCAGTGGACATACTCCCTTCTTAAGTATTTCAAGCCTCTGTGAAAAGACAGACTGTGCTGCGAGATGAGCAGCGCTGCCCTGCTGCATGCAGGAAATCCCATTTATTTGTCTTGAGGAGTGAAATGTCAAGTGACAGTAAAACCTTTCCAGCCATAGCACGCAGCGCCAGACTGCAGCCTTCTCTCTGCCAGGACTGCCAGCTGAGGAGATGGTGCCAAATGTGCATGTTTTCACAGTTATTTTGTGAATGTGGACTTAACAGCTTTATAAAAAAAAAATTTGCCCTAATGCTAAGAGCCCTGTGAAGACATACCAAAATCAGGGGAGGTGCTGGTGTTAAGATGACCTCAATAAATAACCAGGATACCTTTTCTGAAATGGATTTTTAGGTTGCTCATTCTATGCTATATTTTATTCTATATTCCACTATATAACCTTCACATGAAGGTTGTGATAGCAAGTTCAAATTAGGTATTGAAAACATGCCTTTACCAATGATAGAGGTAAGCCATGTGCAGAAAGGAGAAAGGGTAATTATGAGCAGGACAAGGATTCATTCAAAGTGTAAAGACACCTTTAAAAATTTTGAACCTGGCCAACTGGGCAAACTCCTTCACTATGTGAGTACAGGGAGTCAGGAGCTGACTGCAACCAAGAGGGATCTGTATGCATGGTATCACCCTGCAGCCACCTGTTGGAAAAGTAGCACTCTCCTATAGTGAAACTGCATTTTTTTCCTAATGCAAACAATCACCTCAATCTGAAGAAGGGCCCCAGGTGAGCTGCTGTTTCAATAATGAATGAAAATTGTGCTTTCTGTTTCACAGCGCTTTAGATGCATCATTTCTAGATTTGTTTGTCTTCATGACGCTTCACTTGTATTAAGACTTACTCAGTTAAAGATTGTCTTTAGGACTTGAATCAAACATTTCTAGAGCACTCCCGACCTCAGGCTGAGGAATTCTTTCATAAATGTTATTATGTTCCTTTGTTATTGAACATATCTGCCCCTTTCCTCCCAGTGCATTCAGGCCAGAATTGTTTACCCTGGTGACAACAATCAGGCTTTGCTGGTCTTAGCTCAGAAGGATGGAACTTGGCAAGTCCTGGTGGGGCAGATAAGCACCAGGAATTCAAATAATATTTTGCTGCCTGACTCTGTGCTCAGAACCACAGGCACCACTTGGATCTCGTGCGTCTCACATCAAGGACAACATGTAACTTTAAGGCCTGTGCTCTCCTCCCACTCCACTCCACAGACACAAAATTTCCTTCTATGTTTTGGAGCTGCCAGTCTCCCATAGACTCGAAGGACCTTCCCTCAGTGAACTATCCAGAACTATTCAGCCTCTGGTTTCCCACCTTTAAAAACAACCTTTGCTGTGGTGTTTGATAGCTCACATACTGCAGTGAAGGAAAGGAAATCTTCCTCGTGGAGCTTGGGATGCTGCTGCTACAGCAACATCAAGATGGGAAATTCTCCCATCTCACCTCAAGCCAGCTCACAAGCCACAGGTTGGTTACTCTCCCCACAGTTTAAACACCAGAGCAATGGCTTTAAACTGTCAGAGGGCAGGGTTAGATGGGATATTAGGAAGAAATTTTTGGCTGAGGGTGGTGAGGTCCTGGCACAGCTGCCCAGAGCAGCCCCATCCCTGGAGGAGTTTATAAGCCAGGTGGCTGTGGCACTTGGGGGAACATGGGTCAGTGGTGACCTTGGCAGTGCTGGGGAATGGGACTCAGTGGTCTAAGAGGGCTTTTCCAACTTATAGGGCAAGGAGAAAACCTGGGCAGGAGGGAGCATAGTAGCGTTTGTTAAGGCACAAGAGTCAACATGAGGACACAGTCAAGAAAAATCAACCTTTGCTTTTGAGCTCAACAGATTGTGGGTTTAGCATTACAACCTTATCATAAACCCAGCATAAATCCATGTGGATTTAAGGTACCATCATCTGATACTCCAGAACATCTACAGCTACAAAAAAGGCAAAGTGGTCTAAACCAGCTGCCCTCCAAATCCTAACACCAGAGTGCTCAGCAGTGATGAAGACAGACATGAGAAAACCCCTGCTTGGCCAGGAAAAAGCCATTTCCATCTCTAATCATCTTGGGCAGGAACAAACAGCCTGTAAATCAACTGGAGAGAAGCTTTGCAACTTGTACCAAAGGTTGTGACAAAATTAAACTCTGTATGGGAATGCAGCGGACGCAGCCATCAGCTGACAAAGTACATCTCTTCCTCATTCTCACTTCTTGGTGCAGTTGCTGTAAACATTCAAGACATTCCTCTGATTTATGCATTTAATTAGAAGATATCTGTAACATTCCTGCTGTTTACATTTAACCCAACACTGCAATGAAAGCTGTAATTTTGTCTGGGATTTATATTCTGCACTCAAACTTATTTTGATTCCTTGATTTAAACACACACACAGAAGTGAAAATGTGTCAAAATCATGAAAATGGAAGAGATTATACTCCATTATCTAGTTCATCTGTCAACCAGGGCAGAAATTTTCTGAGGACTGTTTTTCTCAATCTGCCACATGTTATGGAAACTTAATTCAAAAGACTAATTCAGAAAAGACAGCTAAACCTTAAAAGTGGAAAAGCAATTGGATCAGTATAATTGGAAGTTACATGATTTTTTTTCTCCCTTTATCTTGTATTTAGTTGTCATATCTCATTAAATTTTGCACCTTTGGGGATAAAGATGTTGGCCTCTGACACATTGTTCAGCATTTTATTCAAAAAGTGGTTAAAACTTTCTTTTCTTGATGGAGGGGGGGATAATAGGGGACTTTATTAAACAAATAATTTAATAAATTCATTTTAAATACAACTTTTTATACTTTTCAGCTACTCTGCCTACACTGAAGGTTTGCAGTAGAAAAGGAACACACAGGTTGGAAATAGCTTTCAACTGAGCAGGGGAAGAAAGGGGTCAGGGCATTTCACTGTAATTTTACTTTATTTTGACCAAAGTTGCAATTTATTTGGAAACAACACGTCATGTGAATGCAGTGCCTTTGGCACTGGACTTTTCATTGGACTCACAACACATGCAATGAAGCAAGGGGAGGCTGCACAACACATGTGAAGCAGATTTAGTCACAGCAAAAAACGTAATAAAAGTATAGGGAGGCTTTCTAGGGAGGAAAACTTGGGGAATGTTATTTAGCTTGAGCAATTGTACAGCTCTGAAGCGAGCAGGGGCTGGGCTCTGGCTGGGAGCCCTCCTGTAAGATGTGTTGGACAGGGAGTTTTGGGCTTCTCATGAGTTTTGGGCTCTTGCCAATCTCCTGCAAAGCCAAAGCTCTGCAGCTTTGGGCAGGGAAGCTCCTCTGTGCTCTCTTTCAGAAAAAATGGGATCATCCTTGAAGGTTAACAGAGTTCAAATGATGTGGCAGGCCAGCATTTAGCAGGATGGAAGTAGCTCTGAAAAACGTACACGTGCAGAGAGTTGTTTATCCAGGTCAGAGCTCTGTTGCCATGGGGAGCGACTTGGAAACTCTCACAACTGCTTCCCCATCCTCCTGTTTCTCCAGAGCTTGCTTTCTGCCTTGTACTTGGTATTTTTTTTTTGTAGCAGCTCCCTTAAACCAATGAAATCACCCAATCTAATGTGTCTGGTGTCAAACAATAGACACACAAAGACTGTTCCATGTTAGAATCTGTGTAAAGCTCAAATTCTGCTCAAAGTCTCTTATTTGTGCTATTCCTTCCTATAAAATAAAGAGAATCAGAGAATTGTAGAATGGTTTGGATTTGAAAGGGCCTTAAAGTTCATCCCATTCCAACCCCCTGCCATGGGCAGGGACACCTTCCACTATCCCTTGTTGCTCCAAGCCCCATCCAACGTGGCCTTGGACTCTGCCAGGGATCCAGGGGCAGCCACAGTTTCTCTGGAAAACCTTGTGTCAAGTCCTCACCACACTCACAGTCAAGAATTCCTCCCTAATATCTAACATAGTCTAAACATTCTTCTTCTAGTTCAAATTACCCTATCTTTCAAATTGCCACTGAAAAACTAAATTTTGGGACTACTTCTTTATTTTTAAATGGCACACCTAAGTTAAAACAGATGCACAGACAGCCAGTGCAGTGTCTCAAGTGCTCACATGGAAAAAACAGAGCTTATTGCTACCCTCTCTGGTTATTACACATTGCAATGAAAGGCCAGACTTCAGCTGTGCATAAAGAAATATTTGACTGATCTCTTTTGGCAACCCAATTTTGTATGTCATCTCCTGACCCTTCCCCTCCACGAAGGTTGCAAAGCACCTAACATCAGCCCCTCACCATTTACTGCCTTGTACCAGGATGCTCTGCCATATGGACAGCAACAGGATGGTATACATTCCTCATCATGGATGGCAGTTAGAAAATGTCACCAGTTACATTATTCTCCTCCAAAGCTTCACTCCTAACAGCAATGGTTTCTGCTCATCACAGCCCAACAGCATCCTCATGGCTGAGAACCACCTGGAGCACCTTTCACTGGATGTGAGATAAAGATGCTGAAAGGGTCCCTTTGATCCTGACTGTGTCAGTAGAGCACAACCAGACTCTTCTGATCCAAGGAAGATCTTTGCAGTAGACTTCCCTTGTGCCTCTTGCAGAAATATTTTTCTGCTCTCTACAGGTAGCATAAAGAACTACATAATTATTTCATAGAGTCATAGAATCCCAGAATGGTGTAGGGGGGGCTTCAAAGCTCATCCAGTCCCACCCCCTGCCATAAGCAGGGAAGCATAACCTTCCACTATGCCAGGTTGCTCCAAGCCCTGTCCAACTTGGCCTTGGACACTTCAGGGATGGAGCATCCTTCACCTCCCTGGGAAATGTGTACTTTACCACCCTCACCATAAAAAGTTTCTTCCTTATACCTTACTCTGAACCTACCTTCTTTTAGTTTAAAAATTTTACCCTTGTCTTGAGCAAAAAAAAAAAAGAAATAAAAACTCCTTTAACACCTCTTGTTACAAGACACTATTTCATCTTCTAAAGCTTTTGCATGTAACTGCATGAATTTTCATCTGTTGCCTTAATGGGAGCTAGTTAATTACAACCCACAGAATGCCACAGCCAAGGCTGAGGCATTACTCAGCTCAGCTGGGTACAGGGCTGTGACTGCAATTACAGCTCTGCAGAGCAGTGAAGGGAACTCCAGTGATGGCAAGGTGAAGACAACCACAGGAGAGAAACAGCAAACTCCTGCACTGCTGATCAACCTGCTGCTAGAATTGGTTTATCTTCCCTTTCCCATTTTGACTGACAATTAAATTGTCAGCTGACAATTAAGACTCAGAATCACGGCAGATATTACTGTATTAATGTTCTTACATTTGCATTTATACAATTCAATTGTTACTGTTACCTAGGCCATGGTAGTCTTGGCTGGGCAGGTAGGACCTTGTTGTCTGCACATTTTTGTTTGAACTGTTTTTCTAAAACCAGTTTGGGATAGCCAAAACACTGCCCAGCCTTCTGCAGGAGACTAACCTGCATAACAGTATTATGGAATAGCTCTTTGGAAGCAGCTATGGCAATTCTAGGATAAGGTGATTTCATTCCAGTGCAATTGTTGAGCTTTGCAAAGAAAGCAATGACTCGGGAATGAAGTGACTGAATCCAGAATGCAGCTTCCAGAAGGTAGCTGGAATAATCTTCAGGGGTGGAGGGGACAGACATTAAGCCTCCATGTAAATATTAGTCTCCATGCAGACAGCAGCTTGGGAATAGGAGTGTCCTGTGCTAGCCCACCCTTCATCCTCATCTTGGCCAATGCACCTCATTCCTGAACTGCAGAATCACTGTACTCCAGTCACTCACCCAAGCACCACCCTCCCAAGCTACCTTGGATTCTTGTGCAATACCCATCTCTGATGCATTCCTTCATCCTGGAATGAAATGTGCTTTCCTGGATTTCAGTAAGATAAACAAGCTTTCAGTATGAACAGGATGCATCTTTCCTAGAGAAGCAAAACCCAACTACAAGACTTAAAGGAGAGAATAAAAACAGATAATATACTTGATTTTAAAACTGTAACCATAACCCTGATGCCAGTGAAACTCTCACCAGTGTTTCAGAGAACCCTACATGTAAGGCTTTCCTACACTATATTTGCATTTATATGACTCAGTTTTACTACCTATTACTCCAAAATAGTCTATTTTCAGCCAGTCCTTTATCTTGTATGTATTCAAGAAAATTAAGATTTTCAGCAAGCATTGAAGAATCTGGCTCAGATTTTCCAGAGCAGCTGTGGCTGTCTCTGCATCCCTGGCAGTGCCCAAGGCCAGGTTGGATGGGGCTTGGAGCATCCTTGGATAGTGGAAGGTGTCCCTGCACGTGGCAAGGGATGGCACTGGATGGGCTTTAAGCCCTTTCAACCCAAACCATTGGCTTGGTTCTAAAACCAAGCCATGGTTTCAAAATAGTTTACTATTTGAAGCTATCCCAGATGACAGTACAGGTCTTTTTGGGATTGTGACAAGTTCACTCATTTTTCAACACATAATGCAAGTGGATTTGAGTGTTACTGGCACATTGATGTCCTTGATCATCATCATCAGCCTCTCACTGACAGAATGAGGGATCTCCAAGCATGCACAGCCCTTAGTCATTGTGGCTTTCCTGGTTCACAAGGGAAAGGACCAACATTCTGAGATCCTCAGGAGTATTTATGACACACAACTTTAAAATGGAAGATTATACTATTAAACCACAATTTTTTAAAAGCAAGAAATACTAAATTTGTAATATTTTTATACTTTAATACTTGAGCTGCAGACACAGCTTGGGAAACATCTGAATTTTACGAGCCTCAGTTATGTCAGTAATGAGGCCAAATGACCCCCTTATCCTCCCCTGAGTGGCTCAGGCTCACAGGATGCAGGCCTTGAGCAGGGTCCCTCGCTGGCACCAGCCCCAGGCAGATCCTGCAACACCAGCCACGTCTCAGAGAGTGGCAGATGAGGCTTACATGGTGCTTTCACAGGTTGTGGACGAGCTGTTTTCAGCCACTTTTTGTTTATGGAACAAAGGACCACAAATTGCCACGAAGCTGAATGAGCTAAGAGAGCTCTAAATACTTCCACAGTGATTTGCTCATAATAAAAAGAAGAAAAAACACTCTACCATATTAGGCTGCAAAAATTCTGTTTACAGGATTTTTGTATAAGAAGCAATGAAATTAAGCGAGTCTGCATTACTTGCTACTGCTATCAATTAATGCAGCAACCACTTCCAGACATAATAATTACCATATGTGCACTGTGCTTTACCTCTGGGCTTAGTAATTTCATACATGGGAGGTTACAACTATTGATTGCATTAAAGCAGACTGATGTGTTACGAGAGACATGCTCCCAGTGCACAAACTGAAATGATTCAAGTGGTACAGGAACAGACACCTGCACCAACCAGCAAGCATCCTGCAAATGGTCATTTCTTCATCCCCTCTTAAACACACAGTGTGTGACACAGAAAACGTATTGCAGAAGGAGTGAGCTCAGCTGATTAGGGATAAAATCAGAGGGTCTTAAGAGACAGATGTGGACCACTGGAGAAATAAAAGATCCCTGGGAGTAGCTCCTATAAATATAAATGAATTAAAAAACCAAAAAATGGCTCTTTGTTTCTCAATGCAATACACACAATTGAGAATCTGCTCATGTTTAGGCTGAGTATTAGGAAAAACTTCTTGACTGAGAGGGCTGATGAGCCTGGCACAGCTGCCCAGCACAGTGGTGGAGTCTTCATCCCTGCAGGGGTTTAAGACCTGTGTGGCTGTGGCTCCTGGGGACATGGGTTAGTGGTGGCCTGGGCAGTGCTGGGAGAACAGCTGGACTTGATGGTCTTAGAGGGCTTTTCCAACCCAGATGGTTCTGTGATTGACAGCCAGCTCTGCCCTGCAAACTTCAGAGCAGCCTGGAGTCTGGCAAGTCACAAAAAAATATGTATTTGCATTTTTAAAAGTGCATTTGTTTTTTAAAGCTTGCTGAAAACTTGATCCATAATTAAAGACAATGACCTCCAAATAGCATCTAAAAAGAGTGGTGTTTACCTAGCCATTACACAGCTGGGTTTGTAACGACATGCAAAACCAGCAACACACTCAGAAAGAACTGCACTTGGTTTTTTTGTTGTCATCCTATATACATAATTAAAGACATATTTCTATTCAATTCTGGTTAAGCTCCTACAACTTATGTATAAGTTATACACTTAACTTAGGCTTTAAAGCCTTCCTTAAATGACAAAGCATTGTTTATGTTTTTAATAAATCTTAATTTTCACTCCTCTAATTCAGAAGACATATTTTGAAGCAAGAATACACTGAATTCAGTAGGCAAATCTCCCATTAGCATAATTCAATTGTCCTAAAATAATATTTATAAAGACAGTGGTAACTGTGATGCAAAGAGCTAAATGTAATAGGCAAAATTATCCTGCATTAGTAGTATATTCATAAAGGGTGAGAGTGTGTCAGCAATTTCCAGAAACTTTTAAAAGTAGGAAGGAACCTGGCCTTTTTTCAGCAAAAGCACTGAAAACAAGCATCAGGCACAAAGAGTTAACACATTCTTCCTACTTCTGAGAGCAGGAACGGGCCGATTCCGTCAGTGAGGTTTGGCAGCGCGCGAAATCCTGTAACCAATTCCATTTCCTGATAAATGAACGGTCCACAGGGGAAAGTCAGCCAGAGGCTTTGGGAACTGCCGAGCGCTCAGACATGACCGAGAGGCTCCTGGAAGGAGCCAGACTGTCTCTTTGCTTATCGCCGCCCAGCCGAGCGGCACCAGCGCAACGCCGGTGCTGCCAGAGCGTGCTGCGGGCCCGGCCACCTCAGCCACACGTGAGACCCCCAGAAAACCAGAAAACACACCAGCACACGCCTGACATCAGGCTCTAGGAACTCTGAGAACACATGGCCATGTAATACGGGCCTTGGGATGGGACTCGTAACAGTCCGCATTGTTTATGTGCTTCAGAGCCAAGTGCTAGGAGTGACTCGGTATTCTGGAGTTGAGGATCTCGCTCCCACCCTTCCAACAGGAAAAAGCCAAATACAGAATGATAAATCATTCATTATTGGTTAGATTTTGGCATCGGTGAGGCTGTGAAGGAGGGGTTTTCAACTGGAGCTATAGGGTGCGTCGCCTCGAGAGCTAAACGTCACTCTCAAGTTCTAAACTGTTCTTTGTTTTGAGCTACAAATTCATTTTTTTAAAGTTATCTTCATAAATGTGACTAATAGTCTTATTGAATGTTAACAGTAAACATCAGCTCTAATAGAAAAATTACAAATGTGCTTCAATCCAAGATCAGGTCTAAGTTTCTGATCTATTCAAATATCAACTTTTCAGACAGAGTTAACCTGGATGTTTGTTCACTTTCATATTATTACAAATCAACTCATAACTCCAACATTTTTACAGGAAATTCAAGTAGCTTGACATACACAGAATTGAACTTTCAAAAGTCTAAAATTTGAGCTGGTTAAAAAAAAAAATACTGCCAGTCTGATCACCCCTGAAGGGAAGTTAGAAGGGAAAAAAAAAAAAAAAAGCTCAAATAATAACTTCAGGCCCTTCATTACCAAAATCCTGGGTAAGTTTTCAAGTGGCTCGCAGGCTTATAATAGCAACGATGTCTGCAATTGATTAGCTCCCCCAGCACAACCAGATGTCTCAGTGACAGGGAGAAAGTACTGTGGGTTTGGAGTTCACTGGGATGCACAATATCCCATTGCTGAAAAACAAAATAATAAATGAGAAGGTGGGGAAGCTAAAGAAATATTATGCTTGTTCTCAATGTGTTTGAATCCAGTTTTACTGCATGTTATAGGTCTTTGGAAAGTCCAGGGTAAATTCTTTCTTTCTCCCAAAGAAAATGCCACAGACTTGGTTGAGTCTGTCCTTTATCGCAGCATCACTACTCACCCCTTTGCTGGGATCTTGGGTGCTTTCTGCTCACGGCTGTGACAAATACAAGCTAACAGCATGAAAGAATGACAGTTCTCTACATTCTCTGTCTGCACAGGTTTGCAAACAAGGTACATGGCCTTGGAGCACCAGAGCACTGTTTCAGACATAACACCCACACGTAGACCAAACAAACTCCGGTTCCTGCCGCTCCTTCCCTGACTTCAACTCACATTAATTAATGCATGCTTTAAACTTCAAATGAGAAAAGAGATGGGAATACCTGAAGGAGATGCACAAAAGATTTGCTATTCTTTGGAGTGTTTCCATACTTACAACTCTGCCACCTTTAGAGCATCCTTGATCCTTTTTGGGCTGCTGCTATGCTTCTACTAAATACTGCAATGACCCCATGCACAGCACTGCATAATGAGCAAGGAACACTGCAGCAAGAAAATGTCTTCTTCCTGCTCTCTTCAGGATGTGGAGGATAACACTGCAGGTATGGAGTGCCACAGGCTGGCTGACATAAGCAAAGCCCAGCACTGAAGGATTAGCATTTCTGTAATGGAATTGGAGAATGGTTTGAGTTGCAAGGGATCTTAAAACTTATCCTGTTCCAACCCCCTGCCATGGGCAGGGACACCTTCCACTGTCCCAGGGTGCTCCCAGCCCCATCCAACCTGGCCTTGGACACCTCCAGGGATCCAGGGGCGGCCACAGCTGCTCTTGGCACCCTGTGCCAGGCTTGCCCACTCTTACAGATTCTCTTCCCAATATCTAACTTAAACTTAAAACAAACAGTCGAAGTACATTGAAGGGATTCACACAGCAGTGTCTTATTTGAATTGTAACATGTGTAAGAGAAATTATTCACCAAGATGGGTGACAAAATGCAAACTATTCAAGACAAGAGTGATCAAAAGCTGATGGACTCATATGTGGGTAACCTGAGCACTCCCAGCTTCTTTGAGCTGACTGTGCACCTGCTAACAAAGCTCTACCTCCATCCCACTGCTCCTCGAGCTGCTTCTCTCAATCTACTCCAGCTGAGGTGGCTGAAGGTCAGGAGCTCACAGACCCAGTTTTGCTGCTCTGTTCACACACAGCACAGGCAGAAACACAGCTCTCATGACATGAGATCCCCACCAGGCTGCTGACCACAGCACCAGCTCCATTTCTGAGCTACGGTGCAATCAATGCTCTCCCCTGCAGAGCAGCAGCCAGGGAGATCAGGGGGAGGGCAGGGAACATGCAGCACAGTCCCTCTTTCCTCCTGACACCAGCCACTGTGAACCACACACTCCCCCACCACGGGACACACACAGCCTTGGGGCCTGCCTGGTGTCCTGCTCGCATCACACCTGGTACCATCTCCTAACACAAAGATGTTGGAGCCATCAGCAAAACTTTCCCGTGGAAGCAGGATTTTCCCCATGGAAGTGAATGCTTCAGTGACTAGGAAGAAAACAAGACTGAAGTTCTCAGTTTACTCTTCATCTTTGAAGAAAAGCTTTATACAAGTGGTCTAAGTTGAAAGCATGATTACTATTTTCTGTTCAAAGGGATTTTTGGGTGCTTTACAATAAGAAACTGATATTACATGAGAAACAGTTTAAAGATCAGAGAGTCAAAAGTTTGCTAATGCTTTTTTTCCTATGTTGATGCTGCAGTGATGTTTATATTACTCTTCAATAGGGAGGTGTCAGAAAAGCATTAATATGTTTTTAACTGTGTGCCAGGCAGACAAGCAAAATAAAATAGCCGGGTTTTTTCCTTTTTCTAGTCAACAATGCCAAAAATTACTGTTTATTTTTCTCCGCCCCCATGAAAGAATTTATAACCACTGAAGTAAAACTCGAGTTAAAAAGCTGGTTTTAATCCCAAAATTGACTGACAGCTGCTGTGTAAAAGCAAACCTAACTTGTTTGGATTCTCAGAAGCGTTCACATTTGAAAAATTTAGTTTCCTGGAATCATTCGAGGGGTGGTTTTTGGCGTGTTTTTTTTTTTTTTTCCCCATCCCTTTCCCCATAATGTTACAAAAATAATTTAAAGAATGTGATACTGTATAGTTTTCCCACTTGTAAGACAACTGGGGAAAGGTGGAAAGCACATCCCCTTTTCAAACAGCCTTAAGAGTAACATGTAAATATGGTGTCAGTTACAGCGTGAGTGAACTCTCTTTGGGAGTGCCAGGGAGAGGTTGTGAGTGCCACGGTGCACACCACTGCTGCTAGGCCTGGCAACACTCAAGCAGATAAAATACTCAGCTGTAACTAACACCTTGCATGCAAAGGGACTCCTCTTACACCACACCAAAGAAACCCAAATCTTGACATGTATGACAGTCAAAATCCATGCAAACGCTTATGGGAATGGGTAACTGTATGAAGAGTTCTTGTTCGGTTTTGGTTTTTTTTCTCATATAAAAGTATTAAACCAAACTTTGAAAAATAAATAAATATGCTTGATAAATGACTTGCCAACACTGTCAGCCTATGCCAACATTTCAAACACCTTGAATTCAGGAATATGAAGCTCTGTGGATAGCAACTTTCAAAGTCAAACTACATTGCTAAGGACTGCAATAGAACTTATTTCTCATTCCTTAAAGTCTCTAAGTTAACTGATTCCTTCCATTTTACCTGAAGGATGCTTCTGAAAATGAAGTGTTGTTAGAATTCAATCCAGGTAATCAGCTGTATTTGCATTACACATGGCTACAAACAAATCTCTCTAAAGACTGCTAAAATCCACTTTTAACCACAAAACAACAGGATTCATCACATTTCAAAGGCTTTTGAACACTTAGGTGTTCAAAAGCCATCTAGATGTGGCACTGGGGATGTGAGTTAGTGGTGGCCTTGGCCACCTCAGGGGAATATATTTTAGAGTGCTTTCCCAACCTAAAGGATTCTGTGACTCCATGACTTTGAATCCATAAAAGGCAAAATGAATTTACACTGGCCATTGGCTTTTTCAGTGTTAAAGCAACCAGGCACATAAGCAAATTTTTTTGTTAACATGCTATGTATTCTAGCTAGCTACTGAACTCTACTTCCTACTAGAGTCACATTTCTGTGGATTATCATATTAATGCTTTGATGTGAGGGTGGTATTTATTTCTGAACTAAACCCCCAAAGCTTTCGTTCCCTTCTGAGATGATGCCGTTATTTTTCTTCCGTAAGGTTTCAAACTACAAAGCCAAGAGTTCCCATACAATGCATTATGTCAGCAAGTATCTAACTTCAAGCACTATAATAATCACAGTTTTTCCATAGTATTTTTCACATACTTTAGATCTTGCCTACACACAAGTTTGCACCATTTAATTAAACAGATTTAAATGATAGAAACTCCTGCTCGGACGTACTTATTATAAAGTGGTGTCATTCAGTTTAGTTTCAACTCATTCTCACCAATTTAAGTAGTGAGGCTTACATTAATAGAAAAGCACCTGCATAAGGGTTTGCCCTGGCTCAGACAGACAGACAGACAGGTTTATAATCCCACTGTAAGATTAGCCAGAGTCAGCTGAGTGCAGACATGTCTTTACTCACAGTTTCACAATGATAAGTTATTTTCTGACCACAAAGCCCATCAAAACTTTCAAGATCATTTTTTCCCCCTGGAATTTTGATTGCCCAAAATAATATTTCTCAAGGGACGCAGAGTGTATTCCTCTCTATCCGAGGTCTCTGAGAAACTGACCTCTAAAACAAATGCCTTCAAAAGAAATGTGAGTTATTGTCCATCACTTACAGGTCAGCTCACAGAAGCAGGGAAGTCTGACATCTTAATTGAGGGTGTAAATTGTCAGAAGGAAATATATAATCCATAAATATTCTTATTCTTAGCATATGGTCAGTGGTCTGGAAAGGCCCAAAAAGCACTTTGTCTAAAACTTTCTTACACTTCTGTCACTAATCTGATCTTCTTCAGGGTAAGGGTTAACAGCAGCTGAGGGTCAGCAAAAGGAAGTCTGTGTTGTAGACGCCTGCCTAGCGTCAGACCTAAGGATGCATTAGACACAATCAGCTTCCACTGTAGTAAGAACTTTGACCTTTGAGCCAGGAAAAAAAAAAAAGAAAAAGATAAATATCAGGAAGAACTGGATGAATTTATTTTTTAAGGAAGTTTTCTGTTTGTCTTGTTTAGTTCTGTGCCCTGGAGCTCTCTAAATAAGTTGCTGGTCTCTGTAACTCCTCTGACCCTCCCCCTTTACATTGTCACACAAGAGTTAATTTGTGCCCTATTCCACCAAAAACTCTGCAGCAGCAGAAGTGTTACAGCAGTAAAACAATCAAAGAAAGCTGTACATAGCTTTCAAAGCAATTACAGATATGCCCCAAGGTTTAATTTGTTTTATTAAAGACCAGTGGTCTGGATCCTGAATCCAGCATCTTGCTGTGGCCAAATAACAACTACTCAAGACTAAGGACTGTGGGGAAAAAAAAATCATAATCAGGAGCAATTCTAATAGAAGATAGGGCAATGGATGGTTTCTTTGGATCAACATGGTGCATATATATGGAACACTACCCATTTCCTCTGCCACCTGGGGTACTGTGCAGGGATGCTCAAGCCCTGTCCCTCTGCAGGTGTGATGGCCCCACTGACTGCTCAACAGATGATGTCTCATCCCTGGGAGGAGCATCTGCAGAAGCAGGAAAATTCTTCCAAAGAGAGCTCAGTACCCAAGGCAAGAAATCATTTAGGCTCCTTTGGTTTTGGACTTCACATGCACTTTCTTCTATGGCCATTTCTGATTTGCAATGAGCACAAGTCTGATGGGGAGCAGCTGGGTGAGCTGGGCAGGGGCTCAGGCTGGAGCAGAGGAGGCTCAGGGGGGCCCTTGTGGCTCTGCACAACTCCCTGAGAGGAGGGACAGCCGGGGGGGTCAGGCTGTGCTCCAGGGAACAGGGACAGCAGGAGAGGGAACGGCCCCAGGATGGCACAGGGCAGGGGCAGGGTGGATATTGAGGAAAATTTCTTTACATATAGCTCTGTCAGTCCCTGGTTGCTAAGGGCAGTGTTGGAGTCCTCATCCCTGTAGGCATTTAAAAGCTGTGTGGATGTGGCACTTGATGACATAGGTTAGTGATAACCTGGGAAGTACTGGGGAAATGGTGGGTCTTGGTGGTCTTGGAAGGCTTTTCCAAGCTAAATCAATCTGTGATTCTACCAAAGCACCTGCGCTTGACATGCCCTGTTGAATTCACTGCCATCTCGGTTAACAACCATGTTATTTTTATGACAATTTCTGTAGCTAAAGTTCTGGAGCTGGTGCTGCTTTCCCAGGGTGATGTGCCAGGGATATAAAGCCACTCTGGTCCACCTCCCAGACAGTATCTGCCATCATCATGATGATAATTTACTCTTCTCCTGTGCTCTGGTGCCTCGGTGAATAGCAGCTTTTTTCAGTGAAACAAATGGAAGCTGATGGAGTTGGAAGTACATTGTTAATAGAAGGGGAAACCTATGAGAAGTGCTTTTAACACCTAGAGCGAAACTTGTTCTGTCAAGAACTGAAGGCTTTTACCTCTGCTCCTTTTACATATTCTGTGAAATTTTAATGCCCATCAAACTCAAATGCACTTCAATAAATATTAAATTTTGTACCATATCAAAAACATGAGGGTTGATGGCATAATGGCATGTCTGCATAGCACACAAAGAACATCTGACAGAGTGCACACTGATGACAAAACACTCATTGACATAGGGAGAAAAGGTGTAGGGGAAAACACAAGCAGATCAGAAAATGCTCATGAAAAACAAATCTCCATCTTAAGTGGCTTAGGTAATGGGAACTTTTTTTTTTATAAAGCATTAAACATGGCCTCCCAAGTGTGTTCATTCCATGAAGCCAAATGTCAGCTTCCAGTCACTAGCTGGCATTTGAAACAAGTTTTCCCACTTATTGCAGAAGAGCTGTTATCTGCTGGCTAACTCCCCTTGAAATCCTGAGATAAGTCACAGGCTCCAAACACGGTCCCGCTTCTCTCACTCTCCTAATCCCAAAAGTACAGATAGTTCACCAAAGGGAAGCAAGGAAGCCTGAGAACTTTCAAAAAAAATAAAGAGAAAGAAAGAATGAGGCTAATTTTCACCTATCACTATGATCTCTAAATTGCCTTTAATAAGCTCCTGCAATATAGCAGGGAGCCGGGATTGTGGGCTGCTCGTCTGTGAAGGAGACAGCTCTATCTCCACACCATGGCTTCTGCCTCCATCCTGGGCATATTAACTTCATTTATCTCCTCCCACAGACTGAGGGAGAAATAACCAGCTCTTGATTTCAGCACCTGACCTTTATCTCTCTGTTTGTGCAGAAGTCTTCTAAAAGGCTAATTGCTCAGCTTGGACTTTCCTGGCCTTCCACAGTACACAGATAAAAGCATATGCTTAAAATAATGTTAATTATATTGTTTGTCTCCAGTCAGACTGTTCCAGGACTGGGAGGAAAATCTGAGTTAGATCTCTCATTTCCCAATAATTATTTGCTAAGAAAGTGCAGGATATCTTTCCTAACACAGACACACATATACATATTTATCCATGACCTACTGCTACCATACACGCTCACTTTGCATCCCGTGCTGCTTCCCACAGTGAAGGGAGCAGGAGCACCAGGGTGTGCTCCCAAACTGATAAGCTCTATTATGCAGATGAGGATCATGGCTCTAAGTGCTGTTATTTTTAGTTGATTCATGTTTGAACTATGGGCTAAGCAACAGACTCAGAACCTGAATACGTGTAGCACCTCTTGAATGCTCACTTCCTCGACAAAGGCCGAGATAAGCAACTTGAAAACATTCACTTGAAAACATCCATGCATACATTAGGTACTTACACACGAGAAAAAAGACATAATTGTCTGAGCTACAGGGAAGTGAGTGAGTAAATCTCTGCCTCAGCCCTCATTTTCCAAATCATATCCATGTTTCAACTGCCTCCCCCAGAGTGCTTCAGCTGAAGATGGTTATTTCGAGGAGGCAGGAATAATATCTCTGCAGGGTCTCTTGTACTTTACACCACTCCAGTATGCTGTGACAAAAGGCAAGGATGGCTTGAAAATAAGTTAGCAATTAACTGCAAAGACGATATATATATATATATATATATATATATATATATATATATATATATATATATATATATACATACACACATACATACATATACACACACACTTGGGATTGAACTCCACAGCTTTGCACATTGGAATTACATGTAGGTTGTGTCAACACCATGCAATATATTAACAATTCCTCCAAACTGGCTGAGAACAAGCCTCCCCCTGGTCCTGAGGACCACTCTGGGTCCCTCAGGACAAGTGAGAGCCTGAGGGGCTGGAGCGTGTGCAGGGCAGGGAAGGGAGCTGGGGAAGGGAATGGAGCCCCAGAGGGGCTGAGGGAGCTGGGGAAGGGAATGGAGCCCCAGCAGGGGCTGAGGGAGCTGGGGAAGGGAATGGAGCCCCAGCAGGGGCTGAGGGAGCTGGGGAAGGGAATGGAGCCCCAGCAGGGGCTGAGGGAGCTGGGGAAGGGAATGGAGCCCCAGCAGGGGCTGAGGGAGCTGGGGAAGGGAATGGAGCCCCAGCAGGGGCTGAGGGAGCTGGGGAAGGGAATGGAGCCCCAGGAGGGGCTGAGGGAGCTGGGGAAGGGAATGGAGCCCCAGGAGGGGCTGAGGGAGCTGGGGAAGGGAATGGAGCCCCAGGAGGGGCTGAGGGAGCGATGGGCAAGGGGCTCAAGTGGCTAGGGAGCAGAGGAGGCTCAGGGGGGCCCTTGTGGCTCTGCACAACTCCCTGAGAGGTGCCATCAAAGCCAGTGTGGGTAGGGCTGCTCCCACCCATCCAGACTTGCCCAGAGAGTGTCATTAAAGACGTAAGGATTAAAGCTTTCTCCTTTATTTAGCTGCTGAAATGCCTCAGAGTTGCCAGAGTTATTGTGTAACTATATCTTCTGTCTGATCTTAATATGAGTTTGTCGAGCTTTAGAAGAGCTTCCCCTGAAAACCTCAGACTGAAGTGGGAAGACCTAAGGAACTGGGAGACTCCCAGGAGAGAGGCACAAGGACAGGGGCACAAAGACTCACAGGGCCATTTCTATAGGAAGAAAACATGTGCTGCTCCTCACCACTGTCTGTGCAAAGAAAGGATGTTATCTACATGTGCAGATTGATGCATGACAACACATATACATATATCTATATATATCCAAACACCCCACCCTAAGGTCACTGTCACCTTTTCTACATGGAAAAGTAACCTGCTCTGGCCAAACTGCTGCTCAGGTAAAGTATTAAAAAAAAAAAAAAATAAAAAGGGGAAAAAAAAGGAAACTAAAGGAAAAGAAAAAACAACCCAGTAGGTGTAAGTGGTCAGTATAGAAGAGTGATGTGCCAAGCTGGCTGTATTCCCTTTGTAAGTCTGTCCCAAAACTCAAGTGATCCAGAGGAAAGGGAAATGCTCCAAGCAATACTAAGCATCCTCAAAACTGGAAGTACTTGACTGTTTGGTGAGGACTTACAGAGCTTGGCACATGCCAAAAACTGCTGGTTTGTTGCTTTAAGTGGCAATATAAATATATAATTTTGAATACTGTATATCACTAGTGCAGAAAATTGAAACTTGATGGGATTTCACTCCGGAAACAGCATTTCTGTAAATTGTGGCCTGACATGTTAGTCGATGTGGCACACTCAGTAACTGAGAAAACCTTCACTTTTTTCTAAGCAACGAATTTACTTGGTGATGGCTCTGTGTCAAGAAGGAATCACTGTAGCCTCTACCTAAGAGCTTTTAATTATCTGCACATAAGAACAAGTTGTCATAGAAACAGCCAAAGTTTCAGTGTTCCTCTGTATGCACAGCATCACCACATAGAAAGGACAACCTGAAGGGCTGGGTTTGGACCCAACAACTGCTCTGGTATTACTCAGGCTATTCCTGTACTGCTGCTCAGGGCTCAGACTCTAGACTAACCTCTCCTGAAGGAATTCTGTCTGAGTGACTGAAGATGTGCCATCTCAGGGACAGAGCAAATTGCAGGAAAGACATTGGTATATGCAGCCAGCTAGAAAATTCCCACTGGGTGTTTTAAAATTACCAGCATATAAATAAATTACCAGCCGCCACCAGTGGCTGTACAGACTCAGTGTGCCTTATCAGAGGATATTTTACTAAAGTTACCACAAAAGAAATGGTGCTCTCACTCTCTTATCACAGAGTAGCAACAAAAATAGTTCTGCAGAAAACAGACATTATTTAAAATACACTTAGTATAACAGAGAAACAAGATTCATCATGTTTATAAAACACACACAGCTCCTGTTTGCTTACTTACCCACTTACACAGATTTCTTTATTGTAGTATTTAAACATCACACAGCCATTAATGGATTTTAGCCTCACAAAACCTGTCAAATTGGTAAATCCCTCAAGAGATTTGAGAGGTTCTCAGAAAGGAATGGAGGGGACTGCTCAGGATTATACAGAAAGCTCATCATCATGTTGACGAGACTTACAGGTCCTGAACTGATTTTCACTAGGTTGGGTAATTCTTAACTGAAGCCCCCCAAATTTATTTTTATGGCATTTAATATAGTCCCACACAGAGGTGCAGAACACTAGACAAAGAAAAATAAATTAATTGAAAGAGAGAATTATCAATGTTTGGTTACAGCATAACTAAACAACAGATGGAGAGAGGAGCCTGCATCTTCAGGATACGATGAAGAAAACCTTAGCTTCAGCAAATTTTAATTCCTCCACATGCTTCAATTTAATAACTAATCACAAAAACTCACCCAAACACTTAGCAGAAATTAGGAATTTAAATGAAAACATACACATATTGCAATCGACAGTGTAATCACTTATCAGTCATTACTAAGAGATGATTTTTTGAAGTTACAGATAAAAAGTACATATATGTGTAATTGATAGGAACAGTATACTTTAAGTGATGAGGTCTTGAGCACTTACTCTTAGCCTGTCTTTGGGCAAAGCAACAGCTCCTTGCTTGATGATTTCCAGAACTCGCTCCACTGACAGCTCAGCTCCAGCTTGCTCTAATCGGGAGCTGAAAAAGCTGATCACCTGGAATGAAACATCACAGCACATAAATAAATAGAAGAGATATTTGGATCAATTTATACACAAAGCTGTCATCTTCTTTTTTGGCACTGTCATACCTGCAATTCTTAAAGAATAATCACATTATTGTCTGTGTCACAGCCAGGGAGACTTTGTTAATGTCAAGTTAGGACAACTCTCAGCATCCTCCTGCAATAATTTTTAACAGACAGATGATTTTACAATTTAACACACACAGCTGAATTAATAAATCTGTTTTCAAGTACCTGATTTATGCCAATATTTCTTTCTCTCAGTTCTGCCCATCACACTTTTGAGTTCTTCCAATCTTTCTATGATTTGACCTAGAAATTTACTTTCATTGTAAAGTATTAAAGTAAAATCATTATAGTTTCACTGACTTCTGGACAAAAAGCCTTAAGACAACTGTTAAGTATCTCAATATGAGAGACTACATTTCCTGGGGTTGTGTAGCCCTCAAAGCCACTGCAAGTGGATGGTGAGAAGGAAGTCCTCAAAGCTCCTCTTCTACCCTGTATCCACCCAAGTGACACACATACCTTCCACATCCTGAATTCTAGGCCCAAGGAATCCTGCAGATTCCCTCTCATCTTCCAGACATCCCCCTGGTGAAGCCAAACTGATTTTCCCCATATTTCCCTTCCCACCTCCTTTTCTGTGACCCAGCTGGTCCTTGTTAGCTAGAACTCAGTTAGGTCAGGCTTTAACTTTTATCCCTCTCCAAGCTCAGTAGGTCACACCAGAAGCAGACATCCCACTGGCAGTTATCCATGTGAGACATCAGAAAACCCCCATTCCTATAGCTCCTTTCATCCAAAAAGAACACACTTTGCAAACCCTTATCCCAGGGAAACTCCTTAGTCATACAGGGATCCAGGACTCAAAACACAAAAAGGGTCTGGGGAAAAATTTCAACACCTACTTAGAATCCTCGGGAAGTACCACAAGAGGCACTTGGTAGAGCCTGTCTACACCAGAGCACCTGGCTACCCCTGAGCTGGAGGAAAGCACAATGCTGATGGTAGGTTCTGCAAAAGCCTGTGAGTTTTTGACACACTCTGTGGAAAAATACTGATGTTCACTCGTATCTGAATCACAGTCCCAGTCCATCGAGTAATCTTCGATAATTCTCCAAGCAGAAAGGGGGAAACGTATATTATACTACAAAAATCTCTGCTGAGCTCTCTTTGTTCTGTAGTGAGACACAGCTGGAGCCAGAAACCATTACCCTAATTATGCCTCCCAGCTCAGCTGCTGTTCATAAAACAAAGACAGCTGATGGCTTGATTACTGTGAGATTCAAATTTGTTGTTCCTGTTTGTGACTTCCCCCACAGAAAGCCCAGCCCTTGTTTTGAGCTGGAAGATTTGCTGGGATCTCTAAAACCTCTTGCACCAAAGTGAATGAGACAGAGGCAGACTAAAGTTGCTGGAAGTATCTTTTTGGGGTTGTCATGGGATGGTGGTGTTTAGTTTGTTGGGGTTTTTTTTCCTGTTTTAATTTGTTTCTAACATCAGAAGTACAGAAATCAGTCAAGAGAAAATTCAGGTTTAATTTTCTGTGCTGTCCCTACGATTACCTCCATACTTGAGCAGAAAGGGAGAATTTCACTGCCTCTGGCAGATGCTGCAGGTAGGCTTTTACATTCTTAGAGATAAGGACCTGGTGGAGCACTGTGATCTCTGATCCTTAGAAAAAAAACAGGAGTAGGAAGATGTGCTGAGTTCATAACCAAAGGAGCTGGAGGGAGGGATCAGAAATAACAGAGTAAATCAGCAAGAGTAAAACAGCAAGACACAGCTTGTGCAGAGACCGTGAGGACCTCAGAGTGAGACTGACATGGTTTTGGCACAGAGTTTGGGACAAATTGCTGGTGGAGGACACACAACTCACAGAGGAACAAGCAAGTTGCCCACAGACTTTGAAAGAAAAAAAAACATCTTCCTGCATTTCAACACTCCTCTGTTGTCAGTAATCACTGGTGAAACCCATCCTCGCCAAGGGCAGGCTCCTGCAGAGAATCCATCCCAGTGGCACTGCCTTGTTAGCTCAAGTTCTGCTAAACCACAACAAAAGCAAAACTTAATATTTAGCTTTTAACCAAAAGGATAAAATACTATCATAATGCAAACATGTAAAAAAAAAAAATGAATGAAGTTAACAGATACTCCCTGAATTCTGACGTTCCCTATTTTGGGAAGTCAAACCCTTCAATCTTAACATGTTTTAAAAAGACTTATGTTTTTGTGGTAAAGGTACTAATCTTCTTTGGGTTATATTTCAAAAGAACAAAAGCAAAACAGGCTTCCAGTATTTTCAGGCTATGTCAGCATTTTAGAGAACTCAGAATGGCTATTTTTGATGTGTAGTTGATGACTAAAATTAAAAATATCAACTTTAATAATGGTGCTTATCTCTAGGAGTTATTTGCCTTACTACTTCAAACGATATAGAAATGAAGTGCCTCTTGTTTGGACCCTGAGAGCACAATACCCCAAGGAGACCTTGGGATACCCATGAGTATCCCAATGGAGTAAGAAAACAGAAAAGCAAAAAGAAAAAATAAAAGAAGATGAATTATACAGAGGAGATCCTAAAGAAGGCTTTTTCTTATTAGCTCCAGATCAGGAATAAAACCAAAAAGCATCCAGTATTACATTCCTCATGCCCAAGCCCCAATCCCTGTAGTAGAGTGTCTAACACTTTTCCTACTAATCTAATCAGATATAAAAATATAGAAGCTCAACTTCATATTAAGGAAGAGTTGCCTTTTCCTTTGAAAGAGCTTCAATTATCTTCTGCACTTAAGTAACAGAGGTGAATTTAAGATAACAATGAAAATTAAGAGATTTCTACTCCTTGTTCCATTGAAAGTAAAATGAACCAGAAAAAATTAACTGGGTGAATAATATTAAACGAGTTTCAGGTTTCAGTACATGTTTTAAAACCAACTGAGCATATGACAGTATGAATAGAAAAATCCCAGACCTTAGGGCAAATAAGCAAGACTGAGAGATGGTGTCCTCCTGATACTATGAAAATTAATTTTCTCCTTAATTATTTGGGCGACTGGTCTAAGAAAATAGAAAACAACTGCAAAGACTGCTTAAAAAGAAGAGCAAGAAGAAACTCCACAAGTTGCTGTGAATTAGTGTTTTCCTAGTCATGCTGAGCACTGAAAGATCTCTCCATGAAGAAACATAACCCATTCTAAGAGCTCTCTCTCCAGTCTGGCTTCCATATTAACAGAGATTAAAAGGCACATCTAATCCAGGATTAGACAATTCCTCATCAGGAATATCTGATCCCTGTCTGGATAAAACAGTGGCCGCATGGAGAGCCTTGCCCTGTGCAGTCTAATCCTGGCTGTGCAAGGAACCCAGACCTGTGGTACGATGGGCACAGGGGACCTGGCTTGGCCACCTCCAGCTCAGACCTTCCCAAGGTTTCTATTAAAATCCTATTAATATTTCTATACAAAAACTGTTTTCTACAGTGATTTCCAAAACCGGTTTTAATCATAGATGCATGGAATGGTTTGGTTGGGAAGGGACCTTAGAATTCATCCAGTTCCATCCCAGCCATGTGCAGGGACACCTGCCACCATCCCAGGGTGCTCCCAGCCCTGTGCAGCCTGGCCCTGGGCACTGCCAGGGATGCAGGGGCAGCCCCAGCTGCTCTGGGCACCCTGTGCCAGGGCCTGCCCAGCCTCACAGTGAGAATTTCTTCCTAGAGATCAATTTTCCATGAGAAACTCTTACTTTCTCCTTTTGTTTTCTAAACAGTAAACTTACAATGTATTGTGAGAGATTAAAAGTACTACAAGATTAGAATCATTTAGAAACAATTTTCATTTAAAGGCAATATTTTAGGTTTTGGAGATTAATTTTGAGATTTTGAGGGAACAACCACAGTGCCTGTTAGTTCACACAACTGTTTTTCTCGATTGGGCTGCAAGGCTATAATAACAAAATATTTCCCTTTACAGCATGCCAACAGCAGAACTATCAAGGGCAAGATGTTTTCTCCACTTGGATTCTGTCAGCAGATGCTGAAGTGCCGTGAGGCCTGCGGCAGCCCATGAACATGACAGCTCCTCTCCTTCTCCTCTAGCTAAAAATAACAGTACAACACATTGCTGCCTCCTCTGCCTGCAACTGCAAAGGTCATTTCTGCAAGACAGGAGAAAAAATCACTTGGCACCAAATGAATAAGTTTTGAACCTGTTTTTGTCAATTTTGTTTCCCTTTGAAAGTGATTGAAAGAAACACTGAGTGTTTTATTTCCAGCCACTTTCACCACTGGGAGAGTAATATGGTGTATTGATGGCACACTGAATGGAGAAGAAAAGAAGAAAACAAACTGCTTGCTGTAAAGTACCACAGGATTAGCACTTCAACTAAGTAGCTTCCACAGGGAAACATAAATCACAGCTACATTTGGTATCCAGTAGTCATACCTGGAGCAAATGGGAGGCAAAGCCAAACCTCATTGATTTAAGAAGGGGTGAAATAGCTTCAGGTGATTCAATAGCAGGAGAACACAAGAGGTTAATCAGCAAACTTGAAGTACTGTATTTTTCAGAATCACCTTGAAATGGGGAGCATGTTCAAGACACATGAGCTTTTCTGGGTATTCTGCTCTCCACTCCGAGTGTGTAGGAAAGAGGAGAAAAAAACAAAACAGGCAAAACCAAACAACAACAAAAAAAACCCCAACCCAAACCCACCCAAACCCCAATTCCTCAGAATATTTAGCCAGGCTCTGGTAATCAGCAGGATCAAGGGTATTCTGAAGACATTTTAAGCAAAGCCATAAAAAGTTAGCTCTTAAGTCCTGCAGGTTTTAAAACAGGGGTTGCTATGCCAGAGTGAAGCCAACTCGATTGATTTGAAAATCTAGCAGGAAAAATGCCTGTGAATAATTAAATTCCTTGTAGGAAATTGCATCAATTGAATCCTTTGCATCACTAAGCCATTGCTCCCAACCTCCTGATATCTATCAGACTATTTTGAAAACAAAATTCTAGCAACTCCTAGTTAGGCCTGTTCTGCCACCTGGTATCAGTTGCTTGCTCGTAGGAAATATGAGAGCAGTGAAAGCCAAGGAGTTCTCACCGTGGCCATGAACCAAACACATCTTTAGGAATGATAAGCGAAGAGTCTCCACCAAATTCCTGACATATCTGAGGTGGCTGACCAAATTACAGACCACCTCTGAAGTGGAGGCATATAGACAGCTCCCAGCTGAAATATTTCTGCACAAGGCCATAGCATTCCTCTTTGCTCACCATTCTGAAGAAGAATATCCTGTTTCAGATAAACAAGATGCACTATCTCCCACTAAAATGGCTTTCTAAAATGAAAAGTAAAGTAATAGGAAGCAGAAGGTATTTTGATTTCGGTTTCTTCTGTACAGCATTCATGGTTCCCATATGTTCCAAATCAACTGGCAATGGTGATTTTTAGATTATTTATAAAAACACAGAGGCAAATAAGTAGTTTTCAATAAAAAGTGCTCTATACACTGATGAACCTTATAAATGCACCTATTTTTGCCTCAATGATGAGGCACAGAGATTCTGTGTATCTTTAGAGTAAACTGAATGGTCAAAATCCAGAGTTACTGGGGCCAGGTTTGTACTGAAGGTAACCTGGGCGATTCCTGCTCTGGTCTGAGCCCTGGTGGGGCTGCAGAGCCATCCCCACACCTACCTGTGCCTAGAGCCCTGTGCTGGTCTGTCCTGCCTCAGTGCCATGCTGCCAAACTCTGCTATCCAGAGGTCCCTGAAAACCTACCACAGTGCTTCATTATTCCTAACCTGGGAAAAGCCTTTCCTTAGGACCTGAGAACCCACAAGTATGTAAGAGAGATTATTCCATTTCCCTTCACAGCAGCATTTTATTTGAAAAATACCATGTCACTTTAGCCTTCCTTTGGCAACTCAGCACCTTCAGAGGTTCTGTTTTCTATGGCTCTTATTTCTACCTGGAATTTCTTTCATGGTGCCAGCTGAGAAAGAGCGCAGGTGTGCCCAGGTAGGCAATGGCCCCTGTGCTGTGCCAGCCAGGCTGTGCCACAGCCCCAGGGCAGGGCTGGCTCTGCTGGGGCCCCTCCAGTGCTGGGGACAGCTCTGGACCCCTCAGGACAAGAGAGAGCCCGAGGGGCTGGAGCGTGTGCAGGGCAGGGAAGGGAGCTGGGGAAGGGAATGGAGCCCCAGGAGGGGCTGAGGGAGCTGGGGAAGGGAATGGAGCCCCAGGAGGGGCTGAGGGAGCTGGGGAAGGGAATGGAGCCCCAGAGGGGCTGAGGGAGCTGGGGAAGGGAATGGAGCCCCAGCAGGGGCTGAGGGAGCTGGGGAAGGGAATGGAGCCCCAGGAGGGGCTGAGGGAGCTGGGGAAGGGAATGGAGCCCCAGCAGGGGCTGAGGGGCTGGGAAGGGAATGGAGCCCAGCAGGGCTGAGGGAGCTGGGAAGGAATGGAGCCCCAGCAGGGGCTGAGGGAGCTGGGGAAGGGAATGGAGCCCCAGGAGGGGCTGAGGGAGCTGGGGAAGGGAATGGAGCCCCAGCAGGGGCTGAGGGAGCTGGGGAAGGGAATGGAGCCCCAGCAGGGGCTGAGGGAGCTGGGCAGGGGCTCAGGCTGGAGCAGAGGAGGCTCAGGGGGGCCCTTGTGGCTCTGCACAACTCCCTGAGAGGAGGGGACAGCCGGGGGGGTCGGGCTGTGCTCCAGGGAACAGGGACAGCAGGAGAGGGAACTGCCCCAGGATGGGACAGGGCAGGGGCAGGGTGGATACTGGGGAAAATTCCTGCCCAGGGCAGTGGTAGAATACCCAGTCTGTGGAAGGGTTTAAAAGCTGTGTGGATGTAGCACTTGGGAACATGGATCAGTGGTAGCCTGGGTAGTGCTGGGGAACGGTTGGAATGGTCTTGGAAGTCTTTTTCAACCTAAATGATTCTGAGATTCTAAACCCAGAGTAATCCAGCTAAGTTGTCATTAGGCTTAGAGGACTCCTCTGGGCTATTCTTTGCTTAGATACACACAGAGTTGCAGCAGGTGCCATTTTCTTTTTGCACCATCAACTACTCATTATTGCATCCCCAGTACATTCTCCAATTAATTCTTCATCAAATTTTTAGCCTTTTCACCTCTTCCATGCTTCCTTTTGGTTGATGAGTACATTATGTCCAACAGAGTAAAAATAATAAGCACTTAAGTCTTTACATGTCATATCTATTTTATAAATTCTTGACAAGGCAAACTGGCAACTCTTCTGGTGTCCAAAACTCATTAAAGACTTTACATGCTCTGTATTTTGGTCTAATTTCTGCAGCATTAAAAAAATTTCACACAGTTTGTTAGTATTTCTCTATGAAATACAAGTCTGGACTACAGCTTACAGTCAGAGATTCTTTCATCAACTGGTGGGCAGAATTTGCTGGAGCAGAGGGATGTCAAGAGTGACACTGTAACAGGCACCTACCACTCACGTAAATATCTAGAGCTATCTGATGATTGGAATCAGAGAATTCCAAAATGGTTTGGGCTGGAAGGGATCTTCAAAGGCCATCTAGTCCAATCCCAGTGCACCTTCCACTACACCAGGTTGCTGCAAGCCCCATCCAAACTGGCCTGGACACTGCCAGGGATGGGGCAGCCACAACTTCTCTGGGCACCCTGCACCAGGGCCTCATCACCCTCCCAGCCAGGAATTCCTTCCCAATATCCCATCTAACCGTGTCCTTTGGCAGTGGGAAGCCATTGCCCCTTGTCCTGTCACTAAATGCCATTGTCAAAAATTACACTCCTGGTTCCACTGCAGCATGGGTGCAGATAATACACACATAATTTGCTGTTTATGACCATGAAAAGTACCAAGAGAGAGTCAGGATGTAGCAGTGCCCCTGCAGACATACTTGGGGAGCTTCAGAAGGGTAATTTTTCTTGACCACTCTCACGTTACCAAAAGTCACAACATTTACCATTTCCATCTACAGTTTACACAATTTGGGCCACAAAATTTCATTGATCACAACAGCCTGAAAGACAACACAGCTTCCCAATACATGGGAAGTTGGTAGATCCATCCTCTTATGAATAACCAGCCTTGTTCACACGAAAAGTACGGCCAGCTTATTATTCTATCTGAAGAGAGGCTGGGATGGATGCTAAAAGAAGAATATAAGAGCAGGTCAAGAATAGGGAGGTCCTCCCCATGACTATAACCTCCTAGCTTTCAGCAACATACAGTTTAGAAATTTACTGAGCCAAATCTTTTAACATTTTTTTTCTGACTCCTTTTACAGCACAGTTATATTTCAGACATCCACAGTGTCCCATACAGCTGTGAGGATGGAGCTCCCAGCTCCACCACTGCAGAGAAGTCTGGTAAGTTCCTGGAGACAGGAACTCATTTTGGTTCTTCTCAGATCCTGCCCACATGGTTCCCTGCAATGTGTACAGTAAAACTAACATGATTTGCCACTGTTTCAAGGGACAGCAAGACCAGTTAGGGCATTCCGGCTGTAGCACATAAGACAAAGACTGGTTCTGTACGGTGCTGCCAAAACCGTGTATGAAGGGCAGGACGTGACAGGGTAGATGAGGAGTCAGATGAATCTCATCTTTTATTCAGATCTACAAGCCTGACAGCTCTTACCACTTGCCAGATAGTGACAGGTACATTTTAAAAAAAATAAATTTAAAATTCCTTTTTTTGACGTCCTCGCTTCCCTAACAAAGGAGCTATTTAAAAATTCAACATGCTCCCTTGGAAAGCTTTAAATAGTTTCTGAATGTAACTGGCATTACGCTGTAACCCAATATTAAATAGTTTTGGGGAGAGATTGTCTAAATTGTTGAGGAAAACCTACATTTAACTGTTACAAAGGAAAGGACGTGCTGCTGTCTGTGGGAGGCACAGGGCTGCAAGCAGAAGGATCTGGCCACCCCACCAGTTATCCTGGATATGGGCAAGTAACCAGAGAAGGTCCCTATCTCAGTCAGGAATGTAGACAACTGTTATCTTCAGTGCACCATATCCTCTTTGTTTCTATGAAGACATCTTGTTCTAATCATGCAGACAGTATCATGGTGCCTGTAGTCTGCAGCTGCTGGAAGTTTGGAGAGTTTTGAGCTTCAAGTCCTCCACTCCCCAAACTCTTGTATCACAGGAAAATGTGAAGAGAGAACAGAAGAAGGAATAGGTACAGAGCAGGATTTCAGTTCAACGTTTAAAATGACTTTCCTTTATGGGCAATCAGATACCTGTCAATCTCCTGTAATTAAAAGCAAATGAAACCAGAAACTCTACAGATTATTAAATAATATGTTATTCACTCCATCCAGAGACTTAGCACCCTGCTCAGTCCCCCCTTCCAGTATTTTGCACCCAGTGATCACAGTGTGGCTTCAAACATTGCAAATACTGACTACAAGACAGAGAAACATTTGTAATGCTTCAAATTTTTTTAGCAGAAGCTCAGGCTCTCCACATGAACATTAAAACTACTATCAGATGCAGAAATAATTAACAACTGTTTCTCAAAGTCATACTCCACTGAGAGTCACACTGGTTACAGTTTCTTATCCACAGCTATTTTCTTCTGTTTTCTTCAAAAATGTTTCCTTACACAAGGGAAGGTTGCTGTGAAGAAAACACTTGGCAGGTGAAAACAACACACATTCAGATGCAGACAGGGAATAAGACAGCTGAATGCCTGCTCTTTAGTTATTTAAAAATAATTCCCTATAATCATTAATAGGCTGGTGACAGGAGTAAGAGAAAAGAAAAATGATTGCTTGATGATGAATATTAGCTTTTTCTCCCCTGAAAGGCAGGTTTCTAACATGGGGCAGTCAAGAGAAGCTGACATTGTCCTCCCTTTAGGGGGTGAAAGATGTGTCACAGCTTGGGAATTCCTTACCAGAGGCATCTCGAAATCCCTCTGATTCTCCTGAGCTAAAGATGTGGTAAAGGGTTGTTAAAGAAATTATAGGGTTGGAAGTGAATGACCTTTAAGGTGCCTTCCAACCCAAACCACTCTGTATTTCTGTGCTACCCAGAAGTCATCGCAGCGCAGGCCCAAAACACAGGCAGGAAAAATTCAACACTTTAAAACGAACTGGTAAGAGGTGATAAATATTTTCTACCTTTCAAAAGCAAAAAAGAAAACACATAACCAAGTGTAACCATCTTTGAAGTCACGTGTCACTCACTAGGTCTATATTTTGCATGATGTCCTGGAAGGAGGGTGAGTCCGAAACTGCTCGAACAGATCCCGCTTGTAGAGCAGAGCGTACACCAGGTTGGGGTTGTGATGGAGAGAGTTGGTCAGGCAGGAGTTGATGATCTCCAGCATCATTCGGATCACCTCCTCAATCACATTCAGGTCTTGTGCCTTTAAGAAAGGAGTAAAAGGTCAGTGTGCCCTTTTCCGCTGTAAAATATTGAGTAATAACAGCTGTGCGCAGGTAATTATTATTAATAAAGCTATTAATAAAGCAATGTCTCTATGGTGAGCAAATCTGGCATCCATGTGTCTGGAAAGGAATTTGTTTACCCCAGTAATCACCAAAATGTTAATTTAAATGCATCGTACTAGTACTCAGCCTCATAGCTTGATTCTCCCAACAGGAGCCATGACACAAAGCATTACCATATTGTAATCAGCCAAATTCATAAGGGTTAAGTGAACACAGTCTTTTCAACCCTTCCTATTCTAAGTAAAAGCCCTTCAGCATATAATTAATTTACTAAATTTTCTGTTGAGCCTCTATGCAGGAGGGAAGGATAGGAAAAAGAGAGAAAAAATAACAGAAATAAAAAAAGTGTGTGAAAGAGAAAGCAAAGGCAGGAGAAGGAAAACCAACTGGATCAAACATCACTGCACCTTGAACATCTGTCACTGTTACCAGACTTTTCCCCTTCGACTATTTTTTAAAATTATTTTCTTGGCATTGAAGAACACTTGTGATAAATGGAAAAAGTAATCTCCTTTTGTAGTGTACTAAGCCTCCACACTAAGATAAACCTGTAAGAGCTTTTCATTTTGTCAGTGCATTTGACAACTCAAACTTCCTAAGCTGAGCAAGCTGGCATATGCACTCCTTCCAGCTGTCTGGATTTCCCTCCTTGAGCTCCACATCAGGATATCTCCAATATGGTTATTCCAACTGCAGAGCTGTCCGTCCTACCTTGGAATAGGGTAAAAAAAGGGCACTTCTACCTTGTTTGTATCATTGTCTCCATCACATCAAACACTGGACTGTGAGACTTTACAGGTCTGGCAAGACTGTGAACCATAGTAAACCAGCTTAAGTTTTTCTGCTGGGTATGAACAAAGAAACCACTGATATTTCCTTTTGCTGACTGCCCACGAAGTTCATTTTCTGAGTTATCACAAGGCACTTAAATTCTTCACCAAAAAAGTGGTACTTACAACAGCATTTTGTTGGGCTGCCATTCAATCTGCACACAGTTATTTTCTACTATTAAGTAGCACTGTAGGAATAGTCAAGTGGCAGATGTATGCTCCCACCAAGGCAGAAGAGAACACAGGAATTTTCATTATCCTGTTTAGACTCATAAAGAGCAAAATTCTTTGCTACCATTTTGCTCTGGCTGCTTTCAATGAAAAGCAAGGTGCATTTCTTCCTAGAAGTGTAGGTCACGGAATGGACTGGGTTGGAAAGAACCTTAAAACTCATCCAGTTCCACCCCTGCCATGTGCAGGGACACCTGCCACCATCCCAGGGTGCTCCCAGCCCTGTGCAGCCTGGCCCTGGGCACTGCCAGGGATGCAGGGGCAGCCCCAGCTGCTCTGGGCACCCTGTGCCAGGGCCTGCCCAGCCTCAGCCACAGCAATTCCTGCCCCAGAGCCCAGCTGTGCCTGCACGAAGCAGGATGAAGGCATTCCCCCTTTTGCCCACTCTCTCTGTCCCTTGTCCCAAATCCCTCTCCTCAATGTGGCCCTGCAGCACCATTCCCTTAACATGCTCCTCCATTTCTTTTGTGACACTGAGGACCATGGAGAAGTAAGATGCCATCATTATTCCCACACTTCAGTCTGTTTATCCCCAACACTTGTCTTCTACATGTACAAGGGAGATTTAAGTGGAAGCTTTTTGGAGTTCCTGTTAGAAGAGGAATATCTCGTGCATGCATTCCAGTAAATTCCTTCTTTAGCAATAATATCTGAAAGTGAAGGTTACATATTTTTTTCTGAATGTACCTCCTATTTTTTAATGACTTTGCCACCTAAATTAGCATTGTAGTGTAGCTAACAGTGATGGCAGAAACCCGTAAAAAGCTGACTGCTGTCAATGGGATCACATTCTTCTATGACAGAAATAATCTTTACTTTCAAAATGCAGGTGGTTCCTCTGCCTGTAGTTATCTAGTTATTGTGCTATGGAACAGCATCCCAGGTAGGTGTTGTGAAGGGTGTGTATTGGAAAATATTAGACAAAAATAGAAATAACTGCTTCAGCTGGGATCTGAAGAAAAATCCAGACCTAACACACCTGAGGAATGGTGCTTGACTATCAACTCAGATTTATTACAGCACATACTGCATTATGGTGTATTTTTAAAAGCTCTGAGCACTGACATACTTCTGCCCCCAGTGCAGCAGGGTGAGTTATTGACCAAGACCCTATCCTAAAATACAGACTACATGACTTCCACAGAAATATTATGATTCCAAATCAAGTGAGCTCTATCCAGTTACCAGAAAGGCAACAAACCATACAAACTTTTCAAAACCTAAATGTTTCTTAATAAAAGGTGCTCGGCTTAAACCCCAGCTATACAGCCAATTGAAGCAGAAAGCATTGCTAACTATCTTCCAATAGTTTGGAGACTGCTAGTGGTCAATTTCAAACAATGAAAATATTCAGAGGTTATTGCACAGTAATTAAATATAACATTTTTAAGAGCTGGTGGATGCAATCAGCCATCTGTATTTCAGGTTTCATTGCAAGTGCAGAGTCTGGGACCCCCCATGAAGAAAAATAGGAGATATAGTGAAGATTTCTACTCACAAATGACTACAAAAAAAGAATTTATAGGTGAACAATCTCCATAAAAGACAGAGAAGGGGCACTGAATCCCTGTGTTGCACATACATTATCAGGAGAACTGTCTGCTCCTATAATTAGAGATTGAATAATTCCTAAGGTTTTAAAACTTTTCAAAACAAAAGAAAAAACAAGCATAAATCCAAGGACAGCATTTGGATGAGACAGTGGAGAAATGCTGATAAAATGCCACGTGATTTTGTTGCTCTGTATCATCAGTACCAAGCTATGGCCCCACTGCATCCAGACATGGCATCAAGACAGGTATAAATAAAGTTACATTAACATTTTGTTGTTGCAGTTTATCACCCTGTGTATTACTTTCAGAGCAGCTGAACACAGCTGAAATGTTGAATGTGTGTGGCCAAGGCAAGGATTAACACATCATCCTCAGCAGCTTTTTAAGACCTTTTTTTTTTTTTACTGGATTAGCTGTTATATGAAAAGAAAAGTCAAATATTGATTTGTGAAATGTAGACATGCTTCAATCTATTGAACAGTACATTTAAAGGAGAGGAGTTAAAAGTTTCCTGTTGCTTACAATTGACAAATTCAGTGTGGCACTCACATTTAAAATTAATACAATATTCCTTTACGAAATAGGGCTCAGATTATGCCTCTGTCAACACTGATGTGTACTAGTCCTCCCCTACCTAATTTTCTGGTTTATTCTCATAGAAATAATTATGACCATCATTAAAAAAAGTGGAAGCTAAAAGCTTGGTACCAACTCTGTGAGACTGAAACCATGCCTGCAAAGGGGATGGGAATGTAGGCACAGCCCTCACATTACTGTGGGTAATTCTAGGTAGTCACCTCATGCTTCTTTTCAGGAGAGAAATTAAATGTGGTGTTTTTTTGCAAAGATTCTAACTTAAGGCAAAAAGACAGATGTTTGGTCATGTTCTAGATGCACAAGGGATAAACCAGGCAGTAACAACTAAAAGACAGCCAGGTACACGTCTGGGTAGTCTTTTATTTAAAGGAAAAAACAAGTAATCATGCCAGAGAAAAGAGAATGGAAATAAGCTGAGAAGATGCAGGGGAAAACACAATGAATGAGAACATTATCTGGGGAAAAACAATTTGAGTTTGATAAACACTATCAAGGAACACACAAAAGTTCAAAGGCAAGGCAAACGATGGGCAGAGCTGGATGTTCCTGGATCTGATCATCCTGGAATATTGTTGCTTTCTTTACTGCAACACAATTAATAATTAGCATGGTATCCTCCTGGGCAAACACTTCCACATCCTGATGTGTAAAACCACTTGAAAGGTATATGGCCTTTAAATATCAAGAGAAGTCAAGCAGCCTAACCATGAAACCCCAGGCATTTGCTCACAGTTCAGGTCCTTACAGGCATATTTACCCATCAAAAACCAAATCACTGTCAGCAGAGGATGCAAAAACTCAGTGTCATCAAAAGCCTTTTTAATTTATGGTGCCCCATCTCCTGCATCCCACAACGGAACATTCTGACTGCACATCCTTTTAATTCAATTTGACATTGAATTTTTTTAAATGATTTTGATGATAAGAAACTGATTAAAAAAGTTAATCATGAATGAACACAAAGCTCCACCCTCTAAAAGTTACCAGTCCTGAGGAGATAAAGGGAGGCATGTATTGTGTAAATTCAGCTTAATGTTGCATAATCATCCCTTGCGGTATGTACTGACTAATATAAACAGAGACAAAATTATTCAGCTTTACCATTTGCTTTCCTCCAAAGTCAGTTTATATGGAAAATAATAGCTGCTTGAAAAATCAGAATTTTGGTGACGTGTGATGCTATGAAATGGCATCAATAAGCAAAGGTGAACACGAGTTTCTCCTCCATGATGAAATTAGCTCCTTGATAAGCTGATTTTTTTGACCTTCCATCCTGGGTCAAGGCTGAAATTCAAGCACTTCCCCTTTTTCAGAGTGGTACCCAGGGTACCGCACAGCACAGATGGTGACAGATTTCTTAATGATATTTTGCATTTTTGATCATTAACCCAGGAAGATATGCTGCACACTCAGCCACAGCTGGCACAGGTTTCTCAGAGAAGCTGTGGTTGCTCCATCCATGGAAGTGTCCAAGGCCAGGCTGGACAGGGACGCTGGAATTGTGGAAGATGTTCCTGCCTGTGGCAGGGAGGGAACAAGATCAGCTCTGGTTCCTTCCAACCCAAACTGTACAGGGATTCTATTCCATGATTCTGAGAAACACTAGTGAACAAACTTAAGTCTCATGTCATGTCCACATGACAATTACATGCTTCAGACTATATATTACAGATATGATTACATATTTCTTTATTGCAAGCTGAAATTCATTTAAATGCGATGATTTGGTTTCCCTTCCTTTTATCTGGAAGTAGAGTAAACCCCAATCCAAAGCAATGAATAATTGTAAGCCTATAGAGGTCTACTTTCTAACTTTTTAAAAAACTGGAGATCTAACAGAGCAACTTTTCCTTTGTGGCCAGATCCATATGAATGGTGTAATGCACCATATGACAATGGGTACAGACATCCAGGTCACCTGTGTGTACTAAAAAAAAACTGCATTTCTCACTGTGCATTCACATCACAGCAATTTTCCAGCCAAATTATACTTTCAGCCAAATAACTGCTAATTATATAGTTAGCACAATAAGCAGGAAGAAGCTTATCTGCCTAAAAAAAGCAAAGCCTGAGCAGGGATTGGTAAGGGAGTACACTACAACTGCACAATGTAAACAGGGTAAAAGAACAGGACAACACACTGTGCTGAAGTCTTAAAGCAAAGAAACCTGATGAAACAAAGTGGAAATGTCATATGTAATTGCAAAAGAAATACTTGATGGAAATGCAGGTTGACAAAAAAAACATGTCCAAACACAATTCTGATCTTAACTGCTTATGACAATGAATGGCTTTTAGTGAGTGGGAACTTGCTGCCAGTAATAAAATGCTTTGATATTTGAATTTTCAAAAGTGCAAATTGCTTTGAGTCAAAGCTTGGTGGCTATAGCTCATTCTGAACAACACTGCTGGTCCCTCTCCAGCAGAGCCAGGAGTGCACCCAGTGTGCAAAAGCTGTGAAGCAGCTACTTTAAACAGCTGGACATGATGTAATAGTTTCCTTCCCAGGAACTCCACAATTCACAGTAGGAAAACCATCTTGGACTCACCACTCTCCCTGCTAGTTCTGAGTGACCCCTTAAGGACATCTGCTCCCTTTGTCTCTCTTTTCAACTCAAAAAATCCCAGGATGGTTTGGGTGGGAAGGGACTTTAGGATCATCCACTTCCACCCCCTGCCACGTGCAGGGACACCTCCCACCATCCCAGGCTGCTCCCAGCCCTGTGCAGCCTGGCCCTGGGCACTGCCAGGGATGCAGGGGCAGCCCCAGCTGCTCTGGGCACCCTGTGCCAGGGCCTGCCCAGCCTCAGCCACAGCAATTCCTGCCCCAGAGCCCAGCTGTGCCTGCCCTCTGGCACTGGCAGCCATTCCCTGGGGGCTGTCCCTGCAGCCCTTGTCCCCAGGGCCTCTGCAGCTCTCCTGGAGCCCCTGCAGACCCTGGAATGTCAGGGAGGGCTGCAGCAAGTCTGTGTTGCTGCCTCCACACTGTGCACCCACCCATCATCTTCAGAGCTGAGGCTGAAGGCCTCATACGGATGTAGGAATAGAGAAAAGGTGAGGGTGGAGGCTGCACAGGCAACTGTAATTATGGCTGTTCTTCATGCTGAGCCCCTGTCCATGATGATTCACTACAGCTCTTCATCTGTAATATTTTCAGTGAGATTCCACAATTTGCGAACATAAATTATAAAAAATTATAGTCATAAACAACTACTTCCTTCATGACGCAGATATGACTATAAAGGCAATTTTGTCAGCAACGGGGAAAAGAAGCACACATAGCCTGCACAATTAACAGATATCAAAAGCACTAAGAATGCCAAATTAACCCCAACAGACAAGTTCTATGATTTTTTTTACCAGGGAGTAACCGGCAGGAAAAATTTGGTAAACTGTTTGAGATCCATAAGCTGCAGCCACACGAAGTATAGCTGAACAGACACTTTCAGTTCATTTTACATAATTTCTTTTTTTCCTCTGGCTTTGTACATACTAAAGAATACTTCAATTAATTATGCTTTTGGACATTTAGTAGTTACTACTTCTGTCTGTAACCCAGCTATTCCAAATTACAAGGTGGTACCCCTCAATCTTTTGTGAGGAATAGACAATAGATGCTCCAGGGAATTTCACCTTGATAACATAATTTATCAGCACCCACAATTGTAATGATGCAAATTTCCCTTTTGTCTTTACAGGGGAATATCTATAGTTAAATATTTTCAAATAATTTACTTTATTTTTAGTTAGTTTAAGAGAAGCATATGTATCTTGTTTGTATTAGCTTTGGGGAGCTTCCAAGAGAGCTGTCTGAATTTCCTGCACTTTCAGCAGAAAATAAAACCTTCAATAAAATAAACTCGCTCTGCCAAAGGAGTGGAAGAACAGAGAGGAATGAAGGAAGCTCACAAGAAAGCTGTTCTTACCCTCAGTGAGCAAAGCAACTTCAAAGCCAAGCCTTTGGTGACCAGAATCTTATCTTTATCTCTTTTACTGGCAATACTCTTTGGCTGTTTTATGTCAAGCTCATACAACTTTTGGTAAAGTAGGTATTATGTGAAAAACTGCAGGGCCTACAGTGATTATAACCTCAAGAATTAACCCTGGCATCTCTGATCACTGCTTAAAAATTAAAGCAGAGCTGTCACACTGGAGCAAAGTTCGTTGCCAGACACTTTGCTAAATAAACCGTCCATCCTGATGCTCCTGCTCTGCCTTCCTGAGTCACTGGCAAGCTGGGAGTGCAGTGCTCCCAGCCCTGTGCAGCCTGGCTCTGGGCACTGCCAGGGATGCAGGGGCAGCCCCAGCTGCTCTGGGCACCCTGTGCCAGGGCCTGCCCAGCCTCAGCCACAGCAATTCCTGCCCCAGAGCCCAGCTGTGCCTGCCCTCTGGCACTGGCAGCCATTCCCTGGGGCTTTCGCTCCATTCTCTTGGGAAAAGTCCCTTCCCACTTCCTTGTAGGCTCCCTTAGGAGCAAAGCAGGTCTTATATAAGACAAAATTTCCCACTTATGCATTAAATCTAACAGTAGTACTAATAGCAATGTAAATAGTGCCTAATGAAATCTGTAGATTTTAAAGTATATCTTAGAGATGATTTTTGATGACCCTCCTTGAAGCAAGTAAGTGGTTCTCCAAAAACGAACAAATTTAACAATTTACTAGGAAGATACAGTTGCTATACAGCCATTCAGTTTTGTGTTTCAGTTCACAGTTAACTTCAGATTTAAGCACCCTTACTGTATTTTAAAGCTTGTCTGGAATGGGCTCTTATTCTTTTTATCCCGTGTGATGTTAACTGAAGTACAGAAACCTATATTTTTATCATGAAGAAGAATAAGATAGCAAAACATTACATCTTGCAAATGGCCAGAAAAAAACCCCTGCCAATTATCAGTTTAAACCAAACAGTTTTCTTCATGTTTTTCCTTTACACGTCTTAAGCTTTACTATATACAATAAACTACAGTTGCAGGAATGTAACTTATCCACCAGTACCCCATCACCCCAGCATCATCTCTGACTATATTATCATATATTTTCTTCATCCTTAATATTATGCTTAGCAGTAACAACTCTGACACTCTCTGCTAAAGTATATATGCAACTATTAGCATATTTCCTGTGAACCACCTGCTGACACTCGAGGAAATCACTCAGTAACTACAGATTACACCAACACTGGAATCAACTCTGTGCCCCTCAGGACAAGAGAGAGCCCGAGGGGCTGGAGCGTGTGCAGGGCAGGGAAGGGAGCTGGGGAAGGGAATGGAGCCCCAGCAGGGGCTGAGGGAGCTGGGGAAGGGAATGGAGCCCCAGCAGGGGCTGAGGGAGCTGGGGAAGGGAATGGAGCCCCAGCAGGGGCTGAGGGAGCTGGGGAAGGGAATGGAGCCCCAGCAGGGGCTGAGGGAGCTGGGGAAGGGAATGGAGCCCCAGCAGGGGCTGAGGGAGCTGGGGAAGGGAATGGAGCCCCAGCAGGGGCTGAGGGAGCTGGGGAAGGGAATGGAGCCCCAGCAGGGGCTGAGGGAGCTGGGCAGGGGCTCAGGCTGGAGCAGAGGAGGCTCAGGGGGGCCCTTGTGGCTCTGCACAACTCCCTGAGAGGAGGGGACAGCCGGGGGGGTCGGGCTGTGCTCCAGGGAACAGGGACAGCAGGACAGGGAACGGCCCCAGGATGGCACAGGGCAGGGGCAGGGTGGATATTAGGGAAGATTTCTTTTATAAGAGGACTGCCCAGCCCTGGCACAGCTGCCCAGAGTGGAGTCCCCATCCCTGGAGGAATTTAAAAACCATGTGAGTGTGGCACTTGGGGACATGGGTTAGTGGTAGCCTTGGTAGGCTGGGGTTGGACTCAATGACTTTAACAACCCAAACAAGAGAGGGCTGTTCCAAAGCAAATGATCCTACAATTCTATGGGTTTTGCTGTCCCAACTTCAGTGTCTGAGCAATTTTAATTGAGAAGGCATCAAAACAAACTGAATATGTACTTATCCCTGACTAAAGCTGTCAACTTCACAGAAGCTGAATTCATAAGTTCTTGCCTGATTCCTTACAGATCAGATCCTGTGGTTCAGCACCTCTGCTATGACACAGCAAACCCATCAGTGCCTTGGAACTGCTCTCTCCCACTGAAAGTACCAACCTGAATAATTTTGACCTATCTAAGAGAACAAACTTCACACACAAGACTGTGTAATCCAAGTCTTCAATACATACAAAGACTGAATGGAGTTTCCATAATTTCCTTACTATCCAAGCAGAAGATTTTCTGGTCCTGATGATGCACAGGATGCCATTGGGAAAAGTCAAGCAGGCAAAAGATTCTGTATTCCTGCCCTTGGGGTGAAAATTACTATTGAAATGTCTGTGGGAGGCATAAGAAAGTCAGAAGGGGTTCACAGAGCAGACGTATCCATCATTACAATTCAGGGAATGCCAGAGAGGCAAGGGAATGGTGTTACTGCTAAGGCCACACCCTGCCCTGCCTCCACAGAGCAAGACTCCTGCTCTGCTCCAACACCAAAAATCACTGCAAAGGGAAACTGAGATAGGTAACACGACAATAGAAAATCACCACAAGACAGAAAGAAACCCCTCATGACTGCCTCATGACAATATCAGACAAGTTTAAAAAGAGTAATTACAAAAAAGGTTGATTTAACCTGTTGCTGTTCATACAGGAGGTTAGAGTGCACACACAGGGAAGTTTTTATGATGGCTCAGTATTAAACAGCAGCAGTGCATGATAAAAAATGTCAAATCCTACACAGCAGACATTGAATAGGCGTTATGGCATGAGATTCCCAAACTGCTGTGAGCAGGAATACAGGCTGCTTTACAGCCATCATCTTATACCAGTGCTGAGATAAATCCTGGAAAATGCCTTTATTCCTTATGATACGTTAAAAGATAGCAGCATGGTTAAAGAAGTAATTCTTTATGACACCACTCAGCACACATACTATATTCATTCTTTCAGTGGTGTTAAATATTTTGAAAATTAAATCTTAACATAGATGTGTGAAGCCTATCAGAAAAATCGCATTATTGAGCTTTGAAGTGGTTTTCAGTACAAAGCAGGTAAGTTCTTCTAAAGGATTAAAAATTATAAGGAAGTGGTTTTGTTTTCCTCTTGCCTTACCAATTCTTCAAAACTAGTCACTGCCAGTAAAAGTATCATTATTCTATTAACCTGGGTCCAAAAAATCTCCATGAACAAATTTCAAGAACTGCTGTCTCGAGCTGAATAAAGTGGAAATTGTAAGGAGACAAGAAACATCCTTCTGAGAGCTGACAGCAAACAGACCAAATAAATGGGGTAACTTTTAGATTAAATCTCTTTTCACTACATTCCATCTTATTTCTGAAAGACATTTGGACACAAAGACACTGTATCAGTTCTGATAAACACAGAAGCTGCTGACCCGTGCTCTGCTGAATGTTCTGGAAGCACATAGCAGCTGCAGCCTGAATGCCAAAAAACGAACCTTTAACTGAGAAGTGGAAAACCCAAAACTCACAGAAAATAATTGTAGAAGTCTATATATACATGCACTTGTTCCAAAATGAACTATGAGCAACATGTGGCATTTTCTCAAATTTTGAGTCAAAATGCGCTGGATAAAAATATGTAAAAACTGCATTATTCAACTAAATAAAATTTCCTGAAATATTTATGAAGTCTTGTCTATTTTGGGACCAAAGTTAATTTTGTGTAGCCTGGTTCATAAAGCACAGCAGTGACAGATAGGGAGATTACAGCTGAAAGATGATGAAGCACCTCGGTATGTTTTACATCCATCCCAGAGTCCCTTAACTCTTCCTCACCAAAATCCTGTTTATAACTGGTTAGCTATAATTTACGCTAAGTTTTCTAACAAACTTTAACTAACCTACCACATGTTAAGATTGCTAAATCATTGCAGAAAAACAGTTTTATGTATCAGAAAAATTCCACCAAGCTTTTTCCCATGGGAATGTAACATGACTCTTCCCATTGACTCAATTTATCAAAATCTAGACGATTAGTGTTGGAATGGGAAAACTTGTCATTATTTGTTCAGATAATTTTTTTTGGCTGCATTGAGTAAGCATCTGATTTCTCTGCGAGTGCCACAAATTATCTGCTGGTGAGTAGATGAAAGACCTGCCTTTGGGAACTACAACATCCATTTTCTCCTCAGTTTATCTGGGGAGAACAGATACACTTCAGCTAATGAGTCCTATTGCAGTGAATAAAGCAAATTAAACCTGCAATGTTACAATATATCTCATTTTCTCTAGAACAGGATGGCTGTTCTTTGTTATCAGCCAGCATTATCTTTGAGGTCAAGGGTTTGGGTTAACATACACTCAACAAATGCTGGAGGGGAACAGGCTCTGAACACACTATAACAGCTTGACAGCATAAAAAAAAAAAAAAAAAAAAAAAAAAAAAAAAAAAAAAAAAGAAAGAAGCATCAGAACACAGTGTTTTTGGAAAATATGTCATTCAGGAGTGGGCCACAGCTCACCCAGCTTGGGGTCCAGCCTGAATATGAACAAGAGCAGCTCTGGAAGGGCTCCCCCACATTCCAGTAATATATCTGAAGAGCAATTGGGAAAAAAAAAAAAAGGTATCTTACGTGTCTCAACTTTGTTTCAGAGAAGTGAAGGCAATCAGTCATCTCCCAAAAGTGCTGGGGATAACAAATACAGGAGGATTAAACAATGGAAATGTATTAGAGGCTTGTCCCCCCAGAGCCTTCTCTTCCCCAGGTTGAACACTCCTAGTTCTCTGCCTCTAACTCAGAGATTGTTAAAAATTGCTACTTTTTGTCCAAACTCTGGGTTATTGTTTCTATAATAACCAATTCTGCGGAAGAATTCCTATTTATAAAAGCTGATTTGGCACAAAAAATATGCAATGTAGTCCACTAATTCACTTAGTTCCTAAGCAACAAAGAAATAAGAAAATTAAAAGAAATAGCTAATTACATGAAAAGGAATTAAAAGTTTATCTTTTCAATTACACCTGCGAAAAACATTAGGGTGTCCATACAATTCAATAAAATTGAGTAACAGACTCTCTCACAAATGTCTTCTTCTTCTAAATATATTTTCTACATTTTCTGAGAGGTTTTTCAGAAAGATATTTCACACAGAACAAGAATCCATTCCTGTCAATGGGGATAAAAAAAAATGCAAGTTCTCCCTTGTACATTTCTTTAATGCTGCTTTCAGGCCAGGTGATGAGGAAATCAGTTTTCAGTAAGTGGCATATTTTGCTCCATGTGATACTTCACATGAGCAGCAGAGAGGAGCCAAATCTCTTTCAAAACCCACTTTTGGTTTTGAATTTCTGTCTATATTAATAACTTTTCTTCTCCAAACATTTTTCTTAGTCGCTTCATACCAAGACTGTCTTTTAATATGGTTGACTCATTCCCTTTAAAATACTCTCCTTTCCTTCATCCCATCATTCAGTCTCCCGGCCTCCCACACTGCCAATCAGCAGCACTTGTGTAACATTACAGGTTAAAACATTAACATATTAACAACAGCCATCGGTGGGAGAATTGCCCTCAGCATGACACCGTGAAACACTGTTCAGGGGGACAAGACCTCTCCAAGAAGATAAATTGTGAACTGTTGAGATTAACTTGCTAACTTGTTAACTTAAACTTAATTTGTTAACTTTAGTTACATGGATGCAAATTGGAAAAAAAACTGGCTCTGTAGAGGCTGAAAATGGTCCCATTTCAACATTTTATAGAATTACAGAATTGGTTAGGTTGGAAAAGCCTTCCAAGACCATTGAGTCCAAGCATTCCCCCAGCTCTGCCCAGGACACCACTGACCCTGTCCCCAAGTGTCACATCCAGAGAGCTTTAAACCTCTCCAGGGATGGGGACTCCACCACTGCCCTAGACAGCCTGTGCCAGTGCTCAAAATCCTATTTCATGAAGAATTTTTCTCTAATATCCCATCTAACCCTGCCCTGTGCCATCCTGGGGCCGTTCCCTGTCCTGCTGTCCCTGTTCCCTGGAGCACAGCCCGACCCCCCCGGCTGTCCCCTCCTCTCAGGGAGTTGTGCAGAGCCACAAGGGCCCCCCTGAGCCTCCTCTGCTCCAGCCTGAGCCCCTGCCCAGCTCCCTCAGCCCCTGCTGGGGCTCCATTCCCTTCCCCAGCTCCCTCAGCCCCTGCTGGGGCTCCATTCCCTTCCCCAGCTCCCTCAGCCCCTCCTGGGGCTCCATTCCCTTCCCCAGCTCCCTCAGCCCCTGCTGGGGCTCCATTCCCTTCCCCACCTCCCTCAGCCCCTGCTGGGGCTCCATTCCCTTCCCCAGCTCCCTCAGCCCCTCCTGGGGCTCCATTCCCTTCCCCAGCTCCCTCAGCCCCTGCTGGGGCTCCATTCCCTTCCCCAGCTCCCTCAGCCCCTCCTGGGGCTCCATTCCCTTCCCCAGCTCCCTCGGCCCCTCCTGGGGCTCCATTCCCTTCCCGCTCCCTCACCCCGGCTCTCCTCCGCCCTTCCCTGCCCTGCACACGCTCCAGCCCCTCGGGCTCTCTCTTGTCCTGAGAGGCACAGAGCTGTCCCCAGCACTGGAGTTGTGGATGTTTCACTTCAGACAGATTCGAGCAGCATCTCAACAGGTGAATAACTTCTTCTCTTATTTTATCCAATGTTAAGCACATCATCTTTCCCTTACAGCATGTTTCTCAAAGTCGCTGGGTCTTGGTTTACCCTAATTTCTATTACTTTCTTCATCTTCCCAGTGCCAAATCACAGATATCTGCGATGAAGGAATCTAAAGATCTTTGTTCATTTACTTTTGTAATAACTTCTTAGTACCCTGTGATTGAAATGGATTGCTTTGTTTTAAACAACAACCAAAAAACATACAAAAACCTCTCTGGTTAGTCTGTAAATGTCCTGTAAAACATGAAGAGGACAAATTGGAAATGGGAAATGGAAGGTACAACATGTTCCGCCAATATCTCATAGAGGAAAAGCAGCGCACAAAAATTCCAATTCCAATTAGGTATTTAGTACCAAATAGCCTAAAAGGTTTGGTACATACTTTCTTCCTCATCCATTTCCTCTACTTTATATGGCTGCATGTTTAAAAAAACAATTACTGGGATGTTTATAACATATGGTCACATACTTATGGTTTTTAAGCACTGCATTTTTCAATCAAAACCTTGCATTAGGAACAGCAGAAAATTGTTTTAATGCATTGTTGAAATAGATTGCTGTTATAAAAATAAATCCTACTCTTTGGAGAGCTACTGCATTAGGTTGTTCTGTTTGTGGACCAAGATGAAACATGCAGGTGAATAATTGGTTTCTGAGAAACCCTGAACAACCCATTCAAGTGAGAGAGGCAGCAGGAAAAGCATCTAATGACCAAACCAGCAAAGAAAGGTGCTTTGGGGATCAGTATTGTCCCTTTTTTCATCCAAACACTTCAATACTTGCCATTAGTGTGAATAAAACAAATGTTGGTTTACATGGCAGTAATAAACAGTTTTATAGAGAGGCTTATGAAGGCTTTATCCCAATAACACATCACATTTTCTATCTATTCTACTCTTAGCTACTAAGACCCCTCTAAAATCCCAGCATTCCCAGGCTTACAGTTTTCTCAAATTCAATCCAATTATCTGTGCGGGAGAAAAATCAGCATACAAAATTCTCCTGTTTAACTTATAGAGGTGCAATGGAATCCCAAGATCTCATCCATTTGTCAGACAAGCTCTTACAGCTTCTCCAGTTTAATCGTCTTTTTTAAGGACACTCATTTAAGCAGTCTTCTCAAAAATTTGGGTTTTGAGTACAGAATTTGGACAAATGCCACAATTTATATCCTTTAGTGCAAAATAATGACAATGTCCTAAAGCTCTAGAACTATTAAAGAAGAATAAGTAAAAATTCATGATGTTCATGTCTGGTTTACTTCAAATTGTTTTTATCAAGCAAAACAAGGGGTTTTGAAATTACTTTAGCGGTCTTTGCACCACTAATGTCAAAAGTTCTTCTACTTATTTATTCTCCTGCCTCATAAACCTGAAGAATGAAAGGTTTTCAATCAAGTGATCGTAAGATGCTACTGCCACAGTAAATGTTCTTTTAAAACAAACAATTTTTCAACCTTATTTTCCAAAATAATGAGAATTTCTAAGTGAAACAAGGCTTAACACCATCTATGTAACACAAATACCAGGCACCAATGACTCTTTTGTGGAAGTCCTGGGTGATGAAAGACTACCACCTTTCTGAAGATCATCTTGAACTTCAATGTATTTGTCTAAAAATCTTTCAACCACAAACAATGCATTTGTAAACAGACAACAAATGCAAAAACCAGCTGCAAATAACTATTAGAACCTCATAGTAATGTACAGAAGTTTAAGTAGACTGAACTTCACCAACATCTTTTTCACAGGATTTTAGGACAGTTCTTCTGTTTAAGGACAATTTATGCAGCATTTTCTCATGAAAGTTTCAATTCATTTAAAGGAAAGATCTGATTAAGAATTCAGACAGAACTGCAGAATTCAACTGTTACTCAATAGAAAACCTTGCTTTAGATTTGGGTTAGGTTGGTTATTTCAGTCTATTCTGAAATAGCTATTTTTTGGTGATATAAAAATAGGGAGATTAGGTAGGAGTAATATTCTATAAAATATAATTCATCTGGAGGAGGGTATGACTAATATTTAGAAAAAGTATTTATAGGCCCTCTGCTCAATAGTGGAGACAGGCAAACCCAAGAATAACCTGATATTGAAAATGTTACTTCATCAGCCATCAAGCAAGAGTAATCAAAAAGAAGGTATTATAGTGCAAAACAAGGTGGCTCTCCTATTAAGGGCAACTTAAACAGCTAGAATCCACATACCATACAAAACCCTCCCAGCACTATATCACTTTACCATATGCTTTCAGTAAACAACACCCTAATAAAAATTTTCTCGTATAATCACATTTTAAGTTTATTCCTCTAGACAACATGAAAAAACTAAAAATTCACACGCAAAAATGAAGGGTTATTTTGATCATTAATGATGCGTGACAAAGGCATTAAAAAAAAAAAAAAATCTTACTGGATTTCTTGATGACATTTTGAAATGGAAGAAAACAGAGAGTAAAAAGCACTGAAGAGACCTAGGCAGTGCTTTGGGTGGTAAGTAGATGGTTTTTGAATTTTCAAGAAAGTTTATGACAACCACCCCCCCTCCCAACAAAACAAAACTACCTTATCTTTTTTCCTCACTCCAGTATTTTACAAATACGGACATATCTCAGCCAGGAGTCTTGATTTAATTTGGCAAAAGTTTCCCATTCTGCCAACAGTGTATCCAGATCTACATACTTCGTGCATTCTTAGCAGTCACCACTGAGCAGTACTTCACAGACTTCCAGCTAAATGTTAATTGCATCACACTAACTCTATTACAGCCAACCAGTTTATTTGGAAGTAGGTTTAATTTAATTCCTGCATCATTACTGGAGTCATCAGATGATTGCAGGGAAGACTTCACATTTCTTTGTGATAACACACTTTTATAGGAGAACACTTCTATGTGATGGCTGAGCTCTGCATTAAACTGTTCTTTAGATAATTAAAAAAAAATCAGATAGAGCTGCAGGATACCTAATGTAATATTAGATATGTAAGCACAGAACTTATTACAGGACCTGATGAACCTAGAGGTCTTTTTGACTCCAAATGGCTTTATGATTTATAGAATCATATAATCCTAGAATGATATGGGCTAGAAAGGCTTAGAGATCATCTCCTTCTAACCCCCAAAACATCACAATATTTATTTAAAGGTCAAATTGTTCACATCAATAGTGAATGAAATGCTTGTTTGCTACGTATTGGGCTAAAAATTAACTTCTCTGCATGTAACCAAAGCTCGAACATTAAAAGATTTTTAGATCTGTTCCACTCTGTTTAAAAGACAGCAGATACTGCAGTTCATGTACCTGATTTTTACCTACTCTTTAACAATTTCAAGTTTCTAAGATATATATGGAGCTCTTAATTATAGCAGACAACTACTTCTTAGGAAGTAAATGATGCAGGGGAACCTTTTTACATCTTTTGAAGCACAGGGGGGAGACTGGGCTGGTTCTCTCTTGGGGAAACTCAAACGAAGGACTATTTATGAAGTACTTGGAACTTTGAATATAATCAAACGTAATAACAAGATATAAGCTCCCACCCCCCGAATTTCTTTTTTGTTGAAACCACTTTTGTAATACTGCTTTTTAATAACACCCATAATGGCCAAATTAGAGGGACCCCAACTGAAGTCATTCATCCCACATAAAACAAACATTGCTTTTTCTTCTTAGCTTTGTTTTACAAGCTACATTACTTCCAGATGACTCGAGGGGCCTAGGAGTTTCAAGAGTTAGATGGTTAAACAGACAGCTGCTTTCTATTTACCATATAAATCAGGGAAAAATCAAAGAAGAATCTAAATATTGGAATTCATTTAGCCCATTATGGAGCACAAACTGAGGAGGAAAAGAAAATAATAAAGAAATCTCATCATCCAGATGCAAAGTTTAGTTCTGGTTATCAAGATGAGAGAAAAACTCATCAACATTTGCAGAATTCCAGCCCTCCATGAAAGCCAGATTTGCACAGTGGGTAAATTTACTGGATTGGGAAGGAGTTGGGAAAAGTCAGCTCCGATTGGGAATTCTCCCTGTACCACCAGACTTTGCTACTGCAGACTTTACATATATAACTATGTATTAAAACATGCACATATATATATATATATATATACACACATACACACACAGCTCACTACATTTGTATTTTTTACATTCTTCTGTTTGGATTGCCAACATTCTTTTATTCCTATACTAAATAACCCAAAAATCCAACAAATTTTGTTCAGAGGATTAAAGGATGGCCCTCCATATATTGATTAATGTATCTGTTAATATGAAATGTTCAATATTACACTACAAGGTTTCTATCCCAAATTTAATCCACCACTGAAGTGCTGTTTAAATGAAAATGCTATGTATTAAATAATTGAATATATTGCTACTAAGTGGGATTATTTTTAGAGTTTTTCCTAACACATTCGAGCTTCATCTGGCTAGAACAATTTTTTTTAAAACGCAAAATTTAGGACAAGCTGATGATCAAATGATGATATCTGCTGAACTACTTGGTTCTAATACTATACCTACATTTGATTTTTAATTTCCTCAATTTTTGCATTAAGGAAACTCTTTTTCTCTTACATCAGCAAGAAAATTATATAAACTTGCCAAAAATCAAAATTTAGTCTCTTCTCCATCCACTCTTTCCCTGGAAAGAGTTAAGGAGAATTTCTTGTTACCAGCTGTAACAGGTAACAGCAGGGGAAGTGCTCAAAAATCATAAAGAATACTATGAAATCCTTAAAAAGAAATTTTTGGGGTAGATGGTAGCTCCAACAACACATTGGACGTGCTACTTTCCAAGAGAAGTTATCATGTGTCTATTTATGCTGTTAAGTACTTCTGATTTGATAAATTACATTAGGCTGTAATCAAATTACCAAGAAAATCACTGATATGTTTACTTAAGTAATATGTCTTGATTTGAACTGAAAAAAGCAAAATTCTCAATTATTTTATAACCAGTTTTCTTGTTTGCTAAAAACATCGGAAAATATGTTTTCATCAAATGCAAGAAAGCAACAAAGATAATTCTAAGTGGATTCTTCTCATTTCCAAAGTGCAGTATTTCAAATCAGGTCAATGCTGCTACAAAACCAATAAATAATATTATGGCTTATGAAACAACAAGTAAGCTACTCAGCATGAGAATTAGTCTAACAGAGGATCATGTCTTTGAGGCAATAATGACAGGGGGTGGTTGACTCTGTCCCGCTGCCTTCTCCTTCCTGCTCCTGAATCCCACCACACTGACAAGAGTTTATCAGGAAAGGACCTGGACACTGGTCCAGTCTCAATAAATGCAAACAACTTGCTCTTTAATTTTTTAAACACCAGAAAAACCCCAGCAAGAACAATATCAAAGCCAACGGGGTCAGTTCCTCACTCCAGTTCCCAGCTCTGCTGGTACATCACAGACCTGATGGCAGACTGCAGCACACACTCACTAAAAGAACATTTAGAAATGTGGCAAAGGTAGAACTCAGTATATTCCTACCACCATCAGTGAGTATAAGCTTAGGGACTGTGTATTGGGTAAAAAAATTACTAGAATATAAAGAATACTACTGTTCAAACACCCAGAATTTAAGACAATATATTAAGCAGCACCTAGAATACTTTTATGCATGATTTAACCCTTGGATTTGGGTGCCATGCAAATTCCCCTTCAGATAACAGAGCACAGCAAGAATATGAGTAATTTCTAAATAAAAGTGAATGAAAACATGTTGAGAAATGCAGTTTTAAAATACATATTCGGTCTGAACAGGACCTGCAACAGGAACTGTGTATCAGGCAAACCTCCACCTCTCAATACCAAACCTGTTCAGAGCAGGCAGTATTGGAATCACCCCTTTCCTCAGCCCCACACTGGGATTCAGAGGTAGAACACTCTTCAGGGCTTCAGACATTTCAGTCCCCTCAGCTCCTGCACTCCTCCTTGTTCTTACACACAACATAAACACAGGCTTCCAGAAGCAGAATATGCTGAAGTGATGAAATCTGGCCTCAACTCTTTTTAGTCAACTGCCTGTTTCAAACTGAGCTGCAGCATGAACAATTTGGAAAGGAAAATGAGAGGCCCAGAAGCCATGCTTAACAGTTTACCTTATTGTTTCAACATACAGGCCATGAACTTATTTTACTCTCCCCTACACTAATCTTTCCAAGTGCTCTCTTTCCCCCTTCCATCCCTACATCATTCCAACAGTGAAAAGAGAACAAATTCAGTGCAGTATCTAAGCCTCTTGGCTGTACTCCAGGGAGCTTTCCCAGCTCTATCAGCTGCATTGTTCAGTTGTCTCTGTATGTAAGGGGACAACTTCGTACAGAAAGCCCTTCCCTGGGCCTTTCCTTAACTACAATATATGTTTATATCCAGCAAGTTAAAAGGAAGTCCAAAACTTATAAAATATTTTTACACACCCTAAAATATGTATCTTCATATGTACGTTATCACATGCCTGTGTGTGCCTATGTGTTTTACAGACATGTATCATGCTGCTCCCTTATTTAAGTCATTTAAACTACTATATCAAATTGTCTTTTTAGGTATTTTTATATTTAATGCTAGAGTAACAGGATATGTAAAGTCTCAGGCTGGCATATTCTGGATCATGTATTAGCCCTGAAAATAAAACAGGTGATACATTTTCATCCTCAAAAATCCCAAGAAACTAATAAATCAACTTTTCTTTCCTTCACACAGTACTGCAGTGAGGGTTCAAATGAGTACAGACCAAAGATAATTCAGCAGTACAAAGATATTATTCAAGTCCTCTCAAGACGTCTCCTTCTTCCACCCAAAGCAGAGATTTCCCAACAAGCCATGCAATTAAATACAAAATTGTTGCCTACTTGTGGGCATTGGCTGAGCAAACTGAAGGGAACTGTAAGTATCCATGTATTCAGAACATACTAATTTGCCCCATAACTCCAGTACTCCCCCAGAAGCTCACTGGGAATTGTTTTCAATAATTTTTTAGACATTTTAAGATTCCGTGGATGCTAAAGCCCAGTTCTTAAAAATGCCATTTTCAACTGTGTGATTTAAATACCCTGAATTACAAATGGCTTGAAAAGCACGAGTTGACAGTAAGTCTCTTCCCTCTGCATAGCTGTGGTTTTGTTCTGCCATTTCTAAGTGTAATTCTTGTTTTTTAGAGACATTTCAGACATGACATCATTCACACAGGTTCCTGTATTTTGATGTTGGTGGTTGCTCAGCTGCCACACTCTGAGAATTCTTTGCAGATTTAGGGAGGTATGACTTGAATTTCAAAGCACCCATTACAACATTAATTTTGATACTCACATAATCAGGAAGTGGAGAATCATTTGGACCCAGGGAACCTCTCAAGGACTGCGTGGCTTGCTCCAGCACTTTGTTGTGTTTTTTAGACAACAGAGAAAACAGACTAGGGGGAAAAAAAATTAAAATAACTTCACAATAGTATCCTGAAATAGTTAAGACTGTTCAGTAAGGAAAGAAATCTTATTATATACACAAAATTTTTAGAATGCAATGCACAATAGTTGTATTATTTATTTTTTTATTTAACATCTTGGTAAGCAACAGCAGAGTTTGAATCAGAAATATTCTATACAATAGATGATCTGAAGAACATTTTATGTTCATGATTAAATTCTTAAAAGTCAAACTGTCACAGAAGGAATGGCATACATGCAATTTTAGTTCATAAATAGTTTGTGTTCATTAGAATGTAATTTTTAAGTGCAGCACCTCACACAATACATTGTAACATACACTTAAGTATCTCATATATTATCCATTCTAATAACATATTGCTTAGACAGGAGAAATCCGAGTATATGACAAAAGCCTTGGATATTTTGAGGCCAAGTTATTGCATTTTGCTTGTATACATGACTTTGAAATTTATTTTGGCCTAAGTCAATGAAAAAAGGATTACCTTAGCTTTATAAATAATCTGTTAAATCAGAGGTCCATACACATACAGAGAAACAAACACATTTTTCTTGAATTCTGGAAAAAAGCAGGGCAATGACACTCACAGAAGACGGTGTAACCTGATTTTAAAGAAGAATGGTGGAAGCAGCAGCAGTGGCAAAAGAGTCAAGATACTCCTCCAAAGCCCTGCACAGCTCAAGCACAGCTGTCAATTCACAGATAAACCTATCCCCATCTTGGAAGAGCTTTTGAGATCATCGAGTCCAACCATTCCCCCATCTCTGCCAAGCCCACCAAGTCCCCAGGTGCCACATCCACATGGCTTTTAAACCCCTCCAGGGATGGGGACTGCACCAGTGCCTGGACAGCCTGTGAAAGAATAACTCCTTCCATGGAGAATTTTTCCCTGATATCTATTCTAAACCTACTCTGGTGCCACCTGAGGCCATTTGCTTTTGTTAGGCATAAGATGTTTTTAGGCTTTCTGTGTTTAAAAACACCATTTGGACTTCTTTTCGGAGCATTACAGGACTCTTATCAGGTATTCCTAGGGTGACTAAGTGTGTTTTAGAGGGTGGAAAGGCCAGCTTGATCAACAGGCACCAAAAGGGTTACAGGTGAGGCTCTGGCACAGGGTGCCCAGAGCAGCTGGGGCTGCCCCTGCATCCCTGGCAGTGCCCCAGGTCAGGCTTGGACACCTCCCAAGGATAGTGGAAGTGGGTGGAATGAGATGAGCTTTAAGGTTCCTTCCAACCCAAACCATTCTGTGATGCTGTGAACACAATTCACTTACAAATGGCAAAAATCTACCTCAGTATTATATTCTGGATATGCTCCATTTCTTGGACCTGGATCAGTGTTTGAAGGCACATGCTCTCAACACTCTTCTGCCTCATGAAATGATGATCAGCACTGGGAGAAATCCCCTGAAGTTTTTTTAACTTTTAATGTATCATTCATATTATATCCTTCACGGATGATAGGAGTGGATTCTTTGGAGTACCAGCGCTTGTCACCACATTGCTAGTCAAGAGCCTCAGGAAAAGGCTTTTCCAACACTCCTCACAGCCATGTGGAATTAGTCACACTAACTCACAGCTATTAGTCAATACCACTAGAACATTCCAAGTTAAAAGGGGAAGAAGCAACACAGAAATTAAGTTATGTTGGTAGCTTTCTGCCTTTTTCCCCCTCCCATATTCTGTTATTGCGTTCACAGACTGAAATTTTTGCTTGGATCAATAACTGGATTTGCAAACTGGTCCTTGGTAAGAAACAGCAGCACTACTTCTGCAACCACGGGTATCTTTGAAGATTCAGATTTCAGAGATACTGTCATCAGCACCATCTAGTGCTGTGGAGACAAAATAATCAGTCAAAACCAAGCTGGAGATGCTTATGGAGGGGTGCAGCAAAACCAGGTTAAATCTGGTGTCTGCTACAGAAGATACAGATAATTTCACAAAGAGGAAGAATTTGGAATAAAGAGGATTTCCAACTGGTAGATTCTTCTCCAAAATACATAAAGCATTTTGGCTTTATAGGAAACTTAAATATAAACAAGCAAGTGGGATCGAGATTTTGGAAAGTGCATGTGTTCAATGCATGTGAAGAAGAAAATGAACATACAGTGGTACTATGCATGGAACCAGAATAGCAAAAAGTAAATTTATTTATTCCAACAGAAATGTAGAGAACTGGGGAAAAGTAGAAAGGAAAATAATAGACAAATTATTTCTTTATATAGTAAGGGTTTTTTTAAAAATAATTAAGTGTACTATAAGTAGAGTTTATGGCATAAGCAAGACCTTGGTGGCTGATTCCTAGTTCCAAAGCAGCAGTGCAAAGGCTTTTGCTGTCTTTCCCCTTGCAAAGTTCTGCTTTCCAGCTGTACTCATGTCCTTCACACCACACTGGGGCAATTCTTTGTGGGAACCCTGCCAGATATCCAGGTTAAAAAAACTGAACACAATTCTCTCCTCCATCCATTGGTTATGCTTCTCCAAGGACCATCTCCTAGATAAGCACAAGGGCAGGAATACATGGCAGGATTTTTCATACTAAATTTTTAAATAAAAATACATAGAACTGCAAACTCAAAGAGCTCCACAAAAACACTACAGCTAAACACAGAAGAAAAAATATCAAGGCCAGATACTGTGATTAATGAATGGATTTGGAGCTTCCTAGGAAGTATTGTTGCCTCCTCAATTGGTGCAAAACTTCAATTCCAAGTCATTCACTTATTCTCTCTAGCTCTGAAAACCACCTTGATAAATATAAGACTAAAGGCTCAGTACAGAGGTAGCTACAACCCTCAAAAAGCATTTGTATGAAGTTTAGCTCATAAACACCTTTCATCACCAACAAATGCTGCATTTTAAAAGAGTTGATTGATTTTGCAGCAGTCATGTCTACAGAGTTTGTAAGGTTTTAGGCATGATTTTGATTTTCAAGGCATGAATAATGCAATTTAAAAAAAAAAAAACGCTTTACAACAAGTTTGTTCCCATCTTCACAACAAGGTACAAGGTCCAGAAGCAGAAGCTGAGACTCTCAAATTTCCCTGATATGTCTTCATCACACATCTATTTTTGCCCAACTAAAAGCCAAGTTGAGATCAAACAGAAAAATACACATACTATGTGGTCACTGAGGGCAGTGTGCACAGGCTGACAAGAATATGGATGTTTCTACTGTAATATTTGTCCTCTTTCATCTACTCTTGTCCATCAACTGTCAGGCAGACTATGAAGCTTGACAGCCCTTTATTCTCTCTCATTATGGACTTTTCATAATAATAAAAAGCTATGTTCAGAAGGATGGAAACATCTTGGTACCCCAACTCATGTCTCCCTCACAGAAGCACACACAGGCCAATGTTTAACGAGCAAAACAGTAAGTTGGAATGAGAGCAAGATGAGGTAACAGCTGGCATCTGTTAGGAATCATCAGCTGGCATTATCAGGAGAAATTCCTGTCTGTGAGGGTGGTGGGTCCCTGACATGGGGTGCCCAGAGAAGCTGTGTGCACCTGGAAGTCTCCAGGTCCCTGGCAGTGTCCAAGGCCTGGCTGGATGGGGCTTGGGGCAACCTGGTCTGGTGGAAGGTGCCCCTGACCATGAACAGGGTGATCTTTAAGGTCTTTGCAACCATTATCTGGGATAATGTGATCTATTACAGACCATCAAATCGCACCAGGGATGAGCTCAGCCAACAGGGAAGACTCGATGCTTGAATAACAATCTCAAGGTCCTGCGGTTGTTTGTTTTTAAGGAATTAAAAACAACATTGGTTTCTTACTTCCCTTTAGACAGCAGGTTTTAATTTAACTCAGGCCTGAACTTCAATAAATAAAAAATTAATATAGACTAAATAGTAATGGTCGCTACTACCAGCGAATTGATTAAGTGCTATTTGCACACACAATAAAATGCAAACCAGTAATATATGAACTCAACACTTTCAAAAAGTCAACCCCAAAGCCTGTAGATTCCGAAAGAAAAAAAAAAGACAATGAGACTTATTTAACTAGTGTCTCAAAAAGTCTAATTTACATCAGTTTGAAACAGCTCAAAAGTACACTTTTCACATCAAAAAACCCAATGTATAAAATGCAGCTTTTATAATGAAAACATTGGAAAAAAAAAATGCGGGAATTAAAATTAGAAGTTAAAAGGAAATCCAAAGGCAGAATTTGCCAAAACCTTTTCTGAAAGCTTTGGACAATAAGAAGGAAAGGTAACAGTGTACTTTATTTTAAGGAAGTAAAAATAGGATGCTCCAAAATAATGACATGCCAGTTTATCCTGAGCATAATACTGGAACAGTGATTGTGAAACTCATTCCAAGGAGAATATCACCAGCACTGAAAAATATTCCTTGTCAATAGTCTTTTAAGGAGACTGGAAGTAAAATAAAGCACAATAGTACCCCTGTTGTAACAGGCTTCTACACATTATTTACATGACTTTGTTCCACATGAGATTCCTTTTTTTAATTAAGAAAGTTGAATAATAAAAAGTAACATGGGATGCATTATATTAACTGAATGTGAGACACCCCAATAGTCTGAAAAATATTCTTAATAGGGCCAGAAAGGAACACACTCTTGGCCCATCTAAATACCAAAAGCTAATAAACACTTGATCAAACTACTAAAATACTTTCAATATACAGAGAGAGTATATAAAGTGACTTATATCAATATACATCAAAAGTAAAGAAATGCCAATGGCTTGGAGTTGTGCCAGGGTGGTTTAGGTTGGAGTTCAGGGAAAGGTCTTTTCCCCCAGAGGGTGCTGGCACTGCCCAGGCTGCCCAGGGAATGGGCACGGCCCCGAGGCTGCCAGAGCTCCAGGAGGGTTTGGACATCCAGGGATGCCCAGGGTGGGATTGTTGGGGGGTTTTTGCAGGGCCAGGAGCTGGGCTGCATGATCCCAGTGCATCCCTTCCAGCTCAGGGTATTCTGTGATCCTACAAAATACTACAGTTAAACGTTGCAAATGGCATAGTCATTACAGGAGTGATAATAAGAAAAGGCATTTTAATTAAAATTTTCTTTACCTTTCAAGAAGTTGGACACAAAATAAACTTGCTGAGATTTAATGCAGCAACAAACAATCCAAGCTGCTCCCAAAGTATGAAGGATTTCACCCTGGGAGCAGCAACTAAGGATGACCAGACAGCAAAGAACTGCCTGTAAGGCAACCAAACTGCTGAAAGAATACCTGTCTTTGGTTTTAACAAAAATATGGCCCTTCATGACATGAAAGACATTGAGGGGCTGGAGCATGTCCAGAGAAGGGAACAGAGTTGGGGAAGCAGATCGAGCCAGTGGGTGTGGGTCTCTCATTCCAGATAGCAAGGGATAGGACAAGCAGAAATAGCTCAGGTTGTGCCAGAAGGTTTAGTTTGGGTATTAGAAAAAGTTTCTCCATGGAAAGGGCTGCCCAGCCCTGGCACAGCTGTCCAGCCCTGGAGGGGTTTAAAAGCCAGGTGGATGTGGCACTTGGGGATATGGGGCAGTGGTGGGCTGGATAGTGCTGGGGGAAAGGTTAGACTCAAATTTAGATGTCTTTTCCAAACAAAACAATTCTATGATTTTTATATCCAGTAGAGTTGTGCTGTGCAGAAACTGGCCCTGCATGCAATTTTATGAAAATGCAAAGGCTCTAAACCAGAAAACATACTTCTCCATGAAATGCTTGAAAACTCATTTATTCAATGGATTTGAGAAAAGATGAGTGATTTGACAAAAAACCCAAAAATATGCAAATGGAGAAAGGAAGCTTGCCTACAGAGGATTCTACAAGATTCCAGAGTAAAAAAACTGAAAGTTATTGAAACAGAAACCATCATTACATGGGCACAGACCTCTCTTACAAAGGAGGTTGAAACCAGGCTTGAGGTGCAATAAATTCCTGTTTGCACTGCCAAAGCAACGGCAGAGAGGGAAGAAAAACCTGGGAGGAAAGAAGACAATCTCAATACCTAGAGTATGAGATGAGCTTAGACTGATAGTGTGAAACAAAGGAAGAGGAGAAAGCCTGAAAAAAAAGGAGCACAGCTAGAAACAAACTGATGATATTAGCAGAGGAAAGTCAGATCAAGTTATATGACAGCAAGAAGGGCTCAGGATTGGATTTCGCACAATTCATATCACTACTGAGCTTCTAAAGGTGAATTTTAATTTATCCAGTATCTAGAAATATTCTATATGTGCTGAGTAAAGAACAACTTGAGGACTAAAGCACCTCTCCACAGAATGTATTTGAAGTCTGGAAATTCAGATGTTCTGAATTTTTTCTGCTAGCTCTCCTAGTTCAGAAGTGCTGCAAACAAATTGAACAGCACCCAAACATAAACCACTATCTGGTGATGGAAAAAAACAGTTCCATGGATCAAAAAATGTGAGGATGAATGTTCTCAAACAATTCAGCAACACTCCGTGATGCTTCCTCTCTCTCCTCCTATATACATGCCAAATGCACTATTGTTCTCTATTTTAAAGACTTAAATATAAAGCCCTAAACACCAAAACCTTGCTACACAAAAAAAATACTCCTTTTAAACAAAAGGATTTTACAATGCCACAACCATATTAGAAAAAAGCTCTAAAAATATTTTATTTTCAAAACCTGACACCTGAAAGTTAAAACCATACCTTGATTTCTGTATACGTAGGGAACACTTCTTGGGTTTGACCTATTTTTGAAAAGGATTACAGCAAAAAAAAAAGGTGTGTGCTGTGGCACAAGAACTCTAGACACGGATATGCACAGACATCTACAAGCAGACAACCAGAAATGCCCATCTGGCTGAACAAAGGTCTGTGAAGGGTCATACCAGACATCAGAACAAAACAAATGCACTGTGCTACCCCATTTGAAATACAATAAATGCATTGCCCCATTGACCTGTATGGGGGACAGGTTGTAAGCAAGTGCCTGTCTGTGGGTGATGGAGAAGTGCTCTGTGAGCACTTAAGGAACCCAGCACTGGGAGAAATCCATTTAGTACAAATAAATGTAGAGAAAAATCCCTAAGTCCCCTGTGCTCATGTCTGCTAAAGAGCCCTTGAGGCATTCTGCATTCGAATTATCCAAGCTACAATGGCACATAAATAGAAATAAAAAGAGACAATACCCACGGAGAACTCCAAATTGCAGGGCAATTTACTCCATAGAGGGGCACTGCTCTTATTTATTTGAGCCCAACTCTAAAGCCTCGGAGACATTTAGGATCCCAGGAAAAAGAATTAGGAACCCAGGATACAGAACCTAATGAATTAAAATATTAAATAACAGAAAAAACAGAAAATAAGAACACACTTTATATTTCTCTTTTTGATCTTGTAAAGTGAAACATGACTAAATTCTGCTGAATGAAGATTTGCTACATTTACTATTAGGTCCATCTGGCTTGTGGAGATGATGTGAAAACGAGAGACTCACAGCATGCAGACTCCACAAACATCATGGATGTGAATAGCACACATGGGCCACACTGATGGACAGAGAGGTCAAGGGATCAGGGAATGAAAAGAACTCCCAGACAGTACAACAGTCACAGGAGGAGGGTATTGCCATATTCTGATTTTACTGGACAGTGATCAGACTTTTTTCTGTTTTCCTTATCTTGTGCCTTCTTAAAAATATACATTTGTGTCCCCTTGGAAACAGCTGTGTGCCACAGCTGGCAGCAGGGCAAGTCCCAAACTGTAGAACCTCTGAGTGATTTGGATTGAAATAGATCTTAAAGCCCATCCAGTGTCACCCCTGCCACGTGCAGGGACACCTGCCACCATCCCAGGGTGCTCCCAGCCCTGTGCAGCCTGGCCCTGGGCACTGCCAGGGATGCAGGGGCAGCCCCAGCTGCTCTGGGCACCCTGTGCCAGGGCCTCACCTCTCCTTCTAAATAAAGAATTTCTTCCTGATATCCAATCTGAACCATCCCTCTGTGTGTTTAAAGCTGTCTTGTCAGTATCTGCACATGTAAAGTCATTCTCCTGAGCTGATCTCTGGCATCACAAATGGTTTTAATGCAGCCTGGGTTGGAAAACTATTTCTATCCCATCTCCTTGTTAAACAGCAAACATAAAAGGCCACTCTTTTAATTCTACAATCCTAAACTTGATCCTAATAAATTACATACTTCAAAATATCTTCAAGACAAAACATCTCATTAATTTTAAAGAGTACCCTTTTATCTGCCACTGCTTACATATGAGTAGAGATATATAAGTCATGTGCTATAAAGCCAAATCAAACTCTGCCTCACAGAGGATAACATTATTATTTAGAATATTATTATATTAAATAGAAAAACAAGAAGTCACCATACACTTGTAGATATATAAGCAAAATCAGAAACAACTTAGAACAATTAAGGGAGGCTTTGCATTAATGAACAGGATTTCCTGCTAAAATGGAGTTAGAAAGACAATGACACTGGAAACAACATGGAAGAAAGGAATTTGATGTGGCAAGACAAAAGTAAATATTTACAAAATAAGCCAATAGTTTAATTTCCAGAGACCAGGAAATGTATTTTTCAACTGAAGGCATAAATTGTTCGGCATCTCATGGCCACTTTCCAGCCAATGTTGGGAAATGGATGCGCCTATCACCAGAGAAGTAAAAGGAACAGAAAGCAGTAAATTCCTTCCCCTGTATCTTGGTACAGATCGTTTTCTTCCCCTTTTGTCTGGCATGCCAAATAGCATCCTTGTAATTCCACTTACAGGGCAGAGGCGGGCTAGGACCGAACTCTAGGTTGTACTGAAGTAGAAACTCAATAAGCAGACTGTGATGTACCATGGACTGAATTCCTGCATGCAAACCCTACACGATGATTTTGACTTGACAGGGCAGTGCTTTGCTGAGCACCAGCTCTCTCCTGTACTCTTCAAGAGAGTGGCAAGCAGGAAACTGAATTCTGAAAGGCTGAAAGCTAAGAGGGGAAAATGAGCGTAGTCCAGTATAAGCACAGCATATGCTTGCAAAGATTAAATACAAGGTTTATTCTGAACTTAAAATACTCAAACCTGTTTTAGGTGTCTCAAGGTATGCATGTAACTCCTTTCAATGATTCCCGTGTTTGTCCTGTTACTGTTTTACAGGAATATCAAATGGGCAGAGCCCACAATATTTCCATTTTATCTACTTGCTCTTAATTCAATAGGGTAAGTGTCTCATAGCTGCTGAGAGATGACATCTGCCTTGAAAGAGGGAAAAACTCTGTGGGTGAGAAGAAACTGCTGGAAGAAGTATCCTGAGCAAAACTCTCACCCAAACCCCTGAAAACAGGCTCCTAAACAAAGAAATAACAATATGACAAATAGACATTGTCATCACACAACCTAAGGTCCAAATCCCTGTCCTTCGAGCAGCTGGGATGTGGCACAGCTTTGCTCAAACACACTGACTGTGCAAACATATTTGTATTTGCATGTATTTAGGTGCCTGCTACACTTGGAAAGATAATTGCTATGCCCTCTTGTTGTATTACACAAAGTAGTTTTGTTAAATTGTACTAGAAGTTTTGTATTTTCCACAATAATGTAACTTTCCCATGAACCTCTGTGCCCCTTTACCTGACACCACCCTTCCCACCTGTCCTGGAATCTGCTCCTCTTGGTCAGCAGACCCTCCTTTCCCCCTCCCCTTTCCCAAGGGGGTACAAAACCACCTGGCCACGTGCCCAGGGGCTCTTTTTCCTACCAGGTTTTTCATGGAGTAAGTTCTGAAATGAAGCGACAGGACTGTACCTGGAGAGGAGGAGCGCCTTTTAGTCTTTTATCTTTGTCCTCACCACATTGTTTCCCCTCTGAGGGACTAGAGCTAGCCTGGCTGGGACCCTTAGAGGGGAATGGACTGTGGCACCCTCTGAACTCATTCTGACAGGAGAGAATCTGGTTGCACTTTAGGAGATAACAGACTCATTCTGCTGGCCTGAGGTCACAGGGTGTATGTGTTACTAACAGTCCTCTTTCTTCTAAGATTTAAGCAGAAGGTGAGTTTGGAGCTCTGGCTCTACCTGGAGCCCTCATGGCTCTCACCTCTGCACCACCCTGTCCTTATGCTGAGCCCATGGGCTCAGCAAGAGTTTGGCCTTTCAGTGCCCTGGCACGGTTACAACGAATTAATTGTTCATTGCAATCTCTGAAACTTGGGAATATCACAATCATAGCATGTTTGGGTTTAAAGCGACCTTAAATCCCATCCCACCCTCACCTCCTGCCATGTGCAGGGACACCTGCCACCATCCCAGGCTGCTCCCAGCCCTGTGCAGCCTGGCCCTGGGCACTGCCAGGGATGCAGGGGCAGCCCCAGCTGCTCTGGGCACCCTGTGCCAGGGCCTGCCCAGCCTCAGCCACAGCAATTCCTGCCCCAGAGCCCAGCTGTGCCTGCCCTCTGGCACTGGCAGCCATTCCCTGGGGGCTGTCCCTGCAGCCCTTGTCCCCAGGGCCTCTGCAGCTCTCCTGGAGCCCCTGCAGGCCCTGCCAGGGGCTCACAGCTCTGCCTGCAGCCTTCTCTTCTCCAGGCTTTGACCTAACCTCATAAAACTTGAGTTTCAGTGTCAAAGCAGAACAAGAAACAAGCCCCTAGGAGGACCCATCCTATGCAGCAGACAGAATACTATTTTTGTCTTACGCCTTTGTGTCCTGTCCCCCTCCTCTCTTTCAGTCCCTATCCTAAAGGTCTCCTTGACCTGCTTGCTCCACAGGAAGGAGTTTACTGCTTGCCTCATGGACTGACCTTTCTTTGGCCAGGTGTTTTTCCTGATCACATCTTTCTCCCTCCTGAACAGTGGTCCTGCTTAAGGGCATGGAAAGCCTACAGCTGTCTCCCCCTCAGCATTACTGTTTGTTTGGTTACTTTACTGACATAAAACCTCTAAAATTTTAACAAACAGGAAGCTTTTCTTTTTTTTTAAGAAATAAAGAAAATGAGTTGGACCAATCAACTTTACAATAAAGCCATTGCTAAGGACACTACAGAAATAACTAAAAATTCAAACCTGACATAGATGTCACAGCTAAGGTGTTCTCCCAAATATAACTTTGGATGCAAGGACTTTCTTTTGCATCACAATAAGGCCATTTCTAAACTTCCAGTGTCCCATAAAGGAAAAAAAATTGAAATATAACATATTTGGATCTGTCGATTACTTCCATAACTGTTCATAGTGGGTAGAAATCTTTTCTTCCCAAATCCATATCTATAAATAATTTGTATTTTCACATTGAACACTTGTGAACCACTGAGAACTTTTATGAGTACCCCGGGATCGAGAAAGAACAGTTATTAAGAAAATGAGCACTTTTTGTCTTCTGGATAAAGTTAGATGGCATGTGTTCAGTGTGCCTGAGGCCACACACAAAAAAAAAGAGACAAAAAAAGGAAAAGCCCAAACCACTGAATAACCCTACATTCAGAACAAAGGACAATCACTTAATTGAAGATTGTATTCTACTCTTGAAACAAAGATGGTGAATTAAAACTTCTCATAAAACCTTAATCTACTACTTCCTGAACTTTGACTCAAATTTCAGTATTGATGAAGTCAATTCTTAATGTAAAAAGTGTATAAAGCAGAATATATTGAGTGTATTACCACCTCCTTCAATGGAGTATTTCTATCCATATCATGTAAGTGATTTTGGCTCAAGTATCTCATTTTAGTGAATTTCCAGACATAAAAAAATACATAGTTTGAGCTGCACTACTATAAAACCAAAGTTGGAGCTGAATTTTCACCATTCCCCCTGCACCTTCACCAGGAATTTCACACAGGATGTTCAATCTTGGTATAAAAACTACAATTTCCAAGGCATGTGTATTTAAACCAGTACACATAGAGTTTCAATTTTCAAATTTTGCTCATGTGTTCCTTTCTGAATAAATCATGTCAGACACAAAATACCTTGGAAGGAATAGAGAGGAGGATTTTAGGTATGGTGCTTGATAATGAATTCAAAATTCACACTACAATATCTGGTATGACAATATCCAGAGAGGCTGGAGCAGGTTTCCAGGCTTGTGGGAACCTCATGAGGTTTAACAAGGCCAAGTGCTGGAGCTGCAGCCTGGGGATGGATGCAGGCAGGGGATGAGCAGTGGGAGCAGCCCTGGAGCAGCAGCTGGGGGTGCTGGGGGTGAGAGCTGGATCTGCCCCAGCCTGAGCCCCCTGCCCTGGGCTGAGCCCCACCTGCAGAGCTGCCCCAGCCCTGGCTCCAAGAGCACAAGGACAGGGAGCTGCTGGAGGCAGCCCAGAGGAGGCCACGGAGATGCTGTCAGGGCTGGAGCCCCTGTGCTCTGGAGGCAGGCTGGCAGAGCTGGGGGTGCTCAGGGGCACCAGAGAAGGCTGCAGGCAGAGCTGGGAGCCCCTGGCAGGGCCTGCAGGGGCTCCAGGAGAGCTGCAGAGGCCCTGGGGACAAGGGCTGCAGGGACAGCCCCCAGGGAATGGCTGCCAGTGCCAGAGGGCAGGCACAGCTGGGCTCTGGGGCAGGAATTGCTGTGGCTGAGGCTGGGCAGGCCCTGGCACAGGGTGCCCAGAGCAGCTGGGGCTGCCCCTGCATCCCTGGCAGTGCCCAGGGCCAGGCTGCACAGGGCTGGGAGCAGCCTGGGATGGTGGCAGGTGTCCCTGCACATGGCAGGGGTGGAATGAGATGATCTTGGAGGTCGCTTTAAACCCAAACCACTTTGGGATCCTCTAACTGAGTGTATGCACCTATGTAAAACACCCACACCTTCCTCCCAGAGAGGTATTTGTTGGAAATACTTCTCTCTGCAAAGAGCACTGATATGCAGGTACATATATTTTCAAAGAGATGAAATGCTCAAACATCTTCAGAAGCACATATTGGTATACTAGTACTTGAATAAAGGAAAAATGCAATAAAAACACAGGATAATGTCAACTGATGTAACATATCAAGTGTTTTTCAATATAAGACCAAGATTAAATTTAATATCTATTGCTAAACCCATGCTGTAACAACACAGTACTTGAAAAATAAGTAGCTCAAATAAAAATTGTTTACATCCTTCACTGTAATGTCAACATCATCTCCTTTGTTGCATTTCTGTGAATTTCTGTTCTTAGAAACAAACCTGCAAAAGGTAGCCTGTCATAAATAAATCCCTTTTCAAAGGAAAATTGAGGTTAAAATAGATAGGAAATTAAAGATAGGTATTTTCATCCTGGAAAATACTGCATCATCGAAAGAAAACATTTATCAAGAATATTAAATTTTTTGTAAGGGATGTTAATATCTAGTCAGAACCCAACTGCAATGAATGCTGAACAAAACAAGGGATAATGAAGCATTTCATAAGAGTGTAATTCACTATGGAAAAAGCTATAGTTAATTACCTACATGGAGGTTAACATGGCTTTAGGAAGCCCCAGCCTGCTGTAGCCCAGTTTAGTGCAAATGCTGTACAACATCCTGGGAAATCAGCCCATGCCATTTTCTTAAATCCTATCATTCAACACTTCTGTCTATTTTCTCTATTTCTCTCTTCTTGGTAGCTTCAGCATCTCAACAACACCCATGTCCTTTGCTATGTATATCTGAGAAATAATGCCAGGGCCTTTTGCCTGCCTTATTTTCCATGTATCTTTATTATGAACAGTAAAGTTGACCTCCATTACATCACATCCTGAATTTCATGGTGTTTAGTGATTTTTCTCCCCCTTGTTCTGTAGCTCATAAGAAAAAACAAAACAAAACAAAACAAAACAACCAACAAAACCAAAACACAACAAACAAGCAAGCAAGCAAACAAACAAGGGGTTTGAAAACATCCTGTGAAGCATCACTGGAGGGATTTAAAAGATCTTTGAATGTGAAACTGTTGGACTTGGGTTAGTGGTGACCTTGGCAGTGCTGGGGGAATGGTTGGACTTCATGCTTTTAGACAAAATTTCCAGCCTAAGTGATTCCATTAAATGCAGAGCAAGGACCTAGACAGGTTAAAACACAACTCCAGGGAACAGCATATAGGTATCAAGAATACACCACAGTCTCCAGCATGTAGAAAAGCATTTAGAAATACACTACAGGCAGCTTGAAATGCTCTGAACTACTCATCCTTGCAGGAGGAGGACAATCTTGGAATGGATAATCTGGAAGCCTTTAAGGAAGGAAAAATGTTTGGAGCACTGAATTCTGCCAGCTTTTGTCTCCATCACCACAACTCTTCTCCCAAACAAACATGTGTGATCAAAATCACCGTAGCTCACAGCAGGGAAAGGCTTGTCAGCATCCTGAAGGAACCCCGGCTTGGACCATCCTCTCATCTTTTATACAAATACTTTCCATATCTAGCAAAAGTCACATCTTACCCAAGTTTCACAATCCAACCTTGACAGAGCTGAAATGCAATCCTGTTTCTCCACTCTAGCCTGCCTGTCGACGTTTTTACTTTTATTCTTCAGTGAAAAAGGTGTTACAGACAATATCAATAAGATCTAGAAATGATACATGGGCATGAATAGCCCTTATTAAGAAAAAGTAGATTTTATTTAGGTAAAGTTTTAAAGGTATTGTTCATTACTTTTCAATAGGAAAAATGTCATTATTTCCCACAAACACTGTCATCTGAAATTACCTTACCCACTACTGAACCCATCATTCTGAAGAGAGATTATTTTATTGCCTTCAGAAATCTTCAAGTCTCAGGATTGGTGGGACAACTAACACAGATTTGATTTAATGATTTATTTCAGCATTCTTGCAGTTGTGTAATATTTTTCCATCTTAAAAGCTAACATGATAGCTTTTAAGTCCCAGGCCTTCAAGCTGCACAGTAATTAAATTTACATTGTCTTCAATTTATTTGGAAATTAACCTCCTTCCCACGGAGAAAGAGGTTGTGCTTTACCTCCCACTCAGTTTTATAAATCTTATTCTGCTGTGTAATTCTTTCTGCCTCTATCAATCCAAAAATCCTCCTAAATTCCAAAACATTGCCCTCCCCAAAATGTACTTTTTAAAAAGACACATTTCTGTGATGTTCCAGGTCATTCTCTGTTTTTCCCAAATTTAAGACAACACTTCCAGGAACTGACTTCATGATGATAAAGCAAACACAAACTAATTTCATATTCTATACAGCATGAAAACCAAGTACAACTGTCATGGGTTGGGATGTTCATTCCATTCCCAATTGGGAAACAAAGGCTAGGCCATAGGATCAAATATAAACTGTATTTCAATAGGATATTCAGAAGAGACACAGTAAGAGTTTTTCTAGGCATGGACAAGCATTGTCTTGAATTTCAACTTATCCAGGTGACAGAACCACAGAATCACAGAATCATTTAGGTTGGAAAAATCCTCCAATATCACAGAGTCCAAGCTGTGCCCAATCCCCACCTTGTCCCCAGCCCAGACCTCTGAGTGCCACGTCCAGGACTCCCCTGGACACCTGTAGGGATGGGAACTCCAAACTTCCTGGGCAACCCCTGCCAGTGCCTGAGCTTCCTTTCCATGGGGAAATTCCTGCTGATGCCCACCCTGCCCCTGCCCTGTGCCATCCTGGGGCCGTTCCCTCTCCTGCTGTCCCTGTTCCCTGGAGCACAGCCCGACCCCCCCTGGCTGTCCCCTCCTCTCAGGGAGTTGTGCAGAGCCACAAGGGCCCCCCTGAGCCTCCTCTGCTCCAGCCTGAGCCCCTGCCCAGCTCCCTCAGCCCCTGCTGGGGCTCCATTCCCTTCCCCAGCTCCCTCAGCCCCTGCTGGGGCTCCATTCCCTTCCCCAGCTCCCTCAGCCCCTCCTGGGGCTCCATTCCCTTCCCCAGCTCCCTCAGCCCCTGCTGGGGCTCCATTCCCTTCCCCAGCTCCCTCAGCCCCTGCCTGGGGCTCCATTCCCTTCCCCCACCCCCTTCTCCCTCAGCCCCTCAGCCTGTGGGCTCCATTCCCTTCCCAGCCCAGCCTCCCTCATCCCCGCCTCGCTGGGGCTCCATTCCCTTCCCCAGCTCCCTCAGCCCCTCCTGGGGCTCCATTCCCTTCCATCCCCAGCCCTCTGGGCCCTTCCTTCCCAGCTCCCTCCCCTTGGGGCTCCATTCCCTTCCCCAGCTCCCTTCCCTGCCCTGCACACGCTCCAGCCCCTCGGGCTCTCTCTTGTCCTGAGGGGCACAGAGCTGTCCCCCAGCACTGGAGGGGCCCCAGCAGTGCCAGCCCAGATCACAGATGAGCTTTCCCAACCCTGGTGTTGTAATCCAAAATCTTAATGCAAGGCCAAAACTATCCCAGATACTGAAGCAATTTGTAAATGTGAACAACTACACAGACAGTATAAAGATTCTCAAAGATAAAATCAAGATAATCATGGTATTTTACAATTAAGCCAAGTTGTAACAGAGTGATGAAGTAGAGAGTAGATAAATGGACAGGGAGGGGGACAGAAACCTGGCTAAACTCAAGGGGTCAGAGAGCTACAGTCAGCAGTACAAAGTCCAGCTGGAGCCCAGCCATAAGTGGTGCACCCCATGTGTTGATTCTGGAGGAGACTGTGGAGATGCTGTCAGGGCTGGAGCCCCTGTGCTCTGGAGGCAGGCTGGCAGAGCTGGGGGTGCTCAGGGGCACCAGAGAAGGCTGCAGGCAGAGCTGGGAGCCCCTGGCAGGGCCTGCAGGGGCTCCAGGAGAGCTGCAGAGGCCCTGGGGACAAGGGCTGCAGGGACAGCCCCCAGGGAATGGCTGCCAGTGCCAGAGGGCAGGCACAGCTGGGCTCTGGGGCAGGAATTGCTGTGGTGAGGCTGGGCAGGCCCTGGCACAGGGTGCCCAGAGCAGCTGGGGCTGCCCCTGCATCCCTGGCAGTGCCCAGGGCCAGGCTGCACAGGGCTGGGAGCACCCTGGGATGGTGGCAGGTGTCCCTCCCAGTGGAATAGAACAAGATGGGCTTTAAAGATCGCTTACAACCATTCTGGAATTCTGGGACAATGTCTTCCAACATCTCCATTGATGGCCCAGCTGGTGGGGCAGGCTGCAGCCTTGGCAACTTTGCAGGTGATATAGAACTGGGAGGAGAAGCTGATACACATGATGGTTGTTCTGCTGGAGGCATGAAGATAGGCTAGATAAACACTCCAAGAGAAACCTTGTGAAGCTATGAAGGGATTTATCAGATCCTGGGTGTTGAGGGTGCACCAGATACAAAGGAGCTTTGCAGCAAGGGCCTCCAGGATCCTGGGGAAGATGGAATTGAAGGTACACCAGCAACTGACCCTCACAGCAAAGAAAGCCCTGGGCACCTTGGGCTGCCTGAGGCAGAAAGAGCACTGCCAGCCCACTGAGAGGTGATCCCCCCTCTCTGCTCAAGAGAAGCCTCACCTGCAGCACTGAGCTCCCAGCAACAGGGACTTGCACACTGCAGCAGGTCCGACAAAGCACCACAAGGATGATGGAGGGACTGGAGCCTCTGACATGCAAAGAGAAGCTGAGAGCTTAGCCTGGGGAACAAAAGGCTCATGGGTGTCTCAGAACCTACAAATATCTGATAGATGATGAGGTGGTCTTAGGTCATAGGTAGGACTTGATGATCTCAAAGGTCTTTTCCAATCTAGATGATTCTGTGATTCTGATGGGAAGGTCTAGAGATGATGAAGCCAGACACACTGGTGCCCAGAGAAAGGACAAAAGGAAATGGACACAAGTTGAAATACAGGAAATTGCATTTAACTGTAAGAGAAAAACCACAAGTTACTCAGAGAGCTTGTGGAGTCACCATCCTTGGAGATATTAGACACCAACTGGATGTAGCCTTGGGCATACAGCTCTTGGTGATTCTGCCCTTGAACACAACAATCTCCAAAGATGCTTCCTAACCAGGCACTTTGATGATTCCCTGAAATCACTGAGCACAAACATTGAGCACAACTCAATAAACAACAAAAAGCAAGGAAAACTGCCTGCTGGGAATGAGCACCAACTCAATGTAGAAACCCTTAAAGCCACAACTGCCCTACAAAGCACTCTGGGAAATACAGAAAACATACTTCAGGGTAAAATCCTGCAGCAGCAAGAGGAAAGCTTGTTGATTACTTACAAGAATGCAGTGCCAGAAAGATCTGATTTTATTTATTAGGTTGGGAGTTCTTTATAATTTCCAATTTTTAATTTTTGCTGAGTGAACGCCACTCTAAAAGCAAGGACTTGCATCTTTTTTCACTCTGGTGAAAAGGAAAACATTGATGTTGAATTCCCTGAAAATCTTCTGCAAAACTGAGGAGCAATCACTTAATTTTCACCAATTGGAATTCAAAAATCCAACCACGCTACTGCTGACAGGCCCATTAGAGATCCAACTTACCATATCTTTTCCATAGAGATAAAATACCTTATCCATTTCTCCTTTTACTGCCAAAATCTAAAAAAAAAAAATCTATAAAACTAAATTTTCCTAATTTAAAGATATTCTGGTAACTAATACAGAATACAGGCAAAATAGTGAACATTATACCTAGAAGTATTTAAAGTAACCAAGTGCGCAAGGCAGGAACATTAAACAGGAACTTTAAAATCTTTCATTAGTTACATGTATTGAACCAGTTTTCAGCTAGGCTGACGCCCCAGAAAACTTTTCCAGCAGAAGAAAAGCCAAACGCTAATCACTGTCCTGGAGGTTACACTGGGGCTGCAGGATTAGTCATCTTTGGAAACCAGTTGTGGTTGTTCTTATTTTCCTCTCCCACTGTTTTTTCTGATGTGTGGCTGCTGCAGTGGGAGCATTCTCATCAATGTTTTCTCATAAATTCAGCTTACAAACACGAAACAACAAAACCACTTAAGAATAGCTCTCAGCCCCTACATCCTGCTGCAGAGTGGGGATCCAAAAACTCCTTACACAACTTAAATCAATCCTTTGGAGGATTGGAATAAAGAGCTGACTAAATCTTCCCCCAAGCCTCTCTCTGCATTTCTTGGTCAAATAGGCTGTGGTGAGGAAGGGCGATACCAAAATGTGAGAAGACATAACAATTCCTGTTTTCAGATGTTCCCAATAGAAGCCGGAAATGAAAAGAACAGAAGGACTCGTTCTTACAGTGCTATTAATTCCACAAATCTGGAATGGTTTGGGTCACTTAGGTCAGTGTGAATGGAACTGGATGCCCATTTCCAATTTTTCAGGCATTATATCGTCAATAAGCAGGTCAGCAACATTCCCTATTCCCTCCATTAAGCTCCTTTCCTCCCCATCCTGTTCCAGCCAGGTGGGGAGCCAGGCCAGGTCCACAGGACCCAGCAGCTCGAGGGCTCTGCCTCTGTTGTAATGTGCTTATGGTCCCTCACTGGTGGCACCTGCCTCTTTGATGGAGAATCACTGATTTAGATTCAACAGCTGGGCAGCTAGGAGAATACCCAAAACTACTTCAGAAGGAGAACCCATGAGCATGATGCTGCTAATCACTTATACTGTTAATCAAATTTTTTTTTTAAGATTTTTTTTTAATCAAAAGAAACCAAACTTTCCGAACTCATGCTATCCACAGCTGCAGTTAATTAGAAGAACAGAAACTCTCAGGTATTTTCACTAAGAAAATCTACAGCTCCTGCACAGAACATCTCTGCAGCACATATCACAACATCTGCTTTGAGACAATTTGGGATTACTGGGGAAAACCCTTGGTTTCACTATATAAGGTTTATCTCCTGGACTCATCACTTTTAAACTAACATACCAGCCCCACATCAGCAGACCACTCAAATATCCTCCTTATGCACAACATCCCACTGACCAAATTATGTTTCAAGTGAAAGCCTCCTATGAAGCTACGAGTATGTTGTGAGGTTTTCTCTTTTTTAACTGCCCTGTTGATTCTCGAGGTTATTGATTAAAAATAACTGCTGAACTAAAATTTTACATATTTTATGAAGTGGGACACTTTGCACCCAACATTAAAAGCATAAAACTTTAAACTTCTTATCCTCTAGTTAATAAAATTAACTTCTTGCTGCTTCTGTTCTTCAGAGTCCTTGATCAAAATTTAAAGTTTCCTTCATCACCACTATTCATATGTACAATTCGAATCCCTTAAGCTTATCTATCTCTGTCTCCAGGGGACACTTGCAAAGATGTTTGCTGCAGTGTTCTTCTTGTGAAGAAGGTTTACAAAGGTTTCCAAAACCTGTACTCAAGGTTTCCGAAGTTCTTTGAAATATTTTAGTACTGAGGGTACTGACCAGTTCCGAGTAGACACCCAGATCTCTCTCAGGATACCCATGTATGTGGGTTTAAACATTTAGTTCTCAACTGATATCAAGATGTAGATACTCCTACTTAAAAGGGGAAAAAATATATACATTCTGATGCTTCAGGAATTCTCACTGAAACATCTCAACCAAAATCATAAATTGTGACAACTCTAGCTGCAGTCAATAACTTTCTTTAATTTGACAAATTGGAAGACATTTTGGATCAGTAACACATGTTTGTTATTTTCTAAGTGAATAATTTTCTATATTTAGGCAATAATTAAATATTTTTCTGAGCTGCTTTCACTAGTCAAAGTTCATGCAATGCTGTTTGGGAAATCAAAACAGACATGAGTGCATCACCGGGATGGAGAAAGCCAAGAATACCTGCAGGGCACTCCCTGCTGCCAGTGGCAGTGACGTAAGGAAGCTGCTGGAGAGGTGCACCCAGGGAAGTTAGCTGAGACTACAGAGCACTGGATTTCAGCAAAGTATTTTAGTCTAAGGATAAAACTAGCTGACATGAGCATAAATTCCTTCTCTTTTCAGCTATAAGCTGTTTCAGTATATTCAGACTGACACGTGTTTTGTTAGCATTCTCCTGAACTTTTCAGGCAAGCTATGGCATTTTTCTCCTTTTACTCCCAAAACAATAGCTTATTTACATACTTACCAAAGAATAAGACACCCTCCCAGTGCTGATTAAATGCCAGACTTTACGTAAGAACGCAAAACCCCCAGACTCTGAACATACTGCTACAATGGAAATGCGTGAAAGTAATTTTGTTCCAGTTTCATCTCACGGGAATGTGGGCCCATAAGCATCCAATTAAAAATAATTCCAAGTGATCGAGATGTGTTTTAGCTTCACATGCTAATGTGGTAGAATGCGTCTAGAACATGCCTGTGATAGATTTTCACCAGGGTGGGAGGAATAAAGATTATTATAGAGAAAGAACATCACTCTTGTAATTTTTTCCCCTTCCAATTTCTTTCTTTGTACACAAGAAAGTAGAGTTTTGACAACCTGTGCTGTTTTGTACTATTTGGGTCAAATCACCTGGGGAAGCTGAGAAGATACTATTTTTAATTGGAAGATTCCAAATCAAAATGCAGCCTTTTAAAGCAATCTGTAAGGTAAACAAATGAACAAAATCCTGCATGGCAATCTGCCTGTAACTTCCATTTTTTTAAGCCAGAAGAAGCCACTTTGATCCACTCATTTGACACAAGCCATAGAAATTCCCTCAGCTACTTCCTTCTTCAAGTCCAATAGCTTTGGCTGGACTCGGACATATCTTTTAGGAGAACATCCAATCTCATTTAAAAATTCCAACCCAGGGAAATCCAGAGCCCTAGTTAAACTATTCCACTGACTCATACACCATGTAAAAAAGATAGACCAGTCTCAGCTGGGTTTGCTTTCCAGCTACTGGAGTGCATTGTACTTTTGCATAGGATCACAGGGACCCACCAGGATCATCCATTCCAGCTCCTGGCCCTGCACTGACACCCCAACAATTCCACCCTGGGAATTCCTGTCCAAACCCTCCTGGAGGCCTGGCAGCCTCGGGGCTGTGCCCATTCCCTGGGCAGTGCCAGCACCTCTGGGGAAGAGCCTTTCCCTGATCCCCAACCCAAACCTCCCCTGACATATCCTATTAAAGAGCCCCCTTATTGAAAGATTTATCTACCCTTAACCTTCCAAATAATTTAAGGAGTAAACTCATAAAAATGCCATAGAGTACTTCTGATTTCTTTCAAAGTCAACCTGGACCTTTTATCTTGTACCATGATCTGTGTGTGTGGAACTCCATCAGCTTTATGAAAATACACCTTGCTTTCATCAGAATTACACTTTCATATCGGCAATCTTTCCCCTCCACTGATCACTCCTTCCCTAAAAACTATTTTTGATACTTAATTTTAAATAGGGCAGGACTTAACAAATCTAGGCAGAGGGTTTCCACTAGACATGCACCCACTTGATATGCATCCAGTTAAACTGTATTTGAGACCTGCAAGCCAGGCAGTTCTTCACCCAATGAATACCCACAGCATTGATTTTATATCTCACTGGTTTCTTGATCATTATGCTGGGTAGTACAAAGATAAATAATCTGTAATAGAATTATTTATAAACAATTCTGCTCTGCCAAGTCACTCAATGTTGAGTGTAAAGTGATCCTTCCATAATAAACAGCTCCGAGCCTTCAATAAAATTATGAGCAGCTGACTAAAAATCACAATCACAAAGCAATAAAATATTAAATTATTTTCATTTGATGGACCTCTGACCTTCATTTTTTTTAATTCTATTTTTTCCCCTAAAGAAAAATTATTAAATGAGCTGGGTTTTGGGGAAATTATCCACACCAACGCAGCAGACAAAAAAAGCCTCATCTCCTGAGCTGTGCCCCCAGCTCAGAAACTGAGCCCCACAAACAATCTTGCATGGAAGCTCAGAGAATAGAGTTACCATAGAAATTTACAAGCCACTCTAGAGAAATCTCAGCATATGGGTATTAACAAACCAGCCTGAATCCTTGAAGAAATATTAATGCAGTTTGATTGTCCTTTTTTTTTCCTTTGTCAATTTTCACTTGTTCTTGCTTCTATTTACTTCTTAAGTGACTTAATAAAATTTTGTCAGCTGTTCCATGGTCTGCCTAAGACTGAAGTTTAAAATACACCATAACCACTGAACTTAATGACTACTGGTTGACTACTACAGCAACTCACAGCACTGGGTAGGCATGGGAAATAAAAAGTAAAACTATGCATATTAAACTCAGTAGGAAAAAAACCACCTTTGAGACTTCAGGTTAAACACAGGTAATGGCAGCAGTTAGAATTTATCAGCGGCACAGCATTAAGAATTAGAATTTATCAGTGGCACAGCATTAAGACAAAAATAAAATTGTTCATTGTCACAAAAATGTACCATTTCCAACTCAAACATTAAAGCCTGGAGAAATTATAACATATGTTTCAATAACAAGAAAAATTTCCCAGCCCACCCATAATGATATTCTCTGATAATGCAAAGACACTGCAGTCCCTGAATGGTACCAATCCCACTCCCATCAGCCTCTCAGCTTGGCAGGATACTGAGCAGAGATCACTGAATGGTGTTTGGGGGAACAGAAAGGAAAAAGAGAAGGAAAAAGATCATTGGTCAAATGCCAGCTTTGGAAGTAAGGTAGAATCTTTGCATTTGGTTTGGAAGAATCTTATTTAAGTGTCCTGCAGAAAAAGAATGTTTTTACTCAGTATTGTTGGGAAAAAAAAAAAAAAGAAAAAAGTTTGTTTGTTTTTGAAAAGTGTTTAAATCTATCAATTTTTACATTTATTGGAGAAATAAATTTTACTTTGGGGAAAAATATTTTAAACGATGCTATCTACCATTCCAAAAATAGTTTGCTGTAGTGATAAATGAAGTGAGGCTGGTTCTTCCCCATGACAGATCCAGATTCTGCCATCTTCATTACTCTACTTTTAATCCTGTGACAAATGTGGGGCCATTTATAAAAGCTTTGACAAGTTAAGCTCACAGTGAAGTAAGGACCAATGTTTGTCCTATTCCTGGAAGTGTTCCAGGCCAGGTTGGATGGGGCTTGGAGCAAGCCAAGAGATAGTGGATGGTGTCCCTGGTCCCTGGGAGGGGGTGGAATGGGATGAGCTTTGGGTTGGGATGAACCCAAAGCATTTAATGACTAAGCAAGGCTGATGTATTAACTATTTTACTTGCACTAACTTAGGGTGAGATTTTTACCAGTAACTGCCTAAAAACTCAATGGCAACAAATGCTCAGGATTATCAGAGCATTCACATCTGTCAAGCCCCATTTGAAAGAATACAAATTGCTGCACATCTCCACGTAGCATTAATCCACACAAAAGCTGTTTAAGGTTTGGTAATAAACATGTTTGCCTCATGTTTTTCCCCACCTTCCCTTCACAGTCTAAGGTCAAAGAAAATATGTGAGAGTTGCAAATATTTAAGCTGTTTTTGAGGATGATACCTAGACAACTTTCCTATATTGTCAGGTCAGTAACCAATACCAGGACACAGGACTGGGATCCAGGCCCCATGCCCCAGCACAGCTCACATTCCAAGGAAAAAGGAACTGGAAACTGGATAATAAATTCATGTTGGCTTTAAGCAGCACTTCAGCATCAGGTTGCTGCAACAGAACCATTTCTAGTAAATTAGCAGCATTTCTCAAAGCTAACCTCCAAGGCACTGATCCCACTAAGGCAGCACATTCTTAAATGAATGTAATTGCATAATTCCATTGACTCTGATGGCATGGGAGAAGGATGGCTGCAAAGTTCATTCTCCAAAGGCTTCAGACAATGTGCCAGAACACTTCTGAAAGGCAGCATTACAATCTTATTAGATACATTTAGCTGTTTAAACAAACCCAGCGTTAAGTAATAAAAGATAAGCAAAATGGGTAAGCTGAATGTCAATTTGATATTGTATTTCTTGGTCTTTTTCTTCTAGGAAAAAATCTCCTAATTTAAATTAATCCATAATAAATTTTACCTCTGCTACTTTAAGACATATTTACCCAATTTAAAAGACTCCGAAAAATTTTATTTCCTGCTTTCATGCTAAGTGTCAAGCTCACTATGAAACTAAAACTGTCCATAATTTGTTCAGCATCCCAGAACTAATCACTGCTTGTTAGCTGCCTCTTTGCTAGTACATGCACTAAGCCAGACTGCCTTCAAAAGCAATTTTCCTGAGCTTGACTGCAACCCAAAGAGGTTTAAAACAAAACAGGAACACACACGAGCTTTCAAACATCACACGATGAATATGAAATGCAAAAGGAAACAGTAATAGTGGCAAACATATCTCACATCAAAAAGCACAGTTGCTGCAATAAAAAATACACAGCACAGTCACAACAGAATTATTAGATATTAGGAATTTCACATTACAAACCCAGGCTCAATATTTATGCCATGCTAATGCTGTGCATAATAAAATGGGTATTGTATCCACTGTGTTTCTAGAATTTGCAAGAGACCAAATGTAACACTGGCAATAAATCCCAATGAAAGCTGCCTGGAAAACTGGTGCTGTGGGCTTGCTCCCTTTGGGATAGCAAAATATGTGCTATTTTGCATTCTCTCCTCCCTGTTTTAACCAGTGTTGGCTGTCCAGTAAGTGTGGGGTGTGGTGTGCCTGTGTGACACATCACCACCGGGACTTTACACACATCCATGGTACACTGCAAACCTTAGAAACACAAAATGGCTTGACTTGGAAGGGACCTGAAGGACCATGTATTACACCCCTGCCATGTGCAGGGACACCTGCCACCATCCCAGGGTGCTCCCAGCCCTGTGCAGCCTGGCCCTGGGCACTGCCAGGGATGCAGGGGCAGCCCCAGCTGCTCTGGGCACCCTGTGCCAGGGCCTGCCCAGCCTCAGCCACAGCAATTCCTGCCCCAGAGCCCAGCTGTGCCTGCCCTCTGGCACTGGCAGCCATTCCCTGGGGGCTGTCCCTGCAGCCCTTGTCCCCAGGGCCTCTGCAGCTCTCCTGGAGCCCCTGCAGGCCCTGCCAGGGGCTCCCAGCTCTGCCTGCAGCCTTCTCTGGTGCCCCTGAGCACCCCCAGCTCTGCCAGCCTGCCTCCAGAGAACAGGGGCTCCAGCCCTGACAGCATCTCCGTGGCCTCCTCTGGGCTGCCTCCAGCAGCTCCACGTCCTTGTGCTCTTGGAGCCAGGGCTGGGGCAGCTCTGCAGGTGGGCTCTCACCTGAACACAGGGGCAGAATCCCCTGCCCTGCTGCCCGCGCTGCTTCTGAACATGTTTAATCCAAACATTAATATATTTGCGCATAAAATCTATGAAAATAGTAATGAAAACTGTAATTCTTTGATAAGTACCAAGGCAGACATCACCATCTGTGGGTATCAGAGCAGTGTTAGAGATCTGCTGCTCAGGGCTAAATTTTATATTCTTTGCCAGGAATACTGGGTGGGGGCTGGTCATATATAAATCACCATATTTAATTATCCTCTGCCTTTAGTAATTTATAAATTCCACCTCTTCTCTAAACAGGCTGATCACACAATAAAACACTGTAGTTCTTAATGCAGGATGGATGCAGGGATTCACACAAAAAACTTTTGGCACCTCAATTGTGCTGTTGTATTCGATGCCACTTCCAGACTTAGGCAAATTTCCTAAGCATACAGCTTCTCTAATAATCCAATATCAAAACAATAGAGAATTAGCCATAAAAAAACTGCTACCTCTATATTTTTACAGCAGCAATTTCTATTTCAAATCCTCTGTTCTCCTCCAATCTCAGAAAAAGATGGCCTGCAATGAAAACCTGAGATTTTACAATCTCCGAAATTGATGTACTCTAATGTATCTCAACTGATGCATAAGCCCCATTTCAGAAAGTGATACCAGTAACAAATTTCTCCACCAGTTTTGCTACCAGGAATAACTTGATGAATGTTTTTGCTCTAAAAACTTCACAAGCTTGTTACATGAAAACACATACAGTGTTATCAGTGCTTATTTTCATCCACTTTCAGCCTGAAAGATGCAATATCCATGGAGAAGCACTCAGTCTCCCAAGGATGATTTTGTCAGCTTAATGTGTAGTGCTGTTGCTGTACAGAATTACCAAAATTTCATGGAAACAAGCTGGGAGAATTACACTATTTCTTTTACATTTTCAGGACATCGTTCTTACATGTAAAACATTACATCTTAAAGAAGATTGTAGTGTAGACTGCACTTATTATTAGTATTCGTTTTTAAATAAGCCTTTGAAATCTCAGGCTTTTGACTACTTTAATACCATATATCCCTGTTCCAAATTAATCTGGAGAATGCCCCTGGGACAGCTAGATTTTCATCTCCTGTTGAGATCTTCAGAGTAATTCTCCATCATTATGTACTACTATAAATTTTTTCTTTTGTACAAAAAGAGCTATTTCAGCTTGCATGCCGTATTTTCTTCCCTTGACAATCAAGCTGGTTTTACTTATGTTTACTGTGTGGTCTCTTGCTATTGTATGCTGGCTTAGCTGGGAAGCTGCATTTCCACCCTGGACGCTTTCCATGTTCTGATCAATTTTGTCACGCAATTTTTTCCTTGTTTTCCCAAAGCTTCTAGGATCTAGGTTAACATATTTAATTATCCACAGCACCAACAATGAAATAGTAAAGCTTAAATTTTTACTTAGAGTAAACAGCTAAGAGAAATCCTTTGGGTATGGCAAGTAGGACTTACTCTTAAATTCACCCTTTTTCTGCAGTTTCTGTAAAGCATTTATAATTCTCTATCACGAGCAAGGATTTGGGGCTGATGGATTCTCATGATTCTTATGCTGTGTAATTAAAAGTGATCAGGCATACAAAAAAAAGAGAGATCTTTCTTAATTGTCTCACGTAACAAAAAACAGAAGAGGAAATGGACTCAACTTGTGTCAGGGGAAGTTTAGGTTGGATATTGGGAAAAATTTCTTAACCCCAGGGGTGGCCAGGCACTGGCACAGTAGCCCAGGGCAGTGGTGGAGTTCCCATCCCTGGAGGGATTTAGAAGTTGGATGTGGCACTTGGGGACATGGGTCAGTGGTGGGCTGGGCAGTGCTGGGGAGTGGTTGGACTCAATGATCTTGGATGGCTTTTCCAGCACAAACAATCCTGTGATTAACTGCCACAAAAAGTTCCTGAACTTCAGACAAAAGCCCTATCATCTCTACTCTTGAAAAGCCAATTATATAGACAACATTACAAATAAAACAATAGGTTGTCAAGGAAGTCTAGACACTTGCATGTAAGACAACTTAAATCTCTGCACCAATTCCAAACTATGCAACTGCAATGGAAGTTTTGTGAATCACAGCTCATGTTCTTATGTCAAGGCTTTGGAAATGGATTAAAATATTTTAACACGAAAAAGTACTTAAAGCTTCCAAAGGCCAAAGAATTTGTATTCTAAATTTAAAAAGACAAACCCAAACCATTACTAGACTCCCATTTCTAACACACGTTTTAGAACATACATCAAGAATGCCATAAAGACACAAGCCATCCCCTTAGAAACTAAAATTATTCATCAGTTAACTGAAAACATGCACAGATCAGTCACAGGGCATGCAGCATGCAGTAAATGGAGAGCAGAGGTTAATAACCTGGAAGCATAGGATCTGAGAATGTGAGAACAAGTTAAAGACAAGAGTTCCTCTCCATTGTCACTGAGGGTCGAGAAGCAATGCTGCAGCGTAGAGCAGTGGGAGTGGGGGAAATACAGTTTGTCCAAGACATACACATATCTCCGCAAGTGGCGGCAGGTATAACTGAAAGACAAGGGTAGAGGGAGACAAAACAGAAAAAAGAGGTGTTTTCCTTTAAGAAAGCTAAGTCATGGTTTAACATCCCTGGCTTTTGTGCCAAGAGCCAATGGAAGATGCCAAGAAAGCAATGGAGCGGTTTGACACAAAACAACAGTTTCAAGAAACAGAGGGATCTGCTTGCCCTCGTGACCACACTCCGGTTCTGTCACTGCTGCATGGGGAATTCGCCCAGTCTCACACATTAGACACAAGAATTTGGGCTTCTGTTGGGTGTGTATGTGTCATTTCTCTCCCTCCTCCCCCTCCCCTTTTCTTCTTGGTATCATCTTAAGAAAAGTTTTATCTCTCTCTCAAGATGCCCAAAAATTTTAAGTGCAAGAGACTGGCCCCCCGTTTACAAAGGTTACCTTTAAAAAAAACCCTAAGAATGTTCATAAAATTTAACTGCCTTCCACAAAAACTGACAGTTGACTTAAAGGGGAAAAAAAATCACAAAGAATTATTGATCTGTGTGAACTGTTCTTGCAGCCCAGGATTTCAGTAGTAGAGCATTCCTGTATTTAGTTCCAGTTGCTCAAATATGATGCTTAACCATAACAGAGTTACTCAATTAAGACCTGGCCAGCTTTTCCACAAAGAACTACAGTCACTTCTATGAACTACAGAGCAAGCAATAAAACATTTAAAATTGATATTAAGCAACCCTGAATGCACCTGAATAAGAGATATATTGCCTATGCACAGGATGTCCTACCATTCATAATGAAAAGGAAAATAAATTCACTACCATAGTTCACCTGCAACAAACTGCATCACTGGAAAACTCAGAGGCACATAGAAAATATAACCTCAACCACCTTTTATTACAGGGTTTGTATAGAAAATACTTCACTGCATAATGGCCAGGTTGTGCCAAGTATGACGATGTGATATGATGATGTGATTCAGTGATCTTACAGCTGGACTGGGTAATCCTGGAGATCTTTTCCAACCTTAATGACTCTGTGATTCTAAGTTGTCCAGAAAGTGTTTTAACCAGCCTAATATACAGTGAGACAAAAAAGTCAGCTCATGATGGTCCTACCAGGCTCTGCTGTCCTCATTTGCAGCCAGGGGACATGGCTCTCTCCAGGACAGATGTACCCACAGAGTGCTAAACTGGGAAAGTTTCCCATGGAGATTTATGAAATCAAATCTCTTTTGCTGACTTTGGCAAGAACTAACAACACCTAACTCTAGGCTCCAGCATTCTTACCAAATCAAAAAACCCCATTGTTTCATGGCTTCATAGGTGGAAAATTGGCCCAGGGGTCATACACCCAACCGCCTGCATTTCACAGGCCAGTGTCTCTCTAAATCCATACCTGACACATCACGTGTGGCTGAAACATTCTTTCCAGAGACAAAATCATTTGTGTACCTTAGGCAAAAAACAAGACAAAAAGGAGTGCCATCAACAGTTAATTGGTACAGTCAGTGGGGCTCTAAGCCCAAGGCTGTATCAAAACCAACACCTCCCTCTGCTCTGCTTTAAACAACTACTGCTCACTACTGGGTTAAGTCAGTCCTATCTTTGCTCTGGAAGTTTAATAACACAGGATCCTTTATGGCACTTAATTTGCAGATATAATTTTCAGGAGATCAAGAAGGATGCAATTTCCTAACTTTCATGCCTTTTCTGCTTTCCTGACCACAGCATGTTGAGAGCAAGGCAGGCTATTCTATTCACTCCATAGGCCAGGGATGGACAAGATAAAGAGTATACAGGGTCCCATACTAAAGATAACCCTCAACCCACAAGTCTTCCCTTCCAGCTATCCAGAGAGGCCACATATTGTTTTCCAAAACCAGAATCAAGAGCATAATTTAGAATGATGGTGCTTAGAAGATCCAAAATGGTTCTAAGTCCACTGCTACCATTTACTGTGTTTAACCAGGCCTCCTATAGAAAACTCTTTCCAGCCATTCAATTTTGTTAGATTTAGCAAGAAATTGAACAGGTCTTCCACTACAGAATCCCAGGACGGTTCAGGTTGGAAAGGACTTAAAGCCCATCCAGTGCCACCCCCTGCCATGTGCAGGGACACCTGCCACCATCCCAGGTGCTCCCAGCCCGTGCCCAGCCTGGCCCTGGGCACTGCCAGGGATGCAGGGGCAGCCCCAGCTGCTCTGGGCACCCTGTGCCAGGGCCTGCCCAGCCTCAGCCACAGCAATTCCTGCCCCAGAGCCCAGCTGTGCCTGCCCTCTGGCACTGGCAGCCATTCCCTGGGGGCTGTCCCTGCAGCCCTTGTCCCCAGGGCCTCTGCAGCTCTCCTGGAGCCCCTGCAGGCCCTGCCAGGGGCTCCCAGCTCTGCCTGCAGCCTTCTCTGGTGCCCCTGAGCACCCCCAGCTCTGCCAGCCTGCCTCCAAAGGGAAAGTGGTCACAGCTGTCTTTGACCCCTGTCACTCTCCATAGATGGGAAGAACAAGAGCCCATAATCACCACCACCGTACTTAGGCTTAACTGACCAACTGGGTGAGGCCACAGCATGGGGAGGAGGAGGAGAAGCTTCCCCAAAACATCACCCAGAGGTTCTGGAGCCACACACAGGGTGACAGGGCCAGCAGCACTGCCCTCCATAGGCAATTCCTATTTTCAAAGCAGAACTTGTCTATTGGGAAGTTTGATGTTAAAACCCACACCAAGAACAATGCAATCCCATAACTCTGTGGCTCTTCACAGCCACCTCGACCAGCAGAAATTACATCAGATTGAAGACTAAACATTTCTATTATTAAATCCTCTAAAGTAAATCAGAATAAAATTAAGGCTTTAGAGCAGAGTTCCTTTAAGACCATGTACATTAAGAGACATAGACATCAATTTTCACTGACTACTTGTGAGTTTGAAATAAGCTTCTTCGATCCAGCAGAAATGAGCTTTCCAGCTCCAACTACTTTTACTATGTTACTGAAATTTTTGTTTTCTGCATGTTTTAGGGGGCAGATTTCTTTTATTTGATAGCAAAAGTTGATGTTCAACTACCAAGTAGTACTGAAATTTTTGAAAAAGCACTACTGCAAAAAATAAAGACTATCATATTTCATTTATTTGGGGTGAGTGGGTGGGTATGTGTGTGTCTCTGTGTCTGTGCTATTTAGGTACCCTGTTTACCTGGAGGACAAAACTGTAGCTCACACTGTACTAAAATCCCACTTCAAAAAACTGTAATTCCCCCACATAAAAAGCCAAAGATCAACAATTTGAATTCTGATATGACAACATGACAGTGTCCATATCTAAAAGCTAAAAGGCATAGGAGTGCCCTGTTACCAAACCCTATCAGGGAAATTAGGGATTTGAATTACCCCAATCAAAAAAAGCTATATTAAAAAAAAAAAAAGCTATTTTTTATAAAAATATGTTATATTCATATATAACAGTAAGTGATCACTCTCTCTATTTAAGGTAATGAAAATAACAAAACTTCTCTCTTGCCTTCTCACTACACAAAAATACACAGTGACATTCAATAGAAGTTTAAATTTATGAAAAAAAATCCCATATGTTCCACTAAAACTTCAAGTCATTCATGTTCTTTGTCTTTAATAGCCACAAAACCCACAGAACACAAAACTTTCAAATCCAAAGCAACAGAGGTCAGCATTAGTATTTTGGAGATTAACATGCCAAGATCCTTTCTGTCTGGTATTCCCCATCTCTCATACTGGCTCAGCTGGGACTCCCTGGGATTACAGACTATCAGTTGGAAGGAAATGTAAATATGGAAACCCAATAACATCTTTAAGATAAGAGAAGATGATCAAAACTGACAGGCATCACAGCAAAGCACCAAATCCAGTCGTTATGAAGTCAGAAAGTTGCATTTAGAAGGCTCCAAGGATTTAATTCCATAGGTATTTTTATAGGTTTATTGTTTGCTTTTTATTTCTCTGCTACACATTGAGGGTGGAGAATTGAAAGAGACAAAAATTGAACAAAACACCAAAGCCACCATCAAAAATGCTCACTTGCTAACCATAAATAATGTGAATTTTGGTATAAAAATATACCTAAAGTAATTTGATACTGTAAGAGACAGCAGAGAGAACCTGACATCTGCAAAGAAGCCAGTAAACTACCTGCTACTTGACAATTATTTTTTATTCATGTTTCTGGCATCCATTAGTAATTCCTTCCCTGATCCTGGCACTGTCTAATTTTGCCTGGCAGCTGGTATAAATTGAGAAGGCAGGGAGGAAGCTGCAGTATTGGCTGGCAAATAAAAAAAAAAATAGAGAAAAGAGAAAAAAAAAGGAAAAAACCCCAAACAAACCATATTAGTCAGACATACCAACCTTCTAGAAAAAGAAAAAAAAGAAGTGAATTTGCTCACAGGGATAATTGGTCCTGCTTTTAACTCTCCCCAACTTCTGAGTTGTCCTTTGCTCTGCCACCCTGCAAGGGCAGCCTGTTCTCATCAAGAGGTGAATGCTTTCATCTGAATGAAGTGAGAATATTCTCACCCATTTATCCCAATCTTCTGTAATCCTGGAGCTCTGGTCATCTGCCTGTGAGTTTTTTAAATTTGGCTGAACCAGAAGTAGTTAAAATGAAGGCTGAGACCCTCTACTGTACTCACTTCTCACTGCATAGGGGAAACGTAATTCCTACATGCATATAAAAATTAACCCAGTATATCTATGTTTATTTGCAATTAAGTGCAGATTTGATGACTGCAGAGAAAGTTTTCTTTCCTTCTTCTTACCCCAATCAGTAAAGGCATTCTGATGACAGCAGATAACCAGAACATCGAAGACACACTTTAAAATCTATGGGAGTTTTACGTAGCAAGCCAGAAGGAAGGTGGAGGTTTCCACGTGAATAGAAGAGAATATTTTCAGTAGGAAGGGACCTACAATGACTTTCTAGTCCAACTGCCTGACCTGTTCAGGGATGACCAAATTAAAGCATGCTAAAGACACTGGCAGGGTGCCCAGAGCAGCTGGGGCTGCTCCTGGATCCCTGGAAGTGTCCAGGGCCAGGCTGGACAGGGCTGGGAGCACCCTGGGAGGTGTCCCTGCCCATGACAGGAGATTGAAACGATGTAAGACTAAAGGTCCCTTCCAAACCAAACCATTCTGGGATTCCATGATGGACCACCTTTCCAGGAAGGCTTTTCCAGGGTTTGACCACCCTCTCCATAAAGAAATGCTTCCTAATGTCCAGTCTGAACATCCCCTGGGCAGTTTTGAACCATTCCCACACATCCTATCACTAGATCCCAGGGAGAAGAGGTGACTCCCACTTAGGAAGCTGCTGCAGGGAGCAATGAGGTTGTGCCTCATCCTCCATCTCTCCAAACTAGGCCAGCCCAGACTCTTTAGCTGCTCCTCACAGGACATTCCTTCCAGCCCTTTCACCAGCTTTGCTGCCTTTCTCTGGATACATCCAAGGACTTTCACATCCTTCTCAGGTGGTGTGTCCTGAACTGCACACAGTGCCTGAGATGACACTGCAACAATGCTGAGCAAGGTGGGATAATCCCCTCCCTTGTCCAACGGGTTTTCCTGTATTTGATGCATGCCAGAATGCAGTTTTCCCTCTGGGAATGCCAGGGCACAGAAGGATGTCACAGGATGTGACAGGATTTCGCTGTGATATCTTCCTGCAGCTTTAATTATCCCCCTGATCAACTGGAAGCCCTCCAAGCACTTTGTGTGAAACCAGCAGATAGTCCAAACCAACAAATAAATAAGACTTTGCTAAAGATTCTCCCAAAGTTTATCCTAAAATTTCAACATCCTAATCGGCCACAGCAATTATTTTGGTTTAGGTGATAATATCACTTCCAATATTTAACTCAAATTCCACATTAATTCAGAAAGTGTACATAAGGCTACAGACACAGACTAAACACCTAGGGAAAAAAGAGCTTGAAAATAAGAACTGCGGAAATTCATTATAAGTTTACACCCATTTTTTCATCCAAAATTTAAGTCTCGAACAAGACAACAGCACTACACAAAACATGCAAGGCCACTTACATCCTTATTTGTTTAAAATAGAAAGCTGATATTTTCTCTAGTGAAATCAACTGTTATTTTAAAATAAATGTATCAAAGGGAAAAATGTAAACAGCACCAGGCAAACATCTTAAGAACACAGAAAGGAAGCAAATTGGGCAGAGTATAGAAAAGTGGTATAAAATCAGTGTTCACTAACCCCTCTGCAAATACAACCTAGGCTGAAACAGCATATACAGGATTCAAAAGAAAAATTTCCAGTGTTAAAGTTTAAGTAATTGTTATTCATAATCTTACTCTTGGTGCATGCCAGATTTTATGAGTGCTATAAATCTTTAACGTTATTGAGAAAAAGAAAGGTCTTGAAGACATACATGCCATGTGTATTAGCTCAGAGAAACTAGATTAATCTGCAGCAATAAAAAAAGCCAATTCTGCTAAGCCTGATTAAATATTTAGGTCATATTGTTTCTGCAGCAGAATTTGAAAAATGCATAGCAAATAACATCTTTCCCTGAGCTTGAAGACTTAATCACTGTATTTTCAAAAGGCAGTTATGTTACAACACGACTCTACAGGAAAGCCAATATGAAAGTCTTTAAAATGATGAAAGTATAAGTTAATTAAACTAGCACATGTTAGTCAACACACCAAACTACCTCTGTACACGTGGGCAGAACGTCACGACATGCAGTGAACGTTTTATTACTGTTGATGTTTGATAACTTGTTTTCTAGGAAGTCCTATTAGTCACTACTCCTCTGTTCCCAAAGACAAACCCAACCAAAATACATTCTGTACTCAAACACCAAATATAAGACAACAACAACTTTTTAGATCATCCACTCCATGAGAATTGATGTTCTATTCTGCCTAAAATATCACCAATTAATATTCTTTCATAAGGCATAAAGAGCTGAAAAGCAAATCATTTCTCTGCCTATATCAAGGCCTGGTTGGACAGGGCTTGGAGCAATCTGGTCTAGTGGAAAGTGTCCCTGCCCATGGCAGGAGGAATGGAATTAAATGATTTTTAAGATCCCTTCCTACCATGGCCCAGACTAGGATTCTGTGATTCTTGCATCAGTAAAATACACCATATACATTATGCAAAACTAGACTTTTGGATTGAAGCTTTCATTTCTGTTTAGTACATTGCCACATGATGAACTATGGTCCTGATAGAACCACAGCAGAAATCTAACTACCTATTTGTTTTTCAGTACCAAGAAAGTTTTGAAAGATCGACATGCCCATGTTCATGGAAGGATGTTCTGGGCTTCTCTGGGGCAAGTTTCTGCCACTGTGGTGTTAGCACAATTAAACTGCTTAGGAAATTCCTCATTTTTCATACAGTTTAAGCATTTTTGAATTAATATTCTTACATTAGAATAAAAATTAAGATCAAAGAGGCCTTAGGGGGCCTCTATCCCAACCTTCTGCTCAAAGCAGGGTTAAGTTGTATCCACACCTGAGCAGGGGTTTATCTGGTTGAGCCTCAGAAGCCTCCAGGGAGAAAGACTCTACAACTTCCCTCTGCTGCTGTGGCAATTCTGCCATGACCATGAAAAATTGCATTCTTCCCTCAACCTGGAACCTCCTGACCATTCTCTCTCATCTTCCTGCCACATGCTTCTGTATAAAGAGCCTGGCTCCATCTCCTTAGCAGTATTCTCATACACATGGGAATGCTGCTCATCCTTTCTTTGAAGCTCCTGCTGTAGTCTTGCCCCAAAGCCTTCTCTCTCCAGGCTAAACAAGCTAAACTCAGCCCACCTTCCCACACCAGCTCCCAGCCATCACATGGCCCTACAGAACTCCCTGAAGACTGCCAGCCCCTCTGCTATGTCTAGGGGCCCAAAACCTGGATGCAGTTTTCCAGATGTGATCCAATACAGTGGTCTTGCACAGGCACAAGTCAACATGCATGGAACTCCTGGGTGTGTGTTACAAGGTCCTGTGGACATGGATATGTCAGTTCTCAAGTAATCTTGACTTGATACTTCTCCACTGCTGGCACTTTCCTTCCTCCCTGATGCCTACCTATTGCCCACTTCTAAGTAACATTCTCATAAACTTCTAAAAATACTTAATTCCTGCAGGCCTTCTTTTCAGATACAAGTATCCCTAAATTTATGTCTTACATCATAAGCGATGACAGGATTTTAAATTACATTACTGCAAAACAGCAGTTTGACAGCAAGGGGTCAAAGGTGCCATAACAACACAGAAAAGGATGAAAATTATTTAAATGCCTAAAAAGCGATTATTTGTGATAATGTGTCACAGATGTTAAGTTCCCATGCCCTGAAGCAGCACTCTGTCACAATACTGGCCAAATGTACACAACAGGCTTATGTGAGGAGTATTATCTTTATGCATGAAAGTATTTATAGAGAAGGAGGGCAAGAAAATCAAAGCCAAACAAGTTCTGGAGATGTCTGATAGACTGAAAACAAAATGAGAAATATATGAGAATCTTCTACAGAAAGGCCAAATTACTTCTATACAGATGACGTTCTATCAGAAAGAACAAAAGGATTTATATATTAAAAGCAGACAGAAATAACTGATGACCCATAAGCAAAAAAGATATAAAAGAGCTCGGAGGAATTGTCTATTCAGTTCTGATGTTTCAGACAAAGGCAAAGGCTTTAATCACCCAGATGCACTGGTTACTTGGAAGGCACATATCCCTGGCAGCTTAAGAGATGCTACTATGGGAATGTTGTTTTGGAAATCTCCTGTGGTTTTATCCTTTGGCTAGACACTTGTGATAATTCACAGGCTCTGATGGGATTACAGAGATGCTACGACACCCTCATTAACACAGGCATTTGCATCTCTGTCTGCCTGAACCTGGAAAATCCTGTGAGGAGACAGCGGCAAGAGACGGCACAGAACCGAGGGGAGCGGTGTCTGAGCCCTGCTGCCTCCCCTACCATATATCCATCCATCCATCCTTCCCTCCATCCATCATCCATCCATCCATCCATCCATCCATCCATCCATCCTCCTCCTCATCCATCCATCATCCATCCATCCATCATCCATCATCCATCCATCCATCCATCCATCCATCCATCCATCCATCCATCCATCCATCATCCATCCATCCATCCATCCATCCCCATCCATCCATCCCCATCCATCCATCCATCCATCATCCATCCATCCATCCATCATCCATCCATCCATCCATCATCTATCCATCCATCATCCATCCATCCCCATCCATCCATCCATACATACATCCTTCCCTCCATCCATCATCCATCCATCCCATCATCCATCCATCCATCCATCCATCCATCCATCCATCCATCATCCATCCATCCATCCATCCATCCATCCATCCATCACATCCATCCATCCATCATCCATCCATCCATCCATCACATCCATCATCCCGTCCATCCATCCATCCATCCATCATCTGTCCATACCATCCATCCATCCATCCATCCATCCATCCATCCATCCATCCATCCATCCATCCATCCATCCATCCATCCATCATCCGTCCATCCATCCATCATCCGTCCATCCATCCACCATCCATCCATCCATCCACCATCCATCCATCCATCATCCATCCACCCATCCATCCATCCATCCATCATCCGTCCATCCATCCATCCATCCATCCATCCATCCATCCATCCATCCATCCATCCATCCATATCCATCCATCCATCCATCCATCACATCCTGCTAACTGGGGCATTTGGAGACAGATGCCAGCACACAACCAACTAGTGACAGGCGTGTGCCTCTACACAACTTCGCAGTGAATTTGTTTATTCATTACAAAACTAAGTGCACTTGCTTTACCTGAAAGCCTGTTATTTCCTAAAATCACTGAAGGCCATTATCGTTAAATAGGCTGAGTCATTCAATGGTTATGAAGACCTGCTGCACATTAAAGTTGTTAAATCATGATTCTTTTGCCTGTACCTATAGTTACACCCTCCATTTACAAATGTCAGGTGATTCAATGTGCAATATTGTCTTTGAGAGCCACAAAACTGCCTGTGAAAATAAATAGTGATAGGAAATACCTCATTTTGAATACCGAAGAGACTCAGAAAATTTCATAAACTTATTTTCTATTCCCAAAATCCATTAGAAAGCCTATTTGAAAGTCCTCACTGAAGTGTGGTGTCTGAATGAACTGAAAATTTCCATGTGTAGTGGAAAGGAAAGTTTTCAGGAGGCATTTGGAGGGCACTGGCATGGGTCAGCTGGGTATTACACAGCCCTGCTTCCCTCCCTGCAGCCACTCATCCTGTCTTCACACAAGTGGAGAAGGACATTAGTTCACTGCAGTGCAGAACTGGAAAAATACTAGATGTATATAATGACATCAGTTAAAATGTGAAATAAGCAGCAGCCTGACAAGGAAAAAAATATGTAATTAATGCTATATTTTTGGCTACAGTTTTGTTCCATACTAATGTTTACTTAGAACCATTTTAGTTTGTCAGATAAATCCTTAAAAGTTCATTATTCATTTCTTTAGATCACACTGCACAGTTTTTTCCAAAGAGAAAATTTCTAAAAAGGAAAGAGTACATGTTGTATCAGAATAAAGCACTAATGAGCCAAATACCCTGCAACTGAGGACAAATTACAGGTTGAAGCAAGTCATTATCTTGAGTCACCTCTATTTCTGTTAAGGAACACAGTCCCATAAATATGGTCCATTCAAAACAAACAGAAGACAAGACTACAGTTTCTAGGATTCAAATAAAATGGCAAATAATCGTTGCTAAAAGACTACCAGAATTCCCTTGGTTTTTTAAATCTCAGAAAAATCTTATACAGGACAACTTCTTGGTTAAAACAGTCACTTTATAACACAAAAGCTGTAAGGATCACATCTAGATATCTCTAACATCCCTCCCAACCCAAATCAACTTTATGACCCCCATATCATACTTCCAAATCCCAAATAATACAGTGGGACACAACCCAGCAAACATTTCAATGGCCTTAACATTTATTCCAGCTAAAAGGAATCAAAATTGCATTGGCAGGACTAGAATCATCCTACTTGTTTTCTCATTTCTGCTTCCTGTAGCGATTAAACATGCAGAAAACTTAAGTGACACAACTTAGAACGACCTTGGTCTACTCTGCAAATCCATCTGTAAAACAACACTGGAAGTCTATTGCAAAAATAGTTATTTCTCTACCATTTGCCTCAGATATTTTTTCTTCTGTATCAGAAGAGATTCACAAGATCAACAGTTTCAAGGTTCCACCAAAAAGAGAAAAGTTTATTTCTCCAGTTTGAACATTATATCAAGTTATACAGTTTCCAAATAATATGTGTATGTGGCACAGTAACAACGAAAGGGCCATTCCTAATAATTAAAGATATCACAATGGGGCATTCTCCCTCCTAATTCCAGCTCTGTGTGATACATGTGATGCTCTGGATGCCCTGAATCAGGGATCAAAGCCTCAACACCCCTCAGTTCTATGCTGATTTGAATCACACATCCTGCCAGGCAGAGACTTGCAGTTTGTAAGAGTCTGAAATAACACACAATTTTCTGGATGGCAGAAGACAAATCAGTTATAGTAGTGTCTTGACCCCCAAAAATGGCAGAATTATCCTGCTGTTCTTTGCATACAAGTCAGCCAAGACACAAAAAGTGGTCCATGGAAGAGTAAAGTATCTTGTACAAAGCTGAGCTTTCAGATTGGTGTATATTTTGATACTAAATACCTTTTAAAGCTAAATCAACAATCAAACTGTCATTTCAAGGAGTCCTGTGGCCATTAACTGCAAGAGCAGAAGATAATAGAGTTTAACTGCTCTGCTGCACGTGACAAGACCCTGACACAGAGAGAAGCCTCCCCAGTAGCTCTCCATGGCTCACAGTGATCCAATCTGTCCATCTGGGGAGGCTCCGTGACCCCCTGAGCTGGGGGTCCTGGGCTGCAAACACTTCCAATGGCATGTGGAGCACTGGACTGCTCATGCCAGATGGGGGATGAGGGTATTACTGTCCCATCAGATGCCCACTCAGAATCCCCAGCAGGTTCAACCAGGCTTAAACCAAGTTCAATGATATTTCCATGTTGGAAACAGCTGATATCAGCCTAAAACCTCACCTCCATATGTTGCACATGGGCAAAAACAGGCAAACACACATGGGGTACTCCTCTTGCTGTTGACATAGCTAAAGCAGCATTTTAGTACATTTGACCACGACTACACTCAATTCTTACTAACAAAGGATGCTTCTTTCCTCTTAAAAAATTAATTTTATTTACATCCCTAAGTCATGCCAGCAAGAGCCCATTTGCTACTAATATTCTCTTTTCCCTTGTCAGAACAATTGTTGTCTTCCCTTTTGTCACAGCCTTTCCTACTAATTGCAATGACACCTCCCAATTTTGGAATAGCTGATCAGCTTATAAGCTTCCCCACAGCTAATCTAGGTCAACAAGCTACTAATAAGGCCAGCATATGTTTCTTTTATTTAACGCTATTGAGATCTTTACAAATCACTTCTGTCTCCCAATAAAAGGCACCCCAGGGATTTGAGACCCTCTGTAGGTTTGAGGAGTTAACAGTGACAGAGCAGAGAATGAGAGGTATAAAAAGCATTGCACACAGAGCAGGGAGCCTGTGCACAGCTCAAGGAGAAGGCAAAGCTGCCTGAGGTGTCACCAGGTGACTCAAACAGAGTCTCCAGGTGTCCTACTGCACACACAACCCTGGCTACTGGCAGCCCACCACCAGCAGATGAAAAGCAAAGCTCAGGCTCAGGGCTTGAAGTTGCTTGATTTTCCATTTCCACATTGTCCTCCCTCAAACACGGCCTGAGCATGAGAATACCATGAAGGCCCTTTTTCTGAGAAGACATTAGTTTTCACTCTACTTGGAGTCCTTAATATAAAAGGGATTACCACTTTTGCTGAACTGCATAGGGTTTAAAAAAAATCTCATTATAAAGCAGTTTCTCATAAACAGAATATCATTTTATCACAGAATCAAAGAGTGGCTTGTGTTGTAAGGGACTTTCAAGATCATCTTGCCATGTGCAGGGACACCTGCCACCATCCCAGGCTGCTCCCAGCCCTGTGCAGCCTGGCCCTGGGCACTGCCAGGGATGCAGGGGCAGCCCCAGCTGCTCTGGGCACCCTGTGCCAGGGCCTGCCCAGCCTCACCCACAGCAATTCCTGCCCCAGAGCCCAGCTGTGCCTGCCCTCTGGCACTGCAAGCCATTTTATTTCCAGGCTAGACAATAAATGCTTTCTTTTCTGAACAAAAATGTTACAAACTATTTCAAAGTTAAGAAGCACTAAATTGTCTTTGAGGATTTTAATTCTTACTTTTAAGGCAAAGTCAAGCAGTCAGTTCTGCAGCCTGGCATTCTGAAGAGGATTTATTGCTAGAACCTGTATCTTACAGTACATAGTAAATACCACTCAAATGAAGGATGGAGAGAAAAATCAATACAGATTTTTCAAATTAACAAATTCACCAGTCCAAGTATTGTATGGCAACAGAAATTTGTTGGGATGAACAGGTCATCAGCTACTGCTTTAAAGCAAACAGAGAAAATTAAACAAGTTGGTTAAGCTGAAGATAAATAACCTCAAGCTATACCCACAGAAAGACACTCTTTCACCTCAGTGACATGATGTCTGCTTGAAAATAATCAGGGATAGGATAGGAATTACTAAAAGCCACCGTTTCTACCAACAGGTATTCCAAAGCATGGAATTGCAGAGAAAGGCTGTGGGGCTTCCTGCACTGACAGTGAAATTAACATAAGCCTGAGGTTAAAAATCACATCTAGAAAATTTAGAAAATAGTCATACTGTTGTACTATGATCAAAGTAATTTCTTTCTAGCACAAGCCATATGTGATTCAAAAGAGGACAAAAACATATATTTTCTTCTTGAACAGCTCAGACTGGAGGTACTTGAGTTCCACTATCAGAAACCAGGGATTTTTGACTATTCCCCTCACGTTTCTTGTACAGACAGATTTCACTGCTTTAGTGAAACTGTTCATTACCCTCAATTCCTTCCTTTCTTCTTTTCTTTTACTTAAAAAAAGGAATGGGAAAGCTGATGCTCAGAGGGTTCAGCATTGAGCAGTACAAAGCTGATGCTTAGAGGGCTCAGTATTTAACAGCTCTGGCCACAGGGCACTAATTCCAAGAAGCTTCATCGTTTATTATGTTATAATTTAACCTGTGAAGTCTCTCAATGTCTGCTGCCGTGGGAGCAGGAGCAGCCTCTTTTCTCTAGAGCCTGCCATTGTGAACACTTCTCTGTTATGATTAAGAGATCAGTAAACTGAGGATTTAATTTAAAGGCCCAATTAAGAGAGGAAGATTTGGACCCAGATTATAAAACCCTTGTCTATTGATCGTTCCTACAGTGCCATTACAGCCCTACCCAAGCCTAGGCCCCTGGTGTGCATGGTGTGATGCAAACCTGTGTCTTTCAAACCATCCCCAGAGCTCTGCAGCCCAGCACAAACCCCGTGTCCCAAAAGAGAAGGAATAAAGAAGGGTAGAACCAGTTTTCAAGTTATGTGTTAATAAAGGTATAGGTTATGAATCAATCACTGAACACCTTACTAGTGTTATCTTGCTTTTTGATTACTTAAAGCTGACATCCCTGAAATTAAAGAGTTTTTCAAAATATGGTTTTCTAGTGTCAAAGGGCTTCAACTCCCAAATCTGGAACAATTTTAGGAAGTTTTTTATCTGAATAACTGCTCTAATTTAACCCCATTCATTACACTGCTGTAAGAAAGATGCCAGAATGATGAGTTTAACAAAATTACTGCACGCCTCTATTCACCTAATTCTATTTGCTCAATTTAGACATCTCAGTTGAAGTCTGAAATGCCAACTTAGCTCAAATCTTATAATTTAAAAATCACAACTGCTGTATGAGAAGAAACACTTCCATTCTATACCCACATTTCCAAATGAGAATTAAATTCAAAAGCAAACAAGTTTGAAGAATTCATGCAGCAACCTGGATTATGCTTCCAAGTTTTTCTCCTTAAAAAGTGTTTTTGATTTTTAGAACTCCATCTCACTAGTTCCCTGCCACAGTTATCCCATTGCTATTCTCCAACGAAAGAGGAAGCTCTCCACTAAAAAGCTTCCAAACACCATTGTGAATATCAAAGAAAAAAAGGCAGGAAAACCAGAATGCTCAATGAGTCTAAAGTGTGGGAGACAAATTTGTTTATCTTCTACATGAGAAGCCTTGAGAATTTTGAACCAGCAATTACATCTCATTATTGGCACTGCTAAATGATATTATTAAGCAATTGGTAAATTTTAATTTCACACATTCACACACAAACAATTTCAGATTTTTCAGTTCAGTGTGGCCTCTGATACATGGTCAGATCACACAGGTCTTGATGCTCTATAAGCATTTTTCTTCTTTGTTGAAACAGAGTGATTCACGCAAATTTTCCTGAGCAGAGAATGGATCAAGAGCAGCCCTGGAGCAGGAGCTGGGGGTGCTGGGGGTGAGAGCTGGATCTGCCCCAGCCTGAGCCCCCTGCCCTGGGCTGAGCCCCACCTGCAGAGGTGCCCCAGCCCTGGCTCCAAGAGCACAAGGACGTGGAGCTGCTGGAGGCAGCCCAGAGGAGGCCACGGAGATGCTGTCAGGGCTGGAGCCCCTGTGCTCTGGAGGCAGGCTGGCAGAGCTGGGGGTGCTCAGGGGCACCAGAGAAGGCTGCAGGCAGAGCTGGGAGCCCCTGGCAGGGCCTGCAGGGGCTCCAGGAGAGCTGCAGAGGCCCTGGGGACAAGGGCTGCAGGGACAGCCCCCAGGGAATGGCTGCCAGTGCCAGAGGGCAGGGTTGTAATTGGGCATAAGGAGAATTTTTATTTACAGTTACTTTAAAGAAAACAGGGTTTCAAACAACTCAGTGTAGTGGAAGGTGTCCTTATCCACAGAATGAAAGGTAGTATGAGATGGGATTTAAGGTCCATTCCCACTGAAATTCCCACTGTATTTTTGGAATCATAAGAAATACATTTCAGTAGCAATACAATGTTCCTGCAGAAACTCACACATAAAACTTAAAGACAATTTTTAGCTCAGCATAAACGGGGCTTTAAAAGCACAGCTTAAAGTAACATCCTGTACTCTTTTTCCTAAACAACAGTCATAAACATTTTTACTCAGGAAAATTCCGTCAGCCTTCTGCAAGAGGAAACCATACCGAAGAAATTAAATTACTAACATAGAAAACCATAAAGCAAATAAATGGTTTGCTTGGGGAGCCTAAACTTCTCAAATACAGCAGCACATATCATCAAGGATAACAATTTTCACAGTAGCTTAAGAAACATAATCAACCCTACAAAAAGATGAAGACTTTACTGAAGAGTGAAAAGGGAATTCAGGGCTTCATTCTCCTCTCAGATGTGAGGAAGTACAGCAATGCAGTCAGACTTGGCAAGCATTGATGCTTAAGGACACTACTCACAACTTATTTAAAAAAGAGAAAAACCACGTTTACAGCTGGTGGATAGGTCTGCAGCTTTGCTCTCCAAGCAGGTGCAGCAGGGCTGTGATGACACTCAGGAACAACCTACCCCATCCCATAGCATGCACAAGTTACACAGGACTCTGATCTGTACCCCTTTAAAGCACACATTCTCTAATTCCACTTGACTCCTACCAACATCAGGAGAAGTGACAAAAACCTCTTTCCTCATGTCATTCCCTGAATCTCACTGAAACCTCTGTGACTACCGAAAAAATCAACAGAAGTGCAAACAATAGAGTTCTTACTGTCCCACACAGCCCTGCACATGACCAGCTGTGGTGATAATGTAGAAAAAAAGGAAAACTGGATGGTTTTTCTAGCCCCATGAAGTCATTTAGTGTTAAAAGTCCACATCTAATTAGTGAGGTGCATGGCAACCTCTAGTGGCATACGCCTGCTTAGGAAACAGCAGACATTCCAACACATAAAGCTATAGGACAAGCATTTGTCTGAAGTGACCAGGCCTCTTCTTGTCACTAATTTTATTAGAATGATGTGGAGAGGAGATGCCAGAACACTGCTGATCCGAGGAAGTTGCTCCAAGTGTTCCAAATACTACAGCAGTCAGACAAGCTGCAGAAAAGCCAGATATCATGAATGAAAGCTGTTTACAAACAGGTTAAAGGAATTAATGCCAACTGACTTGCAATGTTAAGTGACAATCTGAATACCTGCATACTACTACGCAGGTACATACATAATTTTAAGATACTACAAACAGCAGCACTCCACAGTGCAGTGCAGTACCCCTCTCAGCAATCTCCCAATAAAAGAGAGCTGAGTAATTAAACACAAACCCGTGGTAGCAGGGCATAGAGAATCTCAGAATCACAGAATATTCTGAGCTGGAAGGGACCCACAAGCACCGCTGAGTCCAACTCTTCAGTGAATGGCCCATACAGGGACCAGAGAAGGCAAGGATTCCAAAGTCAGGGCAATCTACAACAGAGGACATCCAACACTAAGTGAACCCTGGATAATACTAGGAAACATCTATTATTTCTATTTTTAACTTCCAGCAGCTGCTTATGATAGATTTACACAAATCTGACAATTTTCATGCTTTGCTGGAACGTGATACAAATTACCCAACATTATGAAGTTGTATTTTACTGAGCTCTTAAGTGCACTACATTGAATATTCCCAGCTCATTCTTTCACAGAAAATAGTCTTCAGAATTTAAAACAATTGGCCGTCTCTGCTCAGAATAGGATTAGGAAAAAGCCTGCATGGAAATGGAATTAATTCTCACATTAAGGAAGGAGTCATTAGAGCATCTGGTGAGGTTTAAATTATGACTGTCTATTCAGTTGTATTGCTAAGCAGATTTTAAATGTTTCAGAGCTACTTAATTTAGAAACCTATACCCTGAAATACTTCATGTAATATAAAGTACTATTTCGTTTTTCCTTTGCAGGGAACACTTTCTCATTAAGATGTCTTACTCTGATGGTAAAGGAGAAGTACAAATATACATATTCTGCTTTGGCATCATGGAACAAAGCTGGGTCTATCACTGCTGGCTAAATTTAATAGTTGTGAATAACAGACTTCCTAAGGCAGAAAAAGGACGGACCGTGTATGACTCAAACATCAGCCCCTTAAGAAATACGTGTATTTGTACTGCTTTTCTTGGTAACTGAAACTTCATAGCAAATGTAGTACATTTTTAGTGGAAATCAGGTTAAAATACTTCCTTGATCGTGATTAAACCTGCCAAGGAACCCAGGGCTGTAAAGTCCCTGAGAAGAAAAAGCAGTAAAGTCTAACAGGAGACAGGCTGCTCCTGGAACTGGCTCTTCCTTCTAGCCTGCCCATGTCCTAGTCCCACAGGACACTTTACAACGGATTTTAATAAGTTTTTAAAGTAGTGTCTTTTGATTTACAAGCAATCATGATCACAGTGACAAATGAAATTCCAGTCTTGGTGGTCCTTTTTGCCTATAGTCCAGATGTACAGTTTTCTAACTCCAGAATAAGATCCTCTTTCCCTAATACTCCTCCTGTTTTGCTGGTTCTGTTTCAAATCTAAAGTCACCTCCTTCATTACAATTTCCACTTATAATAATACGGAGTGCCTGGCTACAACAAGACAGAAGCTTAAAAGCAACAGCATGGAATACCTTTGGACTATGTAAGAATGTCATAGTATATGTAACACAGATCTTACTGCCTTTTTTTGCTTCTTCAGTTGATGAGTATGACCATTTTCTCTACCAACCCTTACACTACTTCCAGGCAGAACAGTAGAGTCCCAACCCTGCTGGCACCCAATGGCTGGGATATGGCATGCTTCTCTCTGCTGTCCCACCAGACTAACATGTCTACAATTCTCCAAATGCACTGAGGTCTCAGACTAATTTATAGCATCAAAGAAGAGAACTATAGAACCATTCAGGTTGGAAAAGCTCTTGAATACTATCGAGGCAAACCAGTCCCCCAGCACTGCCCAAGGCCTTCAATGACCCATGTCCCCAAGTGCCACGTGGCTTTTAAGCACCTCCAGGGATGGAGATTCCAACAGCTGGACTCAACGATCTTCCAATCTTATGGAATATCCTATCCCTGTTTTCTGCCATTCACCCCTTTGCCTTCTCTCTGCACATGTCAGTTTCAAGCAGAGGAACAAGTCTGTCTGCCTCCAGTAAGAATATCACAGCCAAAAATCAAGCAGCAATGTAAAAGTCATGTTGTAACTATGCAGGTTGGGAGACATGAGGAATAAGACTCCCAAAAATTAGAGGATTCTGATAAAATGCTTTATGACATGAGTGAAAGAGAAATTCTTGGGTCTTGAGACTACCAAGGTAACTGCTTCCTGTCTCAAGTATAACCAGAAGAGCACATCTCACCTTGGGCTGCAGAAACAGCTGTAGAATAAAATAGAACAAAATCAGAACCCAGGATTCTAGGAACAAGCTCTGAAGTGGCCAATGAAGTATCACAGTAAGAATCAGACCAAGTTTTTGAGAGTCAGGGAAATGTATCTCACACCACACCAGGCGGAGAACATTTAAAATGCTTGGAAAACTCAGATTTCATGTCTATGATTTGAGAAATGGGCACAGCAAATACTTAAGACAATGTCTGTTGCAAGTAAGGAGAAAATAGCTCCATTTCAAACTCTGAACCCTCTTTACTTCTGCCAAGGGTATGAAAAGAGGGCAAGTATCAGGCAGGTGAAAGGCACCAACACAATGCAGTCATTCTGGTAACCTGTCCTACTTTTACCACCAACCATTTTCAAAGGAGAAGTGTCTTGGAGAGAATTAAATCCTTAAGAACAAGCTGTATGTCATGTTAACCCAGTCCTTGACAAAGTGTACAGGTACACAATTATTATTTTTGGCACGCGTTCTGTACCTGACAAGCCCTGTAACAATTTATTCCAGATCACATTAGAAAGGACCTTCCCAGTTTCCCTTGGAGCGTGGAGCAGGGCTGGCTGCCAAGATGAGAAGGATGCCTGGCGCAGGGTTACCTGCCTTTACAATGTGCTCTGCAGCACAGAAACACAATAGGAAGGACCAACTTCAATATCTGCTTCTTCAGAGTTCTGTCCTTGTTTTAGAAACAGAGCAGATACTGACTATTGACTACTCGGCAGGATAATAAACTTTATCATTTGAAAAGCATACATCTAGGCTTTATTGCCCATATTTGCAGGGTACTGTCACAAAATGATTGTTTAATTGTGTCTGATTTTAAAAATAGACCTTCTGCCAAATATGCAGGAAGAAATGAGCTGAAAATCCATGCTGCATAGTACTGGAGAACCACCACCCAGTGTATTTTTATAAAAACTGAATACATGACTGAATTTGAAATTCACACAAATCCCTGAAAACCTTCTGTTTTGAAGGCAGCTATTGAGCTCATCTGTTAAGAGGAACAAATGGCAGAAGTTTCTCAGGCAGAGAAACTAGTATTTTTCCTGTCCATTCAGAGCAGGATCAAATACGGAGCAAGAAAGATTTATTCTGGGATTATTTACTCAGTTATCACTTCTGCTGTTTAGTTCATTGGTATCTACTAAGGCATATAAAATCAATGCTTTTGTACTACTAATGCATACCAAATTCAATCTTCCCTATCCTGAGTTTCAGTAAGGATGATTTTCTAGCAGAGTCTTTATATTTACCTGATGATCCTCTGAGCAGCATACTGATGAAGCGAGCGGAACTGAGCTGACATATTTGCTAAGGCTGCCAGACAATTTGTATGAAGGTATTTGTCCTGTCAGAAAGAAGAGGAAAGATTAAAAAAACAACATATCAAACTGTTCGTTGGATATGCACTGACACCTCTTGCAGGAATCATTCAAAAGACTGAGTAATACATGTTGTTTTAAAAGGCAGAAATGAAAAACATATACACTTGGTGATGTTTGAATATGCTTTTTTTAAAATATAAGGCTTATAAAAGAGTGATTCCATACAGACTTCAGAATGTACATGTACATAAATGTATAGGCATGTTTGTATTTGTCTTTCAATGTTCATTTACAATTGCACCACAGCTGTAGCATATACACAAAGACATTTTCCTCCTCCCTACCTTCCCCTCTCTCCCTCTTGTAGTCTTATCCTAAAACTTTCTACTTCATAACTCATCTCCCAAGGCATCAACTCTTTCACCATTCCATATATCCCACAACTACAACCATACCCGACTTCAGAGCACTGGTCCTCATTTCAGCATCCCTGAAACCATTTGACCAGATAAGCATTTATCTGATGGCCTTTTCAAAGTCAAGGCTTTTTCAGAGAATGAAACTTGTCCACTTATCCAATCAAAAAAGGGTTAATTTCCCTATTCAAGTCTAAAATATTAATTTCCATAATATAACAGATCCTGAATACTACAAATATATGCCAAATTTGTTCTTGCTCCTTCCAGTTCTTTTTATCATAAAAGTAAAATCCTTAATTTTTCCAGTTTAAAAATATTTAATATTTTGTCTACTGCTCAGTGAAAAAATTCTGTGCCTTTAATTGTTGAAAATATTCAGAAGTGCATGATACTATGTTTGTGTTTGCAAAAAAGGTAAAAAACCAAATGCTTGAAAAATGCACAAAATCAATCTAGGCTAAAAGGCTCTGCAGTTAAAGCAGGTTTGCTCTGCCAGAGTTCAAAAAGGTCTTCTGGCCCAGTCTCTGCCATATGAGCTAAAAAACTAACAATAAATAGACGTGAAATTCTCACTTTTAAGTAATTCAGACAGATAAACAGCCTATAAGGAAGGATTTCTTCTCATGAAACTAAGGAACTCTCTCTTCTCAAGTGAAGATGAGCTTGGTGCCTAAATGAAGGTCTTTAGAGAACCACACTCAATGAACTGGAAGACAACACAGAAATTGTGTTACAAGTTCACAAACATTTAGTTAACACAGCTGATCTATTTTCTTCCCTCCTGGCGAACCAGCTGCCAACTGGTTGCAACAGAATTAATAAAATCCCACCCCCTGTTTGAAACTGAATTCAAGCTGCTGAGGTTAGGAACTCACAAGTGCTCCATGTAACTCTTACCCTTGTCCGTGTCATGTTGTACTGGATGGTTCTTATCACAACCAGTATCAGAAGACTCCCAAGTGAGATCTCTGTTAGGACACGCTCAGCATACCAAGTGATGTTTTTCAGTATCTGCAAAGGAAAAAAAAAAATAAGAAGAACAAGGCTCTTCAGCACTTTGGTCTGAATAAGAATAGAGGAAGCTGTCTGGAATCTCACATTCCTTAAGACATGAAAATGAGTTTCCAGTCTCAAATGCGACTTAATTTTTGTACTACAAAGCATAATTAAAACAAAATTAACATAAAAACCTGAAAATCAGACCTCTGCAGCATTATCACCTAGTAGATCTCATCAACTTTCAACTGAAAGATATGCAAACACACCAAGTGCAGAAAGATGATTACATTTGGCACCTCGTTAATTTCTGCGCCCTGTGCCACCACATTCAGATACTCATTTTGATCTTACTCTTACACTTTATAAAGTCTCCATTTACACCCAAGACACCTGAATAGTTCTGCCAATGCCTTGCCATTTTCCCTTATCACTGCTGGGCAAGAGGCAGCACACAGGAGCTCTGACTGATAGGCAAGAGATGAAGGTTGGAAGCAGACCGACAGTGTGTTGGCTTCACCCTGAAGCCTTTCCCTTGAAAAGCATGAAGTCTCTTCCCCTAATACTCAGAGAAAGTCAACAGCTAGATTAAGAGCTCTGTATCTTTCACTAACCTCCACTATCAGGGTGGATGAAGTTAACCACCATTTCCAAGTTTACTGCAGAAGGAGACTCAAACCACTCCTTCCTTGTACTCAGCCAACCTACATGGAGAAAACACATGTGCCCAACACCCTGCCTTGAAGGACTGGTAAAAATGACTCAACAGGAACTGTCCTCAAAACATGGAAAAGATCCTCTATAAATTCAAGGTTACTCTCGGTCAAAATATAAATATGTTTAACAAGGACTATTGCACACAAAGCTATTGCTCTGTGTAACTTCAGAGAGAGAAGAGAGACTGCAGGAGAGCTGGAGCATCCTTATTATGATTCATGTTAACTGGTAAGCTGATAAAGCTTGAATAAAGTTTAAATATAATTTTTTATTATATATGAAGAGACAAAATAAAAATTCCGAAACTTGAAGTAAATTTTACAATATTTTTTTTAAAGCATCTCCATTATCACATGCTGTACAGTACCCAGCTCTTTGACAGCAGCTTCCTATTTCCCACAAGGAAGCTAAAATGAAGCCAGTGACTGTAATTTATAGATGGAAAAATCATTATTTCAAGGCAAGGGTAACAAAACATCCCCAGGTACAGGCAGAGGTGTAGTGGTTGATGATAAACACCTTTTGCTAAAAGGACCAAAAAATCAGAATAGGGGGAAGGTGGTAAGACTTGAGAGGTATTTAAGAGGAGAATGGTCAAGGCTGAGGAAAGAATAGGAAACATGAAATCACTACAAGAAAGGCTTCCACAAATAGCAGGCGATGAGTGGATGCGGAAACCAGTATAATTTCTGGTTATAACAAGTCACTAATACTATTTTAAGACAAAGTGATGATAGTATAAATGAAAACAAGTCATCCAAGCAGTTTCAGTAAACAAGGACAACTAGTTGGGATGAACAACATGGATGATTAACAGGAAATGCCTGAAAGACAAAGCAAAATCCACACATATTTTCACAAAAAGAGGCAACTGAAAATTTAAAAAGCTGTTAGTGTAAGTGATTAATTAATCACACGTATGAACTTCACTGCAAGAAGATACTCTGCTAGTGGAGAACTTGATCATCCCAAGGCTGCTAAACATAAACATATGGTAAGACATAGCAAGTTCATGGGTTACTTCACAAATGCAAAATGCTAAAATAAGTGTAGACATTCATCCTGGTTGCCTTAATTGTAATTTCCTAATAACTGCTTATTTATGACCATGTGAATATACCTTTTCTCAAGAGAAGTTTTTATATAAAGAAATAAATTATACCTTTTCTCAAGAGAAGATTTTATATAAAGAAATAAATTAATTTGCTTGACAAATATCACAAGCAAATATCTCAAACTCAGCACTGGAACCTTCCAGAAGAAAAACATATTGTTATTTGAAGAATACAGTATATGATCATTAAATAATGGTTACTCTCAGTAATACATAAATATAGCACGGATAAATTGTGGTGGCACATTTCATTTCCTGACTTATAAATGCTTATTGAAAATGTAACAGACTTTTTAAAAAACAAAATACAGCTATGAATATGGGTAGTATAAAATACTATTTGTTTTGACATGACACACAATGTAAATTGAAACCAATAGTCCATAAAGGGACATATTTCCTGATGATTATTGAAGAAATAATTTCACTCAATTTGGTCTGAAACGATATCCAAGAGTTTTTTTCTTTTCCCTCTTAGACAAAATACACTTATCCTGGCCAAAAAAACATCAACTTAACTGATTAAATATCTAATAAATTACTTTTTGTATTCTCTGATTTATGAGTGAAATAGCAAAGCAACCTCCTCCCACAAATAGAACAATCCCTATGTTTCCTCCCACCCTCTTTGGTGCTATTTTGTGGGACACATCCCTGCACTTCACCAACCCAAGTGGAAGTTCATGATTCACTCTGTGTTGGAACTGAGAGCAGATTCTATCATGTGCTCTCTCCCACAGGGTGTCCCAGTGGGACAAGAGGAAAGGGACTGGGACAAGTAGTCTCAAGTAGTGCCTTGAGCCCTCCAACATCTCCAGACACATCTTTCTCACCCACCCATGGATGTCTGTTGCATATAGAAGCCATCACCCTTCCTGTTTTCCCTCTTTGTAGTTTATCCTCACCTCCCCACCCTCCCAGACCCCATTCCTTCTCAGCTTTCTTTCACCTCCTTCCACTCCCCCCACTCACACCTTACCATCACAGAACCTCCCACCATCCCAGGCTGCTCCCAGCCTGGCCCTGGGCACTGCCAGGGATGCAGGGGCAGCCCCAGCTGCTCTGGGCACCCTGTGCCAGGGCCTCACCATCTTCACTGGAATTCACTGAAGAATTCCATCTTCATTGGAATTTCTTCCCATTATCCCATCTAACCCTGCCTTCTGTCAGGGTGAAGCCAATATCCTTTGTCCTACCCTGCCCATCCCAATCTCTCATCAAAAAGAAGCCTGACTTCACCCTCCTCAGATTTTTGTCACTCTGTTCCTATCCTGCCTCTTTACTCATTTCTCTTCTCAGCACCCCAAAATTTTACCTACTTCTTGTTTAACTCTTGTCTCTCTCTCCTACTGCACCATCCCATGTTCCATGTTCAGCCAGTCCCAAACTGTTTAAAATTTCTCCCAGCTGCTGTCACATCAGGGCTCCTGTTCTTACACATTTTCTTCTACATGTGGATGGGGCACTTGGGGACATGGGTCAGTGGTGGCCTTGGCACTTGCTGAGGGAATGGCTGGACTCGATGGTCTTGCAGGGCTTTTCCAAGCCAAACCCCTTCCAAGCAGCAGCAGACAGATCCCTGGGATCTCAGTCCTGTCCCACAGGAGCTGGGAGCTGCACTTGCACAAGCTGCAGCTCGTCCCTGCCTGTCTCAGCTGATAACACGATCCCTGGGCATGGGAGGATGCACACAGCCCAGATGGCTCTGGGAGCAGCAAAATGAGAATATTCAGTTTCCACAGACGTCAGGCCACCTCCGGCTACGTCTCTGCTGCGCAGATGGAAACAGGCTGCTCCCCGTGCCTGGGGACTGATAATTTGGTCACATTTAGTCATATTATCAGCAGCAGAGCCCTGGCACAAAGGCCACCTGCCAGATTTCAGATTCCTAATGCAAAACATGAAGTTACCAGGGCTCCTCATGTAACACGTTGACAGCTGTAAGCATGGACAAAGACATGTTAATGCTCCAGTCTCACCCCAGGAACCTTCAGTGGTTCTCCCTGAAAACACCAACCTGGGAAAAATGACTGAGTTACTGAGATAACTATTCCTTGAAATAGTACACGACTCTTAAAAAAATAGAAAAATTCACAGTTATAAAATTATGTGCCAGAACCTGTTACCTCTCCTCCACACCGAGGAAAGCAACCTGAGCTGGTAGGCAGTGAAATGGCTATTTAAAAAAAAAACAACAGCAACCACCACCATCCATTTTGGGTTTCAGAGGCATGAAGCATGAAAACATCTTGCATTTCAAAATCATCTACCTGGAACCAGTGACCAATCTCATTGGATTCCAATTAACATTAAAAAGGCAAAACCAGAAAAAGCTTAGTCCTGCGGTGGTCTCGCAAGAATAATTTCAAAAGAAATTAAAATGTTTTGATTAATTATTCTTTTGAATACCAGGCTCTTGGATAGTTCCAACTCAAAGAGTACAAACTGCAGATGCAAAGAGCAGGAGCTCAGTTCTACATATACCACGCAGTGAGATTCTCAGTTTCCCACAACTTTGCTTGTGAGATACTTTTTAACACACTAAAAATAAATACAGCTAAATTGTGATTTACAGTCTATCACCATTTACTTCAGTATAAAGTGCTACAGTAGCACAATAAGGTTACTGCTATGTAAAGTACCATATGATGTTATTTTGATGTCTGATATAATTTTATTTAGAATTTCATAAATCTGAGAAAAAAGATCACCAATACTTGTCCCCCTGGGGAATTCTTACATTTACTTGTTTACTCTGCTATTATAATTATTATTACTGAAAGAAATTGAGTTCTGTGTGGTTACAGTGACCCAACTGCATTAAACCAACTGAAGGAACAGGACCTATGATTTTGATCATATTTTCCAGGCAGTTAAGACCACATTCATTTTAAATAAAAAATGCTTCAGCATCCTACAGCAGTCAAAAAGAGTTTCTGTGGTTTCCTGAGCTCCTTACCAGTTGGTATAACCACCAGATTTATAAAACTTTGCTTACTAAAATTAATCCTAAAAATCAATAAATAAATGTGGGTTAAATGCCACAAAGGAAAATAGCCCGTAAATGAACTGTACAGTCATGGTTCTTATAAGAACAGCACACAGGATACACAGCAGAGAGAAAAACAGGTTGATCTAAAATACATTACATCTTTTTTTCTTCATCTTTTACCCAAGTGATGGAGGAAAAAAATAATCCTGCTGTAACTGTTAAAATTTGCTATGTATTTGCATGCATGAGGTTTATGAAACAGATGTTAGATGCTTACATTTTACAGAAAGGCCTACACAGTTTTTCTGACTCCCATCATTTTGCAGACCTATAGTACCCTCTTGGGCTTTAGGAGATGCGGAATCAATAGTTAAGAAAGTATGAGACTAATTTATACTAGAGTTTTTGAACTGTAACTTGCACATTCATAACTGAAAACATCTATTTAATTAAGTTAAAGACACGGGTGAGGGGAATGGATTTTGTAACTTATTTCCCTCCTTAGGATATTGTAGGAATGTGTAGGAAAAGCTCAGACAGACAGGCCTGCAGGCTCATGCACCTCACATCCACCTCCCATTATCCACCTAAGAACCAAATCCAGCCAAACTCTGGCCACACAGCACTATTCACAAAAGGAACCAGGCACTACAGAGGAGAACACAACCACAGAGGAAAAGAAAGAAGCAGTCAGTGAACATCTGAAGTGACATTAAAAAAAATTGTGAAGAAAATGGAAGAAGAAAAGGCATGACTGAAAAAAAATCAGTGCAGGGTAAAAGGAACAAGGTGGGGTTTGTGTTTTTATTAAGATAGAAGTAGTAAACCAATATCCACATTGCAAGAAAACACTACAACTCTCTTGGCAGGGTTAGCTGAAAGGCAGGATAAACTGGAACAACAAAACTTGATTTATGTTTTCATTCCATGACTGGATCGTCATTAAGGAATTTCAGGGAAATCTTCCACTTTTACTCATCAATTAAGGAATTTATTGAAAGACCCTGTGTAAAGCTAAAGCCTCTAAAATGAAGGAAGAGAGATAGTGGAAGAGACTGAGGCAGGAATGACACCTTGTCTGCTGAATTCCAACTCTCAACAAGCCCAGCTGATGAGAGAGGATAAATGACTAAGTGACATGGAACCCAAAAATGAACATCACACAAGTACACCTCTGGTGCACTTGTACAGGTTCAAGGCACACAAAGTTGAAGGCAGGAAAAAGCTTCAAGAAAATACTTCAGTCATCTGCATAGTTACTCTATGTGCTCCTAAAAGCTGCTTCCAAAAAGGCATTCCCAGGAAACTGCATTTAAATCATCTCTTCCTGCTTTCTACACACAGAGCTATACTAAATAATCTGAAACTTCAGAGAAAAAATACTGTAAGTCTCTACTGCTTGGCACCAAGAAAAAATGCCAGCTCCCTCCAAATTAGGCTGGAAATGCACCTGGGAAAGAGATCTGTTTAGGAACCTTGAAACATGCTTTCAGCATTTTGCATTTCTAATTTCACAAAGACAGTAATTCACAAAGATAATAGTTTTCCCGAAAGAGAACTTCTATGTCCCAGTTAAAAAAATTAAATTAAATCAGTGCAAATATCTCAAGTAGTATCATAGTTTTAGAAGCTGGGAAACTAGGACATGATTGTCCAAGATATTCTCCTGCACAGATGGTCAAGGCCCATCAAAGCTAGCCAAAATTTGGATCCTGTTATATGGACTACATAAAATAGAAATTAATCTAACAGAGAGACAGAAAAGGAAGTGCCAAGTAAGGAAGTAACATTTAGTATGGAAAATACAACTCCAGCTAAAGGCTGCATCAAACTAGTTAAGCAAAGTTTTTCAAGAGAAATAAAAAAGGTTTCCTGGTTTTTTTTTCTCTCTTCTAGGCACTCCACTTCCATGGCAAACATTCAGCACCTTTGAGGCAGCGTGCCCGGCTATTATAGGCTAATTTGTAACAGAGAACACCAAAAAAGACAGAAAAAGATATCTGCAGCAATTTCTCTACAGGAGGGAGTGTGTTTATTCATTTCACTTGGGAAAAGTTTTGAAATCAGTCTGCAGGTTCCTTCTTCTTATAGAGGGAAGATGTATATGTCATAAATTTGGACAAGCTCATACAGCCTCTGCTGCTGAGGGAACAGATTTGTCAGTGTATCTTCTTAAAAGTAAATATTTAGATTATTTTTAGAGCTGAAGGATTATTTACCAAAACAGCAACTCACCACTTCATGAATGGATCGGTTGAAGCCATCATCCTCTGTAAGGATCAGCAAAATGATAAGGGCCATGTAAACATGGTGTGAATTCCTTTCTTCAACATGATACAGAATTTCAAGAATTGGCAGAACCTTTAGGGAAGCAAAAATGTGTGTATTAGTTTAGTCTTCAATTACCTCAGACACTAAACAGAGGAGGCTCTATCCATGTATCGCCCTGCCCTTGACAATTCATACCAACTCCTATCTCTTGAAGCAACCACCCCTGAGCAGTGTCCAAACACCTTCCATCTGCTTCATTTTGTCTCACAGGAGAGTCTAAACAAGTGCTTTCTTGTGGTCAGAAAAGGAATTCCAATCTGTAATAAATGAGATTCCCAGCCATACCAGTTACCATAATCTCCGAATACTTCAATCGTCCTCTACACTACGAGGAAAAGAGAATTGTTAAACAAGATTTTCACCAGTCCAAGCAGGAAAACAGTTGTGTCTACTCATCTGTGCTACCACAAGCCTCCTCTGAAAAGCCTTTCCTCATCAAACCTAGCCAAGACATCGAAGCTGAGGTGAACAGAGGCATTTTGAGACATGAAAGTTAAATCCCATTTTGGTGTGCGAAGATAATACCAGGGAAAAAAAACAGTTTGGGTTGGGTTAAGACTAGAAGAGGCCTGTTTTTCCAATTTTAGATAATATGCAGCCAAAGAGAACTGACTGGTCATTATGATTAGAGTTCAGCCCAAGGTCTTGCAACATTTCCACCAGGATGAACAGCTTAAGCCAAAGCCTTGCAATAATAATGAAAATGAGATTTCATTGCAACAGCAAGCATACCTGAATGCTAGTCTAAAGTTAATCCAGATGCAAACATTGTCTCTCTACCAAACGAAAATTAGCTTTCTACTGGCTCAGTACAACGTGGCTTCCCTGGGCTGCAGAAATAGGCCGAAATCACAAAAAAAAAAAGCCCTGGAAAAAGGAACTGGAGAAAGCCCTCAGTTCCAAGAAGCTTCTAGACACCTAAAAACTTGCTGTTTTTCAAAACAGGCCAAATGCAGCTGGATGAATCATGTGAAACCTATTCTGGTGAGCAGCCAGGACACCAAGGGCTTCACAAGCCTCTGAAGTTACCAAAATGTTCTCTTACAATCAACCGTCCTCGAAACAGTTGGGACATACTAAACCAGTTTCTATTAGAATGAAATGAGATTGATGTAAATGCTGCAGGCCACAAAATCTTTAGACACGTGCTTGGTCAGGGTCAAGACACGATGACAGAAGCAGAAGGAGAATATACCTACAGTAATAGTTTTATTAATATTAGATAAATATTAAATTTATTTTTTTTATATTACACATTAGTTGCAAACATTCTTCCCTTGCCATTTCAAAGGATCCTTCAGAAACCTCTCTCCCTAGTTGAAACTAGAGTACCATCTTTGTGTTTTCTGAATATCAGTCTTGAGTAAAGACCAGTTCTTCCCCTAGAATTTCTCATTAGCATATTGACAAAAAAGAATTTGTCCTTTTCCTTGGATGGGGGGAAAGAGACAAACATTACTTTAGTCCACCATTCAAACTGTTTCCATTTCCAACACATTCATGTAAAAGCTCTGTCACTTCTAAGTCCAAGAGTTACTACAACAAGCTGGATGGAGCTGGAAGCAACATCAAACTAATGAAGAATTGCATTTACAACTGGCCTTTGCAGGGAGAACAACAAAAGCCTTGCTGAAGGCTGGAACAACTTCTCAGATTTCTAGACAGATCCCAGAGGGAAGTACAGAACAGTTTGGGTTGGAAGGGACCTTTAAAGATAACTGTGATTCAACCTGGTTGTGTTAAACCATACAAACCACTCTGGCAAAACATATTTCTTCAGAAGAGCCCAAAATATCTACCCTGTCTACACACATTAATACTAATTGTAACTGAAAAAGTCCATTCATGTTCTCAAGTGCTCCAAGTCCTACGAGTGTGTTGTTACAAACAACATTTAAAAATACATGATATTGAGACACTGCAGCCATTCCCCTAGCAGCCAATATGTGGAAGTGCTGTCACTAAAGCTCCATGCTTGCTACTGAAGAGTAGTCTGGCAGATCATGGCAATCAGTCCTCCTGCCCCAAACACAGCTCTGTTGCTTCCAAAACCTCCACTCCCTTGGACACATTTCCCTTTTCACTCATCTTTCAGGCTTTGCACTGTCTACACACTGGACAAAACTCAGGAAAATGGCAACTCAATTCTCTCTTAAGTGCCATTTCCTCATGGAACCAGAAACAATTTAAATACTTTCCATAATCCTTCCTCCTTACACACTTCTTCCTTTGTATATTGATTGCTGAGGTGCACACACACCTTTAGGACAAGTATTACTGTTTGCAAAACAAAAACTATTTAACAAGCCACCACTTCTATAAAAAATTACAATATAAAATTCAATTAAAACTCTAATCATATAGAAATGTAGAATTGGAAATACTCTGGGAGATGCCTGGGAGGAGCCTTAGGTGGAACCTGGAGGAGACAATTTTCTTCAAAAGAGAAAGACTTTTAGGTAGCTTCCTTTGAGAAGTTTGGGGCTGAAACCTGAGTCTTAGGTCTCCAGAAGAACTCAAAGAACCCTGGGAGATGCCTGGAAGGAGTCTCAAGAGAGTTTTGGAATTGAGATCTGCTATTTAAAGAGCAAAAACATCTCAGGTATCTTCTCTGAATGCATCCAGGGCTGCTGCCTGGGATTTCAGGTGTTCAGGTGTCTCAAGTAAAGGTGGAAACTGCAGGATATTCCTGAGACGAGTCTCAGGAGGATTCTGGAAGAGACAGATGCCTTCAAAAGAGAAGAATCCTCATAGTTAATATTTTAATTGTATTAAAATTCATCTAGACTTTCAACCAAAATACATTTCTACACTTCTGTGCTACATACATACACTAAAACTCTTATACCTACCTTCTTACACAATGGTTTTATACCATTAATACCATTCTCTATATTGAGAAGACAGCCACTTCTTTTGTATTGCTGGCCCTTTTCTCAGAGTCATCACATTACCTCTCCTGCACCACTACTAACACTCCTCCCTCAGGAGCAGCTTTCAACTGGCAAGAAACAGCCATCATTAAAAAGTTACTTTTAATCCTCAAAACAAGTGGCAGGTAAAAACAAACACTGAAAATTGCAGGTGCTATATCCAGTCCAAGGTTGGTTTCCCCAGTAAAGTTTAAAAATAGATTGTCTCAGTAATCAACAAAATACAAGCAGCAACCTGCTCATGACAAATTTACACTACAGGAAAAAATATTGCTGTAGCATCAGCTGATATAAATACATCATCATGTATGTTATTTCATTCCAGTCATGTTGAGGAGCAACAAAATCTCAACTCAGAAGCCAAAGCAAACACATCAAATAGCTCATTTCTTACAGGCAGATATCTCACTGGTATATTTACTTTCAACGCTGGTGCTAATTGCTCTTTCAAACAGAAGAAGTCTCAACAGTCTCCCATCCACAGACCAGAAAACTATGCTTATCAAAAAACATGCTAACCGCCCTCTATTTCACCAGTCCCGCCACTTTCTGGAGGATCCTTGCAAGCACCATGAAAAGGACAAACAAATTCTAGATGTAAACGTCTCTAACAGAAGATTCTCTAGCATCAGATATTTAATCCAGTTATTTTAAAAAATGAAGTCGTGAAGGACACACAAAGATCCTGTTTATTTTGCTAAGCAGAATTATAATAAGAGCAAGAAAGGTTCTTTATTAACAATAAAACACAAAGCCCAACAGAAGGTAAAGGTATTTAGTTATAACTGGCAGAGGGAGATGCATACAAACAACAAAGTGAGCTGAGACAGTATCTGTTATACCAGCTAAGAAAAACAAACTGTTTTAATTTACAAGTTGAAAAGGAGCAGAGACACATTTCAAAAATCCTTATGAAATACTACAGAGCACCTTCTGATGCTTCCTGGGGACAGAAAGGGAGACAAATTAAAACAGGGGAAAACACAACATATGAGTGCAGTGAAACAGGAACAACCTGCAAAACCCCCAAAGTTTAGGATGAGCTCTGAGCTCTGTCTGTGGATGTGATCACTCACACAGCACCTGTATACTTTATGCCTCATTCATCCAACTGCCTCTGTACAGAGACCACTGATTTACACCACATGCCTCCAAAAGTCCTCCCCCCTCATTCAGAGATCATTTTGACTCTGAATTAATGACCTTACTGTTTTTCTCCCCTATCTCCGGATGGTAGGAATCAATCTCTTAGTTAGCTTTAGTTCTTACCACCCTTCTCTGCAAGTGGAGATTCCTGTTTTTCCAAGGATTCTCCTTTATGGAGGAAGATACACATCCTGATGCTCCCCATGTTCTTCTCTGACCAGTTAGAGTTAGCTTCTTAGGCCTCTCACAGTGTTATAGCTAATTTTAAAGCAAAAAAAAGGCCCATGATTCTCAACACTGATCCATTTTCCAATAGTCTGTAACTATTTTATGAACTATTAAAGTGTATCAGCACCACTCTTGCCCTACAGGGAAGGACAGCCAGCTCCAGTACTTAAGTCCCTTTATCTCATTTTCAAGCCTAAAACTGAATTACCCTTTTTCACCACAGGGCTGTAGTTAGGAGGTCATGATTTTTTTTGTTCAGTAGGTCCCCAGGCCTCCCAATTCATGTTGAGTCTGGCTCAGCCTGCCTTACTGAGCAATTAAAACTGCTCCTCTCAGTTGGTTGCTGCTTATCCTTATCTACTGGCCTAATAAAAGCAAGAAGATTGGACAAAGATGTCAGTAACTTGTCAGTAGAGATCATAAAGAAGCAGCATGAAGAGCAAAATAAGAGCAGTTTCAAATGATGGTTATTGAAAAAAAAAATTAAATACTCACAAAAACATACTGTTGGCTTTTCAACGATTCTTTTCTGAATTTTTCAGCTTTTTCCATGAAAATGTTTAAAGCTGCTGATAATTTCTGAATTTTCTGACTATTTTTTTTTAGGTGATAATATATGAAAATATCCTACACTGCAGAGCATCTGAGTACCTGCATCTTGACTTGTTTTGACAGATGCACTGAACTGTTTTTCTGGAAGCTTTACAGTGTATCAGACACCATAATTATAAAACAATGCACACACCTAATATTTACTTTTCTAGAGCAACCTGAGATAGTGGAAGGCATCCCTGCACATGCAGGGGCTTGGAACAAGATGGGCTTTAAGGTCCCTTCCAACCCAAGCCGTTCTGGGATTCTATTCTATGATTCTAAAGATACAGCAAATTGTTATGGTTAGCAGCTGTTAACTTGTCATATCACACACTAGCAGCCCCAAAAATTATACACGACCATTTGTTCACGGAATTCATGCAAAATGACTCAGCCCTTGCCTACATAATCTGCAGTGGACACATGAGTTCAGTCTTGAATCCGTTCAGCCTCAACCATCTCACCCCAGTTTGCCAACAGTGGCGTCTATCAACTCCGATTTTAGCAATACATCTGCTAGAACTTGGACTGGAACCAAACTCACTCCATATCTGCCATCAAACAGGCAAGGGATCTAATTACCTGGCAAGATTTCAAATGTTAAAATGGAAAGGGTCCTCTATTCTGTTACCAATTCCCCTAGACAGCCATTATCTTATTAAAGGAATGCTTTTTAATAAGTAAGATTTGTTAAAGTGGTTTGTGACATTACTAAAGTGGGGAGCATAAGCTAATTTATAACCTACAAAAACCATACCAGGTGTCTGTTATATTGGCCATTAACCACAATCCTATTTAAACAGCTAAAAAGGCACTACAGTTGTATTTCTATAAAATCTGTGAGCTGCTCCTTGAGGAGTTTCAGTCTTAGGTCAACCCTGTAAGACATTTGGCATGTTAGTCCAGCTACAGCTCATTTTGTTAACTATTACTCCTGAAAGCACAGAGTAAGCCTGTGCAACTTTTTGGCCTGAATATCTGAAAGAGATAAATAAAATAATTAATAGAATTATATCTGCTACCAGTTTCTATACCCCATGATCAGAAGTGGGCAGGTTTGACCTGGGTCATGACAGTGGCACAGAAAAAGAGGGAATCCAAGATCCACCCTTGACTGCAGTTACATGTTTAACACCACACTCCTGAGGTGACATAACAAAAATGAGTAAGTGAGCTAGAACTGGTGAATAAGTGATCCAGAACCTACTGCTCCACTGCAGATCAGAGGCCACTGGCAGCTGGTGACACCCAAGCTTGCAGGGTCAGTCCCTTGTGCTGAGAATAAAGGAGGCAGAGCAAGACTCACCAGATTTTCTATGTCTGTCCGTGCCAACACGTAGGTCCTCACGTTGCTGTTCTGATGCAGAAGCATGTACAAGAGAAGAGTGGCTTGATCAGATTTCTGCTGCTCACATAAAGCTGTGTATAAACTGTTAAAGTTAATCTGGAAAGCGTGTGGATTTGATGATGAAAAAGCAGTGTTATCTGAAATAAAGAAATAAAAGAAAATCTTTAACAAATACATTTATCATTCAGTTATTTGTTAATTTTATAAAATCTCTGGGGAAATATTTAATACACCACAGAAAGAAGTAAACAAAAATCACCTGTGACTCTTGTCACCAATGGTCATAAACCATAACAGAGTCTCATAAAGCTTCAGTTGAGCCAAAAAACTGAGGTTGTCCTCCCAAATGAGCTTGAGTAAGACCCTGGTACCTGCACAAAACATTAACCTTTTTTCATAAAACAATTTTGTTCCTTCATATGGCTTCCACTGCTAAGAAGGAATGTGATCTCAGGAGCTGCTGGGAGCCAAAAGATCTTCTCTGGAACCAGTATATCAACAATCAACTTTCAAATCCCACACATCAAATTTACAATTTTTTAGTTCTCTGGCATTAAGGAGGAGCATTTCCCATCCATCCTTTTCTTAGCATGAAGGGTAGATGTGCATAGGTCAAGATTACTGTGATATCTCAGTGAAACATAGGTATCAGGAGGAGTGTGGTGGGGAGTTTGGTGAGTTAAGTGATGTAAAACATCATATCACATTGTCTGACATCCCTCAAAGTAACAGCAGCTTGTTCATAATCACAATATACTCTGTGCCAGGGCTGGAAGTGAAAATAAAACAGATTTCTGTTCACAGAACCTTTACCAGCTTCAAGAAAAATGTCCATCTGCACAGATCTCTAAGGTCTAGAAATTCCCTGTGGAAACAGAAAAGGCTAGTACTTACAGAGGGCTTTTGAAGAAGACAGAGAGTGAGATAATTTTTACATGGGCAAATAGCCATAGGGCAAGGGGAAGGGTTTTAAACTGAAAGAGAAGACATTTAGATGAGAGACAAGGCAGAAATTGTTCCCTGTGAGGCTGGGCAGGCCCTGGCACAGGGTGCCCAGAGCAGCTGGGGCTGCCCCTGCATCCCTGGCAGTGCCCAGGGCCAGGCTGCACAGGGCTGGGAGCAGCCCTGGGATGGTGGCAGGTGTCCTGCACATGGCTGGGGGTGGTGGGAGGCATCCCTGCATCTGGCAGGAGAGTTGAAACTGGGAGATCTTGAAGGTCCCTTCCAACCCCAACCACACAGTGGTTCCATGATTTTAAGCCCACATTCTTAATGAAGTTTGCTAAGTAGCTTTCAGCACAGAAGAGCACGGCAGTCGTCACATATTTTGAACAACATTTCCACCCACTTTGGATGGAAAAAGTGCTTGGAATTGCTGCAGGAGCCCTGCAGGAGCCCTGGCTGCCATTGGTTTTGTGGGGCCCAGCAGACAGCGCACCGAGGAGCCACCACTCCTCTTGGCCAGGGCTAGGGGGGACAGCTCCAGCCATTGAGCTGGAGGCAGCAGGAGGCCCTGGAGCAAACAGGAGCCTGCAGGAGCTGGGAACCACACGGAGACACAGCCCCGTGGCGATGGAAACACTGCCTGTCCCAAAACCGGGCACCCATGGGCGCAGGAGAGACTCCAGCCTGGTCCTTCCTCAACTACTGACCATCACTGTGGACCAGCTGGTTTAAAACCTCCCTGCTCTGGGCAGGAACTTCCCTTCAGTGGGGAAAACCTGGATGTAGAGAGCAAAATCAGAACAATTCAGCCCTTGGTGCCAAGGTCATCAGATGAGAAGCTCCCCTTGGCTTTGCAGCTTCACTTCCATGGATGTGTAAGCTGTGCCACTGGGATTTATAGCATTTCACTATCAGTTTTATTAAAGGATACTAAAAAATCCAGTAAAATAAAAATCTAAACAGAATTAAAGAAACTTACCAGCAACACCAGCATATCCTATATTTTTCTGCAGAACATTAAACTGATCAACACAAAAATTAAACTATTCTAGACCACATACTAACAAAACCCCTATCCTGAATTCTTCTAGTTTTGTCCCAATTAAATTATAGAAATTATTTTAACAAAAATGCCAATTTTCCTTTTATAGTATATATTATGACAGCAATCAGCTTCTTTTTTTTCACATTACTCTCCTCTTACAAACCCCTTATAATGTTCTCAGAAATCAAATTTAAGCTCAATTATGAGTATTGCTAGTGGGAACAAGTTTCTGTGAAACAATAAGTCATTCTATCAACATACACATGCAGAGAAAATAGAGCTTTTCATGCTACATTTGACACAAAATAAGTTCTTTCAAAATTTTATAATGATATATGTATGGTGTACTTTAATGAAATATATTACTGGCTACTAATGGCATGAAACAAAGTCAACCAAAATGCAACATTAAAGGAAGCTTGCAGTTTAAAGACAGAACAAAACAAAAACTTTATCAACAATTTGATCTCAACCACCTGTAAATGGTATCAAATAAATCAAAGAAGCATGTTAGGACTCAGAATTCCTCTGATGAGAACAATCCTCCACTTTCAGAACCCAATAAATTTTCCTAGGTATTGGTGAATTAATTTAGAGCTCAACCTGGTTAAAACTTAACGGATAAAGGAATACAAAAACTCCCCAGAATAAAGTGCATAACTCAGGATATTACTGTGGCTTCACAGGTTGTCACACAGCTCCTGAGCTCTGTGCAGGTGCCAACCTGCACAAAGCCAATGAAAGGTAAAACCACATGGCTCACACTCAGAGATTTAAGTATGGATAAAGTACACATGGAAAATGGTGGAGTCCCCATTCCTGCAGGGATTTAAAAGCCATGTGGATGTGGCACTTAGGGACATGGGGTAGCGGTGGCCTTGGCAGTGCTGGGGAATGGCTGGACTTGGAGGGTTTTTCTAATCTACACAATCCTGTGATTCTGTGAGAGGCACAGTCTGCACACTGAGCTATCCAGACAGCACAAGCTGTGTTAGGGCATTCCCATGTCCCAGACAAGACCCTCTGTGAGCCAGTGCCACACGGCATCTGCAGTTACCTGACACACAGACAGGAACCTGCCTTCTCAAAATCCAGACAAGCACCAAAACAACTCCAAAACCTACCATACGTACAAAACTCATGCAAGTGTTTATGTTAAACATTTTTTCTTACATTTGAAATAAAAGAATACAGTCAGCAATTTAATTATTTACCTTTTCTCTAAGGACCACGAACTCCAGGACAAAAAGTTTTTCCAAATTTTTAGGGGACTCCCGCAGACTCTTGGATAACTGATCTACCTATAGGTTATTTTTATGTATATTTTATGAAATTATAGAGTCACAGAACCATCAAGGTCAGCAGAAACATTCAAGAACTTCTAGCCCAGGAAGTAAACAGGACCAGGATTACGAAGCTTTCTAGTATTTCTCAAGTCAGAAGGATAAAGTGTCCTCCCTCTGCCCCCACCATTGAGTTCCAGCAGCTGAGAAACTCCCCCTCAAAACTCATGGATAAAAAAGTGCTATTACTGCTCTTCCATGAGTGTGCTGGAAGGACAACAAATCTTGTAAAGAGAACCTCTATGCAATCACGGCATCTTAAAACTGCATTTCTCCAATTCAGGCTCAGAGGAAGAACAGATACAAACCTTGTGTGTTCTTGAAGGACATGATGGCTTGCCTGTAGGGGTTGGGGGTGTCTGGAGCATCAGTCAGGTTGGCCAGGACCAGCAGCAGCAGCAGGCTCTGGCTGGCCAGAGGGGAGCACTGCTCCAGCTGTGCAGACGCTTTGCTGCCCACCCCACCCAGTGTGAACACTGTCCACAGGCCAGCTGCAGAGAAAAAAAACAAAAAACAACAGGTTTGGTCATATTTTAATAAACAAGGCTATTGTAGAGAATAGGTTTAGATTAGATATTAGAATAAAATCCTTCCCTGTGAGGGTGGCAGGCTGGCACAGAGCTGGGCAGCCCTGGATCCTGCAGTGCCAAGCTGATGGACGCGCTGGATCAACCTGGCACAGTGGGTGTCCACTGCAGGCACATGGCAGTGGGGTGGGAAAGGAATGGACCTTTAAGGTACTCCCAACCAAACCATTCTCTGATTCCACAATTGTACATTGTGCATGTACAGCTCCAAAAGTAAGGCATAACATATAAAGCCAATGCAATGCCCCCAAAGGCTTCTTGAAAAAACTCCCCTTATCACATTACTTAAACTTTGGTGATTGAGCCTCAAATGCAGAGTCATTTTCACACTTAGAACACGAAAAAGAAATTACTCCAATACTAAACTACTGCATTTGAAATTCCTGTTCCTAATTACAGCAGTCTTGGTGAAACCAGATGACCATACCCAAATAGTGATTAGAGGAGAAGGTGCACCAGAGGAGGATTAGAGGACTCCCCTCATCCCTCTCCATTAGTCCTTATACCCTTGCCACTGCTCATGGGACTTTATCACAGCAATGACAAAAACTAAGAAAAGCATCAAAACTGAAAGAGAGATGCTGCAGACTCAGCATTATTGGAGTACAAAGTCAGAGGAAAGGACAACACCTCTATGTTTATCACATCTGGGCTCTTGATACATTAATTCCAAAGGGATAAGAAGCAGCCCCTCCAAATTGCACAGATTAGATTCATCCCCAAATGCCTCCCTAGCAGTTCATTTTTTGACTGTATCTTGAATTTTATGGCAGATACTAAGCATTTCATCAAATTATTCATTTAACTGGTCAAAACTTTGAGTTATACAGGGAAAAAAACCCAGTAAGTTTTACTCAAAAAAAGATAAATCCTTATTTCCTCTTTTAATTAATGCCTAAATCAAAAATTAATTACAACATACCTTCTTAAAGAGAACAGAAAAATTAAGAAAGTTTAGTTTCCAGTCTTCTAGTCCGCAAGATTCAAGATCTAAATGATAAAAACTTGAAACCCATTTGAATGCAAAACATTAAAGTATAGCAAATTAAAAGAATTTCAAGTACTCTTAGCCCTACAAGACTTCGAGCCATCCAATGAGTATCTTTCTTCAAATGTAATTATACAGTCAGATTATGTAACAAACCAATGCTCCCTCATTAGGACAATTGCAGGGCAATTACTGCCATGGCATGGGCAAGGGGACTAATGCCACTCAGTGTTAAGCAGCTTGAGAGAGTTCTCATAATCAAAAGTAATATAATTGCAGTATTTTTAGCAAAAATTTCACATTACATTAATAACCCTTTATCACCATGTTTTTCATCTACTGTTCTTATCAGAATGAGTGATGCTGACCATGAAGTTTTTATGCTCACATGAGTTAACCAGAGGGGTTAACATGCAAAGAAACTCTTCTAAAAACCCTGAAACAACTGTACATTTATCATCACATGTTAAATAAATTAAAATTAATCAAATTTCCATTCTTAAACTTTAGTGTAGTTCTTTGATTTTCTACTACCCCATCCTTCTGTGGCTGCCATCTGCCATTACTACACCTTTCCTCAATAGCTAGGAAAAGAGGGATATGGAAAAAACACCAGTTATTAATCTGAATCTTCTTCCAGGGAGAACGAGGTCACTATGTCTGAGAGAAATCTGCACATTAATATGTCATCCAAGTAACCTCCTGAAGTTCTCTCGTGCTGGCAATTCCTCCAGAAAACCAATCCCATGTAACAGGTTCATTGCATTCCTTTCAGCTACAAGGGCAGTGTCACATTAGGTGCTAAGTATTGGATAATGCTCCCAACTCAAGTTAAAAATATTTTAAAGGAAAATATAATTTCTGATCATAAACATCAGATTAAAATGCTAAATAGGTAAATAGTCTGGGAGGACAGAGGGACAGGAAGTTTCTAGCTGTATGTAGCAGTATGTTTACAATATCTGAAATATTACTTTGTTAGACCTAATTTTATATTTATGCATATTTCAAAATTACACGACTTTAACTTCTCTAACACACAAAACAAAGTAACTTATGCTGCACTCCCTTTGAAGCTTTCCTTACTATATTCTTTTCAGATCTGAAGTTAACAGAAAACATAGAAGAATAGACACTGACTGATAGAGTGATGTGGCCAGAATAATATTTCAGATTCTGTTTCTCCAGAACATCAGAGGAACAAAACAAAACAACAAAAAAACAGAATAAAAGAAAGAAAATTCCATGTTTAAAAGGGATGAAGGCCAGGTTGGATGGGGCTTGAAGCAACCTGGGATAAGGGAAGGTGTCCCCACCCATGGTAGGGGTTGGAACGAGAAGAGATTTGAAATCCCTTTCAACCCAAATCATTCTAGGATTCCATGATTCCATGAAAATTCCTGTTTAAATCAACAGAATAGCCACAGCTTGCTGCAACAGTACTAGTTCTGCCTGGCATCATTACAGGTATGATGAGAAATTTGCCTATATGCTTGAAAATATAGATTGAATTTCTTTCACATTGAGGCTTTTTTTATTTTACTTCTACGTTCTTGTCATTTTTTATATATTACAAGAGAAATACAAATTCCAGATGTTTTTGTAAAGCTTTCCACATCTCTGGGCAGTGGCAAAGATAAGCTAGGGTTCTCAAAACTAAGCCACTAAACTGTGAAATGCAGGGAAGGGGATATTACCTGAAACAGCATCATGAAGGAAACTGATTCTAAAGATCTATAAAATCTTGAAAAGCTCTACAGTACCAAATACTATTTTTCTAGTCCCACTTACAAGCCTGATGAAGTCAGTAATCCAGAACCCTAACTTTGTTGTGGTTTAACACCACACAGCCAATCATGCTCTCCTCTCTGGTGAGATGGGGAAGAGAACTGAGAGAAAACACAAAACTTGTGGGTTGAGATAAAGGCAATTCAACAGGGACCAAAAAAAGAAGGTAAAATGATGGTGATGATGATGATAAAAATGATGATAAAAGAATATACAGAGGAAGTGATGCACAGTGCAGTTGCTCATCACCTGCTGCAGACCCTGAAGCAGTGTCCATCCCCCAGTTTTAGTGCTCAGCATGACAGGATGTGGGATATTCCTCCAACCAGTTGGGTCAGCTGTCCTGGCTGTGTCCCCTCCCAGCCCCTTGTGCCTTAGGAAACCTTGAAGCTCATCCCATTCTAACCCCTGCCATGGGCAGGGACACCTTCCACTATCCCAGGTTGCTCCAAACCCTATCCAGCCTTGTCTGGAACAGTTCCAGGGATCCAGGAGCAGCCACAGCTTCTCTGGGAAACCTGTGCAAGGGCTCTACCACCCTGGCAGACGGGAATTCCTTCCGAAATTATGAGAATGTGACAAGTCCTTGATTCAGCATGACCCAGCAACAACTAAAACATCAGGGTGATATCAACATTACCCAGCACTGCAACTCTATCCAAGCTGAAAACAAGACAAACATTTAGGTATTTGGATCACTTATTTCATTTATACAGTTTAATGTTTTCTGCAGAGTACTTTCAGTTGCATTTCCTGAATATTTGTCCATCATTTCTGACTGTGTCCAGCTCTGGGCTCCCCAGCACAAGAGGGACATGGAGCTCCTGGAGCAGATCCAGTGGAGAGTGACACTTGCACTGAAGGGCCTGGAGCATCTCCATGCCCAGGAAGGCTGAGGGAGCTGGGGCTGCCCAGCCTGGAGAGGAGCCCCAGCTGAGAGGGCCCTCAGCCCTGGGTGTCCCTGGGTGTCCCCACGTGTCCCTGGGTGTCCCTGGGTGCAGGGAGGGCAGAGCAGGGCCCAGGCTCTGCTCCAGAGCCCAGCCATGGCCCCAGAGCCACGGCAGGGACTGAGCCCAGCAATTCCCTGCACAGGAGGCAGAGCTTCTGCCCTGGGCTGTGCCCAGCCCTGAACAGAGACCAGTGAGGGATGGAGTGTCCCTCAATGGGGATACTCCAGACCCTTCTGGACACAATCCTGTGCCCTGTGCTCTGGGATGATTCTGCTGGAGCAGGAATATGGGGACAGATACCCCACTGTGGGCCCTTCCAGCCTGACCAGCTCTGGGATTCACTGATATAACTTTATTTCTTGACTCAGTCCCACATGGAACCACATTGCTAGAAGTTTTGTCAACTGGAGAATTGTAAAATTCTGCCAGTATTTCTGGGAAATACTCGAACACTTTAATAAGGAACTGACTGATTTTACCTTTAAAACCAAATTAACAGATTAATTTTTGCCCTTCTCTTCCACCAAACTAGCCACCACAGACTTTTTTTCCCTGTTCACACAACTCTATGTAAGGCAGAGAAAGAATAGCAGGTCATAAGAGCAAAGTATGTGATTTTGCAACAGAGAAGCTGAGATTTTCTGTAAGATGGCTGGAAACACAGTTTACAGCCATGAAAACATATCCAGGACTTTAATCTAGTTTGACAGTCTGTGAAACAACACTTAATGGCAAAATGAAGTTATGACACAGTCATCAAAATAGAACTTTCTTTCACCTGACTGTTATTTGATGTAAACACAACTGCAGAAATCTCAGCCTAATGCCTTGTCTCTCTTACACAATGGGAGACAAATCAGGTTCATGTTTGTACCTACTTTTAAAAAGTTTAAACACACTTATTTATAGCTTCACAGGAATAAGAAGAATTTTAAGAGTTTGACTTAGAAGATATTTTGAAACCAAGAGTGCAGAAGGTACTCAAAAAACTCATTATACTACATAAAGCATTGCAGCTTAGAGTCAACACTTCTAACACTGTCTTACCACTATTTTAAGTCAGCAGATCAACCAACTGTGAGCTATAATTGATTTTTGAACTCTCCTGGATTAGTTATTAATCTAGTTGTAATTCTTCTGCAAAACATATTACTCACCTTTCAACCTTCAGTGTCAAGGTGCAGAAGACAAACTCTCTGACTTCTCGTGCTGGACAGAGCATTAAATTAATGCTGAGGAAATTAGAGTTACTTATTTCCAAGTTTCTTTCTAGGAAATTAGTATTGTTTGGGTTTTTTTTTTTTAATCTAATAGTAGCTCAAAATTCAATTAAAGTAATCACTGAACTTCAACCTTTCCTTTGAACATCCTTCATTGCTTTTAAATATAGGCATTAAATTGCAATTAATACTGGCAAATCCCTTTTGAATATGGTCCTGTCTCTCCTCACCGGAGCTTGGTAAGAGGGCAGATCTTTCCCTCATTCCCCATCACATAACCCACATCCTCTCAAACGTATTTAGTATCATCCTAATTAGTTTTTTATTACTTTTGAAAGTACTTTCCAAGGGCACCAACATGAGTTGCTGTCCCAGGCAGCTCTTGAGAATGAATAGGACAAAATAAGAGTTTTAGTAGACATGAAGATCTTCAAAGGTCTCCTGATCTCCCACATCATTTTGACATATCCGAAACAACTATCCTGCTCCCTTGTTGCAAAAATGGAAAAGAACACAAATAGATGATGCTGCAGAAGCTGGTAAAGCCAGTGTTAAATATCAGAAAAAAAGTACAACCACAACGAAAAAAGCCCAAAACAGGACAGATCTAACTTATGGTTAGTAATACATCCAAGTCCTAGCTCCACATTCTGCTTTCCTAACTCTGAAACTTTTAGCATCCAGAAGATCGTCCAATGTTGCAACAGCATCTAAGGCACCACTAAATAGAGAGGATGAAGAATTAAAGCAAAAGTGATTTTCATTGTACCTAATTGATACCATCATGTAGTTCCTCCACCAAAACCAGTAAATAACGTATTATTAAAAAACATTACAATTACTGTTTAATTCTTATTACACTCAAGCAGCAGCACTGGGAACTTGAGTGTTGTTTTTTTAACGCTTATTATGTGTGTCACATTTCTTAAGTCAATTCAATAGTTCTCACACTGTGGTCTGATGAACACTTTCTGGTGGCCCATGGAGAGCTGGCAGTTCATGTTGTGCTGGCTCTTGTCCTTGTTTCCAGCTGCTACATTGTGTTAGAAGAAAGCTAAAAATACATAAATACTTTCCTACGATTACTTTTCCATGCAAGTAATTTCTCAAGTTGCCACGGGGATGTTATGTGATAATGAATGGAAGAGGGAAAAGAGGTCCATGGAATCATGAAAGGGGATCAGTGAGGCAACTGCTGTATCAGGGCATTATATACTTTATAAAGCACATCTTCAACATCTCAGATCTCTAGTTAAGGAACTTAAACTGCAAATTGTGAGGAACCCAGGGTACACTTGCTTAAAAGACTATAAAAACAGCAGCTACATTAATTTAAAGGAAGTTCCACTTCAGATTTGAGAGGGTTCATTACAGAAAGAAACTAGCAAAGCTGAAGTATAGGAAATACGGAATCATTTTTACATGGTTTATGAACCTGCATGTTAAATATTCCACTCTTGAGCAACATTAACCTCATCTGTAGCATAAACACACTGACGTACACACAAACTACAACCTGTGACTGAAAAAGTCAATCTGGTGACTGTAGACTTTTTAAGTAGGAAAACAGTAAAAAGCAGAAAAATGGCTGTCCTAAATACGACAATAACTTTTTGTCTGCAGTCACTTTTTAATTGCAGTAACTTTTTCAACTGACACAACTTCCTATAAATGATAGGTTTTTGCAACATTTCACCTGGCATGGTAATACAAATGGCAAAAGTAACAATTTTTAATTTTCAGCAATATTTTTCATGGTCTTCTTTGGCCAGCATTGGACTAACAGGATTAACCCAAACTAGCTTGAGACATAGGAGAAGTTCTACAAACAGCTATAAATGAACAGTTTCTGGATGTCACACAGTCTAGCAAAATAAATTTGTATTTTAAATACTGGTAGGCTAGCTGGTCTCTAAGACATCAACAGGCTGCAGCAAGAATTCATGCGTGGGAGACACTAAATTTAAAAGCATTTTGAGACTACAGCTATGTACCAGTCCATCTTCACTCTATTTCTTGTCTGGAACACAGGAATGGCACATGATGTGTATCAGAGTAAACGTGTGATCACTTGGAACTGCATATTCAGGCTTAAAATCCCATGGAACTACCACTTAGTGCTTAGCACAAGGTCAAAGTCACACAATTTACACAGATGATTGCCGTGGCTTTATTTCAGGTGCTGTGTTATATTTCAGCTGCTTTACTGCTATATTTTAAGTATTTAATTCCTAAATACTAAAGCAAAGTGACTGAAATGCTATAGGAAGATTAAGCGCATGTTTTAGATTACTTCTTTAAACGTTAAAAAGAATTATAGAAGTGATTTAAAAACCAAGTTATTTTCTTCTCAACAAATCACTGCAACAGAACAACTGCCCTATATTTCATAGATTTCAACTGGCTCATTGAAATACATGACTGAGTATGACTTAATTGTTTGAGGGTTTTCACACCTAATAACACTATTGTAAAGGAGACCAGTACTTCATCCTCCCTGCCAAGAACAGCAGAAGGTAGTTGTTTCTGTGTAGCCAAGCCCTGCAACACCAGCTCCCTGCCTGCCCCACTCCTGGTCGCAGCCTCTCCAGGAACAGCTGAGCTCATGTCTCTGTGTACCCACACATTTCAAATACATCCCAGGAACTCTTTTTGATGTCACCATTGCTCCCAGTGCTGCAGCAGGAGAGGAAAGCCGCAGGGAATGGCTGGGGTGGAGGAGACACTAGGGGAAAGACAGCCCAGCAAGTCTCCACATAAACCCTCCAAAGCCAGAGAAGCACTGATGAGTCTGAGGTGCCCGGGGCCATGATGTCATGAACACATTCTGGAAGCAGTTTTTCAGGAAATGAATCATGGAAGCAAGTGAAATGCAAAGATGTATTAGGTAACTATGTCCATCCCTTATCCATGCAACAGTGTTCCCTCCAGTACAGCTTGTTATTCTATCCAGTCTAATTTTAAGGGACTGGTAATGGACCTTGAACCACATCCTTTGGGAAGCGTGTTCCATAATCTAATAAACCTCAATGTTAAGATTTTTTTTCCCTAATATTCAGCTAAACATTACTTTGTTCAGCTTCATCTACTTACTTCTTTAAGTGGTTCTATGTAATACCATAAAACATTTCTGCCCCAGTTCAGTGTTTACAGCCCTTAAATAAAAGGCACAGTCAGGTCTCCTTTGTTGCCCAGCCAAATTACATACACACATTTTTCTTTCCTTTCTTTTAAAGTCTTTTCCAGTTTGCTTCCTGCAATTAATCCCAGCTCCAATACTTCGCACAACCTTTCAAATGTCATGGAACTGAAAAAGATTGCAAACACTAAATTGCATAGGTTGATAAATAAGAATATCCCCTCATTTCACTGCTAAAACAGTGTTTATTTAATTTTAAACCATTCATCTTCCCTTTTATCACTAGATCTCAGGAGATTTTTACTGTGAAATCTGAAATGATCCAAGCTTTCCTTAGGGCAGGAACTCCACCTATTGCATTATTACCCTTCTTCTTGTTTTGAACCTCAAAATAAGGAGACAATCATCTTCTCCCAAGTCCATGAAGCTCAGCTGCAGATTTGCATCCTCATGAAAGCTTTTCACACCACAGAGGAATCAGAAATGTATAAGGACACCCCCAAAAAACTATTTAATGTGAAGAACTACAAAAACATTCAAAACCAAATTCAATACCTGTAAACTCAGTGAAATCATATTACCTGTAACTATATATATTATTAATAGTTGGACTTGATGATCTTTGAGGTCTTTCCCAAATTTGGTGATTCCATGAGTCTATGATAAATTCAACATTTCCAGATGGGGTCTACCTCTCTTACTTGCCCAGAGATGCTGAAGCATGAAATAGCTTTGTTAGCTGAAAATCCCAGATGACATTTTTATTGTATGTAATTGGAGTATGAGTAGCAGACATACCCAGAGACAGACACCTTGAGGAATTAAGCAAAGCAAATTATATAACATACTTCTGAATCAAAAGGCCAAATACGGCTGGGAATAACTCTAACAAACCATTAGTTCACTTTTAGAAATATATTAAAAATAACTACAGGAGGGGAACATCTTAAGCAAGGAATCTTCACATTTTTACTAGCCCAACTCCTGGCCTGTTGCTGGCAGTACCTATTTCAACTCCTTTGGACACAAGTGATACAATTTCTGAAATGGAACAATACCCCTGCTGCACATTTGAAGACTGTCCAGTATAACTGAAGCTGCAAATGTGACCACAATATCAAGAAAAAATAAATAAAGGTTTTATGGCATTATACAAGAGCACAATACCACAGTATTATGACCACTTGGAACCCAGGCAACTAAGGAAGCTTGAAGAGAATGAGAGAGAGGAAAACGAATGAGAAATGTGGGAAAAACTGCAAATCCACCCAGCATTGGATTTAATTTTAGAGGAACTGTCTGACTCAATCATCTATCCACCTTGGAACAGCAAACCTCACGCCAACAACAAGTTCACATAGAGACATTATAAAGGAATTGTTGGATGGTGGCCTTTGGGGGCTTGTTTAGGTTTGAGTTATTTTGGTGGGATTTTGGGGAGACAAGGTTAGTTCTTGGAGGGGTTTTGTCCAGGCTTTTATTTTTAACTTATTATTTAATTATTTTTGGTTTTAATAGAAAACTGCCCTGGCTTTTGCCCAGGGTAGCATTCTGGTATTTTATTGTTCTTGTCAGAATGCAAAGGAACACAGTGAATGTGTATAATACAACCAATTGTGGAACTTCCAGTAACATCTTCTGTTGACTCTATCAGGCAAAATCTGAGGCAGAAACAAACATAGAAACATGCTACAAAATAACCATCTTGGCAGAGTTATTTTTAATCAGGGTATTGATATGAAATAATGCTTTTGATGTAGAACCCTCAGGAGAACTTCTTCCTCACACATACTAAGGAAAGGGGAAAAAGAAATCCAGACAACCAATGAAAGAAGTGACCTGTAAAGCTGCTAGACAGGTCAAGGCATCTAAGAAATTAATTTTCCAGGGCAGTTAGATTTTTTTATCAGTCAGTGAATTTAGCACATTGGTCCTGTTGGCTTGTTGTGACTGCAGGCAACTGATTCACCTGTTTCTTGAGGTGTGAGAGGAATAAGGAATAGAAAAGTAAGCATGGACCTGCTGCTTCCCTCACAGACCTAAGTTTCACTCCTCCAAACTTGTGAAGCACCTTACCCCTGGTACCTGCAGCAATTCCAGCCAGCTTCTCTATCAGCCTTCATAAGAGCATTAAAAAACAATTAAATAAAACTCCTCATGTAAGCACAGCTGAAAAACTCGGAGTTACACATCTTTGGAATGCTCTGGATGGCACCCTTATTCCTGAGATCTGCTCACACTCCTTGGAGCCTGCCACCTCTCCGCAGTGCAATGGGAACGTTATTTTTTAACCCAGAATGTCCCTATTTTCCCTTCAAGAGGTAACACTTTGTTTGTGTGAGGTAATTTCTTCCTCTATACTACCTGCCACTCCAAGGACAGGGAAAAACTCTAAGTGCTAATTCTCTTGCTTGAAACTTGGTACACCAGCAACTGCATGGAGCAGGAAAAGTCCCCCCCTGGATCCTGGAACAGGCACACAGACCTCACGAGGGGTGCTGCATCCCGAGCCTCACTGGCACGACACTCTGTGGAACACACTTCATGAAAACTCAACGTTCAGACAATTTTGCTGCCAGTTTTTCAACCAGTTTCTGCTCAATGTATGCAAACGGCAAGTTTTGGGACCTTGTAACTTGGCCAGATTTAGTAAACTTTAAGAGGGATTGTAAATGGCACATCTCTATCCACAGCTTCACTCCCCTAAGCCCCGCTTCCCAAATCTCAAGAGCCTGTTCCAAGGCATGAAGGCTCTAAAACTCCTCAATAAAACAGATGTAAGAATTCAGCATTGGTTAAGTAACATTTTTCCCTAACCTCATTCTCAGAAACAGAAGAACTGTTTTCAATTAAAGCAGTGCCAAAAAAATTAAAAAAAAAAAAAAATCTAAAAAAAAAGAGCCTAAGGAAGATACTCAGCATGAAAAGTTTCATCACAAACAACTGAAGTCTGAAAAAAAATTATGAGGAATTGAAAATTGGATTCCACTACAGAAAGTGCTCCATGAGCTTATCTTGAGGCATCAATACCAGCTCCAGCCATACGAACATTATTAAAGTGGCAGTTTCAATGATGAAGCGCTGAGGAAAGCAGCAGTGCTGAGGAATGAAGTCCTACCCCCAGAACAAGCGTGCCACAGGCAAAACTTTTCATTATCTTGACTAGCAGAAAATGCCTCCTCAGCTGAAAGAACCCAGTGTCCCTGCTCCCTCTCAGAGCAGGGCGTGAGCTCCTGCCAAGGCTGACGAGCTGTTTTATGTCAGCACCTGCCCTTTGGCTCCGCTCTCGGCACTGACATCAACTCCAGCGGCATCAGACAGGAACACGTTTCTGTCACCAGACACCACGGCTGGAGCCGCACCAACAAAACAGGGCTGCAACTCACGAACACCGCCCGCAGCCCTCCTATGGATCCAACACCCACTGAATTCCTCTCTTTTGGGTCGATGGCCAGTGTGGAGGGGATGGTGTAGGGAAAGGTTTTGGTGTGTCAAATCTACTGACTACAAAAACTCAACACTATGGGGGGAGAAAAAGGCTGACTAAGTATTACTGACTCTGCCTGTGCATTTTTTCCCAGCAAAAACTGATAGTTAACATTGAAATTATACAGAAACATGTGCTAACACTCATCAACTTTACAATTAAAGACAAAAATTACATATATAGTATTGAGAAAGTTTTCGTTCCAAATACTGATTTGCCAATTTATGGAATGAATTGCATAAAGATTTGCATTTATATGAAAAAATATATTTAGAGGCACTATATTTTTTCTCTAGCACGCACATACAGTTCCATAATATTTCATCTTCAGTACCCAAAAATGTTTTTACCACAGGGTAAGGGATTCCTCTGGGCTTTTCCCATTCCTAAGCATTTTGCAATAGTGTCAAGCCATAAAGGGAAATGAAGTTTGCTCTCTGGGAGCACAGTTAGGAAACAGTGAGGACAAGGCATGCCTGCCTCTCTGCCATCACCAAACAACGGGGCTATGCCTGTGCCTGGGAAAGAGGAGCTAATATAAATTTTTAATATAATGTGCAAAGCAATTCTTATTCTGCATGAGATTCAAAAAAGCAAATTTGAGCAGCACAACGGCCCTCGAGGGTGACACCTGGTAGTACCATGTCCAGAGCTGCATGGAGCTCTCTCTCTTGTGTGGAAGCTACTCAACAATCCCAAGGTACCCCAGGATGCAGACAAGCTTCATAGGCCTCCATCAGCAGCAGCTGCCCCCTGTGCAGAGACATCCTTTTTAGGCTACTGGGTTATGAGTAGATAATTTGAATATTGTGATATTTTCCATAAAAAACATTTCTGCTGTCCCAAACATTCACAGAATCACACAATGATTTGGGTGGAAAGGGCCTTCAAGATCATCTCATTCCACCCCTGCCATGTGCAGGGACACCTGCCACCATCCCAGGCTGCTCCCAGCCCTGGGCACTGCCAGGGATGCAGGGGCAGCCCCAGCTGCTCTGGGCACCCTGTGCCAGGGCCTGCCCAGCCTCAGCCACAGCAATTCCTGCCCCAGAGCCCAGCTGTGCCTGCCCTCTGGCACTGGCAGCCATTCCCTGGGGGCTGTCCCTGCAGCCCTTGTCCCCAGGGCCTCTGCAGCTCTCCTGGAGCCCCTGCAGGCCCTGCCAGGGGCTCCCAGCTCTGCCTGCAGCCTTCTCCCCTCCAGGATGAAACTCGCTCCACATTCCCACAACAACTACTCAATAAACTTTATGGACGATCACAAATGCCACCAAACTGGCACGAGCTGACAGCAGGGCCTTGAGAGCAGGCCTTTGCAAAAAAATTACAATCAGCAAGATAAGACAATGATAAACACCTATGTGCTGTATTTACATCTTATAAAATCACCTGAAACTATCTGGTAAGTGGGAATCCTACACACATTATCACATGCAAACAGCATGTTTTATTAACCTTGAAGCAAGGCCCAGCAGTTAAAACATGAGGATAAAGATCAGGACAGTGGAATTTTATTCCCAGCTGCAATGTCAACTGGTTGTGTAATCTTAGGCAAGCTTCAAGCATGTTATTTCCTCTTTTTCCCCTATCTATAAAAATGGGAATTTTCTACTTAATAAGGGCCTTTACATCCTGATGCCCTTGGCCTGAATGTACGTTGTTCCTGAGTTAATGTCCCAATTTCCTAAGAGATCTCTGACCCACTGAAGAGAGACAGACCAGAATATATACACACAGGGACTGATTACACACTCACGGAGTATTTACATACAAACAGCTAATGATATATAGAACGTACACAATTATACAGATAAAATTATATAGATATATAAAAAGACAGATCTTTGCTTGACAGATCCTCTCAAAATGACAATTGCTGAGAGAAGCAGTACAATAAATATAAACTATTTAGGCTGAAATTAGAAGCCAGCAGTGAACTAGATGGATAAACCTGATGCCAAACTTGAAATTATGCAAGCCAAAATAGTTTTTTTCCTAGGAATATTTTTATATTTTGTATTATCTACATTACTACATATACATTTGCTTTAATGTATTTACATACGTCATATTTGTATATGCTGTATATACATCTTATAAAACCACTTGAAATTGTTTAAGTGGGACTCATATATATTACCACATGCAAACAGTATGACTCCTAACTAAAGGTCATATTGATATAATGTATTCTAGACTTAGAAACAATTTAATCTTATATGTAACTTTTATATTTCATTTTTATATGTCTAGGTATTTTGATACCTTAATGGAATATTTTTTTATAAATACACTAAATATATAGATATAGTACACTGGGTCATATATATTTCTATTATTAAATGTAAGTATTTTCATATTTTTTTGTGTAGTCTGTATTTTATTCATATTTTATAGTTTTTCTATTATATACATACACAACCACACACAGAACTAGTAAGTACCAAATAACTGTCAACTGCTGTGGGGTCCACAACATCTCTCATTCTTGGCAGAATTAATTTGATCCAGATTTACCTTCCAGCTGAGAGTAAACTCTGCTGAAACCTCCCATATATCTACTTTCCTTTCTTTTACAGACGAGAAAAAAGCTTTGATTGACCTTTGTTCCAAGGTCATGATGTGGCTGCCCCATTCCTGGCAGTGTCCAAGACAAGGCTGGATGGAGCTCTGAGCAGCCTGGTCTAGTGGAAGGTGTCCCTGCCCATGGCAGGAGGGTGGAACAAAATTATTAAAGTCTCTTCCATTCCAAGCCCTTACAGGATTCTACAATTTAAAGGTCTGATTTTTATCCTAAAAACAAAAACCCTCCACCAGTCTCCCACACATATTTCATACACAATTCGTAATCCAAGTGCTTTAACTATAAAACATTCAGAGGATTATTCTGGTTTCCAAGTATCTTATCAAAGTGGAATTTATTTTCCTAGTTAGCAATTTCAGGATAGCATTTACCCTAAAGATTAAGAAACAGGTAAGAAAACAGTTTCAGCTAATGAATTCCTGGGTGGCAACAAGACAACCTCAAGTCACCACATGAGGGCTTAGAAGGGATATCTCTGTTAGAGATCCTGAACAGACAAAAAAGTACCATGACTCAACTGCAGAGAAAGGAGACTAAATGTAAAAAGATTAAGTTTTTTCCAAATCAGGAAAAAAAACAAAACCCTATATAAGCTTTGGCAAGTTCACTGCTAAACCAGACTGAGTTGAGCCAAAAGTAATTTGGGAACAGCCTGCTAAAGGTATAAAAATCAACAGTAAAAGCTTTTCCAAACAATCTGACAGCTCCTCAAAGAGGCCAACAAGCCATGGAGGCCTTTAGGGAGCACCCTGGGAAGGTCAGGCTCTGGCAAATGAACTGTTCTGGGTGCATTTCCCCACAATTTCTGCACACTCCATCAACAGACCTGATGCATGACCAGCGAAAGCAGCAACTGCTGTGGTGTCCTCCCTTGGCAACGGGTCCCCTCCAGCAGCTGAAGGCTCTGCAGAACCCCAGAAAGTGAGGGGCTAACCTGTTATGTCCCCAACACCCATAGCTGGATGGCTGTGGAGCCAGCCAAGAACCAACATCAGTTGTTGGGAACAACAGCCAAGGGTTGTTGGTAAGAATATGCATGAGAAGGACCAGGATGTGGCTGCAGAAGGGGCCATACGGAGAAAGTGCAGCACTTTTCTGGGATAAACCCCCCTTCCCTTCCCTTCCCTTCCCTTCCCTTCCCTCTTCCCTTCCTTCCCTTCCCTTCCCTTCCTTCCTCCCTTCCCTTCCCTTCCCTTCCCTTCCCTTCCCTTCCCTTCCCTTCCCTTCCCTTCCCTTCCCCCTTCCCTTCCCTTTCCCTTCCCTGAACTTCCCTTCCCTGAACTTCCTTCCCTGAACTTCCCTGAACTTCCTAACTTCCCTTCCCTGAACTTCCCTTCCCTGAACTTCCCTGAACTTCCCTGAACTTCCCTGAACTTCCCCGAACTTCCCTTCCCTGAACTTCACTTCCTTCCTCTTTTAATCCATCCCCCTTTCTCTTCCCTATCACACTCTACTCCTTCATCCAAAATCACACCATGTGCTTATACTAGAAGAACAGGGACTAACACACCATTTCCATGCAACTGTGTAATTCATTAGGAAAGCTTCCTAAACCTTTGTGGACCCTCTTACTCCTGTCATTCCCTCTACCCTGAACACCTGGTCCTCCCTCCCCTAAAGTGTCAGACTCACAAAACCAACAGGAGGCTGCCTTTAAATGAAGAATCAGGATAAGATTCAGGGAAATTCAGAATTTCTTTTAAGAAATGCAGTGTTTTAATATTGTCCCACAAAGACCCAACACCCACAATAAGCCATGAAAATTGTGCCCACCTAAGAATCCTCACCACAGATATAACTGCAGGTAGGGCAAACTTCTCTTGCTCAATCAGCAGTTACAGAAACACCTGACTCCACATTAAGGAATATTCCAATATATTTATAGCAGTAAAAGCTCCAGTTCTAACTCAAACATCTAAAATCAGCACGAATTTGAGTAAACATGCCTTACATATTCAAGTAGCTTCTAAGGACGTTATTAACTAGTAATTAATTATCATTTGAAATAAGCCCAAAAGAAAAAACAAAACAAAATAAGATACTGCTTAATTAATGTACTTTTGAGCAAACATGGCATCGATTTGTTTGAGGAAAGTATGAACTGAAGTACTCCAAAATACATTTAGAACAAATTGGAAGAAGGAAAATATACAATAAAGCAACTATTCCATTCCAAGCTTTTATTTCCTCCCACACCTCTCACACAGACATAAGAGTTTAATGATAAGACTCCCCCACATACACACATGATTGTGATTGATGGATCATAGACCACTTTTAATTCTTGTTGAAAAAATTTGGCATTCTATCAGATTATAAAATCCCTTCCTACGCTTGTGGAAGGGCACAATGAGGGCTCCACTACGGACACCACGGTCCATGAAGAATTCTAACACAATACCCATATTAACCAGTCAGGACTATACATTTTAATTTATACAGTCATTACTTCTTTTCAAAGCATGCCTCCTAAGGCAGAAAAAGTGACAAGACAAAGGGATTGATTTGTACATAAGGTGAAATGATTATTTAGTACTTATTTTCCATCTTTAGTAATTGCATTGTGCTTGTTTCAAGTATGTGCCAAACCACAGTGAAAATCTAATTTAAAAATAATTAACTAGAGAACTCTACATACATGCCGAAGCTAACTTCTACAAAGCTTCTATCCTTTAAAAATTGACTTCTGCAATTTGCAAATATGCCAGTTCTTGACATACCAATAGGATGCTGGAATGACTTTAAAAATTACTCCAAATATTTGAGCATGCCATGAGTTTCAGCAGACTGGTGGTGGCTGTGGTGGGGAGAGAGAGTGCAAAACACAGAAGGGAAAAAAAGATTCTATTAAAAAGACAGGAAGAGAAACACTGTAAGAGTGATTGAGAACACATTATTTTCCAATACACAAACTGCAAAAGCTCACAAGGTTATTTTTTCTTCTTCCAGTGAAAATACTAAGAAGCCAAATGGCAAAGATAAACGTTTTCTATTTAGCAAGGACAAAAATTCCCCAAGTAGCTACATTTTATATGACAAATCATTATCCTGACTAGACAAGCTACATAGGATTACATTTAAAACATTTTAGTTGACTACTCTGAAAAATAATTATTAAATTTCATTCTCTATACATTGTTCAAAGCAAGTTTACCTTCAGCTCTGAATAACTTTTATAAGTCAACAGAATACACCAAGGGAACAAGAAAACAATGGAGGAATAGACAAGAGTAACAGTTTACTACTTATTTTCTTTGTATCATTTGATGCACTGATACAGTAAACTTCCACAGTCCCAGGAGAGCCCATATTAAACGTAATGTATTTTCTATTCATAAAGCAGCACCAGCATAAATGGCAAACACTCCCAGACCAGCCACACACAATAGCTTCCCCTGCATTTGTTCATTTTAATGCTGCAATTAAATCATTCGGCTCAACCAAGTGCTGTCACCAGGACTTTGTTTTGTGACTGCAACAGCAGTTTAAAATTGTTTGTTTGGGAAACAGTACAACTTTTGCAAAGCTTCAGAGTGTTTTCGATCTCAGGATAGAGAAGGCAAATATATCTCAGAAAAGGAAAAATTTATATAAATCTTCATTAATAAGCAATTTGAACCAATACAGCAATTATAACAAAAAATGCACTGACAGCAGCCACAGCATGTTAAAAGGTTGTAGAAAAATTAAACAGAACATTGGGCAAGAATAGGAACGTGGCTAATGAGCACATTTTCCATCTAGGCTAAGACTATTTCAGGACAACTCTCTTAATTGCAAAAATGTAAAATGCTGCACTTCCAATTGCATAAAGCCTTTACATAACAAGCAGTTTTCTAACCTAGATTACATGTGATTCCTGTCCAAAAACAACAATGACAACAATCAGAAGCTCTATAGCTTCTGTCCATCTCCCAGGCTGCTTGCACCAAAAAACAACAAACACCACCTTGAGGGTGGTGCAGCAAATCCCAAATTTAACTTTTAACAGAAAAGACAGCACACAAAATCCCTGAACTGAAAAACAGGAGAGGAAGCTAAGGAGGGGGAAAAAGCCTGAAACAAGTAAAGATTTCTCCATAGCAAAGTCAGATTATCTTTAAGCATGCTGGCAAACTCCACAAAAGATCACCAAACTATTCCTGAGACTGGCTGAAACAGCAGACCTGCCACTAGAACTTGTTGTGTGCAGATCTTACATTTGATTTTGGGAGCAGATGCTCCAGATGCTGTTTGAGAGAAACCTTGGAAGACCAGTGCTGCTTCTGGAAACACCAATGGAAGAACACCTTGCAACCTCTCACTTCCTGGTCACAAGACAATTTAAAGAGGTTGAAGTCATCTCGAAAGCCTTCTCATCACAGTCATCTGATTCATTTCACAAAACGTTTGGCAACAGGAAAGTTCATGGAGAATGACAAGTAAGGTCAGACTTAATAGAAATGAAGTCCCCTATTTTATCAAGAAAGGGAATGTGTCTGCTTGGTATAGTCCTAGATTTGCCATTATTCTTTTAAGGATTCTGTTTCATCAGGTGGGCTTTTTAACTCAAAAAATACTCCAGATTTCACAGATGATCAAATCACTATGGTGGGAAAGACCTCTAAGGTCAAGTCCAACCATAAATTTGTTGCTGTTCATTTTTCTTGAGTGAGGAAACTTACAGAAAGGTTATTTTCCTGTATGGAAATACAGACAGAATCAGAGAATGGTGTGAGCTGGAAGGGACCTTCAGGATCACCCAGTTCCCCCCCTGCTAAGGGCAGGGACGCCTTCCACTAGACCAGACTGCTTTGAGCCCTGTCCATCCTGGTTTTGGACACTTCCAGAGGGGGCAGCCACATAATAACATTCAGAGTGGCTCACCATGAGGACCAGCCATTCTGTTTCTCTTCACAGAAAGTTAACAGCTTTTGAGGATAGAACTTTTTTCCAATATCGATAATTTCCACCAAATTAGACTCCTCAGTGAAGACAGACACTGGACTAGTGTCTGAAAAGTTCTGAATTCAGCCACACATATTTTGACAAAATGCTGTGTGTCCATGTCTTGCTCTCCATATTGGGATGTGGAAAAGCAGCATTCAGTTCAGCAGGACAAGGAGTGGCCTTACTTCATTCCCAGTGCCTGAAGGGTCTCATGGGCCAACGAGCCTACACAGCTTCAACCAGGTACTTATCAAAAAGTTCAAAATCATTGCTCAAGACACTAGAAATTTCGATTTATCTGACTTTGAGACCACAGGCCAAACAACCAATTACTAGGAAGGGGAGTTTTTATTTTTAATTTTTCCTCTAGGACATTGCAGATGATAAAACTTGTAGGCAGCTGTTCTACTTCCATTGATCAGCTGTTTGGAATGGATGTTTGGGAACAAGTCCTCATGCTAGAATTTAGTATATATTCCATACCAGGACATAAGGCTTCTGAGAAAATTTTCTGGATGATGAGAATACATGTGTTTTTAGCAATGTACTTACAGATTTACAACTACCTTTTCTCCAAGGAGAGCCTTTCCAAACTAAAGGAATCTTTACTCCATTACATAGTACAGGTGGTGTTTCTGGTTAGATACATGCAATTACACAAATCATTTTTGGACTAGTCACTAGGTCTCAGAAGTATGATGTCAAATTCTGTCAATCAGAGCTGTCAAAGGCATTCAAGCTGCTGTGCCTGACTGCCACCACCACCATCATAAACAGTTTACTAATATAGCCTAGCAAGTACCCTTCATGCAATTTATTGTTAAACTCATTACATTTTTAAAATTGACAATTACTATTTTATTTTCCAGGCATATTTTTATAGCAGTTATTCTTTTATAATTTCAGAGCTTCTAATGTTCTTTATCATTTCATAGAGGTTTCTTTGTAAGTTTCCTGTATAGGTAATTTCTTATGAATATCATTGTATCTGGCTTGCTCTGGTACTACAGAAATCCAATATAATTCCAAACATTATATTTTGAAAATAATTCAGTTCTCTTTTGAGTAAAACTGTTTTGACTTATTTTGTTTCTCTTGCCACACTTTTCTGTGAAACATCCCTTAACACAAAAGACCAAAGTGTTGCTGACCACAGAAATGAAAGTTCTTCATAATGTTATTTAAATAACTAGATATGAAGAAATTCTAATATTACATCTTAAGGTTTTACTCTTTCATCTGAAAGATGTCATGTATTTCCTCAAGACTGGAAGCGGCTGGGGATATTTTATTTTAACACTCCCTCCAGACATCAGAGTGCTTTGCATGTGATGTACCACATGACATACCTGGTTTGCATCTGGAATGTTGCAACATCTTTCTCCTTCAAATGGTTAAGTATTTTAACAATGCACCTTTTCTAACTGTGGTTTTCTGATTGTTTTCAGCACAAACTGTGTGGAAAACACAACACAGTTCACCCTAGTACTCTGAGAAAAAATAAACGCTCCTCTGCTTCCTCCATAACTAGGAATTCAGAGTATTCTTTCCTTGGACGACTTTGTACCACTTCTAAAACTAACAGGTTGAAAGTTCAGGGTCTCATCTCAAGATTTTCTCTGAAGCTACTGGAACTCTGCACAAGCACACAACATCTCTGTGCATAACCAGACCCCAGAACCACACACAGCAAAGCTATAAATACACATGCTTTGCCACGTGGAGGAACATGAATGCTTTTATACCACGCAATCTGCCATCACCATCTACAAAATAATTCTTTACTTAGGAAGAAATTCTGGCCTGTGAAGGGGCTGAGGCCCTGGCACAGGGTGCCCAGAGCAGCTGGGGCTGCCCCTGCATCCCTGGCAGTGCCCAGGGCCAGGCTGCACAGGGCTGGGAGCAGCCTGGGATGGTGGCAGGTGTCCCTGCACATGGCAGGGGTGGCACTTTAAGGTCCCTTCTAATACAAACTACTCTGTGACTCTGTGATTTTATGATTCATGGCAGTCCTGGGGGTTTGCTCTCTTTCCAAAGAATGGTACAGATTCTGATATGTTTACACAAAACCTTTCGAAGTATTCAAACAGTAATCTAAGACCAGCTTATGAGTTCAGAAAAAATTAGACTCTTTACTTTGACTCTTTAGACATGCAGTCACTAGTCAAATTTGTGTTTAAGAGCTTTGCCCATCCAAAAGAAAAGTTTGTAAGCCTGATAACTGCAATACAGGATCTTCCCTAAGAACAGAGAGAAAAAGAACAACACAGATGCTTCTCAACAAATTATTCACTTCTCTTTTATTCTACTGGCTAATCTTCTCCCCATTTCTTTTTTAATCTCACTACACAAAGCAATGTATTCAAACAGCTATTACAGGGGTGGTACAGTAAGAACTAGTTGTGAAAGAGTTATTTCTTGCCTCCAAAGTCCTAGTTCGTTTAAGCCCTAATTCAGAGCTGCTGAAAACTATTTTGTTCTAAAGGCTTAAGCAAATCTATAAATCCACCTTTCCCCAAAGGTTCAAACCCAGCTGTGTGACAGACATCACAGAACGGTTGGGCTGGAAAGGACCTTGAAGACCAGCTCACACCACCCTTCTGACATGTTTTGTGTGAATTAAGACCAACAGGAAAGTAAAAACTCTCAGTTCAGGCTGAGAGTACAGGCCTATGTATTTTTCAGCTACAGTCTCATACTGCTGAACAAAAATCCAATATACTAGCTGGAATGCTAAGAAATTCAGTCTTTTAACAATTACAAGGAATTATTCCAGTCAGACTCATTCTGAAATTTTTCATTTAGACAGAAAATATTATCCTGTTCCTGACCACAATTCTCTTATGAAACCTAGTTTTAAATTTATTACTTACCCAATTCAGCACAGGAGTGACAAGGTCTCAACTCTGTCATTATTAATATCCACAAAAGGAATACAGGGTTTGGATCCCAGCCAAGGAAAATCTGTCCATTGTACAGCAGCATTTCCACCAGTAACAGCTTACCTCAAACCTCACAAAATGCTCAAAAATTACGGGGAAAGAGAGCAGTGCTTGGCACAAATACTGGAAGAAATACTATCTAGAGATCTAGAAAGACCAAATATGAAAGCATTTGCTTAACATGATAAACAAAACTAATGTGCAAGAGCCTATCAGACCAACTTGCTCTGCACTTTAGCATAAGCAAGCCCCTAACAACTGTCTAACAAAGGAAGTTTTTTACCATTAATTCTTAGATATACAGTCACATCAGGAATGGGTTTACATCACAACTGCCATTTCCATATAAGCAACAGCCTTCATGTCAGCCAGCCAAGTCATACATGGGTTAGAGATGTCAGAGTCATCCTCCTACCTAACTGGGTACTCCAGCTCCACACCATCTCTACTCTTTGTCCTACAGGACAGAAAGAGAAGGTAGAAAGGACCAGGAGACAATATGGAATACTCAGGCAATAAGGGATTTGATCCTCTGCCCGCCTCTCCAGCCTCTCACCTGTATAGTCCATCCCTTTATTTACACAGCACTAAATACTTAGTTTCATTAAACTCCAATATTTGATGTAAGATAAAATGAATAAAATTGCATGCCAGCTACGGTGCTGGTAACATTTCTTCCCCCTGTCTCCAGCCCTTCACCCAGTCAGCCTGCACAAAAGCATGTCACTTCAGTCTGAGCCACATGCCCTCACCTGTGACAATCACCATCACCCAGACATCAACTGACAGAGCTTGGCAGAGGCACAGCTCTGGGCTTCAGGAATATTCAAAATCCAAATAAAAATCTAATTACTTAGAAGCAAGCAAAAATTCACACTTTCCTATAAGGATACTAATTGAATTTCCATGTAATGCAGAAATTTATTTTTCAATAATGGAAATCCATTCTTTTCAACCAGGATGTCTATTCCTAGGTGCCACATTCTTTTCTTGTTAATAGTATTTTTCTTTCCCCAAAGTGAGTCACCCTGGAAAATGCCATTCGCTTAAAAGAGAAAAATTGACAAACAAACCCCAACTGTCACAAAAATGAATGCTCATGCTCAGTGCTACAACTACCACATACCAATAACTTAAACCTCAATCACGAAAGTACCAAATTACTCAACAATAGTAACTGGCCTCAGGACAAGGAAATAAAACTTAAATCTGCAACTGTGAAAATAGTTTCTACTAATACACTGCTAAGCACATGATCTGTTTGGCTTTGCTCTGCTTTGGCTGGGAAGTCTTCGCAGAAAGACGGAAAAAGTTTTTGATGGCTTATTCAAAAGGAAAAATAGCCATTTATCAGGTTATGTAAAAATCTCATACTTGTGTTGGAAACTACAGTTTGGCAGAACACATTCAATTACCACTGGGTCTTCTAGAACATTAGGTAAAAAATAACGATGGTATAATCGCATTAAGGGTTTGTCTTTGTTGGTTTAAGACAAAGATTTTAGTCAAAGGCCTCATTAAATCTTAGATCATTCTGTGCAGAGCTTAGCTCCTCCGTGGGTCTACAAAAACAAAGAAGTACAACTATAATCCACAGAAATAAAAGATGGAAAGACTTCCAAGTTTTATATGCTTAAAAGTAGAGGAATATTTTCCCCTCTTGAACAAAAAATATTCATTATAGATGTCGAAATGAAATAATTTATGATATTGACCCTCAAAACCAGAGTCAAACATTTCAGTCCATATAGGTAATATATGCAAGTTGGTGCTCTTAAGAGCATACTCAACAAGACTCAAGAGAAAACATACTCTGAGGCACATCCAGATGGTGTGTTGCTCCAGTGAGGTTGCAGTAACCCAAAATTACAAAATTAATTATAGCCAAGATTTTCACAGTATTTCCTCTTATTACAGAATGGTTTGGGTTGGAAAAGAACTTATAGCTCCTCTCATTTCAGCCCCCTGCCACGGGCAGGGACACCTTCCACCAGACCAGGCTGCTCCAAGCCCTGTCCAGCCTTGCCTTGAACACTTCCAGAGATGGGACTTCTCTTATCCTTCAAAATATTTTTGTCTCACATTCTGCAAATTCAAAGTATTCTTTGCATACCAACCACAATTAAAAAATGCAAACAACTGAATTTAAAACAGGGTTGCTTAGGAAAATAAAAGCAGCTTTATGATCTGAGTCAAAGAGCAAAACATCCGTACAAATCTGCAAGACTGAAATTTTGTACTTCAAATGTACTCAGAAATGCACACAAATATTTTTACTACAGATTAAAGAAAGTCAAGTGTTCATCTGATTCTGAGTTTTGGTGCTGTTCATAGTTTTGCTTTCACAACACACTTTTGTTTTCCCTCATTTCCCTCAGAGATCCAGCGAAACCTACCACAGTCATCTCCTAAAAGCACAGCATTCCTTTGCACCATGCGTATTTAAAAGCCAGAAAGACAATTTCTACTTGCATTAATGACTTGTTTATGGAGACAGTTAATTACCCATCTCCTTCTGGACAAGTGCTTAGCACCCGCAAGACAGGTACCACTTTCTGCAAGGAATATTCTTGTCTTGCAAGTACTATTACTAAAGAAGAGTTCATCTTCAGGCTCCTTAAGTAACTATTCTCTATATTTGAGCATTGTAGTTGAGTAGACTGACATCACAAATTAAGGCTTCTCCCCTGAAAAAAATATTGAAAGGCAAATAAAACTGTTTCAGAGCTTGAACTAATTTGATCGTGACACAGAACTTCCATATCTAAAATGTCACTCCTATCACGAGTCCATTCCATGCTGAACATACTTCATATCATTTGAATAAACTTCTCTTTCACCTTGTACATGTCAAAAAGTCTACCAGACTTCAGGAGTTATTTGGTGAATGGATTAAAGTACAGATTTTCCTTGCAGATGTACTAAAAAAAAAATAAATCTATCATTTATATCGAGAAAGGAGCAGGAAGCTAAAGGTGAAAGGGAACAGGGAACTAAACAGAAAACACACAGACACCCTTTCCTCTACCCTTGTTTTATCTATAATGTACCAATAATAAAATAAATATAACATCTTAAAGAAAAATGCAAAATAACATGACAACTTCACAGAACTGGTACTCCAGTAGAGTACAGGAGAAAAGAGAACACCCAGAAAATGAAGCTAGCTAATCAATATTTCCAGACAGGCAGTGCACAGCATTGCCTTTTCATTCCTTTAGTCTTTACACACACGACCAATCAATAAAACCACAAAATTTAACCATTAAAAGGAGTTTCACACGCCAGGCAATGTAACTCTCCTGCTCTGCTGAACATGGACAATGGTTAAAATGAGTGATCTGATGTCTAAATACTCCCACTCCAAAACACAGCACAGACATCTGGCAGGACAATGAAGGGGAAACAGTTAATGTGTTATTCAGTAACATGTAATTTATTAACAAATGCAGCTTCAGATGGAATTAATCCATGAGCAGACCTGGAAAACATTTTTTAAGAAAGAACAATAGAAAGTCAAAGAATTTGTTGCGCTTTATCAATGTCCCTCATCCCAACTTGAAATGTAGCTCAGTTTCTCCTATCCATTCACTTTCCAATCTGTCCAGGGCACCAGTCAATTATCAGATATCAAGTTCATATCTTTCATAAACAGCATCAGTGCATCTGGAAACAAACAGATCATCCTCTTTCCAGACCTATCCAACCATTTTCATGAGTAGTCGTGCAGCAGAACACCACACCTGAGCAGTTTAGTGCTCTCAAAATTATGAAGGATAAATCCCTTATAGAGGTGTAAGTTGTAGATGTTATTTTAATATCCCATACTAGTGCAAAAAAACACAATCTTTTCAGTCATCAATGCTACAAAGTCTGCATCTGCCATCCAGAAGGAGGACCAACAAAAAAATACCAGTACTTTTTAAAGCCTTTTCATGTTTATTGCTAAAAAAATGATCAGGTAGGAAATGAACACTCTTGTTGACACAGGATTATAAGGTGAAGAGTTACAGATTTCTTACTATCCACTAGCTGAAATTTAAAGGACGTTAAGAAAAGGTCAGATAAAACTGGTTTTGTTGCTCAAGTTTGTTTTTTTACATAGCTGATTATAGACATTCTCCAAATTATAAATATTGTGTATCTCAACTTCAATTTCCATAATTCTCTAAAGCTAAGAGTAATTTGGAAAACAAAAAAAACCTCCTTTTCATGCATACAAAATTCCTTTTTTCTAGCCCTAGTCCTTGCAAAATAACAAATTTTAAAACTTTGTTACAATACATCAGCTTGCTTCTTGGTTTCCCTTTAACAAGCAATTTCCCCTAAAGAATAAAAGAAAAATCATTTTTGAGCCAATAGGTTTTCTCTTCTCTTTTATAATGGGTTATTTGAAGCTGGTCAGGTTTTGGAATATCAGGATAAATGTCAGGGAGATAAATCACCAACACACCTCGTGAAACTTGCTGCAGCACTCTCAGTAAACAAGCCGAAGCATATGGTTACAATTAGGGTTTGTATGACCACAGAAATCAGAAGCTCTAGTCATGAACCACAGCCTCGCTGTGCTGTGCACTGATGGTCCCTGCTCCAAACAGCTGACAGGCTACAGAGAGCTACAGCACAGCTCACAACACAAGGATGGGCACTGGCAGGAAGACATCACAGAAAAGAAGCTTTGCAGACTTCAAAAACAAATAACCCTACACAATGTTAAGTATGAAAAATTTTGTCACTGTCACAAGGGTGCAGTGGTGGCAGTCAAGGGTCCCCAGGAGCACCACCCTCTCCAAAGAAAGAAGAAAAATGTACAGTTTCACAGAATCTCTGAATGGGTAAGGGTGGAAGGGACCACAGTGGATCATCTGGTCCCAGCTCCCTCCTGCAGTAGGGTCGTCCCAGAGCAATGACACAGGATTGTGTCACTGTGAGTCTGGAATATCCCCAGGGAGGGAGACTCCACACTCTCTCTGGTCTGTTTCAGTGCTCAGTCACACCATAGGAAAGTTCTTCCTCATGTCCAGGTGGATCTTCCTCTGGTGCCACTGCTGGTTCCCACAGAGCAGAGCCTGACCCATGCTCTGACACCTCCCTGCAGATACTGATGAGTCTCTTCAAAGTTAATGGAAGATTTCCAAGAACTATCAAGCCCAGGAAACGACAGTATAGATCAATCTTCTGGGAAAGAATGATTTGCTGTCACTACCATCAGTGTATGTGCAACAGCAGAGCTCACAGAGCAAAGCCCATGCTACCTGTGCAGCTAGTTCTAATTAAGGGTGGTTTACTATCAAAATAATGTTGGTGAAGCTAACAGGACCGATCAAGAATTTCATGGAATCTCAGGATGGTTTGAGTTGAAATGGGACCTTAAAAACCATCTCATTCCAAACCCCTGCCATGGGCATGACACCTGCCACCATCCCAGGGTGCTCCCAGCCCTGTGCAGCCTGGCCCTGGGCACTGCCAGGGATGCAGGGGCAGCCCCAGCTGCTCTGGGCACCCTGTGCCAGGGCCTGCCCAGCCTCAGCCACAGCAATTCCTGCCCCAGAGCCCAGCTGTGCCTGCCCTCTGGCACTGGCAGCCATTCCCTGGGGGCTGTCCCTGCAGCCCTTGTCCCCAGGGCCTCTGCAGCTCTCCTGGAGCCCCTGCAGGCCCTGCCAGGGGCTCCCAGCTCTGCCTGCAGCCTTCTCTTCTGCAGGTGAACACCCCCTGCTGCAGAGCAGAGGGGCTCCAGCCCTTGGAGCATCATTATTTCTTAATTATATGACAATTGTTCTAGTTTAAGATCCCTTTTGTTCAAAGTCCCAAGAGCTTGGTGGAGCTGGGGCCAAATGCCACCAGAAATGCTATTGCTGTATAATCATCATTCTATACTCTCACATCATTCAAACACACAAAGATAAATCAGATTTCAAGATGAAGAACAGTGTACGTCAAAGGAAGTGTCTAACAGTTTGATAGTGAACACATCTCTGACCTGCAGAGATTACTATCAGGCACAATGTATTTCTGTATAACGTGATTAAGGCAGAAGGTGAGTTTTTGTCATAAAAACATGAGAACTCTCTAAGGTAACACTGAGGCACTGCTTGGGCAGCAGCAACCCAATTTCAAACCAGCTTCTGTGGCCTTTGTGGCACCCAAACACACATTTTGGGCAGGATGAAGCTGCTCTGGCACCAGTCTGCTGCGCAGTTCTTGCAGACTGCCTCTGCCACAGCTACACAACCAGGAACACTCAACTATTTATTCTCAAAGTACCTGTGCTTGAACTGCAGCCACGCACTTTGCTCTGTGTCAGGCACATTATCAGGGGAACTAAGTGAAGGATTAAAGATCTGGAAACTACCTCAATCTTCCCATTCAGACAGGGGAAAATATCATAGTTACAGCATCAAGAGGATGACACTTACAGACCGTAAGCAAGAAGGAACATGAACAGACAGAACTGGTAAAGAAAGATCAAATGTACATTTCCATTGTGGTGGGCATGAACAGGCAATTAAGCATTGACTAAGCACCAGAGATAGACACCAGATCTGTGACACATCACAAAAAGGATCTGCAAGGTAGAAGCAAGCAGAGTGAAGCATTTGTTAGCAGAAATAAAGCTTGGTGAAATCGTAAGAAATAACAGACACGTCGTTAATACCTTTTTGTGTCTCTCTAATTTGATATATTTTAATGTAGATATTACAAAACAGGCTACATAAAATCGAAGAGGAAAAAGATATTAACATAAAATGCTAAATATTAATAAATAGTTTTCTTGTAAAGTTAAAAATTATCACGCAAATGCTTATATTAACCAGAAAGTAGCACACACCAAAAAAAAACAAGAACAAAACCAAAAAACAACCAAAAACCCCCCAAAAAAACCCAAAAAACAATCAAGAATAAGCTACAGTGTATATAAATCACAAGAGTACAACAGTGGTCTGATACCTCCAGGTATCCTAATGCTGAACAGTATAATGCAGAGTAAAACAGTATAATGCAGGCATATACTTGCCTGATATAAAGTCATTAATGGCCAGGAAAATTTCTCTAATTCCAACTAAAGAATACAGCCATGAGAAAACAAGCCATCACTGATTGCCACACACTGAATTCTTCAATTTCTGTTAAAGCTACAACAGCACATTTGTGTGGCAGATTAGTTATGATGATGACTTAGGTGATTAATGAAGCTGAATCCGGTTACTGACTCTGCTGTAGTTCCTTACAGATTCAGCATTGTATCCCTCACATCTATAAACACCCTAACAGCACAAACCAAGTCAATTATATCCCACTGTTGCAGTAACTCCTTCTTTCTGCCAGATGCATTAGTGTCTGGAGTTGGTTTTAATAGCAAAGTATAAACTGGATCAACTATTTCAAAGGAAACCATTTAAACTGACTTATTTTTCAAGAGTCTTGAGTAGCACTATCATTTCCCTGTCTTAGCACATCATCTGCTTGGCAGTTCCTCACTCTAACAAGGATTTTATTTTGCAAGCAATAAAATGACTAATTACAAAAAAATTGCTTGTCCACAAAAAGTTGTCTCAACTTAGTTGACTGTAGACTATGAATTGGCAAATGTTATTAGATCTTAACAAAAAAGAAGAGGGACCTTAGAGTCAACAAAAAACCCTGGGTTTGAGGGTAAGTTGGTTCAATGTGCTTTGTGAACCAAGAATAATTAATTTCTGGTTTCCAATAAATAAATCTCTAATATCTAAACTCTACTGCCATGCATATTAATGTCATTTATGCTTCACAACACTGCCCCAGATCTACCAGCACTTAACAATTACTTTGCACACCTACTGAAAGACCACAAAGACAAAGCAAAGTTGACTCAGTAGAGAAAAATCTCCTTTATGAAGTTACAAAAATAAATACCATTACTTTTCCCCTCCTTCGAAAACCGCTATTGTTTCTTTAATTATTGGAGCATAACAGAATTGGCAGGACAATCCAATCCAGGTATTTTATACCCAGGATGGAAAAAGGTCCTTGCACAGAGGTAACTTGGATCCAGTCAGAGGCCAAATCCAGAAGTAATTGGTGTGAGGATGTTGGCTGTGTGGTTTCAGGGTTAAGGAAGCTCATGAGAGGAAGAAAAACAGGCTACGAAGGACGAGATGCAGGAGAAGGTTAACTGTGGGAAAGGGTAAAATTCTGCTCATATTGTGTATAATTATCACTCCTGTTGAATCACAAGGAAGGAAAAGGAGGGTGGATCTAAAATACGGTGCTTGTAAGAGTTTGTTGATCTCCTGCTGCAGTGCAAGTGACTACAAAATAGGAATAACATTACACATGATCATGACTGTGGTATCGAGTAAAATAATTAACGAGTACAGTAATTATTTTAGGCTTCCAAATTTCATATTAAATGTATCTTTTTAAAACCAGGCTCCTATCTCCTTTCATCCTAAGTCGATTATATTTAGACTACTTCAGTAAACTTACTTTAAGCATTATGTGGTATTTAAAAGGCACTGAGTAACAGAAGTGAGTTTTCAATTCTTCCATTCTTCTTTCAATCTCTATCATGTAAAGATTACAAGACATGCAAAAGTAATACAACACAGAAATTACATCAAAGTTTTCCACAGCTGTTCATTGCTCAAAATTCACTTTTGTTCCCTATGCACTTTTGTGCATCTTCCAAGTGTGCTGTGCTCTACCCCTGCACCTGAGGTTACCTGATCCAAAGTATTGATTTGATAAGTGTTAATTCAGAGATGAGACAGGCAAATATGCCATTAACTCTACAATCCTACTGTGTCTACATTTCACCTACAGTCCAACATCATATAGAGGGAAATAATTTAAAAAAAAATCTCAGCCAACTGTCTGGGCATGGATAGAAAAAACATTTCTGTTTTTTATCAGGATGTGGTACTTCTTTTTTTCCCTTTTCCCAGGCAGGAAATTAGAAAGCTCTTTAAAAAGACTCTTCTTCTTAAAGCTTTAAATGTAGACACTTAATTTGCCAGGCTAAGAGATGGCACTTCAGGTACTCATGAAAGAAGCAAGAAAACAAGCGTAGGCGTCTGCCAAGGTAGTTGCTAAGGGAATGGTTCAAGAGGAGTGAAGGAGGTGGGAGTGTAGGAAGAGACAAGAACAGATGTAGGCTGAAATCTTAAGAGTTTGCATTAAGAAATGAAACTTAATATACAACGGGTAAAAAGCCATGGGGGACATCATGTGAGAAGTGTTACAGAGGGAGGCTGGAGTGGTGGCAATATGGATGGATTTATAAATCAGTCAAGTAACCAGAAGAGGGGAAGAAGTGTTTGCCTACGGCAGCACTGAGACAGAAAGACACTAAAGACATCAGAACTAATAATAATGCAAATAACAGCAATTATTCAGGTAATAACACATACCAAAATAAGCAGTAAAAACTGCAAAACTACAAACCAGACATTGAAAACTGCTTTAGAAAAAACATGTTAAGAGCAACTTCTCCTTGCAATCGAAACGAAGGAAAAGAACACACCTGATGGGATTCTCGAATAAAACACTGTAAGGAACAATTTAATTAATCTGGCGTGCGTGTAAGTGAATTGCAAAGCAAGCCACTACTCTGCGCTGGGTTTATGTTAGGGACACGAGCCAGGCGCGGCACAGGAGGGTGTAGCCCGGAGCGCAGAAGGAGCTGTGTGCAGCAGCCGTGCTCTTTTACTGCCTCCGTGAGGAGAGACGCGGGCACTGCCTCCGACTGCAAATTCTGGCAGACCCCTTGCGGCCTGAACTTTAATATTCCCTCAGGAGACTGCCAGTGAATTGATTTCACAAAAGAGCTAAATAAATGGGATCGGTTTTAACAGCAACTGACTTGCAAAGTGTTCTCTAGTTTATCGGGGAGAAAGAAAATAATACCTACCTTTGCTGTTAGCACCGTTTTATGTTTTATTCTCATTTGGTGGAAAAGAAAAAACCTCTAGGATGGATTTTTATATACCAGTAAAACACATCTGGTGTGGGGAAGGGAGCAGCCACCAACCAAAACAGTATATATAGCGTAAAAAAAATGAGACACCTTTTTCTGCAGAACAAATGGCACCAAATCTTTTCTATTCTTGAGGCAGTATTTCTCTACAGCAAACAGTCTGGGAAAGGTCAGAATCTAGTCATACTTATCAGGAAAAAACATTAGTCAACTTACTGGGAAAGGTACAATATGTTACAAAAATTCTCATCTAGGTTGCTCCCTTACATCAAAGAACCCTCCTGGGAGGGACCCCCTGGGACCACCTAGCCCAACCTTTTGCTCAAGCAGAGCCACAAAGCAGGTCACCATATCCACAGAGTAATTGTAAAGCACAAAATGCGCACATAAAACTATTTCTTACAACACTTAAAGTAACTTGAAGTATGTGATTCATCAAATAGGGCACTGCTTGGTTGGTTGAAGGTTTTTTAATGTGTCAGTAAAAAAAACCCAGGGGCTAGGTGATACTTTTACCACCTGCTGTCCTGCAGGTATAATTGCTTCAGATTCTAACACATCTCAAGATGGGCCATGCAGGCCTGTGGACAGCTTTTCTACACTGGTATCACTTGCTGAGAAGAAAATGGGCTACAGGTGTGTCTGCAAGAGAGGGCACACAGAAGGCGATACTTCATACGGTCTGAAGTACAATTTATAGAAAATCAGACTCACTTGCCACCCCAGATGCAATTCCATAGAGCAGTCCTCCTCCATCTGTTTGCTGCTGAAAGACGTGGGTCCCTGGAGGAGGGCTTCTCTCTTGTCTAATGAAATTATACAGCAAAGTTTTCACAAGTCTGCTGGTGTATGGGAGACTGGAAAGACAAAAAAAAACCAAAAAAAAAAAACCAAAATAACTTTAGTTGACTCGCAACTCACAAAAATTGGCACAAAGAAGTCCAGGTAAGATGCCAAGGCTGGTGTTTGGCATTAAAGATGGTCAGTAACTGTCCCAGTGCTGACCAGACTGGAAAGGGAAAGAACACCAAGGCCTTGCCCAAGCAAAGCTGCCCAGACTTCAGCAGGGGTCTGCAGGAGCATCTTCTGCAGCAGGATCAAGAAAACTGCCTTTTGGGTTTTGTTTTCTAGCTACTTTTAAATAAACCATTCAGTTTGTAGAATCATTGTATTCACTTACTTCAAGACACTGGAAAAGACACCTTAGTGACTGGAAAAATATTTATGCAATGAAAAGAAACCCTGTATTTTTTCAGTTTTTACTCCATGCTCTAGTAACACAGAACAGGAACCAACAGCATCTCTCCACACCCACAATATTTTTATCTGTGTGTGCAGCTCAGAAACAATTTTAAATACCTTTTCATACCTCAAGGATTCCATAATTCTAAGAATTTGCAAAGACCAATGAAATAACAAGCTCACATCAGTGAATCTGAAAAATGCCTGAAGAATTTTTTGGGTTTAACTAAAAGGTTACAGTATTTCCAAAATGGAGTAGCATTTCCATAGAAGAAAACAGCTGACTCCCATTCCCATCTGATTTAGGGCTGAAAAGACAGGATCTCTGTTAGGTTGGCTCCTCTGACCATCTGCAGAAGCCCAGAAGGTGAGGGGCTAATGTGCTGTCCCAAACACCAATAGCTGCATGATGTGGAGCCAACCAGGGACTCCTGGGAATAACAAACAAGAACTGCTGGTAAAAAACCCAAGAGAAAGAGCAGGATGTGGCTGGAGAAGGGAGGCAGGACTGCATTTTGTGGGACAAACCTCCTGGCTGTGGCTCCTGCAGAAAAGCAGAGCCCGGCTTGGCACAGGGATGGGGCTGAGAGGGGCCGGGGGCTGCAGGGGGGCACAAACCCACCCAGGACCCCAAACCTCCAAAACATTTCCAGAAAGGCCTGAGAGAAACGACTGTGAACGAGAAAGGATTTGCACAAAGAGTGAGAAACCTCTCTCCAGGGAGTGGAAGACTTAAAAGGTGCCCAGGGCCCCAGGACACCCCATCAGCTGGATCAACATGGGGACAACACTGGTGATCTCAGTGTTTTTTCCTTCTCTCTCCCTTTCTTTGATCCAATTCTCTCCCTCTCTTTTCTCCATTTACAGCCCTCCCTACCTTTATCCAAAACCCACTGTCCTTACTCTGGGTGCTTCCTTCTCCTTAGGGGTAGGATGTCACACCAGTACCCCTCCAACTGTTCACATTGCTCTCAACTCCCAGCTACCAAATTCCCCTGTCTCTCTCCAGAGCGCAAGCACCTCCTACTCACAAATCAGACCTCTTAGGCCACATACTAACTCTTCCCCAAATATTCCCCATTTTCCCCCAAATCCTCAATTCCTTCAGCCCAGAGACTGAAATACCAGGACTCCCCACATATCCTGACGCTCTGGCTCTATCCTGCTGCTGGTCCAGGCTGAAATCTGCCCTGTGCTCCAAGCTGAGATTCTCTCCTTTCCCTGCACATCAGAGCAGTATCTGTCTCTTACACCTGGTAGAAACTTCAGGAGACCAGAATAAATACATTTATGAAAAATCTTCCCACATGGAACTTGAAGTTGAAAGGGGATGAATGGGAGCCTTACTAAATTGCATGTAAGCCACCGTGAAAGCACTTGAACACAACCACCAACTTGCCAGAACAAGTGGCATTACTCACACAACTAAGTTTACCCAGGGCTAAGTGTTCCTTTCAGCTCAGCACAGCGTATGTGTTCATCTTTCCAAGGATTGCTGCTTATATGGATGACAAGAAAGCTCTAGCATTTCTGAGGGACCTGAGTTCTCTAGGCTGGAGTGCTAAAAGACTCACTGCTGAATCAAAAAAACATCCTGAAAAGTAAATGCTGTTTTAAGTTAATGAAACTACCCTCAAAATATAAAAACTAATTCCAAATTAGTTCTACTAAAGTGTGGGCTGTGAGAATTCTACCAAAATCCCTCCAAGAGCCTTTACAGATGTTTGCTTTTCTGTTCTCTTTTCTTTTGAGCAGAACAAATTTTCTATCAACATTTAGCTGCCTTCTATTTTCAGGTACAAACAGCCTAAGGAAGGGACCAGCAGCATTTGCTTTTGCCTTGGGCAGCACCCCAGAGCAGGACATACCATCGACCATGCATCAGGTATCTGTGAATGATGCTCTCTCGCAGAATCTCTTTGTGGAATAATTGGCAGGAGAGGAACACAATGAGAGTTGTCACGGCTTCCAAAGAAATGCTGTATGTAATATCTCTGCGGAATAAAGAGAAAATTAAAGAGATTAATCCACTGGGTTGTTTACAAGCTGATTTCCAAGAATACTTGGTAGCTTCACCTTAAGTTACAGACTGTGTAGCACTGAGAGTTTCAACTGGGAACATGTAAACAACAAATTCAAGAAATCCAGAACACTTCATACCAAAAATGGGTTGTTTTTCTTAGAAATAAGCACTTTTTTCATATTCCAAAGGACAAAACAATGTAAAAAGAGGTATTGCTCATAGGACTCGAGTTGCAATTGACAGACTATACTTCTTCCTAAAAATAATAAGTATCTCTCAGAAGTGTGTCCTTTGTACTGTTAAACAAAATTGTCACAAAACCACCATGCTGCTAAGTGAGGGAATGGATGTCCAGCTAACTCAACACAGCTCCATCTGCCAAGAATGGATCCCTGTGAGAGGAATGTAATATACAAGTGCCAGCTCAAGTGTACAAAGCACTCAGAGTATCAGGATACCACGTATATTGTTCAGTTTTAAATGGTATTTTTAAGGTAACAGGAAAGTAGAAAGTTTCAAGGTATTACAGCTAATCACAAAGAACAAGCTGCAGTGCTTAAATACAGACACCAGACAGTTCAGCAAAGTTCATTTAGCTCAGGCTGATTAGGAAAGGCTGTGTAGCAGAACAGATGACAGGCACACTATTAAAAATATCTTGTGCTTTCTGTTCCCACCTCTGCCTATAATGACTTTGTTACAAATCTTGTTTTTAAAAGGGAGAGAAAAATGGCATTTGCCTCCTTAATCAGTAATAAACTGCAGACTGCAAGAAACCTTCAAAAACACAATGAACTAACTTGGACATGAACCAGTATCATTCTTACTTTCAACCAAAGACAATTTTCATGTACTCCAAAAGGAGGTACTTCATATGCTGCAACAGCACCATCCTGTAGTTCATCAGAAATATTGTTATCAAGTACTATTATTGTTAACACAAGTCCTTTTAATCCTTCTCCCACTGTCACTATTTAATTTCCACAGTATGCTTCACAATCCAGTATTGCTAAGCTACAAAAGTTTCCCTGCAACAATTACCAAGGTTTTCTGACCTGGGACCTACTGGAAATTCAAATATTTAATAGCACCTCTACTTAAGATTTTAAAAAAATCAAAACACCAAAGAACAAATCAACATTGATGATGTTTAATCACTTGTGCTAAATTTTTCTTTGTTACACTGTCACCTTCTGAAAATTTTACTCTCAACAGTAGAAAAGGTATAAGCATAAAACTAAGTGCTCTTTCAAACAATGATGACTTGAAAAATACAGCGCAATCTCCTGAAGCACAACAAATTAGCCCAAGAGAAGAATAGCTTTTCACTAGTCTCAGGATCAGAGCTGGTGTGGTCGTCACTGAAATACACAGGATTTTATTTAGAAGAAATCAGTCTAATCTTTAACACAATCAAATAGCTTAATATTCTCGAGCACGCTGCCAGACATGCTGTAAACAACATGCATTACTGTGAAGTGTGAAAAGAAGAATTTCATGCATCACAACACACAGACAGCTTAAGTTAAGCTCTCTGCAGCAGCTCCAGGCTGGAGTTTCTGCAGAGTGCAGTTATTCCCTCAAAGCCAACAGCAAACTGGAATCACAATTTCCTGGATCACAATCCACAGAACTGTACCACCTCTCATACAAAAATGTTTTGAAAAGTGAAGGTTGTGCAAACTCACTGTTTTTTATCTTCCCTCACCTCATTTGAGTATTTGAACCCCAAACATTTGAAGCTACAGGTTGGGAAAGGACATACTGCCTAAGTAACATTTTCCTGAAAATCATGATGCCCTTTTGAATTACTTTTACTCTCTGCAAGTTACCTGACTTTTTGCCCACTCCTGAGGAAGTTCGCCAGTGTAAATGCTGATAATTAGATCAGGCCAGAGGTTACACTCTGATCTGGTTCCACTGCAAATTCATCTGAGCCAGAAGCAAGGCTGCACTAGGAACAGTGCCTGCTCCCTCTCCAAACCAGGGGTGCTGTGCAATCTGCCACCCACACGCATCCCAAGCAAAGCAAAGAGGACTTGCATATATGCATATCAATTATCAAAGGTTCAGCCACCAGCAAAAAAAAATTTAAGAAATGGTTTTCTATCAAAATAAAAGCAACAGTTTGGGAAAATACTTTTTTATAATATTATAAGAAAAACATTCAGAAACTTATCATTATGACAAAGGCTGAGAATACAAGAACAATGTCTCCTACCACAAAGTGATGAATGAAAAGGGTAATAATTTCATGAAAAACTACAACATGCACTGGGTCCCTATTCAGAGAGGAAACAAATTTTGGGGTCTAGTATACTTTTTCTCCATTTCAATCATTCATTCATTTATTTTTATTATAACCAACACATGTGGAATAGCAAATTTGAGGAAACATTACAAAATAATTTTCTGTTTTGATAAGAATCAGCATTAAAAAATAAACTAAGATATTACTGTACTGTATTGAGTATATTTTGTGAAAAGTCTGCTTTCAATACCCTTATATAACTGACAGAAAAAAAAAATAGAAAGGTAAATTCAAGCAGTCCCACTCAGTGAGTTATTCTCATTTTCTCTAAGTTCAAAACTCAGAAAGGGCACATTTAACTGTAGAAACACTCCACTCAAACCTGCAGAGTCTGCTCAAATTAAATCTGCTCTGACATAAACACAAGCATGGTCCTCAGGTTATCTGGGCTAAACCCTCAGGTCCAGTCACCCTTTATTTATCAGCACAAGGATAAAGCTTCAGAGCAAAATTATTTTCTCCACAAAGGGTCAAATGTATGGTTTTCTGAAACTCAGGCATTTCTAAAGGAACACAAGAACTACCAGAAACCTCTTTCAACTTCAAAGAACATATTGTTTATTTATACTGAGAGACTATAGAATAGGGGGTCTTGGTCTTGATTTTTAAAAAATTTTATTCAATGCTATCAGTCATATAGAATGACTTTGCATGGAATTTATGCTGATCTCCAACTTCCCCTGAAAACTGTTTGCTTGCAGATAAGGAGGAAACTAGAAATAATGAACTCATGTATCAATTACATGTCAAAATTATTTAGCTACTTATTTCAGAAAGCCAGAATAACTGCATGTTGTTTTGAGCTTCTGTGGCATTTTTTTTTTCTTCTCAAATGACTTACAAAACAAATTAAAAATCCACAGATAGAGCTCATGCTCTGCATAAATGGACTTCATAAAGCAATGTACCAAAACATGCAGAGGTCTTTTCTTTCTCTTCTTCTGGATTTCTCTTTTGGGGATTCATTAGTTATTTTCTTTTTTTTTGGGGGGTTTTTTTTTTTTTTTCATCTTATGCTGTCTCTCTCCTTTCCAAATGGAGATATACTCTCATATCAGGTAGACAAGTTAGCAGATACTACAGGTCTGTCTCTCAAAGCACACATCTTTCACATGGAAAGAATCTGAGGTAGACTGAAGTCCAGAACTCATGGCAATCGTTTCTCTCCTGCCTTTGGGCTCTCCTCTCATCCCAGGCAGCTGTCCTCCTGGAATCACACCCTGGACCTGAAGGAGCCAGGTCCAGGTTCTCCCATGTGACACCCAAGCAAATAACTGATTTCTGACAACAAACCTTAAACATAAACATGTACTCTCTGAAGAAAAGACACATCATATCTATCTGAGATTATGTTAAATTATGGATTCTTCATAGAATGAGGAGCTCCAAAATGCAAGATTCCCTGATACTAGCATAACAAATGTGTGTGTGTGTCTTTAAGACGTGTTTGGTATCCACACTTCAATGAAAAACTGATATATCAATGGATTCCTTCCAAAAGCAAATGATGCCAGATCATTTCAATAAAAACTTTTCAACTAAAACAACGAAGGAATGGTATGATTTATAGCAATCGTTCGATAACAGCTCATTAAATCAATACAAAAATTAGAATGACAGAATGTTTTGGGTTGGAAGGCACCTTGAAGCTCATCCAGTCCCATTCCCTGCCATGGGCAGGGACACCTTCCACTATTCCATGATGCTCCAAGCCCTGTCCAACCAGGCCTGAGATACTTCCAGAGATGGAGAGTCCACAACCTCCAGGAAATAAATTCTACTAAGTCAGCCCACATTCCCTCTTAATCTGCTTTGTCAGGTATGTAACAGAGATCCTGAGCTCCTCCAGGATCTCAACAGCCCTCGCAGTGCTGCTTTAAAGCAGCTCTGCATTTAGGCATGCAGTAGTACTGCTTTAGAAGAAATTGGTGCAGCAATTGCCTCCTCTATCAGTAACAAACTGCAGACTGCAAGAAACATTCTAAAACACAATGAACTAACTTGGACTAACTAATTCTTCCAGGATATGGACTGGAGAGAATATCACTTCTCTTCTGGTCTTCTACCAAGAACATAAATTTTAGTTGATTTATTTTATTTATTAACTTTGGTGGCAAGCTTGTAAATTAGAATTATCAAATCCTAGACTGGTTTGTGTCAGAAGGGACTTTAAACCTCATCCAGTTCCACCCCCTGACACAGACCAAAATGCCTTCCACTAGACCAGGTCGCTCCAAGCACCATCCAACCTTAGCTCAAATACTGTTTCCAAATGATGCAATCACCCTACACAGAACAAGAACTATGGTCCTGTTAAAACCACAGCTCCCCAGCATCCTGGCATCTGCTTTATCCATTCAAAACCATGTGGATGACCTCCTATCAGCATCACCTACCAAGAACTCCAACAATCTACCTATGTGTCACCATCCTGCTGCTGCTGGCTTCTCTCCAAGGACAAGCACCGCTCACAAGTGCTTTCTGTGCTCCCAGTCATTCAGCTTTGTTCCCTGCCTGTGAGAGAGAGGTCTGTGACGGAGGAACCAAGGTGAAGCACAGAGGCACCATAGAGGAAAATCTCAGCTACGAACTCCAATTAACACTCTGAAGGCACATGCTGTTGTAAACACTTTAATTACTCCGTGAAATGCAGCTATTTCTATATCAGCACACAGAGGCTGAGAGCTCATAAATGATTTCACACCTATAGAGCAAACAGCCTGTACAGTCAGAAACCAAACTCCAAATTTCAACTCCCACCCCTAGTCCGAGCCCCCTCCCTGTTCAAATATTTTCCTGAACTTTCACCCAGCCAGAGCTGTCTACTCCAAGTATTAAAAGGTTAAAAGGTAACCCATTTTCTAATTTAGGAGAGTTGCCAAAAGGGCTGATTCATACAAAAAGTCTCAAATCATACAGGAACCAGGTTTCATTTCCCTGCTTCCTGAGGGCCCACCAGAAAGGTGAAAGAGGAGTCACCACAGAGAATAGGATCGGTTTTGAAAACTGAAAAGCAAGTACAATATCTGGCTATCAGTCTCGGGATACAAGTACAACAACTCAAAGAGAACATAATCTTTCCTCTTGGAAACACTCCTAATTTTACACTCACTGATGGCACATATGCACTGTGGCAGCTGATAATGCTCTACACTCATTACAGCTGACTCCAAACATTTGGGAGATGTCCCAAGGGGGCACTTAGCAAACACTGACTGGAAGTAGAAAGCATCTCTGACATTTCGTACTGCACTTCCCCCACTCTGGGTATTCTCAACTGGGAGAAAAATAGGATGAGAAAACAAAAAAAAAATCACAGAATGGCTTGGAAGGACATTAAAAATCATCTCATTCCACCCCTGCCATGTGCAGGGACACCTCCCATGTCCCAGGCTGCTCCCAGCCCTGTGCAGCCTGGCCCTGGGCACTGCCAGGGATGCAGGGGCAGCCCCAGCTGCTCTGGGCACCCTGTGCCAGGGCCTGCCCAGCCTCACCCACAGCAATTCCTGCCCCAGAGCCCAGCTGTGCCTGCCCTCTGGCACTGGCAGCCATTCCCTGGGGGCTGTCCCTGCAGCCCTTGTCCCCAGGGCCTCTGCAGCTCTCCTGGAGCCCCTGCAGGCCCTGCCAGGGGCTCCCAGCTCTGCCTGCAGCCTTCTCTGGTGCCCCTGAGCACCCCCAGCTCTGCCAGCCTGCCTCCAGAGCACAGGGGCTCCAGCCCTGACAGCAACACCAATATGGAAATACACTAAATGTAGTACCTGAAGGATTAACATGACAACTGGACTCAAGAGTCTTTTTTCACAGACCTGTTTCTAAACCATCTGAGACTATGCGACTGTGTATCTTTTCACTTCATGGATATTTATTTCTTCCCTCTACAGATTAAAAATACTAGAAGAAATTCTGGACTTTAAAATGTTGCACAGAGAGAATAGAATAGAGAATATTATTCTCTATTTATTTTACGTATCACCAGGTCTTGTTACTAATGTTCACTAAAAATAATTAAAAGACATTACTTTTCAAACAATGGAACACCAGTGAGTAACCCAAATTCCCATTAAAATGGACAGCTGCAGAGACTCCTAGGTGTGGCTTCCAACCCCCAGGAATGAGGTCACCCAGGTGATCAAACAAATATTTTAGACCCTCAGAGTTCTACACAGAATCTGACCACAGGAATCACATGCTGCATTTCAGTGATGCAGCCTAAGTGAAAGGCAGACCCATTCCACAGTCTCTCTATGCCTTTGTTGTTGAGATCCAAATACCAGCAACCAGAGGTTTCTCAACACCATTATCTTCTGTGAAAAGAGAGCTGAAAACCATATCAGAAAGCAGATTATTAGGAATATGATACATAGCATAATGTATGAAAAACTGTACAGACCTCTGATACTGTGCTTTGAGGTGAGGAAGTTTGTTACAAATTAATTACAGTGCACCTAGTGAACAGATAGGTCACAGATAAATACTGATCTAAGTCTAAAATAAAAACTAAACTAGAACAGAGTAAGAATATGTGACAGAGATAAAGGTTCTTCTACTCAGGATCTTTAAGCACGTAAAACACTGCACATCTACCACTAGAAGAAAGGATACGAGTGATTAAGAAAACCTCGCAAATACATAAATAAGTTTTATTTGCTGCACTACCCCAAGGTGCAGCAGCAAATAAAACTCCCTTTATATGAATCAGCTCCCTCCTAAACAGAGCACAATAGTCTTAAACTTCGAAGCTCTTCAAAGTGAAGCAACACAAATCTCTCTCAGTTTGGATGTTTTTGCTACCTTCAACCTCAGTTTCAACAGATGGAAGTTTGCCTTTGATGATTAGACAAAGTTGCCAAAAATGCAAAAGTCACATAGTTTTCCAAATAATGGAGCTACTACAATCTTGATAAAAATTCCTTGAATAGACTCTTTTTAAAAAGCACTATTCTGGCCTAATTCTTTTGAAAGTAACAAAAATAATTAAAATATGGCAGTCTTGAGCTAGAACAGAAAACATTTCTTAATCTCTTTGCTGCTCACAACTGGCAAGAAAGAAAGCCTAAGCATTTCTCATCATCTGTACATGGCACCTTTCCTATACTGCAGTTATTTTGTAGAGCTTTATAATCAATTATATTGCCTTTCCTCCTCCTACATTTGACTTCAAAGCTCCCACAAAATGCAACAAGCATCCCTAAACGAGTCAAAACATTACCAACATTTAAATTTCCAAACAACTAAGACTGCACCCTAAAACAACCATAACTAGAAAAAATAAGGGAATGTAATAGAAATATCAACTAACTTGTACTGGCACCACAGGGTGCCACTTAGGAGTGATGTAACTAGATCACAGTATTTCATTTTTCCTGCACATGCATTTATAGTTTTTAATGAAGTGAAAATGCAGTGATAACAACCAGATGTTCAGTTATGGATACCAGCTCTTAACAAGCTGCTGAAAGAAGCCTTTATTATTTAAAGCTTTGGGAGCTCCATCCTGCAACAAAATGTTAGCAATAGTTTCTACATAGAAGTCATACAATTAAATACTAACATTGTATCTTTTTGCCGACTATGCAGTTCCAATCATTAGTGTACACTCTTGAGTGCTAACATTAGCAAAACCAAAGAAAAAGCAGAGTATCCATAGCACACCCAAGGGAACTGTAAATCAAACATCAATATACGGTAACACAAGTGTTATAAGGGACTTGCACAAGTCTAATTGTTGAAAACTGTATTTTCTATAAAATTAAACCTGAAACCTTTATCCCTGGCATTTTGTACAATGCAGCACAGCCTGTTTTTCAGAAAGGTAATTCAAGATATTTTTAATAACTCTCAGACATAGCACCACAATGTAGCAGAGTCCCAGAGTCCCAATTGCAACCTATTTCAGCCTTAAAACACATTTGCCTTTTCCAATACAAACTAAGTTTGAGAAAGATTTTCTTAAATTCCCCATAAAAAACTGAGACACTTGCAGAAATGTTCTGCCTCCCAGAAAGGCTCTGCAGCCTTTCCCAACAACAACAACAACAAAAAGTTATGTTCCATAATAAGGGACAGAGATTTGACATTTGTCTTCTTCCACATCCCACACCTTCCTCATTAATTTTGAGAAAGACAGTCCACCTGCAATTTCCAAGTATGCTGTAGGTTGTTTAGTAGGCAGAAATGAGCTTATTCTGCCAATGCTGGTAACTGGAGCAAGCTCAGAGGTGAGTGACATCTGTCCATACTCAGGAAAAGACTGGAACCTTCAGGAATTCAGCGCCCCTGCCAAGCCCAAACTTCTTACATTTAGAATCCCAGAATGGTTTGGTTTAGAAGGGACTTAAAGCCCATCCAGTGCCACCCCTGCCATGTGCAGGGACACCTGCCCACCATCCCAGGCTGCTCCCAGCCCTGTGCAGCCTGGCCCTGGGCACTGCCAGGGATGCAGGGGCAGCCCCAGCTGCTCTGGGCACCCTGTGCCAGGGCCTGCCCAGCCTCAGCCACAGCAATTCCTGCCCCAGAGCCCAGCTGTGCCTGCCCTCTGGCACTGGCAGCCATTCCCTGGGGGCTGTCCCTGCAGCCCTTGTCCCCAGGGCCTCTGCAGCTCTCCTGGAGCCCCTGCAGGCCCTGCCAGGGGCTCCCAGCTCTGCCTGCAGCCTTCTCTGGTGCCCCTGAGCACCCCCAGCTCTGCCAGCCTGCCTCCAGAGCACAGGGGCTCCAGCCCTGACAGCATCTCCGTGGCCTCCTCTGGGCTGCCTCCAGCAGCTCCCTGTCCTTGTGCTCTTGGAGCCAGGGCTGGGGCAGCTCTGCAGGTGGGCTCTCACCTGAGCACGGGGGCACAGGGGCAGAATCCCCCTGCGCTGCTGCCTGCGCTGGGGATCAGCCCAGGGCAGGGGGAGTTTCTGTGGTCCTAGTGCACATGGCTGGGACATTCACTGGCATGTCCAGACTCTCTCAACCTCTGGGTTATAACTAGGATATACCAAAATCCCTCTCCCCAGGGCTGCTCTCCAACCAGCCTGGAACATCTATGTACCCACCTGCAAAATACCACATACAGGTTTCCCAAGCACATAATGTGACATTCAGAACACTTTCAAAAGGAAGGAGTGCAAGACAACTGAGCAATACAGTCAGACAGCAGCTGCCAGCTGTATCCACTCCTTCACCAAAATGCATCTACAGAACCCAAGGGACACACTAATTGTCACAATCCTCTGGGTTAAGGCTACTGAATGCTCCTAACAAAATCTTTGCTATCCTTAAATACACTTCGAAGACCAGCTCAGCACAGATATTTAATGGTCTGCCACAACAAAAATTCATCTTTAATAGTATCTTTACAGACACACTCTGTTACAGGGTCACTGCAAGCTCCCAAAGTTGTCTGCTCTCTCACAGGTGATCCTAAGTTCTGACAGAGAAATCACTACAAGTTTGAATATTTCATGTATTCCACTCGTTCTATTCCACTCAATCTGTTCTCTCACAGATGATCCTAAGTTCTGACACAGAAATTATTACAAGTTTGAATATTTCATGTATTCCACTCAATCTATTCCTTCCCCAAGTTCACATACTAGGCTTGCAGTTCTCTTGATTGATTCCAGCTAAAGACAGAAATGGACTACTCCCTTGAATCAAAATAGGGAAAGAATCTCTGGTAATACCTTACCGTGGAGAGGGAGGTAAGCAAGAAGTAAACTAACTATGAAAAAAATCATGATCACTCTCCTGAACAAAATTAATAATAAACTAAAAAAAACCAAAGATACCTATACCAACTTTAATAAGAATATAGTTGGACTGTGTATTGGAGAATGCAAGTTTTTTAATATCTCCTTTCCCCTACCTGTCTCCCTTTTGATGATATGGGAACAAATTCTTAGTTAAGGCATTATCACGTTGTTAAATATATTCTAGTGATAAAAGAGACAGTAATATGCATTTTTGTAAATGTTAGTACTTACTAGTAATCAACAATGTGCTGTTTCAGGAGAAATTTAGCTAAAACATTTATTTGACAAAAAAAAAAAAAACCAAACCCAAAAAAACTTCCACATTTCTCTCCTTTGAAATGTAAGTTTTTAATATAGCTGAATATTATGGACAGGTTTTATAATTTTCTTTTTAAATAAGCCATTTTAGCATTAGATTTTATAGTAATCTAAGTGCTTTCAGCACCTGCTTCCACTTGCAGCAACCACCTTCACACTGAAACAAAGATGCTGACAGGTCCAGCTTTTGAAGTGGGTGAGGAACAATCATGCCAGCATATTTTCTTCTGCTGGAAGGCAGAATAAAGGATACTGGACTACACACACACACACACACACACACACACACACACACACACTGGTACTTCCAAGAAAGAAAAATAAAACCCTGCAGGATTTATGAACTTGTCCGTCTATCACAGTCCTCTCAGCCCTTTGTACTTCCTCTAATCTGTTCCAAACAAAGTGTGTATCTGTTCCAGGAAGTCCTGACAAGCTCTGTGGAATGACACTCTGAATCACACCACTAATTCATTACCCTCTACCTACACAAATCCCTCGTGTTAACGCTGACAGAGCTGCATTTAATGACAGAAATGTTTCAAAAAACATTGTAGTTTTGTCAGTTTTCCAACCAAAAGAACAATCACAGCTACAAGATAGCAGAGTTCTATATTACACTGAAACCATCGGAAACCTCTCCAAAACTGCAAGATTCAGTTGGGGTGCTACATTTTAGACACAGACTACAATGCAATTTAACACTAAAGACACTGCTCACTTTACCTTTAGTAAAGTTTATCATGAGGAAAAGTCAAACAAAACTCATCAGAAAACGTCCACAAAAGTGAAAGAACACTTTTTCTTTCCAAAGAACAAAGCATGCTCTCCTATATAAAACACTGAAGTATGTTTTATGTCACATTTCCCAACAAGATGTGGAATCAACATTTCTCAAATACAACAGAAGCATGAAAACAAAGCCACGTGAACAAAAGATCTACAGAAACATTCCAGTTACTCATTTCTCTTGTCCCTCCTTCAGACATCGATTCACTGGAATTTTAGAAATCAGTATTAAATAGCACAATATGATTCATTTTTGCAATTTAAACCCCCATAGAACTGCAGAAGAACTTTAGTTTTCACCTTACTGCATACCCCAGAGCTGAAGTGACACCTCCACTGTACCTTCCCCTGTACCATGAGCACAACCATTTCCACCAGTTACTGTCTGTGTGCTGACAGGGGTACCTGAAACAAACGGAATAACTTCTGTTGATGGTTTGAACTGGTGTGAGACGTTCATCATGTACTTCTTCCAACAGAATATTCAGGGCTGGCACTGGAAGCAGCTCATCATTATCTGTACTGCTCCATCACATGGAACATTCTAATACAACTACTTTAACATTAGAAACCCGTTACTACATATTCTCTCAAATGCTCAGATATAAAAGAAGATTAAGTAAAATAAAATAAAATAAAATAAAAAAGCCTACTTACAAGAGGGGAATTTCAACAATGAGCTGGATAAGGCAACACAGCAACTCTTCTATGAGGTCTTCACACTCTACTCCTAAAAAAGAAACATAGTAAACGATTTCTGGGTTTTCAAATAGCAAAACAAAGCAAAGATTCAAATACACAAATGCAGATGATCAATATCTTAATTAAGTAACAAACACTACAAATTCTAGCTGTTAAAGGAGATAGGACTTTTTTTTCCTGAAATAGAAAGCACTTGATCATTAACAGAGAAAATGCTGATGCCTTCTCCTTTTTACATAAAAAAAGTACCTAATAACAACTGCATAAATTAAACGAGATGCTGTTATTTGGAATGTGCTAATATTTAGCACATCAAGCCTTCCTTTACTACTTACAGAAGATCATATTAAACAGTGTAATTACTAACGGCTGAACTAATCACTGGTGACTTCTCACTGGTCCACAGTTAAATGTTCCCTCAAAATTTCCTGCACTTCACTTATCTTCCCACTCTGTTTTTTAAACCCAAGTGAAGAATCATTGGAGACAGTTTCTTCTGTCTAATATACACTGAGCAACTTCATAAAAGAATGTCAAAAGAATTCAGCTACTGAGCATGTCACTGCTGCTCTAGAGTAATACAGATTCAATTTTTTCATGAATACACATTTATTTACTGAGGAAGTTTTACACATTTCAATGACAAGCTGGTGCATTTTAAGGGAATGCAAATCATTCTCTAGTCATATAATAAAATGCATGCAATGATTCAGAATTATTTCAAAACTTGCAACTATTTTAACTAATAAAACTGGTCATATTTTACATCAGCAATTTTTACAAGCAGTTGTAACAAAAGACTTTTAAGACTCACTGAGGAAAAAAGTTTATTAAACCACTTGAAGCTATCATATAATACTAAAAAAAAAGGAAGATAAATCTTTTGGCTCATCAGGATTTATTTTACTTTAAAAAATAAAATTATGATGAGAAACCAACAACATCATAAAGAAGTGTAGGGTTTTATGGTGCTGAATGGCTTAAGAGAGGCATAGCTGATCCCCTGCACTACAGCATTGCAGCACAATAATTACCCAAATGCCTGTTTATTTTGTATTTTCAAATAAATAGGTCCTGCCATAAACACAGCTTTATAGCCAGGCTACAGCAGTGTTACTCTGCTTAACCCAAGTTTGTTCTTGAATCCAGAACTCAGTTTTAAGAAGCACACCAGGGGAATATTCACTATAAAGCAAAATTATTTCTTTCCACAATCAGTTTATTAAAAACACATTAAAAATTGTCACCTAGTGAACTGCACATTCTAAAGGAAATCAGTTTTTTATCACGGAAATGTGGTTTCCTTTATATAGAATCCCCCATGAGTAACACAATGCAGCTCCTGTTAGTAAAACCAAGAACTGCTCAGAGTATTTAACCTTGGACAGAAACCACAGCAATAATGGAGCACAGATAATATATTCTAAAGTAACTTGAATGTGACATTTTCCTAAGGCTTTCTGAACCTAGAAAATGCTTATAAAGCAAGACTGCTACTAATTCCATAGAGGTACCTAATTTTTCACCTAACAGAAGAAAGTGAGAAGAAAAAGGTTAAAAAAGTCAAGTGACTGCATTTTTAAAACACCTTTTTTTCTGCCACACTGTATGCACAACTCATTTGAACAGAGAAAAAGATTATTTGATTATCAAAGAAGGCTTTTTCCTCAAGACAATATTCAAAATAAAGGAAGAAAACACTGGGTTAGCACAATCACATAGAATGAAATATGTTATTTAAATTAAAAAAAGAAAAAAAAGAAAAAAAAGCTTAATTGCTGTAATCAATGTCATTCAGCTACAATAATGAATGTATCCTTTTCCCAATTGGGGCACACACAATCTTGTTTAATTTTCATCTTGCCAAGACAATGAGGAGGATGCAAGCCAAATCTATAACGTGAGAGAGAGAGCTACAAACACGGAACACTCTGTGTTTTCACAAACAATGCCTCTTTCAATAGCAGGATAAAGACAATACACACAAGACTCATTCACATTCATAGATCACATACTTGGATCAAAGACCTGCAAAGCCTTGGGGAAAATAAGTACAGGGTGAACCTGTCCAGATAAAATTAGAGCAGGGAGAGGAATCAGAGGTGTATCTTCCAAATTCCACTGCAGAAGTGACTGCAATTACACAGGTTTTAAAACGTCCAGTTATGCTGCAGTACTATTGTTTCATCGACTATATTTAAGTCTTCAAACGTGGATTATTTCATTTTGCAAGTAATTTGATGAATTTTGACTTTTTGGTGGGGTGGGTTTGGTGTATATGAATATGTACACACACACACATATACATATATATTTTATATATATGTGTATATATATATGTATATGTATATTTTATATATATAACGCAGACACATTTTAAAATTATTTTGTAATACAATTTTTTTCCACTTGTTTTTACTTTTGCAAAGTTACACACATTAGAGGCACTGAATTAGCACACACTAGACAGGTAAAGTGACTTGGGCAGAGGATAGTAGAGATGCCAGGAGACCCCAATTCTAAAACCAGTCCAACTCTATTCTCTCAAGAACCTAACTACTACATTGACAAGACCTGGTCTGGTGGATGTCCTTAATATCAATATCAGTAAGATATTCAGGCATAACAAAGCATATCCTCATCTTAGATGCTACTTGTTTTTCTGCCCTGTTGTTCATACAGAACCTGGACACAAGTAATGAAATAAATAATTCCTTGCAAAACAGACTTAGAGCTTCCTTAGGTTTTGTGGTTTGATCTTCAGCTCTAATTACTCTCAAAAATGTTACGACTTCTACTTAAGAGTGATAATAATTAGTATGTAAGTTGATTGCTTTCCCTCATTTCCTTTATGTGATAGCTGAACAGTCATGAAGTCGTTTTAGGCTTGCAGTAAACGTGTTGTTATTTATTACTTTCTCTATGCCCTCATATTTCCTTTAACATGTCAAACAGCCCTTAGCAGCCTTGTGTTTAAAAACTTCTCTATGGATAATGAATAAAGCTTCCTACTACAGCTCAGGGAATAGGTTAAATGAATTGATGGTCTGATTTAAAATATAATACTCAGCATGTGCTCTCTTACACCTGAGTCACAATACAGTTAAAGACTGTGCAGAAATTATGGGATACAGACAGTGGAAAGATGAATGATTTATGTCAGTGAGACTAACTACACCTGAGCAGATGCTGACTCCAGTTTGGGATTTATTGATATCAGGAAATTTTCAGCTGAATCTTAAAGTATATGGGTTTAGTCTCTCTGTGGATTTTCCTGCAATCAAAATTCTGTAATATTCTCCAAAATCATAAGCAAATTCCAGTTATGGATGAAAAGGCAAAGGCTGCACTTCTTAGACTAAAGAACCATCTGAAACTACTCATAAAGAATATATTTCTACTACTGGTAGGCCTTCTCTTGAAGGAAATCAATAACAGCACTATTAGCAGGGACTCAATCCAGGGCAATTTATTAATCAGGCTAAAGCACACCTATGCACTCAAACCTCAAAAAAATTTTATTTTATGACACAAAGCACAACTCCACAGCTTTATCCTATACCTCAAGTACAGTCTAGCAGGAAAAAGTACAAACTGGACATTGAGAAAAAGTGAAAGCACATGAACTGCAAAATCTCTAAGGAGAATTCTTCCAGACAAGGCAACAATAAAAAAATGCTACCTGAACAATTGTGGCTATGTCATATACAGTTTGTATTTCTGAGCAGTCAGTGTCAAGGATATTTTCCATACACAGGACTCTCATAGACTGTAATTATTCACATCTCCCTGACACACCAAATATCCTGGAGCAGGTGTGATGTGATGCCTGACTGCAGTGTGAGCATCCTGACGTGCTGACACTGCAGTTACAGGCTCTGAGCTCCCAGGCACCTGTACTTAAATCCGAGAGCATGGCACCAGAGGATACCGTCCAAACAGAAGCACAAAAATGTGATGTTCACAAGGAAACAAACACCACCACAGAGTGATTTCCAAATGAGATGTGAGATGATCCTGAAAAGAACAATAACCTTTGCTCAGAAGGCTAAGAGACTGAACAAAGCATATGAAAATGGATCAAAAGGTGCAGAGGTTGTTTGAGCTGTTGGGTGGTTGCACTGTTCTTTCCAATAACTACTGACCAGGCAGAAAGGAAATACAGAAACTTCAAAATTCAGACATTGTATTAAAACTTCTTTTAATACAGATATTTTATTTACATCATACAGTTCATATACTAATGCCTTTTATACGGCTTGTTTTATCATGTTTTATCACAACTGTAGAATTATAAATATATATAATACTTATATATAATATTAATTATACATAAATTAGATCTGGTAAATGAAAAAAACAGTAAGAATTACTAAGAACTTAATTTTTAAAAATCATGTTCATCAATGATAATAAAATTTCCATAGAAGTACTAATAAATCCTTGTAAAAATAAGAGGAATATAGAAATAATAATATAATAATAAGATATTAATAATATTATAATAATAAATATACAATAATAACAGGAATATTCTACTTTCCAGAAAGTAGAGACAAAAGTTCTAGAAAGCTACACTTAATTATAAAAATACAAACACCAAAACCACATCATTTTCTTTTGCTTACTTTTAACAGTCTCTAGCAAAACTACAGTTTATGACAATTCAATCATGATACTTCACCTTCCTATAGCTGAGCATAAGAGCTGTGGGAAGATATATGCCTTACTACCACCTTCTGTAGATATTTAAGAGTATAATTTTTTAGGAATCAAACTAAATGGCTATGTAACCTCAGCATGCTATGAACCTCAACACCCTGAGGAAGTTCACAAGAACTGTATCCAACTAGAATCCAAAAGAGGAGCTGAGGAGCAGCTCATTTCCTGCCTCAACAGCAGACCACACACAATTACCTTCCTAATCAACAACATCCCATGAACAATCTACTCAGAGGTAATTGCTAAGTACATTTGCCATCAATATGCACAGAATTATTGCTAATAAATGTCACTGTGAATTACAGTCAAGAGCTACTAGACATGGTATAAACATAGGTCTACCCTGGTGACAAGAATCACTTTCCATACCACACTGCTAGGAACTCCCAGTGTAAGGGATGAAGATCACAGGGGTTCCAGCTGACAAAAGTACCAGATTTCCCACCCATCCCACAGTGGCGTGCTGTACACTGAAGCAAGAGGTGAGCCATTTTTTTAATCCTGGAATAAACCCACAGGCAGTCTGCAGGGACAGCTCATACACAAGCAGATATTCTTTTCCAATGCATCAGCGAGCTGACTTCCCTCCTGGAGACCACTCATCACAGTTTAAATACATTAAACCATTTCAACATGTAGCACTTAATCCTTTGGCACTACAAGTCTGATTTCCCCAGAGCACTGGCAGGCGCCAAGGAGTTAAACAGATTTTAATGAAGTTTTCACTGTTCGATGAGCGAGCAGTGATTCGCTGTTCTCAACACGTGTCCTCATTGCAGGAAATTCACAGTCAGATGTGAATTCTTGGTCGTTCTCACAACATCCACTCACGTTGCTCTAGCATTCTGAGACTTTTTAGGCTTCATGCAACAAACAACATGCAATTATACACTGAGCAGTACTTTGACTTGAACTTGGCAGTGCTGGGTTAGCCATCTGACTTGATGATTTTAGAAGGCTTTTCTGGCCTCAATGATTCCACAATTTAAACCAAAGCAAAAGAAATCAAGGCTCCCTTGGCAGCATTATCCATCATGCACCTTGTGAGAGCATCTTGATACAGGGCTACACTAAGATTTGTGGCAGACAATGCTCATACTGTCTTTTTGCTGTAATGTAACTGATTTTGAATGCATTTGTACTATTTTTATTCAAAAGACAACAGCTTCTTCCTTGAGCATCTCTTGTGCCATCTTCCAGCTTCTGTAATACATACTTTATTTCCTGGACATGAGCCCATTCTGGTAATTCTCCCTAAATTCTGTGATTGTGCCTGTACTCTTGTATAAGCTATTGCCCCCAAATTAAATTTTAGCAGTTGCTTTCTCAACGGGGTCAATTCTAACCATAGGGCTGTTACTTTCCTTCACTAGATCTCTAAAAATAGCATTAATTCCACTCTGTGGCTGCTGTTTGTTTATGAAAAATATGTGAAAAGATGCATTAAATTTCAGTATCAATGCTCCAAAGTTTGTATGTGGTCACCTTCACCCCAGTTCTGCTCTGTTCCTCTGAAGAGGACCATTACCACTTTTCAAACTGTGTGAAAATCACTAATGCCTAGGTAGGTCTACAGCACCACATCTCAACAACTGTCAAAAAAATCGAGATTTAACTAAATCAAATTCTCTGCTACTAAATTTCTGGTTTGAAAGCAAAGTTTGGGATTCTGAGTCTAAAGATAACATGGAATCATAGAATTACTTAGACCTAAAGCATCTGAGGGAAAAGACCCTTAAGATCAAGTACAACCATTAACTTAACTCACTAGTCCAGCACTAAACCATGTCCCTACATTCCATATCTACAAACATCAGGACATTTAAGTTTTTCATGGGATGTTTGTTTCACTAGCACTTGTGTGTACCCACCATATGAGCTTGGTCCTGCTTTCTCTTCATAAGTAAAATGAAGTTGCAGCTCCTCTTCTGACATTCGACTGATGAACACTTTCAGCAAACAGCAAATAATGAACAGTGCATTGTGAGCCTGCCAGATAAAGAGATGGCTAGAAAAGAAGCAGGAACAAACAAGAATCAGTAATGCTTCACCAGCAAACATGCATCAAAAACCACAAGAAAATAAATGTCAGAGCAGACAAAGTTCTACAGTTGAAGCAAGGAAAAGTCAAAGTGTTTATGCAAGGAGTCTGCAGTTGATGTTACAGAAAACATAACGAGAATGTATTCAAAAGCAGTTTAGAAAATACAACCCTATCCCTAACAATATTTGTACCATTAAAAACACCACAGTAGACAGAACTCTTTGAGGAAGTCACCAAACAGTTCAGCAAACTTCTAGAGGTCTCTAAATGAACTCAAGGCACACAGACATTTGAAAATTTCCAACAGGTTCAGACTTGAAAGCTTCCTGGCTCCCTGAACCTTAGTCCTGGCTCCCTGAACCTTAGCCCTTTTCCCAGGTAAACAGCCCTCAGATGACAGTAGGCATTTATGGACTTCATGAGCACCATACAGCAGGATTTCTTATTCAACGCACACAAATATTTTCCAAACTTTCTGAATGAAAGGGAAATACAGCTGCATAAATTTTTTTTGAGTCCCAGTAAGCAACTGCACAGAGTCAACTATTGACCAAAGCTGTACATTCAAAGTGTGTTGGGATTAAAATAGCAACAGCTATCTGGGCACAAACAACTTCTTACTTTAGATGCAAACAAAAAACTTGATGGCAGTCCTGGGAACAAGGGGAATTCCAGCCCCATATCTGATGAAAGTGGGACATTTATCTGTGGGTGTGAGGGAACAACTACAGAAAGCCTCCTGCAAAAAAAACCCCACAGTGCTGCACAAGTAACCAGTTGGAGTTCTCTCCTACTGCTGAAAGGGGCAAACAAAGTCAATAGCAGCTGCATGACATAACTTGAAAGCAGTATTTTGACATATATTTACATATTTATAGATATTTAAAATATTTCCAAGATACAATACTGGCTCATACATTAAATTCAGCTATAAAGTTCAGATCATTTTTAAACATCTCTAAGCCAGCAGTACCCACAGGTTACATCATTCATATAAAAATGTGTTCATCTAAAACAAATATGCATTTTTCCCTAATCTAATTACCTATTACACTCAATTTCTGTGTCTAGAAAAGTACTAGACACTTGTTCTGTTTCAAACAACAGTTCAAGAGAATTCTAAGGTTTGGTCTGTGAGCATGTTAATTAACAGTGTAAAAAAATATTCAAGAGCTAACAACAAAAGGAACATTCAAAAAATCAAATGGCACACAGAGATCTTTTCTGGAACTTACTTCTGACATTCTGCTGAAATTTTTAACTCTTTGGTTCTAGAAAGAAAGACTTTAATCAATGATCCAAGGTTTCCTGTTCGAGGATTCTTCTCAACTAGATGAGGAAAAATAAGATACAATTACAAAACATGAATAAGCTGACACTATCTTGTTCAAATAACATAGAGGAAAAAACGCCCTAATTTCAATGTCTAAAATATTTCTAAATGAAGCACAGTATGTCCTCCATTTCTGTACACTCTTGTTTCAGCATCCTCCAGAATATGGTTTACTAGTCCATAATTGTTCTCTAAATACTATTAATCCTAGATTTAAAATATCCCAAACATGGGATACTCATGCTCATACAGCTTCCTTTCCCAGACTTGTCTGCAGCACAACAGCCTCCCGTCAGAAAATGGGGCAGGTCTTGACAACTGCCTTTTACCTTCTCACAACACCACTGATCACATTTATATCATCCCTTCCTTTCATCCTCTAATTCCTCCCCCTTACTGATCAGCTTAAAGGGCAAAGGGAAAAAGACATAGTGGAGATGGAATTATATGTTTTAGACCTTGCAGTTGTATCAAGTTCCATAAAACAGTTAACAGTGGAAGTAAAGATTTGGGATATACATAAACACACTCTTTACACTGTTTTAATCTTACTAGGCAACATATACAAACAGAATGCTAAAGGCATGAATGTACACAGGGATGCTGTTTCCCAATTTTCTGGCAAACTACGTGGAAAAAAGATGGCACAACGTCTCACCTAAAGACTTGCAGACTGAGATTGTGGCTTCTTCCAAGAGCTTTAAATCAGCACTAGGTAGGAGGAAAAGAAAACAAAAATGGTTACGCAGGCAATTGGGTTCCTGTACTTGAAGTGAAAATTCATTACAAAACAGTAATAAAATCTTTCTCTGAAGCACTTAACTTTAGCCATCCATTAACTCATTCAGGTCAGTTTGTACAACCTCCCTGCTCAAGCTCCTAGAGCCAGCAGCCCCAGACTATGTCCAGGTGGCTTTTGAGTATCCCCACAAGCTCTGTGAGCAACTCATTCCAATGCTCCATCGTCCTAACATCAGACAGTGCAATACTCATTTGAACTACAGGAACTATAAAACAGGAAACTAATATTCAAAAGTGAATTGTTAAGAGTGAAATTATGTCGGTATCTTCTCCCAAGGAACAAGGGACAGGATGAGAAAAAATGGCCTCTGCCAAGGGAGTTTTAGGTTGGATATTGAGGAAAATTCCTCCATGGAAAGGGTTGTCCAGGGCTGGCAGAGCTGCCCAGGGCAGTGGTGGAGTCCCCATCCCTGGAGGAATTTAAAAGCCCTGTGGCTGTGGCACTCGGGGACAGGGTCAGTGGTGTCCTGGGCAGAGCTGGGGGAATGCTTGGACTCCATGGTCTTGGAGGGCTTTTCCAACCTAAATGATTCGGTGATTCCATGAGCATTTTATTACTGCTAGTTTTGCAGCTTCACTGCTGCCATGCTGTTTGGTGTAACTGAAAATACAAATAGAACAGCAGCTTACAGAAAGAACTTGAACTTTTTTTACAAGAAATTTCACATGAAATGACGCACTTTGAAAACATGAATAAAAGAAACCTCAATCTGACATTTAACCTCAAGCTAAGCAGCTCCTTCCTTTTAACTAATGTTATTATACTAGTGCAACAATCACATCAGATACAGAAAATTGTTTGTAACTTCATTAATTGCCTCGTGATATGCCTCAGAAAAGAATCATCTGAAAAGAACAATAAAGCACTAAAGCAAAACCTGACAGCAACCACTGAAACCACACCAGCTGCGACAAACACATACTTCTGACCTACCAGTGCAGGGCAACTGATCCTCACAAACATCTTTAACAGATGGGAAAACAAGACAAATCATCAGATACTGTGTTCAATGCCACACTGAGCAATACGCTGCTCCACCATTCTCATCATTAAAATCTTTCCCTTCTATCCTGTCTGAATTCACCCTCTTCTAGTTTAAAACTACCACCTCTTGTCATATTATGAAGGGCCTACTGCTCAGTGTTTTAGAAGAGATGGTAAAGCCTCTATACAGACTGAATATATAGTCTGACCTTCAGGGACTTCTGGATTTCAACAAATTAAAGGACAGTCAAAAAAATTTAGTTCAATGCTTGCAGTTATAACGCAGTCCTCCTCTCTTTTTGAAGTCCAGAGAAGTCTTTTTAAATTCACATAGTAATCCAGTTTACAGCATGCTATTGCATCAACCTGAGATTATCAGTGGTGCTGTGTGGGAAGCTGCTAAACCAGCTCCAGTGCTGAAACCCTGTGGAGCCATGCTCTTGGAAGCTGTGGACTTTGAGCAGTTCCCCAAGTCATGAGACTAGAAGATACTGTAGAAAGAGCAGTCAAAAGAATTATTTCAAAACCCTTCAATAGGAAACTATTCAAGACAGAGACATCAAACAAATTAAGTATTAAGATGTCTGCAAATTTTCTTGTATATCAGACTAATTTACTATGTAGCTAGCTGACAGCTGAGACAGCTCTTCACCTACAGCTGAATATCCTAAGACAACTTTAGATTACAGATTGGCTTGTCCTGATATCAATTACCAGCATTCATTCTTCTCTTACAAACTGCTTTGAAACACAAGATTCAGAAAGAACAAACTTACACTTTGATATATACTTTAAAAACATTAGGCTTGGTCTCAAAGGTGGTCTCTTGTTCCAGCACTACAAACATGCAGAGTAATTAAAAACAAATGGTATTGAGCAAGAGCACGCCACCAGCAACTACGGACAACACAGTTTTCTAGGTCTATGTGACCTTACACTTTTTTAAAAAACAAAAACTTCTAAATTTGCCCAGCTGGCTCCTTGTCATCAGGATTTATCCCTTCCCAAGACCTGGCAGGCAGGAAGGGTGAATATTACAATGGACAACAACTCAGCAGAGAGTTCTGAGGTACTGAAAAATCATAATCTAACACAACATGACCCCTCCCACTATCCTGGGGACACAGTCAGAGTGGTTATTGTAATTGCTTCAGGATTTAAACCATAAATGCAGACATTCAGCTTTGAATTATGGTTCATTTTCTCCCTAATTTCTAAGGTTAGGTTTCAAAGTATAGCATTCTTACAGATTTTTTTTCTTCTCTTTGAGTTATTAAAACCCACACAAAGTCCTCTAAAAAATTCCACAGAGTTGTTTAATTTGTACAAGTTGCCAGGATCAAAACCAGTGGCAAAGCAAGCAAGGCTTTCAGAACTTTAGCAAAGCTTTTAACACTCAAATAATTCTTTTTCATACTAAAATGAAGTTTAACGCTTAGAAATTAACTACAGCCCACCACCTCTTATTCATACAACAGGAACACAAAAGTGAATTTTGCCACACTCAAGACCAGGCAACAGCTAAATTTCAGTTTATTCAAAAGAAACACCTAGTGAGGGGGAATTACAGCAGAAATACCACCCCAATAGACACACACTAGTGAAATACTTAAATACTGTTACACCCCCAAGGATGGATTCATGGAGATGAAATCATGGAGGGGAACAAAAAAATGGCAGTTCATTCCTAAGTACCTTGGGCCTAGCTTAGCAGTCGCTTTCATTCCCTTGATTAGGCAGGAAAAAGAAGTGAGAGGCATGGAAAAAGCTGTCAGGGTATTTTCTTGTGCAGTGAAGAGGCAGCAAACTACATTAAGATTTGGGTAGAAGATGCCAGAGCCAAGATTCACAGTGTGACGCACAAGAAACTGTACAACCAACTGTGGCACTGAATTTTCACTCCCTGTGGAAATGACATCTGATTAACAAATGGATGTAAGAATGGAAACTCAATGCTGAAACATCTGTCATTTCATTAAGCCACACAGAACACGGCTAATAAGTACCTGAATTGTATTTCAGCTCTAATAAGAGCAAGGGCTGACAAAACGAAGCTCCTTCACTGCACTGATCACAAATAAAAGTTCCAATTCTCTCTGGAAACCCTCACCTGACGACTGTAGACTGCCCTGTTGTCAAATATCTGTCAAATACATGTCTGGAGCACAAGTCTGATGGGGAGCAGCTGGGTGAGCTGGGCAGGGGCTCAGGCTGGAGCAGAGGAGGCTCAGGGGGGCCCTTGTGGCTCTGCACAACTCCCTGAGAGGAGGGGACAGCCGGGGGGGTCGGGCTGTGCTCCAGGGAACAGGGACAGCAGGAGAGGGAACGGCCCCAGGATGGCACAGGACAGCGGCAGGGTGGATATTGAGGAAAATTCCTTCATAGAACGGGCTGTCCAGGCCTGGAACAGCTACCCAGGGCAGTGGTGGAGTTGCCATCACAGGAAGGATTTAAAAGCTGTGTGTATGTGGCGCTTGGTGACATGGCTTAGAACACATAGAAGTAAAGGGCAGATCTGTTAAGGATGGAGTATAAAACATTCCCTGCTCTAAGAGAAACATTTAGTATATCCACACATGAAGCAGATTATCTACTGCCAGTAATAAACAGGTGGCAAGTATGAAAAGTCTGTTCTGCCTGAGCATCAGCAGGAGAAATCCAGGCACTCCAGTAACATCCAGGAAGCTCTGCCCTGGACAAGACACCTCTATGGAAACTGGCCACGTACATATGGAACAAACTCTGAGGGTGGTGGGGCCCTCACACAGGAGCTGTGGCTGTCCCATACCTGGCAGTGTCCAAGGCCAGGTTGGCCAGGACTTGGCACAACCTGGGATAGAGGAAGGCATCCCTGCCCATGGCAGGGGGTGGAATGGGATGGTTTTTAGGATCCTTTCCAACCCAAACTGTTCTGGGCTTCTGTGACACCAGCTTCAAGCCACAGACCTTTTAACAGCACGATCACAGTGACCTGGGTGAGTTTGCATGTGTACTTCAACTGGCACAACCTGCATTGAACCACCTCGCTTTCAGAGAGCAGTACATATTTACACATTCACCAGTTCTACAGTTTTCCAAGAAATGAACAAAAGGTATCACCTGATGTGGGGATTGAAACAGGCTGTGAACATACGGGGCAAACAGAATAGATTCAAAACAGAATATTCTTAACCATACAGACTTTACTGGTTCGGTTGGATACAAGAAAATTTGTGAGGTGCATGGTTGCTTTCCACACACTTTAAGAAAAAATTCCAGGCTTCACAGGAGTTCCTCTCTCATTCTGTGAGCTGATGGCCAGAATTTTCAAAGTGCATAATAAAAGGAAGAAATTATTTTATTTGCTTTTCTTTTATGTAGAGGCTAAGTCCACAGACTTCAGCAAAACTAAAATTAATAATAGTGAAATTTGATTCCATGAGAGTACAGCCATGTTTAAAGAAAATTGGTTTGTCTTTGTTTATTTTAAAGGTATCCAAACAGGAGAGGTTTTACAGTGCCAGTGATTATTTTCCATAACATCTTAACACCATGTAATAAGAATATTTTGCATACCAATTGTCACTAAAAACTGCTCTATACACAGGCAGCATCTGTGTAACTGCAGCTATCACACATCAGCGGTGAAAGTAAAGAGTAATCAAGGATAATCACTATTTCGTTGGGATATAATCACTTCGTGTTTGCAATCACTCATCACAGTCCAAAGAGTTTCTTCATCAGGAAGCTGGTTTTCTCTTTTTCAGCAGAGGTGGGAAAGAATGGCAAATTGAGCAGTCTGTTAGTCAATAAAATTTCAACATTTTCATTGACCACAGATTTTTATTTCTGGTTACTTATAACCAAAAAGCAGGATCCTGCAGTCAGCTATTCTGGCATGTATTGTAAAAAACTACTTCCAAAAGAGGAGAATGGGAAAAAAAGAAAAAGGAGAAAAAAAAAACCAAAAACAAAAGCAGTGGCATTATAAATACGATTATTTTTCAATGGTTGAATTCAACTGACTTACTTTAAATTTACTAACTATCAGTCTTCAACAAAACCATAATTATTACGACAGTGAAGGTTCTTTTCCTGACAGCAGACAACTTTGAAGAACGTGGTTTTATCGACTTTTGTTTTAACAGCACCACAATAGAAGATGTTCCAAAGTTGCAGTGGCTTCTGTTAAAGTATCTCCACATAACAAGAGAAAGCATTCTGCCTAAAAGCTGCAATTATAAACGTACATCACAACACCTGCCCATAGTACAGTAAGAAAAAGACCCAAACCAAAGCAGAAAAATACCCCTCTAAAAATGGAGGGGAATAAAACAAAACAAGAAGTTTTCCTGACAGTTTTTTCCTCATAGTAAGGCTTTTTTTTTTTTTTTTTTTTTTTTTTTTTTTTTTTTTTTTTCTGCCATTGAACACAAAACAGAAGAACCAGCCAATTTACTAAATTCATACTGTGGGAATGCTTATTTTAATGGACTACTTGGAGGACAGACATCAAAGAATATAAGGCAGCTTATGATTTATTATACCATTTAAAAAATGTACCATGTTAAGGCAACATAAAAGCTTCCCATCTTTATGTCTTTCCATTAAAGGCCCATGCACATTATTCTTGAACCAACAACTCATTAATAACTCTGGGGAAGGAACAAAGCAGAGCAGTAAATATTAAGCACATGATTTTCAGCAAGTTCTGCTTTAGTTAGCTTTAAGTTTTCCACCAGAAAATAATTGTAATTAATACCACCACTAAGGAGGAGGTTGCATTCTTGGTAGCAAATCATAGAAAAGCCAGACAAACACAAAGTCTGCCTAGACTGAGAGCTAACACTCCAAAGCAAACCTCCCTCATAGCTCTTAATCCTGACAGTAACTTAAAACATCATCCAGAAAAGCTGTATTTAATTTTTCCAATACCCAAACACTATTGAATTGATAGGTCAGTCACCTAAAGTATAGAAGTGACAGATTTAAGAGTTTTTATAATTTTAGTTCAGTTCCCACAAGTCCATTCTGTGCAACAAATAAGGACCTGTGAAGGAAACAAAAAAATGAACTTTCAGGAGTGTGAAATTAGCAGACCAAGTACTTCCTCAAGGCTGAAACCAGAAATGTCTCAGCAGACACTTCAACAGTACCTGCTTAGCATACACGATCTGCTTCATGGAAGAGGATATCACAATAAACCTTTTACAGTGAAAAGTACGAGGTAACCTAAAACTAAACTGTTGGAAGCTGTTCCTTTGACTGTCATTTATGTCTGCTCCTGATCCTAGACTGTGGAAGGCCCCAGTGGCTTTCTTTACCTGCCAGATACCCAGGCTGGCTCTGGCTGTTACTATTCACTCATGCCAGGGGAGTCACAGGCAGCGAGCAGGGATTCACCATCAGCTCATTTCTGATTACTGACAGCTGATATTCCCTCTTAAAATCTGCCTAATTCTTAAGAAAATCAACAGCATGAGAGGTAGAACAAGCAGCCCAGAAAGCCAGAATATATAGACTCCTCACAGCCAGCTCTGCTTTGACCACACACTCTCCTGTTCATTTTTGGATGGCACAGCAGGTTTAAGCAATCCCTTTAGCTCAATAGGTTGCTGTGCCCCAAAAAGTCAATCCCTCATCGTGCCAGAATTGTTTTGTGGTGCCAAACTATGAATCACCTTAGGGAATTATCTTGGTTGAAAAAATAAACACTTCTGCTGTGTTTTCCAGATAGATTAGTTCCTGATTAAACCCACAGAAGAACAAAATAAACACTGGAAGAGATAGTGAAAGGGCAAGAGCATCTTGCATCAATGCTGCTGACAGAGATACAGCAACTTTGCAGTCAGCAGCATTGGTATTTGTCAAACTTTATTCCATACAGAAAACTACCTTGTGTTCTTCATAGAAACAGACCAAAAAGTCAACTGAAAAAATAAAACACAGTAAAGAAGGCATGGCTGAGAAAATGAGAATGGTAAACAACTTCACAAGGAACCAGAAAAAGAGAGATTAACACATTCAGTCAGGTAGAGGTCAGAAAAAAATAACAAAAGAGAGAACCACGAAGGTGAGACATGGATAAAAGGAGGAAGAGATCAACCAAACTGAAAGGAGAAAAACAGAAAAGCAAAACAAGGACAAATAAAGAAATATAAAGTGCCAAGACACACAAAGCATAAGAAAATGAAGACAGCAGAGCACAGAAAATGGTACTATTTTAAGATCTGGTATCATGTCTTCATGTTTCTCAGAGTAGCAAGACAGTAATTGCCCATCTCTCAAGCCAAGGGATGAAGACTACTGTTCCACAGGAGATCCAGCTCTGTTTGACACCTGGGATCTACGGTACCTGGACTAACTGGAACACTGCAAAGCAGTGTAACTGGAACTTCTGTAAAGCAAAGCACTAGTCACATGTTCCTAACTAGAAAAAGCATACATGGAAAAGCTTTAATAACCCCACAAACTTTGTTACGCACGCAGATTCACATTTCCCCTGGAATCCTTCCTTGCAGATACTGTTTCCCTACTATGGCCAAGGCTTCTTGACAACAAAGTAAATTTGTTGGGCATCTGTTGCTGAAAGGAGAAAATCTACCCCAGAGCCACCACTTCTCCACCTTGCGGGTGTTTGCTTGGATAATTTGGGTTTGCCTGATTGCTTTTCCTACCAACATTCTTCTATCACCTTCTCTTCTAATGTTTTTCTCTGCCTCATCCCCTATGGTACTGACATATGTAGAACAGAATTATGTCCAAAGCAGCACTCAGAGAAGATAGCCCTCATCTCCCTGGGGATTGCATCAGTCCCATCTTTGCAAAAACTTCAGGAAATAGCTTTTACTCTGAAGTATCACCAACTGCCTGCAGAAAAAACAACACAAAGTGCTTCTACAGCTCCCAATAATACTTCCAAACAGTCATTAGTTTTGCAACAGACAACCAGAAAAAGTGAATTTAAAAAGAGAAGAAAACTGCAAAACTCTGTCCTTTATGACAGGTGAAAACTGGCTCCTTTCCAAAAATCACAAACAAGCATCTTGCTCCTGACACTTGGTAATCTGGAAGATTTCAATCTTAGAAATTGACATTGACCTCTATTGTTCCATTCCTGCAGGCAAGGTTATCTGATATAGACAAATGCTGTTGGTGCTGTGCAGCCAACACCATCCTATTTCACTTGCCAATGGTTGTCTCAGGTAGATGCAACTAAATGGGAAATTTTATTTCCTTCCAATATTAAGCTGCAGAAAAGATATCTCTAAAAATATTTCTCCTCTAGCTCCCAGGCAAGAGCACCATCTGGTGTTCAGCTAATTAAAGCTTTCCGACCTGCATTTGGATCATTTTATTGGACTGCTTGTCTTTTTAATTATGTTTCTTGCTTGAGATTTTTTTTTTTGTTCGGTTAGGTTTCTGCTTTGTTGATTTCAGGGATTTTTTAGCAAATTTACTCTGCACTGGATCTGAATTCCATGAAACAGGCATAAAAAAGCTGCAAAACAAGATAAGAAAAACTCCTTAACTTTCATGGGGAACAAAGGAAAACAGAACAACCAAAAGAAACTGGTGGGGGTTTATATGTAATTATTCCCCCTTTAAAAAGCCCAAACAACAGAGTACTATTTAAGTTCTTAGAATACTGTCAATCTTACTAGTCCTGGGTAGGCTGTAAACAATTCTTGTCTTCAGGGATCTTAGAGGAAAAACAACTGTTTGCTCACACACTCCCAATTCCGTACTGCCCTCTACCAGCTTTAAAGCCCTCCACAGCACCATCCCTTCTTCTTAACCTCTGGCTGTTGTCTACAGACAGAAGACAAAATACTTCTTCCTCCTCACTCTTTACAAAAATAGCATGTAGTAAATGCCTCCCAGTTATTTATCTTAACCATTTTCCATTCCAGCTGCCTGAACTTTCACTTATAGAGAAGTACCTCCTTTATGCTGTAAACTGCAGAAACAGTTTAAGTAACACCTGAAGGTATTAGTATCAGATTGTTCTTGTAGGAACTGTTCTTGTAAGACTGTTGATAATCAACACACAAGCCAAGGAATTTAGCAATGCAGTTGAGTTATAGAAGTTACAAGAACTCAGTTTCTCTACTTCTGGAGATGTGTTATGGATCCTCTAAAATATATTCATTTTATTTATACACACATCACCTTCTGGAAAGAAAAGGCATTCAAAGCTTGAATTCTAAGTATTTAGAAAACAACTTTATGGAGAATACACACCAAATTTCTTTTTAAAATGCAAAAAGGTTGAAAAAAAGCCATGCAGACTAAGCAACTCAACAGCTAACCTACAATTAAATCATGCAAGAAGAACAATTCACTCTAAATGAAGAAAAAACATCAAATGTTGGGATCTTCAGCAAATTCAGTCAACATAAAGGCTATACCAAAGGAAAAGAAATCTTCCTAAAACAACAAGGAAAAAAGGTTCCCCCAACACTACAGACCCTATTTCTGATCTTTACCAGGAGAATGAATAGCAATTACAGCTATTATGAAGAACAAAGAAACCCACAGGAATGGAAGAGGTGGTGGAAAAAACACTTCCAAACTTAGAAACAACAGCCTATTTTACACAGGCATTTATTCCTCTGCTACCTAAAACAGGAATAATTAACATAACTACTCATTTGCTTTCAGACTGGTCACTTCTACAAACACATTATCAAAGCCAGCTCTTCAACATCCTCTTACCTGTTCGTTGGAGTGCTGAAGCTAAAAGACAGAAGCTGATTCCAGAACGGGTCATTCTCAGAGATGGGCTCTGACCCTGACAGTTTCTGTAAGTACTCATTTTCTGGAAGTTCACGGATGCTGCTGCTATTTGCTCCCATCTTCTTTATTTGACAAATGTCTTTCTAAATTTTCATTTCTTTGAAGAAAACAAAAAAGAACAAGAAATAAACATTTTAAGTCTTTTGCACAAATAAGCAATATGCAGACCCTGAGTTAGCCACCAGTAGAGCTTTTAGATCACCTCCTTGAAAAAATTTTGAGATGTAGGAGTCAGGCACATAGGAATATAATAGAAAAATTTCCTTTCAACAAACTTTGGACAATATTATCTTTGGTCAAGAAACATAAAAGTTTCTGCACTATTACTTCAGTCATCATCTCACTTGTATTTTAATAAATTATACTCAGCAAGAACACTGCAGCTCAGTTTTATCAGTAACAAGGCTGCTAGCAGTGGGGAAAACTACATAGAATTCACAATTTTAATGGGGGTGTCAAGCTGACTTACTATTCAGAAATATGTTTTCAAACTGAACACGCAGATATAAAATTACTACTTCTGTAAAGATGCAGGTAATTCCTGTGTGCCACCAATGACCTACACCTTTAAAGTTCCTGCCTTTCCAGAGTAAGCACAGCCCTTGTCATGCTGTTATCAAGCAAGCAAAGGTACTGCTGACCACACGTGAATCTCCTGACCTCTATAAAATAACGTGGTTCCTTCTGGTAACTACTTCAATGAGAAGAAAACATAAAATGAACACACAGGAAGAAACACAACTGCTTTTTGATGGAACACTGCAGAAGCTGGCACTCCAAACCCTCTTACTTTATGTGTTGTACTTGATCTGTGCGAAGAATGAGAAGCTTTAAATTCTTCATGCTGCTTCTCATCTTTATAGATAATTTAATTAAAGAAAGAGAACCACAACAGTGCTATCAAGCATGTGCCAGGTATGATCCAAGCACCTCAAATCTTTCCAGGGCATCAACTTCAATAAAATTCCACCTTGTTGGACAAAATAACTGTGACTGATAGATTTAAAATTTTGTATGAAAAAAAGCAACCCCATCAAGTTAAAAGTGTTGTGCAACATTTACTGTAACCTAAATACTCACTCCTGACCTGGCAAAAATCCTAAGAACAGGCACAGCTGTATCAGAAGCTGAAAGCCACCCAGCAGGAAATTTTCCCAGGTTTCTACAAAGATACAGATGTGAAGTATCAGATACAAGATATCAGATACTGATACTTTCAAATTCATCAACTTCCCGAAGAAATTAACTTCCAGAAAAGACACTGCTCATCGCAGTTAATAAAGAAATATGTAAATATGAAGAAAGCTTACTAAAAACTAACAAGAGATACAATAAAAAGCAGCAGCATTAGCAGCCATAGTGGAAGTTCTCTGAAGAATTCATATTTGAGGTTTAGAGCAACTGCATTGTTGCTGTGGGACATGAAAGGAGAGATACATGCACAAGGTGTTAAGAGTACAAAAGAAATAGTTTATTTTGACTTCAGTTTTTATAATTTCTAGGATACTGATCAGGGATTGGACAATGAGGTTACTACCTGTCCAATCCCACTGGTTAAACAAGTTTTTTTTAAGTGACATCCTTCACAGAAGAATGTAACAACAATCTTTGTTTATTTTACAATTCATGGGAATCTGACTACAGATAGGTAAATACTCAGAAGGTTTTGAATCTCACGGTGACACTGCATAGCACCCAAATATATCAGAAACAACAAAGAGGCAGCACAGATATAGAGCAGAATATAAAATATATTAAGATTTATATTTAATATATTTTAATTTATTTAATATTAAATTTATTATTAAATATATTAAATATATTAGTAAATATATTTATTTAATATTATTAAATATTAAATAAATAAATATATTTAATAATGTTTAAAGATAAGATATTTTTAAAATGTGAAATCCCACCAAAAAAAAAAAAAATTGGTGATTATTTTCTAAAATTTATTTGTAGGAGACCCTACAGGCAGTGTAAAGGACACTTTGCACTAGACCAGGTTGCTCCAAGACCCATCCAACCTGACATGTTTGCAACATGTTCAACTACTGCAAATGATGCTGTTGGCCATGGACCTATATTTTGACTAAAGCCTCATCCCTGTGCCTTTAAATTACTTAAAGGCCCGCCATTTAAACATTTATTTCTTGGAGAAAAGACAAGTCTAGTCTCTGTCTGCTTCAAGTTCCCATTCTCTGCTCATGTTTTCCAGCTCACTTGCTCCAAGACAAACAAATAATGGTGAAGAGAACCAAGAGGCAGCTGGAGCCCTGCCTTTATATCCTTCCACCTTCACCTGGAGCTCTTGAGCTCTCCATGCCAGAGCACTGACAGTGCCCAAAATCCTTAGCCTGTTCTCCTAAGATGAGTCTCTCCATATTCTCTATTTACAAGCTACTCTTACAGCTCACAAAGCCCCTCACATTTAAACCACTTTCCCAGAAATATGACAGCAAATGAAACACGTTTCAAGCTAATTCTTGAAAAGGAGTCATGCTTGCTTTCCAGACTTCCTAGGGCACGCCAGCAGGTTCAATACCATTAAGACAAAATCCAAAACAAAGAGGGCTTTAACTGCAAGTCTTAGCACAATTTTATTGTCTGTTTTCAGAGTCAGTGTCAAATCACAGTGCCAAGAACGTGCCCAGTTCCACAGCCACGCTCCCAAGCACAGTGACAAGCTATGGAGCCCCTTGTGAGATCTCCAGCCCTAATGCCCAGCTGGCTCCTGCAAACTGCAGAGAACGTTTCATTCCACAGACCTTTCCCAAAGCAGCAGAAAAATAAGGCACTGGCTGATTATTTTCTCCTCTAAATGAAAAATAAATATTATGCCATCCAGACCTGCCAAAATAATCCACCTGCTAGCCTGAGCTTTAAATACCTGATAGTAGCTTGTAGGTAAGGGACTTGGCGAGCTTTGACTTCCACTCATTCAAGAGCCAACAAATCTTGAAGCAATCAAACGAACATACAGATCTTTTTCTCTCTCTTATACCCTAGGTGGTTTCTTTCCTCTCCTAAGTACATCACGCTCACTACACCCCTCTGAAGTAAAATTATCAGCAAGTCCTACTGATCCTTCCCATAGATGACTACACATACAGACACACAAAGCCAACTCCTTCCATCAGGAACTCAAAGCTTGATGAAGTGCCCTGCAATGACTTCATGATGCAGCCTGAGCACCCTCAGCTCCTACAATCTGAACCATAGGCCCTGCTTTACTTAAGCAAGACATTTCTGAGAAATTTTAGCCATCAAATGACCCCAGAAACAAGCCTCTCATTCAGAGTTCATGAATATCCTACAGGAAAAATGTCTAAAAATAATTTATAATAGAAAAAAAAAAAATCAACATTTCATTTCCAGGCATTTTAACAACCGTAACAGATTAACCCAAATGCTTTAACTTAGCTGATTACATGGTAGTCATGATCTCAAACACATTTCCAAGACAGCTATTACTAAATAATATTAAATTAAATGGCAGTCACCACCTTAAATAATTTTCAAACATGCTATCAAATGTTTCTTTTAGAAACAGCTGCCTTTAGCTGAAAAGATCACACAAATAAAACATGTAAGCACTTAAATGTCCACTGTGCTTTTGGTTAAGAGGTACTGCCTCTGTGCCTGTTAAGACAGTAGAGGTTCAAATATATAAATAATTATAATAAATATAAAAAATATAAAATAAATTAAATAAATAAATAAATAAAATATAAAAAATTATATAAAAGGTATGTCATTACTTGGAACAGATTTACAACAGTATGCTTTAAGCAGTATTTAAAACATTTATTTATTTAACCATGATTTTTCCTGCACCTCAATTTCATTACAGCCCCCACTGCAGAGAAAGGCTGCTTCAGGGGATCCCAAAGAAACTGCAAAACACAAGGTTAAATAGCTTCTGCTTTCTCACATGCTGAAGTGGGACAGCCCCAACAAACATCAAGTCACAGGAAATTCCCTTTCACTCCAGGGAAGTCAGTCCCTACTCTAGCAGCAAATTAGCAATGAAATCTAATTTCCTTTTCCTTGAAATACACTAAATAAATAAAAGCATGGTCCATTAAAATAATATTTCACAATAAGCCAATCTACTTATTTGCCAACCCCCACCCAAAAAAACCCAAACCAACCAGACACAACTTACTAGCAGCTCATTTAGTTTAAATATTTGATATTATTACACCCCCAAAGAATCACAGCTTGGCCTGCAAGTCTCATTCTCTATTAAATCCAGCCTCTGTTTAGTCCCAGAACTTGGCTCCACGATGCAGCAGTAGAGGCTTTAGAGCACCACAAGGGAGTTTGTTTTGCACATCGGGACTCATTCCAATCTCAAATTGCTACAGATAGGTATAAATCCCAAGTTTACAGTTTCCTCTAGAAGATTTTAGTATTAATAATTAACGAGGCTTACAAAACTACAATTTTTCCTCTGAAAGAAAGTTAAAAGTAATTCAGTAATACATAGATGCCATGTATGAGCTCCTAAGTGTAACTCAAGGTACAGATGTGTACTGTTAACTTGGGAAAAAACTTGTCATGTTTTATATATCTTCTACTTATGTAAGTTTAGACAAGTAATTAGAGTTCCTCTCAGGATTATATCTCCTACTGATCTCACAACTTAATTGCTAATACTGGAATTTTATCAATCCTGTACAGCCAGCTGCCCCCTTCCAAAACTATGCTTGCCATGATCATCTGGCTGAGTCTGCAGACATCTTGAATAACATAGATTACATATAGCTGTGGGATGTTTTTTTAATGAGTGCTTTAAAGTGTAAGAACTTGAGATGGTCGTGCACATGATTTTACAATGCCATCTGAGATCTGGTGACTGGGTCTTTAACACAACCACATGAAAATACTGAAAACATTTTAAAACCTAACAAAAACTTTATTTCTATACAGAGCAGGACTCTGGTTACCTTTATAGTTTGCAATTTTATGAACTAAAGCAAATGGACATCGTTTTCCTTCCAAGCAAAGCAGCCACAATCACTGTAAAGATGAGAACATGAGATGTAATGCTGCTCATTCAGTATTACCAAAGCACTGCACTGAGGTTTTTGGCTGGTTTCTATTTGTATCCAAGAACTGCAGGTTTCAGACCGTCTTTCACCCATGAGACATTAAAGCATCCCACAAAATCATAACATAAATCTTGCCACAGAGTTATGACACTACTCATATACTACTGCAATATATTTATACATAATTCTCCATACAACAGAAAACACAGAAGTTAGATTAACAGTATGTATTGTTCATAAAATCCAACATTTGAATTTTACTGTCTGCAGAAGATATTTGAATTCTGACTACTCACTCGTGTTACAGTAATTTTTCATTGATTCATAGAACGGTTTGTGTTGGAAGGGACCTTTAAAGTTCATCCCATTCCACCCCTGCCATGGGCAGGGACATCTGCCACTATCCCAGGTTGCTCCAAGCCCCATCCAACCTGCCCTTGGACACTTCAACAGATGGGGCAGCCACAACTTCTCTGAGCAACTTTGCAGCTTTGCAGGCATGTTAGGTGTTTATTTACCTACACTGTCTGGGGAAATGTTCTGGGGAAGTTTTGGTGCTGTTATAAAGGCTGAAACATCCAAGAAATGAGATTCTATCTTTCTACAAAGAGAAAAAAGCAGTTACACAAATATTTCATTCATACTCAGAGATCATTCAGTAATTTTCATACAAAGAGGTACAAAGCTAAGAATTTTGGTTTTACCAATTTAATTGGTAAGATTTTGCTAAGCAAAACTAATGATGCAGAAATACCTGGCAATAAAAACTCATGCAAGTACAAGGGATCTTCAGGAAAATAAACTCTTTACAATCCTCAGACTTTAGGAATTTTTGCTTTTTTAAATCAGAGAAGAGCATTGAATTAGTCATTGCTTTTAAAGCATGTTAATGAGTCACAATATTCCAGCTATAACTTATTGCTGAGCAATCTTCAAATACTACCAAACCACTATTAAAAATTCACCTTCTCTGATACACCAGTGAGCCACAACCAAGCAGCCTGGGAGATTTCAGAATGGAATAAACGCATCCTTTGTGACCAATTAAAAAAGCTTCCTACTGGTTTTAAGTTAATGAGTTACACAGGAACTCATTTCTGCTCACTTTACTTTACACTGATTTGTAACTTTCCTCCCCTTTTCCACTGCCTTTTTGGCAACCCCTCCTTTCATTCCTTTCTTTGGTTCCCTTCACCCACCCCTTTTACTTTTGCATGCTGAAACTGTTCAGACATACCAAACCCCGTCCCTCCCCAGAAAAAAAACCACAGTTTTGTGAGAAGTAGCAGACAGGCAAGCTGCTTTTGTGAAAAGCACAAAATAGGTGCTCTTTTAGAGAACTTGGTTGACCTTGGTCCTATCTTTGCAGCTTGGGGGCCAACACCATTTCTCATAGCTTTCTAGATAATCATCTGTTTCTCCTCCACCCACTGCTCTTCAGACACTGCTAAGTTTGATGGCTCCTCTCAGGGATCATAATAAAACCCTCTAACCTATCTTTGCAGCAGCCCAGCACACTAACTATTCATCAGGTACTAAAATATCTTGCTGTAAAGCTCAGCACATCAAGACAGAAGCACTTTTGGATGACAGTAAGAAATGCAACAGAATTATGAAGTGGTCCCCACAATGCCTAAGTACAAGAACAGTAGAAAAAAAAAAAAAAACCAAACATCTTAAGGTCTTTAGGCAGCTCTCAACATAAATTGTCCAACTCGCTCACTGTTTACTCAGCTGGATGAAAAAGCACGACATCTCTTTCAGTTCTCCTGCTCTGTTCTAGTGCCTTCCCCTTCCACAGCAAGAACCTCAACCAAGCATCAGTGCAGTGACATCAGTATGGTCCTTCTGGGTTCCACTGAAGCCTGAAGAGTCTTGTACACAGCAGAAGTGATTAATCTCGATAGATTTACTGCAGGCAAAGAAGGCCCTTCACAGGGAAGGCAAGCAGCTGAAAAAACGAGTGATGATGCTGTGTTTTCTGCTCCAGTTCCTTTTCCACAACATTTTCGTGGGAGTCAGTCATCAATAAAAGCCTAATTCTGAAGAGCACAATCTGCTTCCTTCGTGTCCCACCTACGGGACAGTTGTTCCACTCACAACTGAATAAGGGATTTTTCAAAACCTTCATGGTGAGGTAGAGTACTCCAAGCAGGAGAATTCAGATCTGAGTGAGCCCAGATGTCATGGTGCTTCCCCAAACTGCTCAACAAGGGATGCTATTGTCTTTGACAGCTCACCCTACACAGTTTGTCACATTTTAATAGAGTGTTCTGAAAGGAGATGACAGAAAAATGAAAACCTAAATTCTGTAAATGAGACTGAGATGTACTGATCGTGTTTTCTCAGTGCCTTCTCAAAAAACTAACACATTTTCATACACTCTATAATCTCTAACCTCCAGGTTACTGGTGATCCACTCTGCTAATTTCTGATCACCAAATCTAATACTTTTGATAAGCAGATGCCCACTTACTAATCACAAAATACCTTACTTCAAGTGAACTACTCATCACCTTCTCAGGTCACCTTCAAAGCCACGTCCTGAACTGAAACTACTGACTCACAGGAGGACAAAAACAACCTTGCTCAAATTGCTTTTCTCTTAAATTACAAGAGATTAAAAATAATTTACACAAAAATGCCATTCCAACCTTTCACCTCACAACAGAAACTCCTGATATAGAGGGCTCTAAAAAATATTGAATGTTATGTGATGGCCCCCACACCAATAAGCAAATACAGGCTTGTGGCAAACTAAACCCCAAAATTACCATATTTCCACCCAACATGTATTGGCCTTTCCATTAGCACATACCATTAGTGACATAATTAATCTATATGAAGCTTTTTGATCTCTATACCATCAATCACCATGTTCTGCCAGGGCAGGGCAGCTTCCTCTCTTGAGGAAGCTTTTGCTGAATCCTGCATGTGAAACACCTTTCTGTCAAGAAGTTCAGAAAGCTCCTATTTAACTTGTACAGAAAAATAAGCATTTACAGCACTTAAGTACTTCTTTGTCCAATTTACAAACAAAGCAATTTATGCAACAAAATATATCTTGAATGCATTAACACAAAATCTCACAAGATCAATTAGGGAGTCCTCAATTTTTTCACTTTTAGTGCTGGCAGTTACACTCCTGTACTAAAACATAATAATTGTGGCCAAACCTCTCACCAAATCTCCTCGAAAGCTTCTATCTGTATAAAATTTATCAAGAGTTAACAAAATTTAAAGCTGCAAAAACTATAAAGATCACTTTTCTGTTGAAATTCCTATGTAATAAATTATGAAATAAGTACTGCACCAAGCCTACGAATCTGAGAGCAGAATGACAGCATTCATTGTTTTACAAAAACATCCTGTCACAGAGGGGAGGAGAGGTGGTGTGGAGGCAATTATGAAAAAATTTAATCATGAAAAAAAGGTACCTCTATCCTTACTCTTACATTCCAACACCCCAAGAAAAGGTCAGCATTCAAACACAGCTAGTGTTTTTTGGAGTACATGCAGAAATAAATTCTTTAATCCAATTAGTAAACTGTCAGAAGGGAAGAAAGCTGGGTCAAGCACACCTTGTAATTTCTGTGTAAAAGGTTCTACACCTGTTACAAAACTATTACAGGTAAAATAACACATTTTTCAAAAGTTTCAAGAAGTGAAAATTCAAATACTATCTCTGCTCTCTGAAGTAGGCAGGTATTTCTGCAAAGGTTTTGTTTGCTCTCACCAGTGAGATTCCTGCTGCCAGCCAGGACAGGTGTGCTGGAACTATAAAAAGAGAACAACAAACTGAACTTTAAACAAGAATATCAAAGGGATATGGACCTTAAAAAAAAAAAAAAAAGAAGATCAAGAATATGTACAACCCATACTGAGAACTGCCTTCACAGATTAAGAACTTATACCACATCAGAACCAACACTGCTGGTTTGACCTTATCTTCTTCCAGTGGCCAAAAAGAGACTTTTACTACCACAAATACAGCAATAGCCTTCAAAAACAGCTTTACACTAACTCCCTGATAATATATGATGGATTACAGATGTTGGAAATTTTGTTCAATATGAGAATGCTTTTATGACTTTGTCCCTTCCCTCTATTTTTAAAAAAAAACCCCTCAGTATACCTACCTAAAACATCAATCTGTAGTAATTCATTATTTCTACCATAATTGAAATGGACGGCTGGGTTGGATATGACACAAGTCAGACTAAACCTAGCCTGATTTAAAAAATCAAGTAGCTTCTATACAGAAGGGATGTTAAAATTACTGGTACACACAAGGATTTCCTCCCTATTTCACTATCAGAGTAAGTAACACCTGCCTAAAGGCCAAAGTAATGTTTCAAGAAGATAATTAAAACACCATTTAAGCTTCAAACAGATGCTCGGATGTTAATTTAAAATTCTTCATTTGTTTCAATATTGGTATATTTTGCTATATTTCAAAGCTTATACAAGTGTTTTGGTATATGTGCCCTTCCACAGTTTGGGCATTAACCATATTTTTGCAACAGGATTATTTGTCTCTGCTTTTGAAGTTCCTCACAGCTGAAGATTTAACTACAGCATAAAAAAGCATGTTATGAAAGACAAATCTGCTCCATATGTGTAATAATTTGATATTATACATCATGATTTATATCGGCTATCTTCAGGATCTACTGCAAATTAAATTATACTTGCCAGGGTGTGGGATTACTTCAAGGTGCAATAGACTTTCCAATCTAGAGAATACACTTTGAAAAATACTGTTAAAATCATTAATCACCTACTGTGGCATCAGTTCAGCAGCCACCAAACAAGATTTCTTGCTTTTAGTGACTTTTGTCAGTCATCAGCATGTTAAAAACATCTTTAACATCTTAAAAACACAGCATGTCAGGAAATGCCAGAGGGTAGGTTTGGACTGGATGCTGGGAAAGAATTCCTGGTGATGAGAGAGGTGAGACCCCGGCACAGGGTGCCCAGAGCAGCTGGGGCTGCCCCTGCATCCCTGGCAGTGCCCAGGGCCAGGCTGCACAGGGCTGGGAGCAGCCTGGGATAGTGGGAGATGTCCTTGCACATGGCAAAGGGTGGGACTGGTGATCCTCAAGGTCCTGTCCCACCCAAACCAGTCTGGAACTCTGTAATCTCAGAATCTTCCTCTTAATCTGATAAAATCACTGGAAGGAAGCACCAGATCCATCTGAGTTTAGCAGTAATTTGCTGTAAGTACTTTTTTTACTGATTTAGCAGGAAATATGAGGGAGTAGAAGCTCTGCCAGCAAAGCATCAGCACGGGCCTGTAAGAGGAGGAGCCGAGGGATGCTTCAGCCAGGTGACAGTGCTGAGCTGGGTCCATCATTCCCTGGCTGTTCACGGGCCTCTGCTGATGCAGCAGCAGTGGAAAGAGAAAACAGCCCATGGAAATGACAGCAGGAGGCCCTCCCAAGCTCCTGGCAATCTAAAGAGCAGTGGCAATTTTCTAGTCGACCCAGCTGGAGCACGTTGAACGTTTTTCAGTTGGGCATTGACACAACGTGGGATTACACAACCCTGCGTTGGGAGTCTGGACCCAACCACCCGGGAGCCTCTTTCCACTCCCCTGCACTCCTAAAGTGATCCCTGATGGAAATATCAACAGCTTACTTACTTACTTCTGCAAATACCTACAATGATTAGAACCGCAGCCCAGCACGTTATCCCTCAGCACAGGAGCAGGAAAAAATCAGATTACAGCCCCATGAACTCCCTACGCCCAGCACAGGAGATTAAAAAGAATAAATAAACAAACAAACAGTGCTTGGCATTAAGGCATATGAGGTAATACAAAGCCTGGCAACTAAGGTGAGATACCAATTCAATTTTCAACTAAAATATGTCTCACTTTTGATAAACATTGTCATTCATAAGCATGAAAGCAATGTGGTAGGAGTGAGGAGGCAGAGAGAGCCCTAGCTGATCTGAGATGCTGCAGAGGAATACAAAAGCCTCTGCTTCTCAAGAACAGGATGGAAAATAAATCAGTTCATCATCTAGCAATGAACAATAAATATCATTAAGAGAACATAAGAAAAGTACGGGTATAAACCTCTGGCTTTCCAGTCCTGGGCGCATTTAAAGGGACACAGGGACATGCCAGGGATCCTGAGGGATCACCAGATCCCTGTAAGGGAGCACTCAAGGTCTGGGTAAATGGACACATGCACATTCTGGAAACCCTGGCAGGGATCCTTGGATCCCTAAGGGACACAAGGACAACCAGGGGACCCAGCGACGGATCGGCTCCTGGGTCCCGAAGGGACACAGCTACAGCCCGGGAACCCAGTGAGGGATCCCTGGAGATGCCCCAGCCCGGGCGGGGACACGGCGGGTGCCGGTGCCCCGGCAACCCTCCGCAGTGCCGGTGTCGAATTACGCAAGGCATCCCTCCATCTATCGCGACACAGGCCCGCGCCACGAGGGGACGGTGACGTCGGGGCAACCGGGGGATCTTGGGGGCCCCTTTCGGAGCCGGCGGCCGCCGGGTCCGCCCGTCGCCCGTGCCCCTCGAAGGCACCGCCGAGGCCGCGCTTACCGTCCGTGCCCTGAGCCCGAGGCGGGTGGCGGGGTCGCCGCCGGGGCGCCTCGGCCGGTGCCGCTCCCGGGTCCCCTCACGGCCCCTCACGGTCCCCGCCCGCCTCCACGTCGCCGGCGCGGCCCGGCTGCGCGTGCGCGGAGCCCCTGCGGGGCGGCGCGCGGGGCATCACGGGAGTTGAAGTTCGTGACGGCGGGGCGGCCATGACACCTCCCGTGCCCTGGCTGGTCCAGCGCGGGCAGCAGGGCAGGGGGATTCTGTCACCTGTGCTCAGGTGAGAGCCCACCTGCAGAGCTGCCCCAGCCCTGGCTCCAAGAGCACAAGGGCGTGGAGCTGCGGAGGCAGCCCAGAGGAGGCCACGGAGATGCTGCAGGCTGGAGCCCCTGTGCTCTGGAGGCAGGCTGCAGAGCTGGGGTGCTCAGGGCACCAGAAGGCTGCAGGCAGAGCTGGGAGCCCCTGCAGGGCCTGCAGGGGCTCCAGGAGAGCTGCAGAGGCCCTGGGACAAGGGCTGCAGGGACAGCCCCCAGGAATGGCTGCCAGTGCCAGAGGGCAGGCACAGCTGGGCTCTGGGCAGGAATTGCTGTGGCTGAGGCTGGGCAGGCCCTGGCACAGGGTGCCCAGAGCAGCTGGGGCTGCCCCTGCATCCCTGGCAGTGCCCAGGGCCAGGCTGCACAGGGCTGGGAGCACCCTTCCAACCCAAACTAATCTGTGATTCATTCTGATTCTCTTACTCTGCATCCCACATTTCCAGTGGGACATGGGCTAAGCCCAGCAAACGGCACCAACAGTGAATGTCTGAGGGCGGGAGGATTTACCAGGCCCATCCTGCCCTGGCACTGCTTTACACCATTGCTTCTCCAAGGGTCGCCTCTAAAGTGGGGTTTGTGCCACCACCAGCAGGTTCCAAGCTATCTATTGGCTCATTAAAAGGGAAACCCTTCCCATTTAGCCCTGAGTTTATGCCCACATTCCACGTGGTGCATGGCAGCAAATCCCCATCCGGGCTCTTACGCATCCCTGGGCTGTGCATGCCAACAGCACTCCTGCAAACAGCACAAGGCGGGTGTAACCCTGAGTAAACATTGCCACGTTACAGCGACAATCCTGGCGTGGGGCTTGGCCTCCTGTCCACGCTGCACCCGATGGGAATGCCTGCTGTTGGAATCCAGAGAGCTCTCAGAGCATTGCTTTAATTTTTTTAACCTTTGCGAGCCAGAGCTTTAAAATGAATACAGCATTCAATCTGACACCCTGGGAAAATATGCCAGTGTTAGATGTTAGAAGTAAGGATGTAGATTTGTAGTTTAAGTAAAAACAGGTTAGGCTAAGTACTGGAAAGATTAGAATTTAAAATTTAAGATCTAGAGGTAGTTATAAAGATAATAAGAAGTTTTAAAATGTAGTATTAGAAGTTTATGTGTCATTAAGTGATTGGTTAAGAAATTCCACACTGCAGTGAAATGTATAAAACATAATAACTGTTTATTGGTTTAAAAACATAAATATTCTTGGTGGTGGTGTTTTATTGGTTAATAGATCTTTAAAAGGTCTTGTAACTAGAGGTCTTGTGGCCTTCTGACCATGAGTTAGACATGAGCAGAACTCACCATCCCTGTCTGTGTAGAAGATAAGAAAATAAACTTCACCAGAGAAGTGCACTTCAGAGAACTGTACAGAGAACATAATCCCTTCCTTTGTCTTAGGCTGTTTAATGAAACAGAATTATTTCTCACTGCAGGAGATTTTAGTTAACCTAAGCGTAAATTAAATTTCTCTTCATTTCCTTTACCTGCAACCTCTGAAGCCACCATTGGTTCAGCAGTAACGTTCTCCATTGTACAGAAATCATGAAGGAATGACTCTGAGGGCTGAACCTCAGCAGCATGTCCAACAGGTCCCAGAATTCAGCTGGGACTTGATTGCTACATCTGGGAAATCACAGCAGAATGTATTACTGTCATGAGATCAGAATTTAACTTTATTTTCAGTTCAAACGTTCTTAGCAGCTGATCATGTGCACCTTAACATGCTGAAATTTCCTTTCAGGATCAGGCCCATCAAAATAATCGTCAACATAAAATTAATTCATTTTTATTTAAGAATTTTTGGCATAAACTTCCATTTTTAAAAATCTGTTTTTCTGTTAACTTCTTGGCATCCAGCAACTTGTGGAAACTTAACACACAGAAGGTACCACATCCCATTAAGAAAAAACACTTGACATCAGTTGATTCGAATCATATTTTTTCAAATACTGATTTATTGATCTTTCCTCAATAGCATTTAAATATAACCAGACAGGTTTAATGCTGGAGAAGTCAGGACGAGATTTGCAGTACTTTGGTCCCCTAAAGATGCCAACTCTGAAATTTTCTAAAAGTCTTCAGTGTAAATGAAGCTGCTACTTGGTCTAGGAAATTCTGGTAGATGTCCACATGCCACTGTCGGGTGTCTAAACATTTTGTGTATCTTGTTTTCAGCAAGTAGCGAGCACATGGGAATTTTCTCAGTTTAATTCAACTCACTTGATCAATATTATTCCCTCACATGAGGAGTTCCTTAATTTCTGCCTGCTTATTTTTCTTAAAGAAGGCTTTGTGCACTCCTTTGCACCTCACCAGATGATCTCGTGTGCTCCAGACTTGGGCCTTTGCTTTCACTTGATTTTTATTTAACTATTCACAACACAAACAGGATTATTGACCTATTCTTGAAAAAGAGTAGGGGCAGAAGAGTTATAACACAAACCTCCTGCCAGGACTTCCAGTGAAGTGCCTCATATAGAAAGTTTTGTGATGCAGATTGCTCTCCTTAGGGTTTTACTGCAGCTGATAAAAGCAGTGGAACACCATTCCAGAGACCATAAATGTGTAATCTCACTTGCTTTATCTGCCTGTTTTCGTTTTTGCAGCTTTTTCACAAGTCCTGGTGTTTAAATACATTGCTGGCAAACTGCTGGAAGCCTGGTTCAGCCTGCAGTCTAATTTACTATGCACTTTATTTTCTAAGTTATTGTTCAATGCATTTTGTTCTGTAATAATATCCTAAATAACTAAAAAAAAAAATAATTATGCCGACTTCATAAATTAACTGAATATATTTACAGATTAAAGGAGCCCCAGTCAAGCTCCTGCTCTGCTTTCTTTTGTATTCACAGCTGTTTAGAGGTGGACATATTCTAATACTTTGGCCTGTTTACGAGATGCCCAGCATATTAAAACAGCATGGAAGGGACAATCTCTTCAGCAATGCTCAGGATGTCAGAACACATATTTTTGTTTAGCTGCAGCTTGGACTGGGCATGACTGACCGTGGTCTTCTCTGTGGCTAAATAATGTTGGCTTTTGTATTTATGTATTGGCTTTTGCATGTTGTTAGTGATCATAAATAGTTAGATATGGTATACATTATAACTTCTTTTTAGCTGCTTGTTAATATAACAGAATCTCACAGCTTAAGTAGGTATTGTACTGCTTTTAGATAGCAGTGTAATAGATGTAATATCTATGTATCACTTATAGAAATTGTAATGTGATGAACAGACCTTAACAAAACGAGATGTGAAAAAGCTTTTGTGTAACTAAAATGACTGTGTAAGATCATCCATTCATTGACCAGTCCAAGTGATAACAGTGACACAAAACAGAGCACCAGAGAGGATGGGGGGAGAACTCATTATTTTCTCTTATCAAGAGGATTGTGAAACAGGAGTTAAATCACAGAAGAAATAAAATTTATTGATGTCATACAGAGAAGCAAAGATGGGAAAAATCAAACACAACCACGGTAACAACAGAAACTCCCAAGGATGTTTAAATAAGGTATAAACTAATGAATATGCATGTAATCCCAGCAATGTACCTGTATATAGAGACCTTGATTTTAAGTGTTTGGTGAGCTCTTTGGCTGTTTGTCAAGGGCACTCCAGCACTGGTCTTTTTGTTATCTCATCATTATTATTAAACTTTAAAAAAATTCTGAAGTTTTAACTGCGTTTTCCACACCTCCAACCTAAATGATCCTGGGATTCACTGGCCTAGGAGGAAGCTGTGATACACTCGGGGGGTTGTGTTCCAAGATGAGGTAAGAGCTGATTAAGCAGCAAATCCAAACTCAGGCCATTAAGGAAGAGCAAACAGCATTAATCAAGGTCTCACACGGAGGTGTCTGTGCCTGAGCTGGTTGCAAACTCATGGCTGTGGCCACAGGGGCACACCTGTGATTGCTGCAGATCAACTGACACCAGCTCTGACCAAACCAGGCACTGGTAGGAAATGAGGCACCTCACCAGGGACACTGGGCAAATTTTGACACTGGAGTAATTAATTAACTGGTGAGAGAATCAAACTCACAACAAGAGTGGACCACAGTGACAGTTCAGGGACTGCCTGTATAAAAAGGTATATTTTTAGGCCTGCCAGAGGGAGGGTTTTGGGGAAATTAAATCATAAAGAACAATCCAAAACCGCTGGAATGGTTTCATTTTGAATCTTTTAAAGAGCTCTCTGGTTTGGCAGACAGGAAAAAGCAGGAATTACCACTTTTATTCCTTACTGAGCACAGGTACACTTAAAACCCTTCCAGGATGCAAGTCAGCAGCAGAATCCATCTGCCCAGGAAGAGGCAAAGCTTGCCCAGTTCACTTTATTATGAACTCAGTTATTTTAGGATCTTCTGCCTGTGGCCTGTCTCCAGGCTTTCAAAGACTTTGTCACCACTTGAAGTGTTTATAGCTCTGAACACTAAAAATTCTGTGTAATAATTACATGAAGCGACTTATTTTTAGTAAAATCTTGGTTTATTATGATTAAAATTCCACAAGCACATTAAAGAAGTTTTAGTTGTATATTGGTTTTGGGGTTTTTTTTTAAAGCCAGAACTGCACCATTTCAAATCACTACAACAGAACATAAAGCAACATTCTCTTGCATCATGCTTCTGCTGCTCCTCTTCAGGAAAAAAAAAAAAAAAAGCATAGTATTTCAGGGAACATAATTAGGGGAACTATCACATCAATACTTTCTGCTTTTAGTAAGCTAAGTAAATTTTCTATGTAGCATAACTCCTTTAGTTCATCCATAGATTTGACATGAAAAAATCTAAAATCTTCATAGATAAATGATGAGCTTTTGTTGTCACAATGCAGTCCACGGTTTTTCACCAGGAACAGATAAAGCCTTTAAGGTGAAAGCCTCAAGTATTGCACTAGCACTTAGTGACATCAAGATGCTAAGATACATTTACCTTCCACAGACTTATTCTTAAGTTATTTAACCTAAACTCTAATCACACCAAATAGATGGCAGATGAAAAGCAGTTCCAGCGAGAAAAATACAAGAACTTCAGCTTTAAAATATTTTAAATAAACCAATGAGCCAGCTTCCATTTTAGTGGCAAAAGAGACTCTCTCCTGCAAGCAATGAAGTTTTTTTGTTCAGCTAAAATGTGCAAAGATAAAAGTCTCAAAGTAAGAGGAATATCAGCAGTTCATCCTGGTCATGAGGGAATAAAATCCTTAGGAATTTTTAACTCCTTTAGGCTGTTTTCTTGTCATTAACTGCTGTGGATCTCTTTACAGCACTTCCATTTGCAATGCCATTGCTTTCAGACTGCAAATAAAAAACAGTGTCATTAATGAGATGTCAAATTAGAACCTCCCACCTAAAACAGGAACGGCTGGTGACAAAAATGGCTTTTAGAAGCAAGGCCAGTAAAGATCTATGAAGAAATATGGAGCAAGAACCAGAAGTGGTGGTGTCTGTGTAGATTTACAAATAATTATTGCTTCAGGGAGAAGGGAGAAATGAGGGCAGTGACAATATTTACAAGTCCTTGCATTGTGATAGAAGATAAATAATAAAAGCAGAATTCGTATGCACTAAGCATCCTCCCCCATTATGAGTGGCAGAGCTGGCTGAAGAGAGGGGCTGTCTTTAATTTCTCCTTCATGCATCTGTTGTGATTTACCAAATATTTTACTTTTTTCTCCCCTGAAAGACTAGCCAGTTGTTTAAAAAAAAAAATTTAATTAAGCTGTTTCAGTATAGAGGCACAACTCCTACTCCTCCGAGACCAGCAGCTGTCCTGAAGCAGCTATTTCTAGCAGGCAAGAAAGTAGTGGTAACTTTTTAAAACTAAAAAAAATACTTTTCTCGTAGTGGTAACTGCTGTTTCTGAGAGAAGAGCCACCAAAATATCTGTAAACACCCCCAACTTATCCACCCTGCTGCCTTGCCTGCCCTGAGCTACCACTGGGCGATTCATCCCGGAGCATCCCCGCTTAGCTGGGTGAATTAATCTTACTTTATGGCTTCCAGATCCATCCTCCTGGTCCCTTTTGGTGGCTGCAGGTCCCTGAGGGTCCCCAGGGGTGCCTGCTGGCCCCTGCTTGGTGTCTGGTGGCTCCTGCACAGCCTTCTTGGGCCAGATGCGCTTGACGAAGGGCGCGATCACGGGGTAGATGTAGGGCTCCAAAAACTTCTTGTAGACCCAGAGCAGCACAGGGATCACGATGCAGGGAATGCACACCATGGCTCCCTCCTGTGCTGGCACAGAGGTGGTGGTAGGGTGGAAAAACAGCTTAGGGCAGCAGCGTTTTGTGTGCCACAAGCTGGAAAAATAGTATTTGCATAGTAAATAAAAAACTGTATTTGACATTCAAACGTAGATTATTCTTTAATTGTAAATTAGCTGCTGAAGTTTCGACAATGCTGTGTGTTCCAATGTTATAAAGCATCCAACAAAGGGAACATACTTGCCATTTTAACGAAAAAACCCAAACCAATTTGCTGTTAATTCATCAGTCCTACAGATGTGACTAAGAAAAACAGATTCAGGAAATAAAGGTTTTTGCTTAAGCTACACAAAACCAGTTTAAGCAGCAAGCTGCCAATATTAGCCCAGCTCTTGCCATATTGAGACTCCAAAGGATTTGCTCAATCCATTTTTATTTAAGGAGAAATTAGACAGCAGAAAGCAAATCTATCCAATGGGTTGCTACCACTGAAGGGCAGGACAGTTAGAAAGGGAAAAAAATATCCAGTCAGGAATTGAGAGAATTAGGCTATGGGTTACTTTCTTCCTCCTGCCCTCACTTGATTCCACACCAACCCCATACAATTAACTATCAGAAAATGAACTGTGCCCTCTCTCTGAATCCCTATGTCCTCAAAATTCGGACCTTGGAGTCTATGCTTTTTGCAGAAAAGCAAAGCAAGGGGCAGAGAGGTCCAGATGGCAGATGAAGCAGTTAATTAGGACTTGACCTGTCCCTGCCAGTGCTGACAAGCAATATTTTAGACACACTCTGCTGCCACATGAGTTTGCCCTTCCCAGTCCCCTCTGTAGGCTGCTGACATCTCAATTCTCACACCAAGAAGCAAAACAAAAGCTTTCCAAGACGGAGAATGAAGAGGCAGATGTACACACTTCAATAGGGACCAGTTTTGCTTTTTTCTAATAAGCTATCCTGAAGATTTTTAGCCCTGTGGAAAAACAGTATCAGTTTCCAGCTGACTACTTCCAGAACTACTGTTCTGGCTGCTTCAAATACAGTTTAAATCTACTCTGAAATCTGAGAGGAATCTTATATAGGGGTAACACAAATGAGTTAATCCTTCAAACTTATTAACAAAAAAAAAGTATTTCAGATACTGTCTCCACCAGAAGTTCCTAAATATTAGATTTCCAGCAAAATGTGGATTCCTCCAGCAGCTGAAGAAAGTGGCTGGAGGGAACACCTCAGACTGCAGAATCATTACAGAATCAGGGATTAATTTGGGTCACAAGACAGATTCAAAATAATTTCCTTCCACACCCTCTGCCATGTGCAGGGACACCTGCCACCATCCCAGGGTGCTCCCAGCCCTGTGCAGCCTGGCCCTGGGCACTGCCAGGGATGCAGGGGCAGCCCCAGCTGCTCTGGGCACCCTGTGCCAGGGCCTGCCCAGCCTCAGCCACAGCAATTCCTGCCCCAGAGCCCAGCTGTGCCTGCCCTCTGGCACTGGCAGCCATTCCCTGGGGGCTGTCCCTCCCAGCTCTGTTGCCTCCGCAGCCGCTCCGCATTCCTGACCGAAACCCACCCGTACCTCGCCGGATGCACCCGCGGGCCCTGGGGTCAGGGTGAAGCACCGTGCCGAAGAGTTCCTTCAGTGACCTGGTGATGCTCCGCCACCTGGTTAGCAAGGGAAAGGAAAAACAAAAGGAATAAAAGGAGAGTGAGCCGGCGGTCCCCGGCAGGCTGCGTTCCGCGGCGGGCGGTGCTGCCGGTGCCCGAGGGCCCCAACGAGCGGGGACAGCACGGGGAGCGCGGACGGGCCACCCTCGGCACGGCTCGGCTTTGTTCCCGGCGGCCGGACAACGCTACAGGGGCAAAACCGCCGGGTGCTCCCCGTTCTCCATAAAGGACGAGCCAGATCGGGAGGCTGGATCATGGCAGGCGCTGCCGTTCTGCCCTCCGAGGGCGGCTGGGGCCGGGACAGCGAGCCCGCGGTTACCGGCGCTGCCGGGCACGGGCGGGCCGCGCGGAGCGGGGCGGGGTGCGTGGGGCAGGGTGAGGTGGGATGTGGGGGATGGATCATTCCCTGCTCCCGCTGTTCCCGCTGCTCCCGGCGCTCCGCACCCACCTGCGCCCGCACCGGAACGGCCCCGCGCTTCCGGGGCGGCGCTTTCCGGCCAATGGCAGGCGGCAGCGCGCATCACGTGACGCACAAGGCCCCGCCCCCCCCCCCTCGGGGACGGGAAGAGGATTCCCGGCGATCCCAGAGTTGGGATGGCCCCGGCAGCCCCCAGGAACACGCGGCCCGGATTGACGGTCCGATATTGGGCAGGAATTGCTGTGGGTGAGACTGGGCAGGCCCTGGCACAGGGTGCCCAGAGCAGCTGGGGCTGTCCCTGCATCCCTGGCAGTGCCCAGGGCCAGGCTGCACAGGGATGGGAACACCCTGGGAATAGTGGGAGGTGTCCCTGAACACGGCAGGGGCAGCACTGGATGCTCTTCAAAATCCCTTCCCAGCCAAACCCCTCCGATTCTACACCATTCACTGCCCGTCCCACAGCAACGCCCAGCGCCGGGTCAGAACTTGTAGAACAGCAACACAATCGATCCAAACTTGAAAATTTTATTTATGTACATCTGTCCATGCAGATTTACTCCCGAGCCATTAGCTTCTGCTTCTTCAGCTTCTTCTGGGAGATCTGGGAAACAAACACAGAAGGGAGAAAATGGTGAGACTTCTGAAAACATCATAAAGGTATCTTTTAGAAGTACTGAGAACTGTTAGGAATTCCCTCACAAACGGTACACTCATCACAGCTGCACATCAACAGGAATCCCTACAAGCACCACGTTGCTTGCAGGATCTAAATTCAACTTATTTTATTGCACACACCCAGGGTTTCACACAGTCTAGGAATGCTGCAGCTGCTTCGAGGGAGGAAAGAAACCCTCTGTGCAATTAAAAAATGGTTCTCGGGGTTCTCAAGTGCTTAACACTTGTGTTGAAAATTTAAAACCGGGGTTGCTCAGAAAAATCTTATTTTTTCATGGGGAATTCCAAAGGTGTCCTAAGATAGTCATCACAGCAACCCCTCTCTCTGAGCCAGACCCTTGGCTCTCACAACAGTGCTACAGGAACAGAGCACATGACACGTGGTACCTTTTTCTTCTGGGCAACTTCCTCCTCTGGCTTGGGCACGATCTGCTCCTTCTCCGTGAGGATCATCTCGATGTGGCACGGGGAGCTCATGTAGGGGTTGATCCTGCCGTGTGCCCGGTACGTGCGCCGGCGCATCTTGGGAGCCTTGTTCACCTGGATGTGCTCGATGACCAGGGAGTCCACATCGAGACCCTGCCAAGGCAGCAAACACGTGACCCTTTTTCATCTTTAAATAATTCATCTCTGCAGCAAAAACGTGAGGAATCGCCCCAGACACCACTGATGGTCAATGGAACAGCCAGGCTTGGTCGTGTTTTGGAGCTGAGGATTTTCCAAGGATTCACCAATGGCAAGCTTGTCAGTGTCATGGAGATGAGCACATACCAAAGCAAGAGTCATTTAAAATCACAAAGACCACCCTTCGAACATCATGAATAATTTAAAATTATGCTGATGGCTCATTGTCTATGGTTATTTTGTGGCTTCTCAAAGGTGCCACCTATTATTCCAACACTGCCAACAAATCTACCAAATTAAGCACTGTAACAAAGACAGCAACTAACCAAGAGTCTGCAGATTTCAGTTTCACAGACTTTGAGATCTGAACAGTCCTTCTGTGAAAACTTTTTAATTTACATTTTTTTCTCTGTGAAAAACTTGCTGCCATTTTAACTTGAAGAACACACAAACCCTGTTTTCAACAGGGAGCCACACCTAAGCTTCTGCACAATTCAGTTTTGTGGACAAAGCAGGTGGCAAGTGCCTCTCCAGGTCAGTGACACCCAGGCCAGGGGTGCTGACAGAGCATGGCACCACCACTTTGTGCTCAGTAACACCCACCTTGAGCTCAGCGTTGCTCTCTGCATTCTTCAGCATGTGCAGCAAGAACTCTGCGCTCTTCTTGGGCCAGCGGCCCTGTGTCCAGCCCCACTGCTTGGCCTGGAACGAGAGGACAACAATGGGAGGAGCCTAGTCCAACTCAAGCTACCTTTTATATACCTTAAACGTGCCACCATCACAGAATGGTTTGGGGGTAGGAGACCCTGAAGTTCATCCAGTCCCACCCCAGCCATGTGCAGGGACACCTGCCACCATCCCAGGGTGCTCCCAGCCCTGTGCAGCCTGGCCCTGGGCACTGCCAGGGATGCAGGGACAGCCCCAGCTGCTCTGGGCACCCTGTGCCAGGGCCTGCCCAGCCTCAGCCACAGCAATTCCTGCCCCAGAGCCCAGCTGTGCCTGCCCTCTGGCACTGGCAGCCATTCCCTGGGGGCTGTCCCTGCAGCCCTTGTCCCCAGGGCCTCTGCAGCTCTCCTGGAGCCCCTGCAGGCCCTGCCAGGGGCTCCCAGCTCTGCCTGCAGCCTTCTCTGGTGCCCCTGAGCACCCCCAGCTCTGCCAGCCTGCCTCCAGAGCACAGGGGCTCCAGCCCTGACAGCATCTCCGTGGCCTCCTCTGGGCTGCCTCCAGCAGCTCCACGTCCTTGTGCTGAGGTCCCCACATCTTAATGGATTAGAATGGATCACAATCTATTTTATTTTGCTGTACACCAAACCCAACAAAACTTAAACGTTCGACTTGATGCTGCCAACTAGATGCAGACACTGCAAGCAGATGCACCTTAGGCAATTAACAGCCACTCTTTTCCCCCTCTTGAGCAACCTGGTGTGGTGGAAGGTGTGAGATGAGCTCTGGGGTCCCTTTCCCACCCACACCACCTCCACATCCCCTCCTGTCTCAGCCAGGGCTCCTCGCCGCGTGTCCCAGGAGCTCACCTGGGCGCACCTGCCGACGCCGCCGTTGTAGCGCCGGAAGGGGACACACTGCTTCTTCAGGGTGACATCCTTCAGGTACTTGGTGGCCTTGCGGATGTGCATGCCCTTGATGGCCTGCGCGGTCTCTCGGGTGTTCTGCCAACGCAGAAAAAAAAAAAAAATCCTCTGAACAAACCTTCCCAAGGCACAGCACGAGCACAGTCGCTCCCTCCGTCCGCCCTGGACACAATTCTTTTGGCTTTTGTTGTGTGTTACCAACAGAACACTCAAGCTGAAGAATGAAAAATAATTAACACTTTTTTCCTCCCCCTTTTGTTATCCACTTTTATAATCCTTGGTATGACTGCCACTACCGAATTTGTGGCTCCAGCATTTGACCCAAATAATTCCCTGATTCTGCAATGATTCTACAGTCTGAGGTGTTCCCTCCAGCCACTTTCTTCAGCTGCTGGAGGAATCCACATTTTGCTGAAAATTTAATATTTAGGAAGTTCTGGTGGAGACAATATCTGAAATACTTTTTTTGTTAATAAGTTTGAAGGATTAACTCATTTGTGTTACCTCTATATAAGATTCCTCTCAGATTTCAGAGTAGATTTAAACTGTATTTGAAGCAGCCAGAACAGAACCTGGAAGTAGTCAGCTGGAAACTGATACTCTGTTTTTCCACAGGGCTAAAAATCTTCAGGATAGCTTATTAAGAAAGAGCAAAACTGGTCCCTATTGAAGTGTGTACATCTGCCTCTTCATTCTCCATCTTGGAAAGCTTTTGTTTTTTGAGTTTTTTTTTAACCTAGTGGTTAAATCCAACAAGGAAATTTGTAACTCTTAATAAAATTGCATTTTAAGTAGTTATACTTTTCATGGCTCCTCTTTGGCTACTAATCTAAAAAGCCAGAGCTGGATGGATAAATTCTTACTAAAATATCAAATTCTAGTAAAGAATATGTTCTATATAATTACAATTAATTCTGTATTCTAGCAAAGAAATATTCTGTTTCTTAGTGAAGTAAGAAATTTCTCACAAATTTAGTAATCTCTTAAAATTTAGTCTATTCTTACTAAAATGTCTAATACAGTACACCACAGGAACTGATGAAGAAACACTGTGACATTTGTTAACAATGTTTTTTTCTCTTAAGGGATTATAAGAAAAAAAAAGCTCAGAAAATAAAAAAAATGAATAAAAGATCAGTCTTCTAAACAGCATTTACTAATTGTGTAAGCCACTTCTAATGATAATCCTACCTATTCATAACGAAAAAAGGAAACTGAAGTGAAAACTTGGCCTTTACTAAGCAGAAGGTAATCTGCTAATTTCTGGGTTTGTGATTAAATAATACTTCTGAGTTCTTTTCTGCACCTAAGCCTTTAACAGAGGAACGGAGGTCCTTGTGCCAAACACCACAAAACCAAAAATTACGAGAAATGAGAGGAATTTCGCACCAGCAAAACTAGCCCGATGTCTGAGAAATTCATTCCAACTGTTTTGCTGCTGGTTTTTGTTATGTGAACTGGACTAGGACAATTTTAGGAGGATCCAGACTCTTATTTTTTGGGGATGGAGACCATTACAAGCAGCTGACAGCAATAATTATGAGTAAAAACTTCAAAGAGTTTACAACTTTAATGATAAAAGGGTAAAAGAAACGTCCTTAAAAAGAAGCGTTAAATAGGATTTTGGGAAGAAATTCCTGTGTGTGAGGCTGGGCAGGCCGTGGCACAGGGTGCCCAGAGCAGCTGGGGCTGCCCCTGCATCCCTGGAAGTTTCCAGGGTCACGCTGGAAGGGAGCTCAGCTCCTAACCACGGCAGAGGGTGGAAGGAGATCACTCTTACAATCCCTTTTAATCCGCCCCAGTCTCGGCTTATTTTAAGAAATAACAACAAAAACGAGCAAAACCCAAGTAAAACAGCAAATGAATTTGCAATTCCTGCTAATCACGCACTCATTACCTTGAAGTGCACACGCAGGTTAGATCCCCGCGACTTGCATGCTGCAAGAGAGAAAAAAAGACCGAGTTTCAGCATCAAAACCTCACTGGCTTCCGTGAAATCCCACACGGACTCGCTTAAAATAGCAACTCACATTTCGTGGGGTTCTCCGGATCCAGGGAGTAGCGCACCATCTTGAGAGCTCAGCTGAAAAACACCAATTTAAACACATTAAACTTCCAACGATGGCAAGCAGAACTACTGGACTACTCCCCTTACCGCGGCCAGCTGCTCAGGAATTACGCGTTCTTTTCACAGTTACATCCAAAGGTGTCCTAAGAAAGTCATCATCGCAGCCACAAATTCTACCAGGCCTAGCCCATCCCCGCACCCGCGCCCGCCCTCCCGCGCGCCGTCCCGGGGAATACCGCGGGCGCGGGGCATGTCGCAGCGATCCCGGCGCCCGGGACGCCGGTGGCGGCGGGGATGGGGCGGGATGGGGGGCGGATGGCGGCGGATGGCGCGGGAGCGGCCCGGCCATGGCGTCCTCACCTCGGGGCGGCGGCCGCAGAGGAGGAGGAAGGGCGGGGCGCGCCGCCAGCGCGCGCGCGCTCTCGCGAGACTTGGGGCGGGGCGGGGCCGCGACGCTCCGCCCCCCAACATGGCGGCGGGCTCTGGCCGTGAGGGGAGGGCGGCGGCATGAGGCGCTTTGCCGGCGGTCCCCGTGAATAAAGCCTGCAGCGGGGAAACGCGTGGCCGCATTCACGCTGCCGTGGGGAAAGGCGCCGCGGTGCCCGCTCTCAGCTCGTGGTGCAGGTGCTTTTAGTGAGGAAAGCTGCGTGCCTCTGGCACAGCACCGCCAGCCGCTCAAGGGAGGGGATTGCCCCGCGAAGGGTTGAATGTTGTGGGCAGAGTTGGTCACTGCAATACGAGAAAGGTATTGAACTGTGTTAGCGCCAAAAGGGTGGCTACAGAAATGGTGGAGGGCCTTGAGGGGGAGCCGTGTGAGCGGCGGCTGAGGGCTTTTGGTCTGTTCAGCTGGAGGGAGGGGGACTCGTCGTGGTCAAAACTTTCTCGTGAGGGAAGGGGAAGGTCAGGCATTGATCGCTTCTCCCTGGTGACCACTGACAGCACCCAGGGAATGGCTGGGGCTGTGCCAGGGAGGTTTGGGTTGGGGATCAGGGAAAGGTTCTTCCCCAGAGGTGCTGGCACTGCCCAGGGAATGGGACGGCCCCGAGGCTGCCAGAGCTCCAGGAGGGTTTGGACAGGGATGGCCAGGGTGGGATTGTTGAGGAGCTGGATGGTCCTTGTGAGCACTTTCCTGTGATTCGCTCACTCAGGACCATTCGGGTTGGAAAAGACTTGGCGAGATCATCGACTCCAGCTTGTGCCCGGTCCTCACCGTGTCACCAGCCCAGAGCACTCAGTGCCACATGCAGTCATTCCTTGGACACCTCCAGGGATGGGCACTCCCACACCTCCCTGGGCAGCCCCTGCCAACTCCTTTCCATGAGGAAATTCCTCCTGATGTTCAACTTGAACATCCCCTGGCATACCCTGAGGCCGTTTCCTCTTGTCTTGTCCCTTGTTCTTGGGGAGCAGAGCCTGAGCCCCCACCTGAGAGCACAGGATTTTTACGTTTGGAAAGGACCTTTAAGGTAATCGGGTCTAACTCTCACCCCGGCAACTGTTAGGTTTTTTAAAATATATAAATACATGTTTTCTTTCTTGCTGTTTTGTGTTTCTTGTCTGAGCCTTCCTGGGGTTTCTGAGAGTTCTGTGAGCTTGGCTTTCACCTAACTTAACTTGTCTCTGTGAAGGCTTTCTGTTTTCTCCCAGCCCTGCGTCTGAAGAAGAGGTCGAGTCGTCTGTCTTCTTGTGTTCAGGAATTTGTTTATTCTTTGGTTATCTTACATTCGTTCCCTGGCCTGCCACAGCTTCTCTGCAGGCCAGGCTGTGCTGAACTCCTCACTGTGATCTCTCCCCAGGCCAGGTTGTGGTGTTCTCTCTCTCCACCCTTGGGACAGTGCTATCTTTTATACTGAAAATCATGTATTCTTTATTTATAACAATTCTCCAATATCTATCCACTCTGTTGTACAGTGTACTTTTATTCTAGACCAACCCAAATGTGCCACACCACCACAGAAGATGGAGAACAAGAGGAAGAAGAAGAAGCTCAGGGACACACCCCATTGCCTCCAGCTTTGTCCCCCGATCTCACATTCTAAAACCCCAAAATTCGACTTTTCACCCTGTGACATGTTAATTGTCATTCTGTCTAAATTCTTGTGACTTATAAATCTTCCCAGGACAGTCAGAAAGATGTCCTGGTTCCCACAGGCAGCCACCACCGAGTTCACCATTAGATGGCAGCTCAGGATGGGAGTAGAGCAGCAATTGCTCACAGAGGTGTCCAAGAGACCAGAACGAAGAGATTCATTCAAATTCTCATTTATAAACCTCAACTGGTATTTACTGGACCATTATAAAAAAATCACAGACTGACTCAATAAAACGAAAGGGTTTTTTTTTCTGCATTTGAGGCAAAAACTTTTTTTTTGCAACTACAACTGCTTGGGAAGCAGCTTAATAAAAGCAAAATGTTTCCTGAAAGTAGTGCCCAGCTGCAGCAAAAATCTCATTGAGAAAAAAATGACAGAATAGGGGAAAAAAAGAAGAGACATTGTCCTGAGAGGGCAGTAATCTGGTGTGCAGGCACCTCCCCACTAAGAGAGTCTGGGTTTAAGTCTGAATTTAGAAATAAGCAGAGGAAGAACTTGATGCCATGTAAAAATGCTATGAGCAGGAGGCTATTTTTGGATCTCTTGTTTAGGGATAAAAAGCCCCAAAGCTCTGCAGCTAGGATTTCGTACTGGTGGGAAGAGGAAAATATTTGAGCTATCACAAATATTTACATGGCTAAAAGTTGTAAGAGCTCTAGTTGTTACTGCAGCTCTCCATTTACCTGCCTTTAAACATACCATTTTCTTTGGTTTTGGGGAAGATTTCAGCAAAGTCTCCAAGCAGCTTTCAAGCACAGATCTCAAAGACAGAAACATGCTGGAGCGTGAGCAAATATTATTTCTTCTCTTTATTGTGGAATCACAAAATTGCTTGGAAGAAACCTTAAAGATCATCTCATTCCATCCCCTGCCATGAGTAGGGACAACTTCCACTATCCCAGGGTGCTCCAAGCCCTGTTCATCCTGGCCTTGGACACTGCCAGGGACCCAGGGGCAGTCACAGCTTCTGTGGGGAACAGTATATAGCACTAAGTTTCCAGGTACAGTAAGTTAAAACTGGCTGAAGCTGAGGTCCTCAAACACTTCCACAGCCTTACTCACCATACTGTGGGAATCCCCTCTCCAAACCTGAGTGCAACCCTTCTTCATCCTTTCTGCCCTTCCCTCTGCACCTTCCTCTGTTTTCTGCTGAGGCAGGAACGTGGTCTTTCCATGGGTAGCACCTTTACACACAGCTGCTTCTTGGCAGCAGAGCACAAAAGCAAGGAGATGTTCAAGGGAAGCTGGAGGAGAAGTGTGAAACACAAGTGCTTGACACGTGATGGGGATTATCACCTGTGTTCATCAATCAAACCCAAAATAAACACATTTTCAGTTTCCCTACAGGTGGAACTGTTTTGCTCAGCTGCTAAGAGTTTGCAGTGGTAGAAAGGTAGCACAGAATTACAGAGAATCCTGGGCTGGAAAAAGCTCCCCAGGGTCATGGAGTCCAGCTGCTGGCCCTACACTGATACCCCAACGGTCCCAGCCTGTGCACCCCTGAGAGCGTTGTCCAAACACTCCTGGAGCTCTGGCAGTGACCCCTTCCCTAAGATTCATCTTTTGAGCTTTGTTGGGAGTTTGACAAGAGCTCTCACAGGCAGCCTAGCACATACCTGGTGCTGGGATCCAGGCTGAGACAGCTGAGCTTTTGCACTAAAATTGGGATTTCACCACCTTAACCCCACACTGCACCACCTGCCTGGGATATTTGGGTGGTATGAGCTGACTCCAAGAGAGCCTTGGGATCCTAAGCAGAAAATTCAGGCAGGTAAGGCCAAAACTGTACTCTTGAAAACCCTGCATCAGAAGCAGCTGCCTGCTAATTGTACTGGAATCTCAAACCCACAGGACTTTACCTCAGACTGCGCTGCTGCCATCCCTCTTGGACCCCTGTCTGTCCTTGCCCAGCCCCAGTTCCTGTGCTGTGCACGCCCAGGGAGAGGTTGCTGTCCCAGCAAGTGTGGACAGAAAACACCCAGCTGTGCTTGGGCCTGAGCAGAGCCTCTGCTTTGTGCTCTGGGAGCTCCCACTGAGAGCATCCTCCCGTGAAGGGCTGATCACAAAGGCAGCAGAGCTTTCTGCCATGTCCTCTGCTCTGGAGCCAGGCTGGCAGAGCTGGGGGTGTTCACCTGCACAAGCAGAGCCTCCTGAAGGGGCTTCAGGAGAGCTGGAGAGAGACTTGGGACAAGGGCTGGAGGGACAGGACAAGGGGGAATGGCTTCCCCCACCCAAAGGGGGAAGGAATCCTTGGCTGAGGGTGGGCAGACCCTGGCACAGGGTACCCAGAGCAGCTGGGGCTGCCCCTGCATCCCTGGCAGTGCCCAGGCCAGGCTGCACAGGGCTGGGAGCAGCCTGGGATGGTGGGAGGTGTCCCTATCCAGGGACAAGATGAGCTTGAAGGTCCCTTCCAATTCAGACCATTTATTGATCCCATGATTTTCTTCTCTGGCTGTGTTCCTGGGGCTGGAATGGGGCTGTACCCCTTATTCTGCCGTGGAAAGGCGCACAGGCAGTAGGGAGTGTCCAGGTACAGGAATGTTGCCTCACTTAAGTCCTTTTGTGTCTTTAGCTGTGAGTAAAGAAGCAGCCTTACAGATGCTACTGGGAATCAAATGTGACAATTAGCCAATGTCCCTGACAGTCATCGTTCCTCCTGACCAGGACAGGTGATCTCCAAGACTGGCTGGAGTTATATTTTCACTGTCTGGGTTTATGCAGTCTTTGTGGCAGCTCTAAAACCACACGGAGTTCATTTCCAGCCAGGGGACCTTCCTGCTCACCTCCAGCCTGACACTCAGCTCAAGCACACACCTGGCTTGGGGTGGTCATTTCTAACAGAGGGGCTTCTAACAGCTGCAGGAGGGGATGTGCTAAGCCCCCTGTAAAACACAGACACACTGAGGCTGACTGACCAAACTTTACTCTGGCTTCCTAGAACATACCCTGTATCTGCTCTTATACAGGAGACGGCCTGACCTGTTCCTTGCTCAGGAATGGAAGCCAATTCTTCAAATCTTTTTGTAGGTATCTTGGCATTTCTCTTAGAGATACAGCTTTTGGAGTCCAAGGATTATGTGGGGATATTAAACTGTCATTCATGAAATTACGCACAAATGGTTCCTTGTCCTGATGTTTAAGCAGAAAATCTTGAAGACAAAGACATTTTAAATTGAAATCAGCTTGAATGCTACAAACACTGAGGCTTTCCAACCATCAGACAGCCTCCTACATCTCCATTCTGTGAAATCCTCTGCTGAGCATGATCTCCTGCCCTCCTCAATATCTGATGCATGGCTTCTCCAGAGGCAGAGCTCACCCCCACTGTTTGCCTTTTCCTCCCACTGTCAGCAGAACAGCAGCACTTGGACATACGGTAGGCAAGTTCTCCAACTAAAGGGCTCTCCACGAGCATCTTAAAATCTGTTGACCCAGGCAGTGAGGCACAGGAGCAAGATCACAGAATTGCAGAATCATGGAATGGTTTGAGTTGCAAGGGACTTGAAAGCCCATCCCACCCCCTGCCATGGGCAGGGACACCTCCCACTGTCCCAGGCTGCTCCAAGCCCCAATGTCCAGCCTGGCCTTGGGCACTGCCAGGGATCCAGGGGCAGCCACAGCTGCTCTGGGCAATGTGTGGCAGGGCCTGCCCACCCTCACAGGGAAGAATTCCTTCTTAATATCCTGTCCATTCCTGCTCTCTGGCAGTGGGAATCCATTCCCCTTTGTCCTGTCACTCCATTGAATAGGAGCATAGGGGCAAATGCATCTCCAAAAGATGGACTGACCTTCACCTGAGATTTGCTCTGCATCAGTAATTCTGTCTTGGTCACTTGGAGAGCTCACTTATGTTACATATTCCACCCTCTGACTATCAAGAGGAGTTGCTTTCATAGGAAGCCAAAAGATCCTTACTTAAGCAGATAAGTTATTTATATGCATATATTTATGTGCATGTATCTCTACATACATGTACATATATAACTCATCATCTAAAACATGTTAACAACCAAAATGCTTTTGATTCCCTATGGGTCCTCCTAAAACACAGGCTATTCTCTACAAGGAGAGAGTAGCTGCACATCCTGTGTATTTAAATGATTTTTGTTGTGTGTATGCCATACCCAGAGCAGGGGTGAGGAGAGAGCTGGAGAGCTCAGTGTCAGGACAGCTGAATATCTGTCCTCGCCATCACTGTTGCTGAAGTGTGACGCAGCAGGCACAGCACCTTCCCCACACTGCTGGTGACCCGCCTGCCAGGATCATAGTCAAAACAACAAAAAAAACCCCAAAAAACAAAAACCAAACCACAGCAATTGGTGATGTTGTCTTAGTACTCAGCTTTTTTGGCATATTGTCCAGAGCTTCAGGTTCATCCACCCCTACACACTCAGTTAGGAGGGAATCACTGGTAAAACAAACCTCCTGTGTGATTGAATAACCTTGTAGCTAAAGTTTGTGTTTATTCAGTGCAGTTTTTGACAGCAAACCCATTTACGTAGGTTGTGGAGGTCTGTGACTGCTTGTTCCTCACTTTAATGGCCAGGAATGGACAATCTCTGTGATTAGTGAATAAAGGCATCATATAAGCACTTCTTCACAAGCACTTTCTGGGATAAATTAAATCCTGCGTTTATATTTGCCCTAACCTGTCTAGCTCATAAGCAAGAAGTACTGCTTTAAATGTGCTTTTGATTAATGAAATCTAAATTATCCCTGGAATCAGGGATATTGCCCACAATTTAGTCACAAATTAAACTATGGGGAATTTTGTTTAAACAAAGGAGAATGGTTGAACCCTGAAGCAGGTGGGCCAGAGACAATATCCTGGGCAACCAGCTCTGGCTGACTCTGCCTTGAGCTGCAGGGGGGTTGCTCTGGGAAGCCTCCTCTGGCCTCTTCCAGCCTCAGCTTCTCTTGATCTGTGAATCCTGCCAACATTTCTAAGGCTGAGTGTGCCCTGTACTGTAAAACAGAGCCTCAAACTCCCTTTGTTGCACTGCATCTCCTAAACCAAATGGATCAAAGAATTCTTCTCCTCCTCCTCTCTTCTATTACAGTCATGATTATTGATGTGGCAGCAATGGGTTGGCAAATGGACTCAATCACTTTAGAGATATTTCCACCCTTAAATGATTCCATGATTCTCTATCTCTGTCGGCTGTTCTTACAGCTGCCCTGCTCACGAGTTCCTCTGGATCAGCTGATAAACCACAACCAAACTCACTTTTCTCTTCCAGGGGCTTCTCCACCTCCCTGCTGGCAGATAAAGCATGCAGGAACCTGGGACAGGACCATCCTGACAGACAGGACCTGGCTCTGCAGAGTTCTGCTCAGAGCAGGGAGATGAGCTTGGGTGATGCCTATTAACACAACCCATGACAAAGTTTCAGCCAGCAGACAGCTTTCTGTTCATGGCACAGCAAGAAGCGACAGTCCTGAACACGTAAACTTTATGTGCATAGCAGTCTTTGCAGCATCTTCATTTTTCATCTCAGTGCTTGGGTTTTGTGGTCATTGCTTACTATTGTTATGGTCAGAGTATTCCTAAGTTTCTGATCCCTCCAGCTCTGACAATTGCAGTGTGCTCCTCTCCACAAGATGCAAACAACTTTGATCCCAAATGTCACCTCTGAGGTCATCCCTCCCTCCCAGCCTGCTCCATGGCTGTCGTCCAGTCATCCACCTACTACGCTCTTTGCTATTGCAACAACTCTGACACAAGCCCCCTCTTTCAAAGCTTTCCCTATCTGTCCAGCTTATTAATCCTCTCTGGCTGCGCTGCCCTCCCCCTCTCCAGCCTCTCCCCTCTGCTCTGCCTGGTCTTTTCCAGCCTTCGTGTCCCGGTCACATGCAGAGCTTGGGAAGGTCATGTGGTGGGTAGGCACTGCCAGGCAGGGCTGTGGCAGGGGGCCCGAGAGGCAGCACACCTCCAGCTCTCCCCCACCCTCGGCCATCAGCTGCTCTGGGGCTCGCTCAGGTGCTGGACCTGCATCCTGCATGCAAGGGCAAGCACAAGGAGTTGCACCAGCAGAGTTCCCCTCAGAGAGCTGATTAGTGGGATGGGTCCTGCACCCATATCCCAGACTGGGGACGTGTACTGCTACTGCTCCCCAGTCCTACCTGCCCAGCAGGCCTCTGCTTAGAAGATGCCACTCTTGCTCTGCAAAGTGTATCATAAAATGGAATTCCAGAATTATTTGGGTTGGAAAGGAACTTAAAAATCCTCTCATTTCACCCCCCTGCCATAGGCAATGGCACCTCCCACTTGATAAGGTTGCTCCATCCTGGCCCTGGGCACTGCCAGGGATGCAGGGGCAGCCCCAGCTGCTCTGGGCACCCTGTGCCAGGGCCTGCCCAGCCTCAGCCACAGCAATTCCTGCCCCAGAGCCCAGCTGTGCCTGCCCTCTGGCACTGGCAGCCATTCCCTGGGGGCTGTCCCTGCAGCCCTTGTCCCCAGGGCCTCTGCAGCTCTCCTGGAGCCCCTGCAGGCCCTGCCAGGGGCTCCCAGCTCTGCCTGCAGCCTTCTCTGGTGCCCCTGAGCACCCCCAGCTCTGCCAGCCTGCCTCCAGAGCACAGGGGCTCCAGCCCTGACAGCATCTCCGTGGCCTCCTCTGGGCTGCCTCCAGCAGCTCCACGTCCTTGTGCTCTTGGAGCCAGGGCTGGGGCAGCTCTGCAGGTGGGCTCTCACCTGAGCACGGGGGCAGAATGCCCCACCTTGACCTGCCTGACACACTGCTGGTCATGCTGCCCAGGGTACACCTGATGTGTACAGGAAAGCCCTTTTGGTTTTCCCTGCCCTCACTGCAGCCTTTCTGCCTGTCTGGCCTTGGACTGGGAAGTCCCAGGATGAATGTCAGCAACATCTGTACACTACAGACAGGAACATAAGTCCAAGGCACTAAGAAATGCCCCAAACTCTTCCTAATTGATTACAGAGCCTTTAACTCTTCCTAATAAGCTCCACATACTCAATCAACACAATAAATGGGAGAAGTTAGGCAATTAGAAATAAATGGCCAGAAGGTGAAACAGAGCCTGATGTGGACCAGAATCCCATAATTGAATTGCAGACTCTGCAAACGGATGTGGTAGGTGTCCTTTTCATTGAGACACTGAGTAATAAGATTGGATTCAGGGATGGGATAACTGATGAGTTGTCAAAGTAAAATGTGCAACCTGGTGAAAACCAAAACGAGTAATACTGTTGGTGGAAGTAAAGACAGCTTCTCAGAAAAGTAGGAGACTCCTTGTATTTCCAAGGGTGACTTGAGGCTTTCCCCTATCTCAGGCAGATCCCATCTCTACACTCAGCATGGATTGGAGAAGACAAATGGTGCAAAGGGGAGGGTAAAGGAAGAACAGGGTGCTGGAGAACAAATGACACTGACCTTGATGATACACAGCCGCCTCTTGCACAGCTTATTCCTGTCCCCAAGCTGTTTGTCACCCTTTTTCTTCACACAAAAGCTAGTGCGTAAAGCCCATGTTTGTGGTTTAAAATACGATTCCTCTTCAGTGTGTGAATCACAGTGAAATACTGCCACAGGGTCTCCTAAACACTGGCTGAATCAGCAATCAGGACCAGAAATAGATTGAGAACTTGTGTCAGCTGACACAACCGCCCAGGAAGAAACAATTACCGAAGATTTGCAACCATAAGGCTTGGGTACAAATTAACAATAATGGTGAGAACTAACCTATGTTTTTACAGGGCTTTGCTAAAGAAAGTAACAAATTAATTTGTTTTAATAAAAAACTCGTTTTCTTCCCATCAGACACTGGGAGTGGAGTGGTATGCTCAGTTTCATGGGTTTTGTGTCCATTCAGATTTACAGGGTCAGTTTTGAACGCCTGAGATAGATTTAAAGTGGATTTAGGAGTGCTGAAAATTAATAATGGAATAATTGAATGGGATTGAGTGAGTGGTTTAAAGATCCAACACCCCTGCTATGTGCAGGGACACCTTCCAATAGATGATTTTCTGCAAGCCCTTTACGTCCTGCCTCAGACAACTGGTTTGGGCATTAGTCTGGAGAGTTTTCAGAGAAGAAGATGTCAGCTTCCTTATTAATCTGCCAAAATGCCAAACTCCAAAATTTTAACCTGCTAATTACCAGAAATAATCCCAAATCCCATAGCCACAGTCCAACAGACCCATCTCAGTGGGCAGGAAAGGCTCTGCGTGCTCTGCCAGTTCTTACAGTCTCTGCTGGGACTGCAGTCCAGCTGAGTGTTGGGTACACCTCGCTGGGTGCTACCACATCCACTCCACACTTGGGCCAAACATTCCTGCAGATCTGAAGAAAAAGCATTTGGATAAGGATGTGCACTCTAAAGCATACAGCTGCCCTACCAACTCCTCTCTGGACTCTCTAGCAGTCCCAGGCTGCTCTTATTTTAGTATTTCTTCTTTGCTGGATGCAGGAGACTTAAAGCAGAAGCTCTATGGAGGCCTTGCTATCCACCAGCTGAAGGATCAAGTAACCACAAACTTCTGAGATGCTTCTCCAATCCCACCAAAACAGGACCTCAGAAAGGAGCAGAAGCAAATATCCCTCTGGCCACCCACAACACCTCTGCAGTGCCAATGGACTTGGCTCCAAGTCCATCTTCAAGCCCAGACACACTCAGCATTCATCCAGCTTGGATGGAAAATTCTGAATTTTGCGTAAAAACTCAAGAAGACAGAAAATACACGTCATTCCTCGGCACAGACCTAAAGGCATCCTTGTCTGCAGAGTGGATGGAGCAGGCCCCGCCACACACCACCGGGCCTTCTGTCTGACACAAAGCAGCCAAGCAGCCTGGATCCGTCTCACGGACCACGAGACATGCTGGGAATGACAAGCTGAATTCCATTTGTCCGCCTGGGCACAGCAAACAGGCATCGGGACACACGGAGCTCTCTCTGGCTTCCAGCCTGAGCTCCTGCACAGCCCTGCTGGGGCTAAAGAAGGGCAAGATCACTTGAGGGTCTCCCAGCAACCCAGGGACTCGTGCAAGACATGGGCAGGGGCAAAAAGAGATAAAAACCATCATAAAAATTACTCCTGTTGCTCTTATATGTCTGTGAAAACGACAGAAGTTCGAAGAAGGAAGAAGAATTTTGTCCGTGGTGAAGGGTGGTCCAGAGGCAGGACAGGGGTCCTGCTGTGGGGAGGGGGCAGCCAGTACTGATCAAAGCCTCCTGGAAACCTCCCAGTGGATGGCGATGCCTGGAGACAGGTACAAACTGTAACCCTGTGTGACAACGTTCACAAGAATTAGCATTTCTCAGGAATGCAGGGATTTATTCTTCAAGGCCCACCATATCCGCGAGCACTACAGCCCAAACACTGCACCAACAGAGCATGTGTTTGATAAGAACCCAGGAACAGATGCCAGCGGATTTAATGTGGGACAGGAGGCCCATTGCAGGTTTGCAGACTGCTGGCAGGGTCAGCTGTAAATATTCCCTCACAATCAAAGGCATTCATCTAAGGATTACATGCTGGGGGCTTTGTGGTAAAGTAAATTTGCAACTAACAGGACCATTAATAGTCAGACAGTTTAGTGGGCTCGCTGGCTGCCATTTATTTTCCCCCCAGTCATTTTTACTACATCTAAATACCATGGGGATGTGGGACTTGAATGAGGTGGCTTAAGAAATCAGCTTAGAAGGAGTAGGAGAAGGGGTTACCTCCAACAAAGAGAGCTCAACAGAGATCGAATGGGATATCAATAGTGGGTAAGGCCACTGAAGCATGTGAGCTGATTTCATAACCTGGTGGAGATTAGCCGCTTCTGTAAGCAAACAAACCTACACCAGGGTATGAAGTATTGGTCCTATAATGTGTGTCCATAGAGGGGATGTATTTGAAAGGCTGAGAAGGGGATTCCAAACTTCATGGGGTAAGTAGTGTCTGTGAAACAAAGATATCACGGCCTGTTTTCACCCCAGTTTGACACTTCAGAACAAAAACATCCAGAGCAGAAACTGTGCCACAGAAATAATATGTCCCCCCTCTGCAGCAAGCGCTGAGCATAAATTAATTGTGGTGTGATGAGTTCCAGGGCTGAGCAGGCACAGGGTGATACAAGGATTAAATGGGATGATATTTCACTGGAGAGCTGCCTCTCCAGAATCTCAGACCTCTTGGGGTGCAGCCAGCTCTGCACACCCATCTGGTGTGGGGGTCCTTCCCAAGACTTTGGCCCAGCTCAGCACACCCTGAGGTTGCTGCCATCCAAGCCCTTCCATCTCTCAGCTTGTTTGCTACCTCTCCTCCTCTGTTGTCCCAGAAACAAATAAGAAGGAGCCATGTGTGAAACTAGCATCAATTCCATTAGATTATGTTGCCTGTGTTTTGTAATTGAAAATAGTAACTGTTTTATAACTAAAAAAAAAAACAGAGATCGATCCATTTTTCTCCCCTCCTCCTATCCTGTAAATCCTACTCCTCTTTCATAGAAGAAAGGAAGAACAAGGCAGGAAAAATGTAGAATGGGTAAAACACTCTCAGATCTCTAAATGCACTTCCTGACACTAAAGCTGTGCCATCACCCTTTAGCCTGTTCAAATGAGAAACTCTTAATAGGAGCATCTATAACTCTGGTTGGTATGCCATTGTTTTCATTAACCACTTCACAAGCCCAGGAGTCACAATTTTTTCTTGACAGGAGTGGACACTTCCAGGACTTCCTTACTTCCAGTGTGCCTTCCCAGTGATGTGAACACAGCAGGATGCAATCTTAGCCATGGGGATACTGTACAAATCCCTCCTGCAGCCACTCATATCAGCAGTGGTACCCTGTCCTGGGCTGCAAAACTCTCTCTGCTGCCCTTTCCACGCCAGGTCACCCTTGGGAGGATGAGGGAAGCAATGTTGGCAGTGCTGTTCATGCAAAAGGCTGCTGTTAGTGTTCTTTGTTATCTCCAGAACTGCTCACACCAGAATTACTCTACCTCTACAGGTTTTAAAGGGGTGGTGTGATGATGAAGGGTTTTCTCGTTTCCTTTAATGCTCAGCTGTTTAATGGTGTGGCCATTTCTGCAAGGAAAGCAGGTGTCTACATGCTAATGTTAAAGATAGGGAAAAAGAAGCATTAATGGCAATTATTTTGCAGAAGTCTTCTGACTGCAGTCTCCTTGAAGTCCTTTCTGTCAGGGATGCTGAGCTCCTGCATAAGATGCTGACAACAACCCAGGTTTGAGATGCTCTTCATGTACAGAAACAGCACTGAAAGTGTCTCCTTGATGGATGCAGGGGTTTGGAAACCTCTCAAATTAAATACTGCTGCTCTAAAACCAGTCTAGTCCTTCCCTGAGAGCACCTGCACACTTCAGACCTTTAAATATTTGGGCATCTTAATTTACATATCATACTGATTTTAACTTTTTGCTGCTAAAAGAAGCTTGACTCCTCTCAGGTACCTTCTAGCTCCACATTTCATGACTCTGCTCTGACTCACCATGTCTGGTGCCGAAGAAGAAACCAGACTCAGCCACCCAGCACCCACCTGCAAAGAGCTTGTGACTACAGCTGAGTGGAACATTTTTCTATTTCCTATAAAAATGCTTACCATTTAAAAAACATTCCTCTTCTGCTTTTGGACTGAATTGAGACCTTTAGGAAATCAAGTAGGAATGGAGCCAGGGAGAGAGGAAGAGAGCCAGAAAGACACCTCCAAGAACAGCCACTATCTCCATGGGCATTGCCCCCTCACAGCAGCTGCTCAGGTAAAGCCTCCAATATCCTACAAACACTGTAACTCTCAAGCTTCCATGTCTTTTAAAGTGGATTCCTATCCCTTTCACCCTGGTTTGTTATTTATTACTTACTACCATATCCAGAAATTCCATCTGGGAGCCATGAAATCATTCCCAGTGAAAAACTAATCAAAACTAGGAATTTTTTCTTAGAATTATTTGGCTTAACGAACTGCTATTTTCCAAGCAGCTCTGGGTGGGAGCCTCCTTCCCTCCAGGCCATGAGGGTTACAGAGAGGTCAGTGCTGAGCCACACTCTGTGATTTGATACGATGCCCATCACAGCAGACCCTGAGCATCTCCCCAGATGATCATCACCTTTCAGCCGAAGCAGCCAGGAATTATTTTGATGCACTTTTTCCTTGCTGTTGCTAAGCTATTCTCACTGCTACTGTCATTCTTGGAAGCCAGAGGCAAAGACAAGGACTCCCCTCCCAGAGCTTGGAGTTGCACAGACAAAAGCAGGAGCTTTACAATAGCAAGAGACAACAGAAGGAGAATGAGAGGACGTCGTGGTTAAACCGCGATAATGTCGTGGTGGCCAGCAGACTGGAAGGGGTTTGTTGGCACCAGAAATTTTTTAAATGATGAAGTGTTTGATGACGAGGCTTGGCTGATTCATTTCCTGCAGGATTAAGTCCAGTAGTGGACAGCAGCTGAGAAATTTAGATCCTATCTGGTTTAGGTCAGGATGCTGCTCCTCAAGAGTGACCACACAGCTGCAGAGGAAAGGCTGCATCCTCAGGACATTCTGCTCAATCCCACCTCTCCCTGAGGAGCATGACCATCATCTCCAGCCTCTGGAAACAGGACATGCTTGAGGAGATCCCAGAATATGTATTCATCCTGCAGTCAGAAATTAAGAGGTTTTAGGAATGATCACCAAAGAGGAGAGGAGCAGCAGTCCCCAGTCACAACCTGTCACATATAAGAGAGCCATGAGGAAAGAATGGAATGGAATGGAATGGAATGGAATGGAATAGAATAGAATAGAATAGAATAGAATAGAATAGAATAGAATAGAATAGAATAGAATAGAATAGAATAGAATAGAATAGAATAGAATAGAATAGAATAGAATAGAATAGAATAGAATAGAATAGAATAGAATAGAATAGAATAGTTGGAAGTTACCTACAATGACCATCTAGTCCAATTGCCAGTCCACACAGACAGGAGGTGTCTGAGTTGAGGAACACTCACAGAGATGTAGGGTACAAACTGAGCACTCTGAGAAAGCCCTGCCAGGAAGTCATATCAATTCTCTCCACTTGTGTCTACTCGTGAGGGCTAAAGCAATTTCTATGTGTGATTTTGCATGATGCCCCATTTCCCTTCCTTCCTCCTTCCTTCCCTGCCTTCTCCTCCCTGCCCTGCCTTCCGTCCTTCCTTTCTCCTGCCCTTCCTGCCTTTTCTTCCCCCCTTCCTCCTTCCTTCCTTCCCTTGCCTTCCTTTCCTCCTCTCCTTGCCTTCCTTCCTTCCTTCCGCTTCCTTCCTTCCTTCCGCATTCCTTCCGCACTTCCTTCCGCCTTCCTTCCCACTTCCTCCTTCCGCACTTCCTTCCTTCCTGCCTTCCTTCCTGCCTTCCTGCTTCCTTCCCCTTCCCTTCCTTCCTGCCTTCCTTTCCTCCTTCTTCCGCATCCTTCCTGCCTTCCTCCTTCCGCCTTCCTTCTTCTTCCGCCTTCCTTCCTTCCTTCCTTCCTTCCTTCCGCACTTCCGCCTTCCGCACTTCCATTCCTTCCTTCCGCACTTCCTTCCTTCCGCACTTCTTCCTTCCGCACTTCCTTCCTTCCTTCCTGCACTTCTCTTCCGCTTCCTTCCGCACTTCCTTCCTTCCGCACTTCCTTCCTTCCTGCCTTCCTCCTGCTCCTTCCTGCCTTCTGCCTTCCGCCTTCCTTCCTTCCTTCCTGCCTTCCTTCCTTCCTTCCTTCCCTCCTTCCTTCCTTCCTCACTTCCTTCCTTCCTGCCTTCCTCCTTCCTTCCTTCCTTCGCCTTCCTTCCTTCCTTCTCCTTCCTTCCTTCCTTCCTTCCTTCCTGCCTCCTCCTTCCTTCCTTCCTTCCTTCCTTCCTTCCTTCCTTCCTCCTTCCTTCCTTCCCTTCCTTCCTTCCTTCCTGCCTTCCTTCCTCCTTCCTCCTTCCGCCTTCCTTCCTTCCTTCGCCTTCCTCCTCCTTCCCTTCCTCCTTCCTGCCTTCCTTCCTTCCTGCCTTCCTTCCTTCCCTGCCTCTCCTCCTCCTTCCTGCCTCCTTCCTTCCTTCCTCCTTCCTGCCTCCTGCCTCCTTCTTCCTCTCCTCCTTCCTGCCTTCCTCCTGCCTGCCTTCCTTCCTGCCTTCCTTCCTGCCTTCCTTCCTCCTCCTGCCTGCCTCCTGCCTTCCTGCCTTCCTTCCTGCCTTCCTGCCTTGCCCTGCCTGCCTGCCTGCCTGCCTCCTTCCTCCTTCCTGCCTGCCTGCCTGCCTCCTCCTTCCTTCCTGCCTGCCTGCCTGCCTCCTCCTTCCTGCCTTGCCTCCTCCTGCCTTCCTTCCTGCCTGCCTGCCTGCCTGCCTTCCTGCCTCCTTCCTCCTTCCTGCCTGCCTGCCTGCCTGCCTGCCTGCCTTCCTGCCTTGCCTGCCTCCTTCCTCCCTTTCCTGCCTGCCTCCTCCTGCCTCTGCCTGCCTCCTGCCTTCCTTCCTGCCTGCCTGCCTGCCTGCCTTCCTGCCTCCTTCCTCTGCCTTCCTGCCTGCCTGCCTGCCTCCTTCCTCCTGCCTTCCTTCCTCTGCCTTCCTGCCTGCCTGCCTGCCTGCCTGCCTGCCTTCCTTCCTGCCTGCCTGCCTGCCTGCCTGCCTTCCTTCCTTCCTGCCTGCCTGCCTGCCTGCCTTCCTGCCTTCCTTCCTGCCTTCCTGCCTGCCTGCCTGCCTCCTTCCTTCCTTCCTGCCTGCCTGCCTCCTGCCTGCCTTCCTTCCTCCTGCCTGCCTGCCTGCCTGCCTGCCTTCCTTCCTCCTGCCTGTCCTGCCTGCCTGCCTGCCTGCCTGCCTTCCTTCCTTCCTGCCTGCCTGCCTGCCTTCCTGCCTTCCTTCCTGCCTGCCTGCCTGCCTGCCTCCCTGCCTGCCTGCCTGCCTCCGCCCTGCCTGCCTTCCTTCCTGCCTGCCTGCCTGCCTGCCTTCCTGCCTTCCTTCCTTCCTTCCTGCCTGCCTGCCTGCCTGCCTGCCTTCCTGCCTTCCTGCCTTCCTTCCTTCCTGCCTGCCTGCCTGCCTGCCTGCCTGCCTTCCTGCCTGCCTGCCTTCCTGCCTGCCTGCCTCCCTCCCTCCTTACCTTTCATTACATTTATACAAGAAAATCAGGGACAAACACAAACACACAGATTTCCATACCAACTATTCCATTTTCTAATAAAATTTTTTAATTTTTGCAGATCTTCTGACTTTGCCTTTCCTTTTGACCGTGAGCATCTACAAATCCTGGATGCTCCCTTTGCCTTAGGGGTAGAACACCACACTTCTCATCTTTGCCCATCATTTGCCTACACTTTTTTCCTTTACCCTTGTGCCTTCTCCTTGTTTACTTCTGTGAATTTGGAGAGAAAGAAAAGCAATGGGCTGAGGAAGGGGATGAAAAAGAGAGCAGGAAAATCATGCGTCCCTAGAGAATGATCTCTTATTACACAGTGTGGTGAGACAACAGCAGGATAAAGTGAAATAACTTGTCACGCATCAGTAACTGGTAAATATGCAAGTAATAAAAAAGTAGAAACAAATGATTAATTTTTGAGTTCAAAATTGTTTATGGTATTTGATAACATACTGCAGAATGCAGTGGGCTGCAAGTCGGGCAATGCCCTTCGGGAAGCATCTGGTGCCCGTTAGACCCAGAGGGCCTAGGTGGTGAAGATCCGGGGGTTCCCACGGGTGGAGAAGGAAAGCACGGACCCCGCTGGGATGTGGGTCAGCACCCGCGAGACCCCAAACACCCTCCAGTTCCTCATGTGGGGCTGCATGTCCCCTGTGTCCCTGGGGTGTCACAGTGCTGGGTTCCTCTGTCACTCCCCCGTGTCCCTGGGGGTGTCACAGTGCTGGGTTCCTCTCTCACTCCCCCGTGTCCCTGGGGCTCTCCCCGCTGGGTTCCTGTGTCACTCCCCCGTGTCCCTGGGGGTCTCCCCGCTGGGTTCCTCTGTCACTCCCCCGTGTCCCTGGGCTCTCAGCGCTGGGTTCCTCTCTCACTCCCCCGTGTCCCTGGGGTGTCACAGCGCTGGGTTCCTCTGTCACTCCCCCGTGTCCCTGGGGCTCTCAGCGCTGGGTTCCTCTCTCACTCCCCCGTGTCCCTGGGGCTCTCAGCGCTGGGTTCCTCTGTCACCTCCCCCGTGTCCCTGGGGGTGTCACCGCTGGGTTCCTCTGTCACTCCCCCGTGTCCCTGGGGGTGTCACCGCTGGGTTCCTCTGTCACTCCCCCGTGTCCCCGGGGGTCTCCCCGCTGGGTTCCTGTGTCACTCCCCCGTGTCCCTGGGGTGTCACCGCTGGGTTCCCCGGGACCCCCCCCCCACGCGGGGCACGGCCTCCCATTCATGCCGAGCGTGACGTCACGGGGGGCGTGACCAATGGGAGCGGCGGGCCGGCCCCGCCCCATGGTGCCACTCTTAAAGCGGCGCCGCCGCCGCCGCGCGTCCGTCCGAGCGTGTGCCCATCCATCCATCCCTCCATCCCTCCATCCCTGCATCCCTGCATCCCTGCTCCAGCGCCGGGCCGCTCCCGAGCCATGAGGAGGCTGCTGCTGCTGCTGCTGCTCCTGCTGCTGCTCCTGCTGTGCAGCCGCCGCGTCCCGCAGCACGGCGGGCGCGGAGGCGGCGCTGCCCGCGGCCGCGGGAGGTGGGTGAGCGCGGTCCCACGCGGGACCGGGAGCCGCGGGGCGGGTGGGTGTCCTGGGGGGAAGGCGCGTTCCCAGGCGCTTTGCTGACCCTTCTCTCCCGCCGGCTCGCAGATGGCAGCGCGGAGCGTGTGCCGACGCAGAAGGCGCGGGTGAAGTTCGGTCTCCGCTCCTCGCCGGACGCCGGTGAGGATGGTTGCGAGCTCGCCATCGGCCAGCACCAGTGCCTGGAGGACTGCAAGTTCAACGTGACAGCCAAAACCTTCTTCATCATTCACGGCTGGACGGTAAGTGTGAAAAAATCCTGGGCAACGCTTAGTCTGCCGACTCAGTGAGAGCAAACTGCCCTGCAAACGGGCTGTGTCTACAGAATATTTATTTTCAGGAATTTCTGTGACTGCCTCATCCCTGAAGGTTTTCAAGGCCGGGCTGGATGGCACTTTGAACAATCTGGTCTAGTGGAAGATGTCTCTATCCATGGCAGGGGAGTTCAAACGAGATAATCTTTAAGGTCCTTTCCTACTCAAACCATTCTAGGGAATTTGGGAAGACTTCTCACGTTCTGAGCACAATGGTCTCTCAAAAGATGCACCTCTATTGAGCTCTCTGGAGCAAAGTGTTCCGGGTCAGGCTTAGGAATTCTGAAATCACCCGACTCATTCATAACTGCTCAGGATCACTTCATGGCTGTACAATGTGAACATTGCACTCAAATCCAACTGACTGACCACTGTGAATGTGACACTTGACTTGACAGGCATGCCAAGTTACCTTCTGTAATTGTAGCTGGGTGCCCGGCCCTGAGGTCTGCTATGTGGTCTCCTTGATAAAGAAACAAGAGGGCACGCAGGCATTATCAAGCTTTTTAATTCTGCATTTGATGAGGCCGAGTGTGTGGCACGAGGGGACTTATCAGCTGTGCCAGGGCTTACGAAACTGCACTGCCAGGTCTGGCGAATAATTTTGCAATCCATCAGAATTTCTGAAACTCTTGAGAAAAAGTGTGATAAGGTGGCACGTAACGATTGCCTCTCCCTCCTGCCCTAAAAGGCAAGTGGGTAATTACAGCCAGAGTCTCTCAAAACCTGTTTTTCTTACTCCATTGCATGCATGCTCTTACTGCATTGCTGAGAGGTAGTGGGGCTTGCAGAGGAGCAGCATGCAGCTGGAGCAGCAAGTGTAAATGACATGCAAATAACTTGACTGCGGATGTGTCATCTTGGTCCCGCAAGCTGGAAACTGACACCTGAATCTCTTTCTAGATGAGTGGCATGTTCGAAACCTGGCTCGACAGCTTGGTGTCCGCCCTGCAGGAGAGGGAGAAGGATGCCAACGTGGTCGTGGTGGACTGGCTCTCTCTGGCTCACCAGCTCTACACCGATGCCGTGAACAACACGCAGATTGTTGGAAAGACCATAGCGAGGTTGCTTGACTGGTTACAGGTAGTGCAAGCTGAGAGCAGCCTCTGTTGAAATGCTGGTGAGGGGTGGTTGCACAAGGCTGTAGAGCGTTCACCAGCTCCAAGGCTCACCAGCGGGGCAGGCTGTGCTGTAACACCCAGCCCAGGGCTTGGCTGGGTGATGGCTCATAGCTGCAGTGCTGCTGCCCTGCCTCTCTGGAGATGCTGCCTTGCAGCATGCACGGGTCAGTGGTGCTGAAGTGCAGTTCAGATTTTGGGAGTGCTGCCTGAGTGCTGCTGGACTCGGGAGCTGGGTGTTCAGAGCCAGCACTGGGCTGGCAGGAGGGTGGGAAGGAGGAGTGGTCCATGGTGTTGCACTTAGTACCAGAGGACACAGCCAGTGCTGAGTCTGCTGGCAGCTCCCAGGGGAAAGTTTTTTCTTTATTATAAAGATTATCATAATTCTGGAGCTGAAACGCGGGTAAACCACGAGTGCCATCCAAACCATTCCACTTGTCTTGATCAAAGCATGCTCATCTGCCCCCTCCCTCCAATCCCATCTTGGAACTGGACTTTATACTCCTGCAGATAGATGCAGCACCACGTGCACTGAAATACAGGGAATCAACCTCTCATATTTCCTTTTCCTTGCAGGAAAACCCCCACTTCAAGCTTGAGAATGTCCACACTGATCGGGTACAGCCTGGGTGCCCATGTGGCTGGCTTTGCTGGTAACCATGTCCATGGCACTATTGGCAGAATCACAGGCAAGTGGTTTTTTAAGCAGTCTCTCCCCTGTCCTTCCTGGCTGTAAGTTTCCCGGAAGAGCTCGTTTCCTGTGTTGCTACAAAGTTGTTTCGGTGTTATTCTTCCAGAAATGACACATTTTCTGCTTGTGGCAGCAGTGGAAAGTGCAGGTATTATCACATCAATTATACCAGGGCTTCGATGAAAAAACCATACCCAGGACAAACTGGTCCTGGGTTTATTTGAATTTAAATGTGTGTTCGAAACAAGTCCAGCCCAACTCTTACTATCCAAGTGCTGTTCCTCTGAGTGATAGTGTTTTTGTAATTATAGCTCATAAACTGATGGAAGTGAGAGCTATTGGGTGCTGTTTGTCCCACAGGATGTCTAATTAAAAAAAAAAAAAAAAAAAAAAATTCAAACATTTCTAACCTGCCATTCTGGAAATATCTGAAGAGTTTACTTCCATCTCCAGAGGAAAGCTGATTTCAACATGTGAGAACTTAGGGCACAGTACAAGGGGTTGCATTAAGGATTTACATGTGACACTGGCAGTGAGAATTCCACAGAGCCTAGCAATAAATATCTATATTTAGTTAATCAGGGGGAAAAAAATCACCTAACTGTCAAGTTGTAGATATGCTCTGGAGTGCAGCTTCTGTTCTGATTGGGGGTGAGGCTCAGGGGTTTACAGAGCATCCCAAACCCATCGTGGGATCTCAGATGCAGGGATTTCCTGGCTGCTGCTTAAATTGTGTTAGTTCCTCCACATGTGCAGTCTGAAAACAGACTAAATGTCACCAAGGCACCTTTGGCTGCCAGCTGTCCCTGGGGTGTTAAACCTCTTCTGGTGTTTGGAGCTGCCTCTTGAATCTTCTTCACCTGGTGAAAGCTCTTTGCTTCCAACAGGCCATCTGATCTTGGTGCTGATATTGGGTTTACTGCCCCAAAAGTGGAGTGGGACATCTTTATTTGTTCCCTTAGAGAGCCCATAGTGAAAACATCTTGGGGGACAGTACCAGCAATGCAGCTGGGGCTGTCTGTGTATCAGCTGGTGAGGAGACCTGCCATCAGCAGGCTTCTGGCTATATTCTGTGTGAAACAGCCCAGTTTCTTACCTGGCCCCTGGTGTTCTGTCTCTGGCTCCAGGCTTGGATCCCGCTGGCCCCATGTTTGAAGGAGTGGACCCCAGCAGGCGCCTCTCCCCCGATGATGCCAACTTTGTGGATGTCCTTCACACCTACACCAGGGAAACACTGGGTGTTAGCATTGGGATCCAGATGCCTGTGGGCCACATTGACATCTACCCCAATGGGGGAGACTTCCAGCCTGGCTGTGGCCTGAGTGATGTCTTGGGAGCCATTGCCTATGGGAGTAAGTTCTCTTTACCTTTTGCCTCTGCTCAGTGTAGACATCTCACAAATAGACTTGAGTTGATGCTGCAGGATGATCTTTTTTATAAAAGCAAAGAAAACCATTTTTTTCCTTCTAAACTGTCTGTACTACTGGAGATAGTTGCTAGAAACTATAGCTCCTTTTAACTCTGGAGCACGTTCTCACTCCAGCACCTGATCACAATCTGTGGTCTTAGGCTGGGACTAGGATTCTCTTACTGCTCATCATGGGAGGAACTAAGCGAGCATCTCCTGCTAACCTCCTGAATTGCTGCTGTTGGGAAGCTGTTTAAGTTTGGCTGCCTTTCAGCTCACGTTGGGCTGCAGAAAGGCACAGCTCACTTTATCTTACGGGCTGCTGGGGTGACAAACTGCTTAAAACAAGCGTGTCCCTTGCAACTCTGCCTCTCTAGCAATCGGTGAAGTTGTTAAATGTGAGCACGAGCGGTCTGTGCACCTCTTCGTGGACTCCCTGGTGAACCAGGACAAGCAGAGCTTCGCCTTTCAGTGCACCGATTCCAGCCGCTTCAAGAAAGGCATCTGCCTGAGCTGCCGCAAGAACCGCTGCAACGGCATCGGCTACAACGCCCGCAGGATCCGGCACAAGAGGAACAGCAAGATGTACATGAAAACCAGGGCGGACATGCCTTTCAAAGGTACGCCTCCCCTCCCGGGAGGAGCTCGGCCTCCCTGTGTGAGCATCCCCCCCAGAGTCGGCGCTGGGAAGGATGCAGAGGAGGAGGAGCAGCCTCGCCCCAAAGCTGTGCAGCTCCAGGCGTCGGTGTTTCCCTGGCACCCGGCTGCACTGCTGTCCTGTGGCATCACTGTGCTCCTTCCTCCCACAGCAACACTGCCTTTTGAGCAGGGCTGCAGTTCACCTGCTGTGCCTGCAAAACTCAGCCTCAGAGCAATGTAAGGTCTGGGGAGCCGTCCCCAGAGTTTGCCTGCTGCTGTTGTTGTGTAAAACTCAAATTTGTCATCAGTAAGGGCAGGAAAAAGTGATCAGTGCTGTCTCACTAAAGGAAGGGTCTGGCCTTTGCTATTTCACACAGGGCAGTGCTGAGCAAGGCTTCTTTCAGCACAGCTGGTTCCATCTCTGCTCTCCCCTTTCTCTCTAGTCTACCACTACCAGATGAAAATGCACGTCTTCAGCTACAAGAGCTTGGGAGAGGTTGATCCCACCTTCTCTGTCACTCTCTACGGCACCAATGGAGACTCTGAGCCCCTCTCTTTGGAAATGTAAGTAAGCTGCCTTTTGTGTTGTTGCCTAAGTAGGAAGGCCACAGGCACTACTCAGGATGGCACCATTCTTTTTCCCCTGTGAACATTGGCGTTGCACACCGGCCTAGCAGCCTCACTTCATCACCTTTCAAAAAAGCTTTTCATTCAGTAGCTTAATTATAATTTATTACTGGATTAATTAAGAACATTTTAATGTGCCCAGTCCCAGGTTAGCTTTCATGGCTCATTGGGGGTTTTTTGTGGGGGTTTTTTTGGTTGGTTGGTTTTCTTTTCCCCTCTACCATTGGACGTGGTCTGAAATGTCTCTGGAGGCACTGCTGACCTCATTTAGCCTCTCCCAAAAGAAAGAGCAGGCACAAAAACCACCTTTAAGCTATGGAAGGATGGCCAAGCTAAGTACACCATGTGTTGTGTGGAACCAGCTGAGCCCTCGTCAGTGTAATCAGTAATTAACTGGTGACAGTTGAACATACAGCACTTGATAAGCTGCAGGGGCTCTGTTAAATTCCTGGCATGGAACAAAGGAGCACCTGGCACGCTTCCATAAGGAAAAAATGCTAAGTCTCTGCCTCTCTTCCAGGCTAGACCTAATTGGCCTAAACGCTACGAACACCTTCCTGGTCTATACTGAGGAGGACATGGGTGAACTTCTGAAAATAAAACTCACCTGGGAGGGGACGTCTCAGTCATGGTATGATCTGTGGAAAGAGCTCAGGAGCTACTGGTACAGGCCCATGAATTCCACCCAGGAGCTCCACATCAGACGAATACGCGTGAAATCTGGGGAAACACAGCAGAGGTAATAACTTTGCAAGGCTGCATGTGAACTGACCTGAAACTTCAACCCAGAACCGAGGAAAAAAGCCTGTGCTTTGGATGTAGTTATCCTGACCTGCCTTTTGTTTTTGGTGTGGCTCCCAGCTATGGCTCCCTCGTGGTGTAGGAGAGCAGGCTGCTGTCCAGCATGAGGCTGCAAACAGGCTTTAAGCAAAACTGGTCCCTACAGAGAAGATTTGGGGTATTCTTTTGCTTTATTTTGATGCTGTAGGATCCACAGGGGACTAAATTAACGTGCTTCAAGGTTTTGGTTTAGATTGTACCTGAAGTGTTAAAATACTGAGCACCAGAAGTATTGAAACATGAATGGTCATGGGTATTTGCAGGCTTAGTGTGCCAATTTGGCACGACCAGCAGGACCTAAAACTGCAGCTGGTGACATGGTGACACCAACCCCTCAAGCACTGCATTGCTCCTTCTGGAATCTGGCAGGGGGATTTGAGCTAAGTGATTTTTAAGGGCCTTTCTAAACCCAACCCATATCCCTGGAACATAGAATTGACCATAGAATTCTAGTGGAAGGTTCTCAACCACGGCAGGGATGATTTTTAAGGTCCCATCCCACCCATGACATTCTCTGATTCTATGATTCTCTGCAAATGCAAAGTCACCTGAGCATCCGAAAATTATTTAAGCTGCCAGGCACATAGCAGGGCTCTCCCACATCTTCTGTTAATGTTGTTCTGAGGGTAATCCAGATCTGTCAAAGAGCAGCAGTTGACACGGACAACCTCCCACGTTTCTCAGAGCTTTAAATAAGCATCACCTGTCACCTGTAAGGTACTCTGCATCCTGGCTTCTATGGGGTAGTAAAAGCAAAGATCCCCAGTTGAAATATTGAATTAGGAAATAAAATAGCCACTGAAGGGGCTGATGGCATATCAAGATGTTGTGTGGGATGGATGTCTAATCAAAAAACTTGTCCTAGAATAAGCTGCAGTCCATATTACTTATTAATTGTTAACCATGGAGACAGTAAATACCTTGACTTCTGATTCTTCCTTCTCCTAGGTTTGCTTTCTGTGTGGAGGACTCCCAGCTAACCAGTATATCTCCTGGCAAAGAGCTCTGGTTTGTGAAGTGCACAGAGGAATGGCAGAAAAGGTAAGGAAATCAGTCAAGAGAAATTCTACATGATGCATGTGGCCTGGCTGGAATGAGTGGAACCTTCTCTTTTTTTTTTTTTTTTTCTATTTTGGACTCCCAAAATCTCTTTTTCTTTCCAAAAAGATATTGAATTCTAGACTAAGATTCACAGCTATCAGTCTTAATTTTCATTTATTGCTAAATAGGTGATATTATCCTCCGTTCTGACCTTGGATTGTCGTCTTGTACCTTTGCATGTTTACAGCCAAACGGGTATATCACAGTCCTTGCTCCTATCTGTGGTAGGTGCTAAAGTGAGGTGCCACCTGTGCCCCAGAGCTGTGCAATAGTGGAAAGGTAACTAAGAGTCATCTATTAAGTGCCCTGTAAAACTGGGGGAAGCTGGCAGGAGTGCAGGAAATTGCCTCAAAGATCTTTCCAGTCTGGTGGAAGACCTTGAGCTGCCAAGAAATCACTGGGTTAAAGTTTGAGCTCAACTACATGAGGAAAACACAGGTGAGGACTTGCCATGGTGTTACAGCTCTGACTCCTACAGCTTCATCTCCAGGACTGCTGATCTCCTCTGGTTCAGGAGAGTGCCAACTCTGCCACTGCCAAAGCATCTCAGCCTTGCTGAACCTCTGGGGGACTTCCCAGACACATAGAACAATCCTCAGAGCATGACTTCCAGAAAGTCTGGTCCCAACAGTGACAGCCTGATTTCCTCGGATGCCTCTGGTCATGTTTTTGAATGAGTTCCTGTTCATTTGACTAAATGATACTTTGCTTTGGATTCAGCCCAGCCTTTTGCCCTCTCTTAAATTTCAGTTTGTAGACTTAGAGCTTTGTCACTTCTAATCCAGAGGACAAAGTGCTTGTCAGGGCTAGCAGAGCCCCGTGGAAGTCGAGCCTTGCACAGCCCTCCTGAGCAGCAGAACTCAGCTCAGAAATGCGAGCTGGTCCCATTCCAGGTTTGGCAGAAACCAGCAAGCTGTGCTATGCACGGTAGCAAACAATTCTGTGAATGAAACCCCTGTGCAAAAACTTGTTGCTCTGCCACAAGTCTCAAAAGACTGAGTAAACATTCCTGCAGGTAAAATAAAAGGCTGTTTTGATATGCTACTTGGTAACCCCCATAAAACAGAATTGCTGGCAGATGTGCCCTTCCTGCTTGCTCGTGCAGTGCAGCTTGTGCATGTGGCAGAGGAGCTGAGCTCAGCTCCTGCACACCTTTTTTTCCTAGGAAATGATCCTTCCTCCCAGAAATCGTGAGCGATTATTTGCTGTTCAGCTCTCTGTTTCTGCCAAGTCAGTGCAATGCTATAGTTCCCTCCTTGGAGATTGGGCCTGCAAACATCTGTCCATCCCAAATGGAGCTGCACAGGCAGGGTCTAGCTCAAGCCCTGTAATTTCTGCTTGCAGGATGCATAATGTCTGCTGCAGGCTCTCTCTGAGTAGCTACTGGGCAAAGTGCAGCTTTGACAGAATAGAACACCAGCCTGTGCTGTCCAAACCTGTTCTTGGCATTTCTTGAGTTCTTAGAAAGTCTTCTTTACTCCTCTTAACGTCTACATTTAATTAGGTATCTGTTTCTGCTCTCTGTTTTCCCCAGATCTGTCTCAAATCTGCTCTGAAGGCTTCCCTAAAGACTCACAACCAAGCAACCTAGATGCATGAAGACCACGTAGGTGGCAAGATGCTCTGGAGAAACCTGGCTTGGTAGCACTTAAAGAAATTAGCTCTTCAGGACAAAACATCTTGGATTGGATGCAAGAAACTGAGGAGCAATTGATGAACCATGGTCCTAGACCTAGAATAACTAAAACTCCATTTTCCCTTTCCCAAGGAGCCTGGTTTGTGCATTTAACCTTGCCTTGACCTGTTACACGCTGCGTTTTCCCTTCCCTGCTCCCCGTAACCAGGACTATGGATGAGATCTTCACAGACTGAGACCTCAGCAATGATCTTCTGGTCTGCCTGCCAGTGGAGTTGAGAAGACAAATAACCATGCTAGCTGCCCATCAGACTGTGGGTGACAGAGCTGCCAAGAACAAATTAGCACCTAGGGTAGGAGTTACTGGTCCTGTAGCACTGTAGGCTGTGGGAAGGTGAGACCAGCACAGGTCAGGTGTGTGGGGCTGTCCAGGGAAGGGCTGGGGATAAGCACAATGCCACTTAACTTCAAGTTGTCCTTCGCTTGCCTTAAAAATAATCCGTTCCAATACTGAAATGTCTATTTGCCTGACACGTGGCCTGATGAGAAGGCAGACTCTGTCCTCCCTGTGCCTGGGGCAGGACACGGTGCAGGTGGTGGTGGCAGCTGCTCCTCACTGCCTGGCCAGTGTCTGCAGTGGGGCTGACCAGACAAATCCCACATGCAAATCCCTTTTTAAGGGGCAAAGAGCATCTGTCCTTGCACTGGCCACAGGGATGGAGGGAGGTGATGCACCGTGCTGCCTCAGGAGAGCTTTGCACCACTCCTTTTAACTGCTGAGAACGAGCTCCCCTCTGCTCAGAAGCTGTTGTAGTACCAATAGATAACTAAGACTTTATTTTTGAGTAAAGTGCCAAACATCCTGCCCTCAATCATCACAACACCCTGGTTGGATTCCCTGGTCCCAGGTGATCTTGGCTTTGCTTTGAGTTGGACAGACTCTACAGCTGTCCTGTTTGCTACAGCAGAGTGGACCTTGTCAGTTGTTGAAATAGGTTTTGTTTTGGTGGCTTTCTTTTTTTTTTTGCTTTTTTTTTTGCTTTACTTTTTTGCGCTTTTTTTGCCTTTTTTTACTTTCTGGAAGGTGAATTGGTATAACAAACCTTGAGTTTTGGCATGCAGAAAGGCAATCTCAAAAATGGTGTTGCCAGGTGGTGCACTGAGTTCTGAAGTCTTAGCAAGTCCTTCTGAGGACTGCAAATCTCTTCAGTTTTTGTAGAGCTTCACTCCAACCAAAGCAAGCACATTTGGGGATATTTTTTTCATGGTTTTATGCAAAGACTTTGATAACTGAAGCCTTTGGTAAGTATCTGTGACTTGTTGCCATGCTATACTTAGAGAAGTTTCAAAGCCCTATTTGTATATTATGGATTTTGTATGACTTAAAACATAATTTATTTCTCATATTGTATATATGTAAAGTTTTAAACATTTTGGTTTTGAGTAACAGTTTTTATAAGCCTTAAGATCAGAAATAAAGGGCTTTGTAAAAATCAGTGAAGTCGTGTTATTGATCATTTAGGTTGAAAAGACCCTCCAAGACCATCGAGTTCAACCCTGCCCCCAGCACTGCCAAGGCTACCACTGATCCATGTCCCCAAGTGCCACATCCACACACCTCCAGGCATGGGGACTGCACCACTGTCCTGGGCAGCTGTGCCAGGGCAAGACAACGCTTTACATGAAGGAAGTTTCCCTAATTTTCAGCCTAAAGCTCCCCTGGCCCATCCTGGGGCCATTTCCTCTCCTGCTGTCCCCGTTCCCTGGAGCACAGCCCGACCCCTCTGGCTGTCCTCTCCTCTGAAGGAGTTGTGGAGAGAAATCTACCAAAAGCTTTGACATTCCTAGCCAGAACAGCTGTCTATGGCTGTCTTGTTCCCCTCTGCAGGTCCTGGAGCCCTTCAGCCAGGTACAGCACCCTCCTTCCTCCTCCCTCCCAACCCCACTGTGTTGCCAAGACCAAGCTGTTCTCTCCATGCACCCACCACCAAAGGCTCCAGGAATGAGGCAAAGCCACTGTATCTACAACTGCTAAAACATCAGGAGAGAGGGAACACGGAGATACTGTCAGGGCTGGAGCCCCTGTGCTCTGGAGGCAGGCTGGCAGAGCTGGGGGTGCTCAGGGGCACCAGAGAAGGCTGCAGGCAGAGCTGGGAGCCCCTGGCAGGGCCTGCAGGGGCTCCAGGAGAGCTGCAGAGGCCCTGGGGACAAGGGCTGCAGGGACAGCCCCCAGGGAATGGCTGCCAGTGCCAGAGGGCAGGCACAGCTGGGCTCTGGGGCAGGAATTGCTGTGGCTGAGGCTGGGCAGGCCCTGGCACAGGGTGCCCAGAGCAGCTGGGGCTGCCCCTGCATCCCTGGCAGTGCCCAGGGCCAGGCTGCACAGGGCTGGGAGCACCCTGGGATGGTGGCAGGTGTCCCTGCACATGGCAGGGGGTGGCACAGGATGGGCTTTAAGGTCCCTTCCAGCCCAAACCATTCTGTGGTTACAGGTTTATTTCAGCTTTGGCCCAACAGTGAGGACATGATTTCAACAGTCTCAGTACCATCATCTTTTTTCAGCAGAGTGAATATCAGAAAGTAAAAATCCTTCTCCAGTTTGCAGTAGAGGAATGTTCCTGCTGCCCCTTCCCCAAAGTGACCATAAGCCACGTTCAGCAGGGAATTCTACCAAAACCATTAGCCTTTCCTTCCCATGCTGCTTTCTTTCAGACATGGCAATACCACTACTGCTTTTGGCTGGGGAAAAGCAGGATTTTCTGTTATTTTCTGTGGTTATTGTAGTGAGCACAGCGGACTCTGGAAGACCATTGCTGCTGTGCCAGGCTAGTCAGGACAAGTTCAAACTCCCTCTCTTTCTTTGATTTCTTCCATTAATTCTTCTTTTCTCCATTAAATGTCACTTATATTTTGCTTGAAATGCTTCACCTTTGCCTGACTCCACTAACAAACCCATTGGTGAACACTTCTAAGAAAACCTACCCAAATCTAATCACTGACTCAATTTTCACAGCTTCTCCCAGCAGCCACACCACCGAATTTAAAGGGAAGCCTCTTATTGTACTCTGCCTGTGCCTGACACAAATTGATGGCACAAATCCAGCAGCAGCAGAAGGACTTTGCAAACAGAGTAAATACCTTTGAGCTGAGGAAGATTTGCATGAAATTACTTAGTTAACCTTTCCCTATGGAAAGCTCAGCAATGTCTGTCTGCAAGGAAAACTACCTCAGTGGATTTGGCAGAGAGCTATTTGGTGCTTGTAGGGCCCCTGATTATTCTGAACCCCAGAGCTGGGGCTGTTTTCTGATGTGTTCCTGTGGGGCTCCCTTCCACCCTCTGCAAAGTGTGTGTGTGGAACTAACACCAGAAGTCGTTCCAGATATCTGGAACTCATTTTTTGGCTGCTACCCTGTGGACACAGCTGCAGCACAAGGGCTGGTGCCTCTTGCAGGGTGAGTCTCCTGCAAGGACAAGCAGGACCTGGCCTCTAAAGGAAAAGGGGGAAGAATACAAGCTGACAGGACAGGAGAAACAGGCTGCAGCTCTTTCACATCTGCAGGCATCCTCTTCAGGTGTCTGGCCCTTCACACAGCAAAGACTGGGTCCCAGATGCATTGCTCCTGCTGCTCCCCATCTTGTGGAATCACACCTGCTGGCACATCAAGGTTGCATCCCTGTGCAGCTCCCCTAGCTGGGAGTTTGGTTGTGCATTAGACAACTGAGAAAACAAAGAGAAGAGGGCATTTTAAAAAAAATCTCCAATGGACTTAGGAAATTTTTAAAGTCTCTAAGGAATTTAGGCCTGGTAGAGCAGACACATCCCAAACCTGTGCCAGGCAGGGCTGAGGCTGGACCCCAGCTGCCTGGCACTCCTCCCCCTCCCCCAGGTTCCTGTGACTGGGGTCACTTTTTCACAGCCACTGCATTCAGCCCCAGGAGTTGGGTCCCCACAAAGGTCAGGCTGTTCTCTGAGGAACAATAGGACTAGCATGGGGAATGTTTTATAGCCCTCCTCAACCCCCATCCAGGGCTGCCCCAGCCTCACAAGCAGCAGCAACTCAGTGCTGTTTCACCAGTTATCATAAAATCAGAGTGCCGTAGAATCCCAGAATGGTTTGGGCTGGAAGGGACCTTAAATTCCAGCTCATTCCAGCCTCCTGCTACTAGAGGCATCTCTAAGGACACCTGCCACCATCCCAGGGTGCTCCCAGCCCTGTGCAGCCTGGCCCTGGGCACTGCCAGGGATGCAGGGGCAGCCCCAGCTGCTCTGGGCACCCTGTGCCAGGGCCTGCCCAGCCTCAGCCACAGCAATTCCTGCCCCAGAGCCCAGCTGTGCCTGCCCTCTGGCACTGGCAGCCATTCCCTGGGGGCTGTCCCTGCAGCCCTTGTCCCCAGGGCCTCTGCAGCTCTCCTGGAGCCCCTGCAGGCCCTGCCAGGGGCTCTCCCAGCCTGTCAAGCACATCCCAACATCCTTCTTTGGAGGTGATTTTAACACAAAGTCCATTTGGAGTGTGCTGCTCCCTCATTTCCCAGAGTACTCTCTCCCTTTGGTAGTGCTCTGAGGTGGCTTAGCAGAGGCCCCCAGTGCAAGTGGTGCCAGCTATCTCACCAAAGCACAAAATTTTGGGCACAAAAGATCTGTCTGGGATGAAAAAGAACAACCCATCCTTTCAAAAACAAGAACGTCACATTTTTTGCTGGCTTCCCAAACTGAAACAGTAACCCAGCATCACTCCATCAAGTTAAGTTTTCCAGTGGCCCCAAGAGCAGCCTCACCAAGAGATGGCTGTGACAGTCCATGAAAACCAAGATCTTGCTCTTCAGCCTGTGCAAACGAGTTGTAATTTTACGCCTGTTCCGATGCTGACATTCCAATGTAAATTATACAGCTCATTGCCTTCCGAGCAGTCTCATCCAGCCCAGCAGCAAACAAAGGGTCTGGCAACTTCTGCAAACTGATGCAAAGGCGTCAGAGTCCTCATGCTGCCCAGAGGGATGGGTAAAGCAGCTCAACCCAGAAATGACCCAGGTTTAAAGTTAAAAATCAGATAATTTATATTGTTCAGTTACTTGTTTTCTCCTATCTCTGTCCTGTCTGTTCCAGGTGGTTTTGCAGCTGTTTCACAAAACTTCAGGACATTTATGGAAACCTGTACAAAGAAGACACAAAGTGCAAACATTCATAATCCTCTTCTTCTTAACTGACTTGCAATGACATTGAAAAATGAGGAAGGTGGACCAATAGAACAAGGCTTTTCAGGCCATGTTGCTCCACCTCTCCTCATTATGCAAACAGGCAAACCAGCTCTGACAAAGTAAGAAATGCCACAAGACTTGGACAAAACATTAATGCAAATATGGTTGATTTTTCTTCCCCTCCTTTCCATGTGGTTTTCCATACCTTGTTTTTGGCTGACAACAGACATATCCTACAAAGTTATGAAGAGAAAGGCCACACTGGCTTGGCTAGAGCTAGGCAAGTGCACCAAAACAATTGTACTCCTATGTCATAAAACCTGCAGATGTTAATGAGAAGAAGATCCTTGCTCTGCTATCTCTGTGAAACAGCCAGACCCATCATTGAGCAGCCCATCAAAGACACTCCATGGAAAAGCTGGACCACATTTTATCCATGCACGGCAATGGAGGAAATAAACAATGATCTCAAAATCAATTTGGTAATAAAGCTTAAAATTTATCTCTAAATTTCAGACTGGTGGATCTGGGTGGTTTGCAGATGACTAAGTTTGTTCAAAAACCTCACTGCTCTCTTTAAAAGTAGTTTATTAGTTTTGTGTTTATTGCTGAGGAAAAAGAATCCGTTCAAACTCAACAAAATTGACTGATAGCAGGACAAGATTAACAGATTTGCCTGAAAAGCACTCCAGGAGTCAGTGAGAGAGAGAAAACCCAGATGCTTCACCTTGGTTAACAGCTCAGCCTAAAAACCAGAACCGTTCATGGTCTTCTGAACAGTTTTCACACACACACAAAAAAAAAAAAAAAATAGTTGAAGAGTTTTTTTTGCTTACAGGAGTTTTCTTCTACTAGTCTGGTCTGGTCTTATATGGTTTAATCCACAATAGGTTAATGAACGTAAGTGAAGGTAAATCAAGATGAAAAATATAAAGGGAAAGAAAGCACATGGAGATGCTGTCAGGGCTGGAGCCCCTGTGCTCTGGAGGCAGGCTGGCAGAGCTGGGGGTGCTCAGGGGCACCAGAGAAGGCTGCAGGCAGAGCTGGGAGCCCCTGGCAGGGCCTGCAGGGGCTCCAGGAGAGCTGCAGAGGCCCTGGGGACAAGGGCTGCAGGGACAGCCCCCAGGGAATGGCTGCCAGTGCCAGAGGGCAGGCACAGCTGGGCTCTGGGGCAGGAATTGCTGTGGCTGAGGCTGGGCAGGCCCTGGCACAGGGTGCCCAGAGCAGCTGGGGCTGTCCCTGCATCCCTGGCAGTGCCCAGGGCCAGGCTGCACAGGGCTGGGAGCAGCCTGGGATGGTGGCAGGTGTCCTTGCACATGGCTGGGGTGACACTGGACATGTTTTGCTGTCCCTTCCCACTGAAACCATTCCATGGTTCTGTATCACTCAAATGCTGCCATAGTGGAATATCCATGCCCAGGAGAGCAGCAGCACACTTACACACTGGACATGTTTCCCTCCATGATTTCTGTAACCAAAGCCAAGGCTGCAGAAGCAAGGATGTGACAGCTTTTCTGGGAGTTGTGTCTGCAGAGCTTCCTCCTCGTCTCGGGAGCTCAGAGCAGCCGCTATCACCTGGGCTCAGGGTCACCCAGCAGGGCACTGCCCAGCAAGACCTTGGCCCAGGGCACACATGAGTGCTCCAACTGGGCTTCCTTGGAAATCTGAATGAATTTTCCCTTGGACATCTGGAGGAGTTTGGTGCATTCTAACTCATGGACAGATGCTGATCCAGGAAGCAGAAGGAAGCTGAGCTGAAACGCCCAGGTGAGGAGCACACTCTGCCCTGTGCAAGGCTGCACAGAGGCATGAATTAAGAGAAATAAGAGGCATAAATTTAGAGAAATTAAAACTCTGTACACATTTTTGTCCTCTTACTTCTGGTCATCATCCTCAGTTACTGACATAAATTCCTGTCTGGAGTCCAAGTCACAAGCTGCCTCCAAGCCAGCTCCAGTAACAAGATCAAAGACCTGACCTAGGCCCATCCTGTGTTCTGGCCAACAGCTACTTAACAGGACATGATGAACTTTATATCCAGTTCATCTTTACAGGGATGAGCCAAAGGAGGCTCTCGTTTTTCAGCCTGATCTAAAGATCCTCAGTTAACTTTTGCTGCCCTGTAATGGTGCTCTTTAAAGTTGTTTGCCCTTCCTGACTGGAAGATCATAAGTGGAGAAAAACTGACAGTTAGATGTGCAAAGCAACAAATCTGATTTTGTAAATTAAATGCTGTGAAATGATCAAGAAAAAAATTAAGAATGGGAAAGACTATAAAAAAATAACCCACCAGTGTTTTCTTTTCTTCTAGCTCTATTACGAGTGATTAAGTAGTGAGGGGAAGCAAGGACAAAATCAGATTGTCTAATGATATTTAAATAAATACTGTTTCCTTAAGATAATAATCACTAATACTGGAAATAACTGGAAAGGCAACCAGAAAAAACTTTTCCGCTCTTCCATTTACACTAAAATTTTATGTTAAAGAAACCCCAAACATTTTAATGAAGACTGTTTTAATTCAAATCATACCCTTTACAGATCACTGGAGCCAAAGTCAAGCTCTGCTCTTCATCATTAATGTCCAGAAACCATTTAAAAGACAGATTTTTAGATAATTCTGCATAATCATTATCTGTGGAAGAAAACCTGCAACCATATTTTCCATTTGCATCCTTGAGTTGGCTCCCATCCATGATCCACTCCCTCTCCCCAGTAGATTCATATCCATGTTCCTCATGGCTTTTTCTTCCAAATGCTAGAAGAATCACCCCTGTCCACTGCTGTCTAATTTAGAGAATCAGTGAGCTCATGTTTGTCTTCCAAAGGGTCAATATCTGCACCCAAATATGAGATACTGTGTTCAGGTGAGAGCCCACCTGCAGAGCTGCCCCAGCCCTGGCTCCAAGAGCACAAGGACGTGGAGCTGCTGGAGGCAGCCCAGAGGAGGCCACGGAGATGCTGTCAGGGCTGGAGCCCCTGTGCTCTGGAGGCAGGCTGGCAGAGCTGGGGGTGCTCAGGGGCACCAGAGAAGGCTGCAGGCAGAGCTGGGAGCCCCTGGCAGGGCCTGCAGGGGCTCCAGGAGAGCTGCAGAGGCCCTGGGACAAGGGCTGCAGGGACAGCCCCCAGGGAATGGCTGCCAGTGCCAGAGGGCAGGCACAGCTGGGCTCTGGGGCAGGAATTGCTGTGGCTGAGGCTGGGCAGGCCCTGGCACAGGGTGCCCAGAGCAGCTGGGGCTGCCCCTGCATCCCTGGCAGTGCCCAGGGCCAGGCTGCACAGGGCTGGGAGCAGCCTGGGATGGTGGCAGGTGTCCTGCACATGGCAGGGGGTGGCACTGGATGGGCTTTATTCCTCCACCACAATTGCTGAGAAGCAATCTCACAGCACTGAGTTTGACCAAGGGCAACCCACATGCCAACCCTTTCCAAGTCCTAAGTTCCTCCTTGTCCTCTTTCCCCACATGTGTACAGCCTCTCCCAGATGTAATTCCTGGAATTCTCTGAGCACTCTGCCTGTCCTCAGCTGGGCAGTGGAGAACACAGAGGAGCATTCAGGGCAAGCTTTGAAGTACCTGAGGATGAGTTTTTCCTGCCCTGAAGCAGAAACCCCAGGAGCTCCCAGGCCCTGTAACACCCAGGTAAGATGAGGAACGACAAAGCCTTAGCAAGATGACAGTCTCCCTGGGTCCCTGCAGCTCCAGGGCTGTGCATCAAAGCAGCTGAGATCAGGAAAATGTTTTTATACATTTTTTGGTTAAACAGGAGTAGAGGAGCACCTGTTCCAGCCAAGTCACCACCTGGTCCCTGCCTTTAACCTTTGTGTTCTGGGGATGCTGGAAGAGATGCAGCCACTGTGCAGATGCACTCAGAGCTCTATCTCCACCTGCATCCTCTCCTAGGACCTCTCAGAAGAAACACACCTGGCAGTCCCCCCTCACCTGTATCTCATAAAGGAAACCCTCTCTGCTGAGGTTCCAGAGAGAGGTGTAAGGTGGGCAGAGGACACAGAAGCACTGATGTCCCTCTTGGCTGGGTCATGCTGTTGCTGGCCCACAGCGGTAACCTGTGAATCCAGAACAACAAAAGCCCTCCAGGCAGTGTGGAATTTCCCACCAGGAGCTGTGATAACAACAGCAGGCATGGTGCACCCAGCCACAGTGGAGGCCACCAGAGGTCCAGGCTGTTTGCCAAGGATCAACCCTCCTGTAGCTGGAAGATGCTGTAGGAGCCAAACAACACATTCCAAACCTCAAAGGAATTTACTGGGCTTCCTTCTTGATATCTTTATGGAATCCTGGCTTGAACATCCTGAAGGAGCAGCTACTACTCATGGCAGGATCAACCTCCATTCCTGGGAGGTTGCTGAGTTAGGCTGGGATTGCAGTGCTGGTTCCTGCTGTCGTATCAGGATATACCTTGGGATATACCTTCCCAAGGTACATCTCCTGTTCTTCTGAGCCCCCATCACCTTGGGTCCTTATGATCATATCAAGCCCTTGCCTAAACTTGTGGTCAGTTTGGGAATTTAGGTTGAAGGACTCTGTCCTCCCCCAGCTCCCAGGTGGGGAGCTGCAGTGGCTGTACAGCAGCAGGGCTGTGATCACTCCATTAACCTGATTTTTCTTTACAGCCAGGGTGAAGCCACCTGCAGCACCTGCTTTACACCAGGCTCGGACCTGGCCAGAGAGGTGGAACAGCTGCTCACTGCCAGGGGCGAGCTGGGGCTGATTTACACTTTGGGAGATGGGCACACCAGCAAGCCTGTTTGTTTGTAAACCAAGGATGATTTATTCCTCTTAGTAAGTCAGTGTTCCTCAGAAGGCACACAATGTCAGCCCCATTCAGCAGCCCTTTTATTTATTATTTTATTCCTGCATAATCCATGCTGCAGACAAAGAGGCACATTGTTCTACTCTGGCTGACAAACAAAAGCTGTTTTTTTATAAATTCCTGCTGTGTTGTTTTCTCCCAGTTTTGCTGTATCAGCTTTTAACTTCCATTAAAAAAAAAAAAAGTATTATTTTTAAAAGAAGCAAAATTTGTTTTTGTAATCCAACTGAGTTACCTCCTTATGCAGTTTCAGCAGCATTTTGCTGCTGCAGTGGCCAGGAGGAAGTTTGTGCCAGTCTATCCAGACTGCCTTGCCTAAAACACCCCATCCTGTAGTTTTAATGGGACTGTACTCAAGAAACAAAGGAAAGGACCAAGTTTTTGCATGTACTGATGTAGTTTTTCATCCTGTTTTCAGACAGAAAAATTGCAGAATCCCAGAATGTCTTGGGTTGGAAGGGACCTTAAAAATAATCTCAATCCATCCCCTGCCATGGGCAGGGACACCTTCCACTCTATCAGGTTGCTCCAAGCCTATCCAACCTGGCCTTGGACACTTCTAAGGATGGACCAGCACAGCTTCTCTGGGCAACCTCAGGGCCTCACCACCCTCACAGCCAGGAATTCCTTCACTACATCCCATCTAACCCTGCCCTCTGGCAGTGGGAATCATTTTCCTCCTTGTCCTGTCTGTTCAGACCCTTGTACAAAGTCCATCTCCAGTGCTTCTGTAGTACTCCCATACACATTTATTAAGACAGAGCATCTGGGGCCCACGAGATTGCAAATTTTAGGAGATGTTACCTTGAATTTTGTGAACTGATGCACTGCCCCACAGCAGAAAGTTCTGGGGAAAGTCACAGAGCCAACAAAAATCTCCCAGTGCTTGTTAAACTGCAGATGATCTCTGCACCCATTGCAGGGAGAGCTGACCTATTGCAAAATGCACACCAAATATCCCCCTCCTGGCCACTCGACTCTTGTTGCCTCTTCAGGGCCTCTGGAGATGATGCTGAAGCAATCACAGTTCAGTATTATTTTGACTGACTGTCTGACCACAAGAAGGGTCTCTGTCTATAGCACAGAACTGGAAAATAGATCCAAGGTTGGTCATCAACCAACCCAAGTACAACCCAAAGGTCACAGACTGGCATGGAGAGACCAAATTCTCTCTAAACCCCTTGGAAATCTGCTGAAAGCAGACCCTGAGGCTGCTGGTCTCATTTCCTGCAGAATGCTTGAAGCCTACTCACGTCCTAAGGCCAGAAATCTCTCAACAGCATCCCCATAACTTGCTGAATTCACTGCACCTGCTGGCCACAGGACAGGTGAAACTGCTCCAGGTTTGGACATCAGCAGCTCACTGATACGTGAGAGGTGGGAAAGGCCATTACCAGCTGCCCAGCCTGGCTGAAAATGGTTTTCAAGGGTGAAATCTCTTTAAAGACGAATATTTATGCTGGCTCCATCTTGATTTTGTGGTTTTTCTTTCAAGTGAAAGGCTGATGGGTCTGAGACAATCCTATTGCAGATGCACAGCAAACTCAGGACAGTTGCAGAGTGTATGAAAGCTCCCAAGGGATGTCTTATGATGTGCCAAGAGTGACCCCAGCCACCCATGTGGCAATCCTGCACACAGCTGAGTGCAAGCACAAGTTAGAATAAGAAGAAAAGCCCCTTAACTCCATGCAAAACATCAAGGACCAGCGTTGACCAAGGGTGAAGAAAGGGGCATGCTTATTATGGCAACCTTTTTCAACAGTAGGAGAACATTATGAGAGCTCCCACTTCACTGGAATCTGCAGAATAAACAGTCCCTGATGCTGGGTCACCAAGGGCTGGCTTTAAATTCCTTGTTTCTGGGCACAATCCTGTCCCCAGCATGTTCCTTGCACTCTCAAGGGAGCACACCAGAAAGCTGCTGATGCCCCTCGTTAGTCCTGTAAAGCTGCAGGACAGCCTCCCATCAGTCACTGGAGTAAAACCAACTTGCTCCACTCATCCGTGACCAGAATTCTTGGGCAACAGCCTAGGGATGTGACCCCCAAGCTCTGGCAGTCTGTTGGTGCTCAGGCTGGGGATCATCAAACTGGAGGAACCATTTGCTGTCAGATTGCAAGGGGAGGCCAAAAATAAGTGACAGACTAACTAGGGACAGAGGAACTCTCCACGGAGCACTGGTGTTCCTGAGCCGTCCTCGGAGCACTGGCAGCATTGAAAAATAAGCAAAGAAATTTCCAGCTCGGCCACTTCCTAATCACATAAAAAGTTCAGAGAGGACAAAGACACAAAAGAAGAAACTCTAAAAGAGCATGTGCAGTAAAACCATGGATAAAATGCTTTTCTCTGCCCATGACAGTACAGTACCACTAGAGTGATACTATACTGGTGCAGTTCAGGGTCCTGAAGAACTTCAAAGGTGTTTGTGTGCCCAAGGAAAAAGGGATCAGACTGGGCTCTTCTGGACTGTTCAGAGGGCACACCCAGCCGTGCATGGGTTGTGCCCCCTGACTGTTCCTTGATGACATCCCCTTTGTACTCATCATTTGCTGCTATCGTGTCCCTTATTCTTAAAAACTCTCAGAAAACAAGTCTGAGGTGATAATACTCCCTGCACAAAGGTCTGTTCTACGGCAGAGGAGAGCATTCCATACCTAAGCCCAAGCCCCCCAGCCAGTTCTCCAGCATGTTTGCAAGAGCTCCTGCTAGAACTCAGCATTTTATGGACTTTGTGATGAATGCTTTCCCTTCTCAAGAGACAAGAAACACAGGTTTTTGCACAGGGCTTTCTACATATGCAAGAATTTCTGTCTTGGAGCACTCCAGATTTCCAGATCTGGAGATAAATCCTTCTCTCTAGCCTAAGCTCACCTGCTGCACAGGGCTTGGACTGAAAATCAACCCTTCCCTAATACTTTCACCTCCTGGAAAAGCTGGACACTAAAGCAGACCTCAAACCATTTTTGGCCCTGCCTTTGGTGTGAAAATCAGTGATTTCAGGTTATTAAATAGGTGTTTTTACTTCCAAGTGCCTCTCAAGGCGGGGAGTGCCTCCCACCCCATGCTTGTCATGCACCACAAGGGTCCTGCCCCAGGCTCTCAGCATATGGGACAAAAAGTGAGAGAAGCACAGCATGGGATGAGTTTTGGAATGTGTGGCTGCTTTCAGCCCTGACATGGCAGAAATAGAAAGGTCCATGCACAGACCTTGTCTAAATTATCAGCATCTTGTGTAGTGTGGGCTGTGGACCTGAAGTATCCATGAACATATTGATACACTCAGTATTTAAAAAAAAAAAAAAAAAAAAAATCCCAGTTAACCAGATAACCCCTCTTCAGTTTCCATGTTGGAAATTTTAGATCCAAATTAAATGTTTAAGAAGAAATTTCAAACTTGAAAGTAGAGGATGTAATAGCTAACTTTTTGGAATTTAACTGAGGCTTTTCCATCTTGCCTAAATTGTGCCCTGCTTATAATCTTATGTATGGGTGTTTGGAACAGCTCCAAAAGCTTCAGCAATTTCCATATAATACAAGAGAACTTCCCAAAGCCAGAGTTTATCTAGATATTTCCTTTACCTACCAAAACCATCATTTCCCCAAGGGATCCACACAGTTTCTTTTGCAAATGTCTCCTACATGGTAGCAGGGAGTTCAGTGCTTAATAGCACCAAATCCTCACTCTACTTTCTAACACAAGAGAGTTCCCCAACGGTTTGGTTATGGAACCACAGAATGGTTTAGGATGAAAACCATTTCATATCATAGAGTCCAACCATCCCCAGCACTGCCAAACCCACCAGTGATCCCTGTCCCAAGGTGCCACATCCACACAACTTTTAGATTCTGTCAGGGATGGAGATTGCACCACTACCCTGAGCAGATGTTCCAGGCCTGGACAGCCCTTTCCATGAAGGAATTTTCCTCAATATCTCACCTGCCCCTGCCCTGTCCCATCCTGGGGCCGTTCCCTCTCCTGCTGTCCCTGTTCCCTGGAGCACAGCCCGACCCCCCGGCTGTCCCCTCCTCTCAGGGAGTTGTGCAGAGCCACAAGGGCCCCCTGAGCCTCCTCTGCTCCAGCCTGAGCCCCTGCCCAGCTCCCTCAGCCCCTGCTGGGGCTCCATTCCCTTCCCCAGCTCCCTCAGCCCCTCTGGGGCTCCATTCCCTTCCCCAGCTCCCTCAGCCCCTCTGGGGCTCCATTCCCTTCCCCAGCTCCCTCAGCCCCTCCTGGGGCTCCATTCCCTTCCCCAGCTCCCTCAGCCCCTCCTGGGGCTCCATTCCCTTCCCCAGCTCCCTCAGCCCCTCTGGGGCTCCATTCCCTTCCCCAGCTCCCTTACCAAGCCGCTCAGCTTGAGAAACAGCAGTTCTCTTTTCCTTTTACCCATGCTGGGCCATTGTCACCTGCAGGAAGACCATTCCTTCCACAATCCTCTCCCTGCACTGACTGGGGCTCGATTCCCTTCCCCAGCTCCCTCAGCCCTGCTGGGGCTCCATTCCCTTCCCCAGCTCCCTCAGCCCCTCCTGGGGCTCCATTCCCTTCCCCAGCTCCCTCAGCCCTCCTGGGGCTCCAGACCCTTCCTCAGCTCCCTTGACCAAGCCTGCTTCAGCATTGTAAGAAAACAGCAGTTCTTCTTTGTCTTTTTACCCACTGCTGGGCATTTGTCACCTGCAGGTAAGACCAGCTCTTAACTAAAACAATGAACAACTCTCCCTTGGCAGCAGACTGGGAGTAGGAGGAAAATACCTTGTTTTCAATTTTTAGGACAGGCAAAGACCAAACAAGGAAATAGCTAATAAAACCCTCTATGTGAAATGGTAAAAAACCAGATGAAATCTTGAATTAATTGTGTCAGACACTGTAGCATCTGAACCCTATTTGCTACCAGAGATAACAAGATAACATACTTTTCTTTGTATCTCAAACCAGTCTTGGTTTGTTTCAAACCAGATTTCTCGAGTCTGGCTATGCAATATGATATTTTTCTTGACCAAGTTGAAGGATAAGCCATTTTTTCTTCATCTGGAGACAGCTGACAACAACACACTCTGCCTTTATGGAGTACTTCTAATCTTGGGTGAAGTGTTTATGGATCATGGGCCTTGTTCCACTTTCAGCTGCATCTGTGCAAGCCCATGCTTGGTTAGGAGGGAGATAAATTAAAGTAGGGCAGAAATCACTGCAGTATGTGCAACAACAAAACAAGAATTAACTCCATATGAAGCCCATTTGGCTCCGGCAGGGCTTATTTGTTTTCTCTGTGTTTTTCTTTACTCCTGCTGCTAGATGTGAAGGGAAGATAAAGAGATGGCTGTAGATCGCCTTGCATAATAGAGCAGAATTTATTCCAGAGGATTTAATTGGTATGGGGAAGAGCATAGATCTTTGAGGCCTTAAGATAGATCAAAATCCCATATTTTCAGGCGCTGTACAGGTAGTCACTAAATAAAGAGACAGGGATCTGGCAGGGATCACCCTGCATAAAGCAGCAGTAAGGAGTGTGGGGAGGGAAGTAAAGGTCCAGAGTGAGCAAGGTGAATTAGCCACGTCACCATATCCATCAGTGGCTCCCTGATCTCTGCAGTACCCACTAAAAATCATTACCCACAGGAAGCAGAGCTTCCCTCCTGGCAGTCTCAAGAGCTTAAGGTCTGTCCCTGAACCAAAACCCCATACAAGACTTACATACCACACTGTATTCCTGAACCATCAAAGTTCTCAGAAACAATTAGGAAAAGCACCCTTCAGCTCCAAGCCTGGGGTCAATGAAGGCTCATTTCCCTGGTGGGACTGGTGCTCATTGTGGAGCTGGAGTGATGAACCCTGTGTGTGAGGCACCTGCTTCGTGGGCTGCCCTGCTGACAGCCAGGCCTCCAGGGGCTGATCCTTGGGGTTTGCAGAGGATGAGCATCTGCCAACACCTGCACTCACCTGGAGGGACTCTGCTCCTTTTGGAGATCTCCTGGTGTGTTTGCTGGTGGGTACCTGGAAGAACGCCTTTGCCATATTTCTTCCCCCATATCTATGTGTTCTTTTGGACAAAAAAGAATGATAGAATCGCACAATCATACAATCATTAAAGCTGGAAGACACTTGAAGACCTTTTAGCCCAGCAGTCCACCCAGCACTGTCACTCTAACCCCTAAACCACATCTCCCAGTGCCAGATCCTAACTCCGCTCGAGCAACTTTCAGGGACGGTGACTCCACCAGCCCCGCAGGCAAACTGATCCAAAGCCTTACCATTCTAACAGTGATAAAATATTTTCTAATATCTAATCTGAATCTCATGTCTCAGCTTAAGGCCATTGCCACTGGTCCTCTCACTTCTGCCACAGTAGAAAAACCAGCCCCACCTTGCTTGCACCTTCCTGTCAGGGAGATGTGGAGAGTGATGAGGTCCCCTCTGAGCCTCCTTTTCTTGAGACTAAACAATCCCAGCTCCCTCAGGGGATCCTACAGAAGTTAGATACACCAAAGGATTCTTGACCTTAAAAAAACCTGAAAGACCAAATGAATTAACACGCAACCCAACACTGGCACCTTCCCTAACCCAATTTTTTTCTCTGCCTGTATGAATCAAGAACATTCACTTCCAAAAGATCCCCTGAGGGATTCACTAAAACTTCAAACCTTATTTTTTACTCATTATAAGGACTGTGATGGAGCAGAGAACTTGAATGAAATTGGAGAATAGTCTGGGTTGGAAGGGACCTTTAAAGCTCACCTCATTCCATGTCCTGCCATGGGCAGGGACAGCTTCCACTATCCCAGGTTGATCCAAGCCCCCTCCAACCTTGCCTTGGACACTTCCAGGGATGGGGGCCCACCACCCTTACAGATTCCTTTCCAATTTCCCATCCAACCCTGCCCTCTGGCTGTGGGAAGCCATTTTCCCTTGTCCTAATAGTAGTACACACATGCACACACACACACAATGGACAATAATTACATTAATAGATGGAGATGTGGATATTGAAGTCAGAATTTACCAAACACCTAAAACTGTACAGAAGCTATGTTTTGCATTACGTGCCAATTCCAAGGAAAATTGGAGAGCTCCAGAGATACAGGGAGCGAGGCTGTTCTCCTGCCCAGTCTTGCAGGTTCATGACATTTGGAGCGCTCAAGCTCCTGGATGATCCACCCTTTACGACACAATCACTCTGGGGTGTGTTCAGGCAGCATTTTTCAGATGCTGAGGATATACATCGAAGGTCAGACTTAGAAAAAGCTCATTGTGCATTTAAGCAGTTGGATAAATCCAAGCAGCTCTTTTCAGGGCTGCACCAGATGCAGAATCAGGTGTCCCACCATATGAGAAGTGGGTTGCTTTTGCCAGGGTTTGAGCTAGTGCAGGGTTATGGCTCTTGAAATCTTGTCCCAGGCAGTGCTGTCCTGAAAGAGGCAGCTAGATGTGGGAAACCTCTGTCACTATGCCAGAAAGAACAGATGTCTCTTAAACAACCAGACTCCCTCAAACATATGTAACTGATAATATTCCAAATTAGTGTTCCAGGTAGAAGTTCCGCAAGCGAACAGAGCACTTTATAATTTTTTAAGCTCAGGAGACTGGTCTCTCTGCAGCAGGGGGATGTGCTCAGTCCTGGAGCCTGTGCTGCTGGCCAGGCTCCAGGACTGAGTGTATCAGGTTTCTGCCTCTGTATTTGCACATGGGTTTAGATTTGGGAGGAGAAGCCCTTCCTCCTGTGACAGCCTGTCCTGGATTTCTGGATTTTCAGCTGCCCAAGTACTGCAAGTTGGAATGGATTTTAAAAAGCATAGGTCCCATTCAGGCTTCTAAAAGAAGCTGACTAAAATTTTCATCCTTGCAGAGAGTTTTTATATTCTTCTCAGTGTTTTTTTATTCCCTCCATGATTCAGAGCCTTACCTTTTACTTTTCAGAGCCTAAGTAACCTTCTTTTCAGCTGAATCTGGTATCAGGGGCCACTTTTTCATGTGCCTGGGCATCTAAGGAATCAATGATTATTTTTCCCCTGTTATATCTCTCTTATTTCAGGCATTTCAGTCTTCTAAAGCAACGGCTTTGTATTTCCAGGTATTGAACAGCCACCTTGCTGAACTTACCTTCTCCACTCTTCGACTGTGCTTGATTTGTTTCCATCATGTGGGAGACTGGTGAGAGCACAGATCTGACTCAGCATAAGCATAGTTAGGAAGCCAATAAATTATTATTTTTAAGCACTCTCACTCCCCCCACTGTGTTATGTTCCCTGTTACTGTTGAGGTTTTTCATGCATTGGCCACATCCAGCTTCCACCCTTGTCCTCAGCCAACCTCTTGTTCCTGGTAACCTCTGAGCTGCATCTCGTGGGACTGTTTGATGGACTTGTTTTATCATTTTCTCTCTCCTCAGCTCATACTGACTGAGACTGGTGGTCTTCCCCACTCCTGTGAGTGTTTAAGGACAGTTTGGATGGGGCTTGGAGAAACCTGGGGTAGTGGAAAGTGTGGAAGGCAGCGGGACAGGGTGAAGTTTAAGGTCCCTCACAACCCAACCCATTCTGGGATCTCTTCTGCTCCAAATGGCAGAACTTCTCAGGAGAGTCTTCAGCTTTTCAGAGTGGCAGAAATAGAAGGGACAATGAGTTTTTGGGGCTGGGGAGTCCTAAGGGACTAACACAGCTGTGTGAAAAACCAACTTTCTAGGTGGTGTTTGGAAACGAGGAGCGGGTCATGAGGCTGATGCCCTCAGAGCTGCTGGTGAATGTGGAGCCGCCAGCCTGTGCCAAGTCCCGGCCGTAAATAAAACCAAACTGCCCCTCTGCTAAGCCATGCATCAAGTAAAGCCCCTGGGAATGGGATCAGTGACTCACTTCAAATGCAAATCGCTGGCGCAGCCCCGGGTTCACGTGCGCGCACCGCCATTCTTCCAGCCCTGAAAGCCAGACAAGGCCTCAATGAGTTATAAAGTGCCTAATTGGACTCTAACCTCCGGCTGCACTGGCCTGTGTGGTGTGCGTGTGTGAGTGTGTGCGAGTGTGAGTGTGAGGGGGTGTGTTTGTGTGTGTGTGTGTGTGTTTGTGAGGGGCTGTGTTCGCCAGGGGTTTTGTGCGGCCTGCTCCTTCCCCCCAGGCATGGCTGCCGTCTGAGCCGTGTGGGCCCGTCCGTCACGGTCCGCTGCCTCTTGGCCAGGTTCCACCTGGCAGCCTCTCTGCTAAACCCATCAAACAGAACAGTTCCTCTGCCCCGCTCTCCGGGAGCTGCCAGAGAGCACCGCTGTGCTACGGCAGCAGGGACAGAGGGAGAGGTTTCCACCGCGCCCCACCATGTGTCACGAGCAAGGCTCTGTCTCTTATGAAAAGTTTTAGCTGGGCTCGCTGTGACAGGGTAAAGGGGAATGGCTTTAAATTGAAGGACAGGAGGTGTGCATGGGATATGGGGAAGGAATTGCTGGCTGTGAGGATGGTAAAGCCCTGGCACGGGGTGCCCAGAGCAGCTGTGGCTGCCCCTGTATCCCAGGCCAGGCTGGACACTGGGGCTTGGAGCACCCTGGGATGGTGGAAGATGTCCCTGCCCATGGAAGGGGTGTGGAACGAGATGGTTAAAATCCTTTCCAACCCAAACCATCCTGGGATTATGTACGGGTGAGCTAAAGGACTTGTTATGCTGACCCAGGCCTTGCATACATATATTCATATCTAACAGCGTCACCCTAAAAAGTTTGTTATCCAGAATTTGTGCTGGAGGCTCGGATCACAACAGACTCTGTGGAAACAGTGCTGGGAGATGTCAATTTTTTGTCTGGATATCGCTGTAATTTAAGCTGTTGGAACCTGGATCCTCAAAGTCTTGGAAAAAACCCAGAAGTATGGGCCATGGAGATAAGAGGAAACAATCAAAATGCTAAGGACAAAACAGCAGACAAAATTCAGCAAAACTGAAGAAAAAGAAAGATAAAATCACAACAATCACATGAGAGGACGGGGGGAGAATAATTTGGATTGATAGAAACATTTCAGATACAGCTGCTGAGCAGAAATCTTTGCCAAGGGGAGTTGAGCAGCTGGCAGATGTGGATTGCTTGCTATTGCTGTCTCTAGAGGTGTAACTTCACTTTTTTTTGGCACTTCCAATCTGTCTGTTTTCCTTTTCTTGTACTCAGAATGTAAATTGTTTGGGACAGAGGCTCTCCTTTTGGTGCATGGTAGACTTAGCCTAGTGGGTCTCTGAATATTGAGAATATTAGAGGCATTTATACTGAAGACAGCTTAACCCTGAGGAAAGGATTTTTGACAACCTAGAAACAGTCAAGATACTCCTTTTTTCCTGCCAAAAAGTTAACTTGTGATGAGTTATGGGTTTGAAGCATACACAAGGACTAGATACATAAACAAGAACACTGAGTTCTGTTTATGAGAAACCTTCAGAAACTCAAAAGCAACAAATCTCTCTCCACCCAGGCTCCATCCCACGGTCTTACCAAAAGCCTCTTTCCAGTGGACACTCCAGCTTTTCCTTGGCTCTCTGGGAGTGCTCCAGGTAATTTTGAGCCATGATAACCAGGTATCTGTGCTTTGCTCTGCTTCACCACCTTTGGTTCCTCAGAGTGTTTCAATGATTGCATCCATGATCAGACAGACATAGAGAACCCTAGTGAATATTTAATTGTTAAGGAGCATATGTGTTTATGTCATGATGGGCCTTCCCTGCTAGGATCCTATTTATATGTCCATGGATCTATTCTGTATATTCTAACCACCTACTTCAACCCTGAGCTGAGAACCCCTGTCAAATCTTCCCAACTCCCCTGGAAAGTTTAAAATTAGATCAAATCTCTGTGGGTGGCTCTTACTTCTAAAGTGGATGAAATCCAAACGTGAGCCTGATCTGCACACAGTTTGGAGGCTGCTCTGGGAGGCTGAATCCATCCAGTCACCCTTGTACAGTGTCCAATCCCTTACACTGCCCAAAGCACAGCCCCCGGAATGCATTAGGGCTGGGATCAAAGATTAGAGGGAATGGAGAATTGCTGCTGGACCGCTAATCCCCCTCATCCCCAGCATGGTGAGAGTTTCATGCCAACAGAAACACAGCAACTATTTATTGTTTTTATTCACTTCAAGCTCAAACCTTTTCTTTAATATGCTTCTTCAAACTTCAGGCTCTGAATCAGCCCCATGCCTTGGGCAGGTGTCCTACAGGAGGACATGGTGGGCCACGCAAAGCCTCAGGGTCACATTTCCAGATGGTCATTCCAAGTGCAACACAACAGATGGATGTCTCTGTCCATTCTCTGTACACAGGCATTTCCCTGAGTATATAGGCTTTTCTCACCTCTGAGACACACTATTTGTGCCAAATACTAATCCCTGAGTTGTTTTCTCAGCATCCAGTGCAATAAATTTCCAATTCTGAAAGGGTTTCCAGACAAACAATACCAAAGTTAAGTATTCATAATGTAAAAATACAGTAATTTCCTTGTTCAATACAAGATAAAATCTGGGCAAAAAGATCCATAAATATTTTAGACTGGAAGTGTCAATGTAATCAGACAAGAAACAACTCAGTACTTTCCCTTTTTTCAATTTCAAAATTGAGATAATAGATATTCACAACTCATAATATGGAGATTGACTTCCTATTCATCCAGGATGAAAGGCTCTCTGTAGGACGTGAGCTCAGCTGAAGAAGGAATTTGATGAAATACTTCTTGGAGTCCATGAGTTGGAACAACTCTCCTGATTTTAGGATGTGGAACTAAGTCAGCGTGGTAACGAGCATTTTTTAATGGAAATGGGGCAAGACAGGGCCTGTCTCCCACTTAGTATGGAGAGACCACTCATCTAAAATATCAAACAGCACTGATCTGCAGTCTCTTCTTCAAGCTTTATTTACACAATTATTTATATAAATGAGAGCTGTTCCAAGAGGAGGCACTGGCCGAGGGCAGAGAACAAAGCTCAAACCTGGACAAGGTGAATTTGAGCCTGGTGGTCCCTCACCCCACTTGAAATGTTCCAGGGTCTGAGCCAAAGGCAATATCTCTTTCCTGGCTGGGCTGGGATGTGCTGTGGGAGCTTGGAGGCACATCCTGCAACAGTGTGGCTGGGGATTTGGGAGTGCCATCCATACTGCCATGGAATCCTCCAGGTTGGAAAAGCCCTCTAAGCTCCTCGAGTCAACCATTTCCCAAAGCACTGCCAGACCCACCAGTCACCCGTGTCCCCAGGTGCCATGGGGACTCCATCACTGCCCCAGGCAGCCTGTTCCAGGGTTTCACAACCCTTTCCATTAAGAATTTTTCCCTGATATCCAAACCAAACCTCCTCTGCTGTAACTCAAGGATGTTTCCTCCAGGCATTGGTTCCTTGGTTGTCCTGAGCACATGTGTGGAAACCCTGCTGACCCCAGCCCTGGACAGCAGGTGCCCAGCTGGTCTCAGTCCTATTCCTGCTGCCCTTGAGAACATGGTGTGATTTATGCTCTGGATAAACATCCAAATGATGTTTGGGGTCATGTTAACTTGGCTGGAGGGAGAGGGGAAAAAGAAGGGAGACATGAGTACCTTTTGGGGGTAGGGTGAGGGACACAGACACCCTGCAGATTTCAAAGGCCCTTTCTTTGTCTTTCTTTGAGTTCTTTGAGCCCAGAAAGTTTATTTTCTCTGAGTCTCTCTTCTTTCTCTTTAAAATCAGTGTTTACTTCTATTAAAATCCCTCACAGACAAAAAATGCCAGTCTTTCTCCATTGTGACACTGCATTCACGATCAAAACAGAATGAAATGAGTCCTACCAAATTCTGGGGGAAAAAAGCGTTTTCTTGTGGTTAAGCAGATTGCTCTCTGGGCCATTGTGTACAACATGAGTGCTGCAGAATCGTCCTTGTGCATGAAATTCGCTTGAAAAAGTGAGTCAGTTGAAGGAAGAAGGGTTGTTTTAATTTCACAGGGCAAATAAACTTTGTGCTTAGACAAAACAACCTGGTGTGAGATATCAGCTGGGCAGTTTATCCTCACCAGCTCCTCAGGGGCGGCTATGGGAACAGATCCGAAGCTGATTTAAATGACATTGAATATTCAGATATCTGTAGTGAGAAAGCAGCTTCTGATTTTTTTCAGTGCTGAAGGGAGCAGTGCCACTGAGATAAAACTGAAAATGTCACTTCCCCTTGGGGCCCAGCTCCGTTCTCTGGTAGGCAAAAAGAGCGATTAACATATTTTATTGTTTCTATTTCCCTGCTTTGCATTGGTCTACCCAGCCCACATCAGGGAGAGGGTTAGAAAGGAGACGTGTTCCTGCTGAAAAGGCCTTTTTAAGTCTCTGATTTGGCACTTTTACGTAGGATTTCGACCCCCATAAACAGGGAGGCAGCAGCTGTGAGCAGCGGGGAAGGCGGCTGGGAGGGCAGGGTGTGCAGCAAACAGCTGGAATTTGTGTTGTCAGCCTCCAGCTTGCAAAAGCTGCATTTCACAAGCTGTGTGGTTGTGTTGCTGGTGCAAATGGATGTGCTCAGATGCAGCAGATCTCCAGGAGAGTCCAAAACACAAAATTTTTCAGCCATGTCCTGCTGCAGGCTGCACCACCAGGACGTTCTGAGCCCGAGATGTCATCTGCATCTTGGGAAGGCTTTCCTGCCTTAAAATCTCTAATCCTGCCCTAAAAACCTTTAGTCCTGCCTAAAGGTTGTCCTTTTTTGACAAAAATTTTTCCACACTGAAGCCAGTGTCATTATGTCCATGGTTTTTAATGTTTTGTGAGGCGACCAATAAAAAAAGGTTGGACCAGATGACCTTTAAAGCTTCCTTCCAAACCGTTCTGTGATAAAAAAGACTTTCTTGATACTGTTTTTGAAGCTTCTTCCTGTTGGTTCAATTTTTTGCACTCCTGCAGCTGGGCTGCAAGAATATGGATGCAAAATAGGCAGCCTGGTCATCAAAACGGGACCTGCAAAATTCTCTTTAATGATGTACAAAAACTTGAGTATTTAGAGATGCACCTTCTAATTAGCTGTGGAGATGATAACTATAAACCTCTGCTCCCAGGCATAGTTACAACACCTTTCTTTCTTTTTAGGCAGTTTCCTCGTTTCCTTGCTACTTTTTCTTAAACAGCTCTGAAGCTGGAGTGTAGGGATCATGGTGGGAACTCAAACCCAGCACAAGCAGATGCCTCACTTCAAAATATTTGTAGCTGTTGATACCAGTGGTGATGAAGTTTGGCAAAAGCCACATGATGTTAAGGAGAAGAATGAGTTCAGCTCAGCTGATTCTCATGAAAATGGGAATTGAAGTCAGAAGTGACAACGAGAACCTTCTCAAAAGTGTTTGCTGCCTGTTGACTCCTGCTGCTTTGGGCAAGCAAGGCACAGCCAGGATTTGGGTTACTCTCCTCGTGCATTTTGTCATTTCTTTCTTTGTGAGCAGGACAAATACCTGATAGGAAAAATTAACTATACAGAGGTTCAAGATGTACTTTTATAAGGTGAGGGCGAAAGCCAAAAGAGATGGTATTTAAGAGGTTTGCTGCACAACCGTTTTCCATTGGATTTAAAGCTGGTTCTAAGGGACAGTGTTTCTGAATATATGTGTTTTCCAAAATCCTAATTTCTTAAATCAAACAATTCCTGTATATAACTGTAGTGTTGCCAGAGGATGTCTTTCATAATCTTTGCAGTTTCTGTGATGCTTTTCTAAATTCCAATTTCTTGTGTGTGTGAGAAATTCAGCTTTTGTTAAATAAAAAAAAGAAAGGGGACCTGGAGCTAGGGATCCTCTAGGGAAATAATAAATTGTGTTTTCTAGATTTGCTGGAGGAGTAAGTGCTCCCAAAAGAGAGATGTCTCCTCAGTTTCCCTCCAAGAGGTCTCTTCCACAGCCTTCCTAGCAGAGCTATCCATAGGGATTGAGGGAGGTGCGTCTCAGCTGTCAGCCAAGGAAGGTGGAGTATGTACAGGAAAGCTTCCTGCCCATGGACAGGAAAGCTGCTGACTTGGGAATGTGCTTCCTAGAGTGTCTGGGAGCTGGTCATGGAATCACAGAATCATGGAAGAGTGGCCGGGGGGTGGAAGGGACTGTAATGCTTATCCCATTCCACCCTGCGCATGGCAGGGACACCTCCCACTGTCCCAGGTTGATCCAAGTCCCATCCAGCCTGGCCCTGGGCACTGCCAGGGATGCAGGGGCAGCCCCAGCTGCTCTGGGCACCCTGTGCCAGGGCCTGCCCAGCCTCACCCACAGCAATTCCTGCCCCAGAGCCCAGCTGTGCCTGCCCTCTGGCACTGGCAGCCATTCCCTGTGTCCTGTCACGACGTGCTCTTGTGAACAGTCCCTCTCCATGTTTCCTGCTGGCTCCTTCAGGCACTGCATGGAACACACTTAGGTTTCCCTGAAGCCTTCTCTTCTCCAGGCTGAATAATCCCAATTCTCTCAGCCTTTCCTACATTCGTAGAAAAGGTCTAGGAAAGTGGATTGAATATTTCCTGCTAGGCAGGAGACATTCAACGCATTGAAGTAATGATACCTTAGAGCAAATGCTGCCCTTTTAAACCAGTCTTAGAAGCTGCAAAGATGAAACAGAGATGTAGGAAGGGCAGGGACCTCAGCAGCCTCCTAAGCTCCTCCGAGGATCCAGGTGCTCTAGAAGAATCAAGAGACCAAAACTCACAGGGTCTTCCATGGCAGCACTGGTGCTTTATGGAAAACTCGTTTCCTGTGAGCACTGGTAGCTCCTGGGGAACTGAGAGCAGCTGGGAGCTCCTCCTTACCCAGCCCTTCCAGCTGTGAGTATTGGTGTCACTCAGAAGAGCTGGGAAATCTGCTGTTGCTCCTGGGCAGAGCGTGGTGGGCGGTGGAGCCCTGCCAAACGTGGGTGTGCATAGCCTGGCAACAGATCCAGGGTGTAAAGGAAAAAAAAAAAAAAAAAGGGAATGCACAGGATTTTCCTGGGGACATTAGCAAGGCAATCCAGCATGGGGGTTGTTGGATGGAGGCTGCAGGCACCTGAGATCCTGCAGGGTCTGCTCGGTGTGCAGAAGGGCCAGACTTCCACATGGAAGGATGTTCTGACAGCTCCAGTGCTCTCCCGTGCTGAGGTCTCTCCTGAGTCCAGCCCTCCCTGCATCTGGAGGTTCCCTGGTCCTCCCCTTGGGCCCCTTATTTTATGCTTTAGCCCCTTATTTTCCATGAATTACCCTACCAAGCAGCCACAGAAAAATGCCTCCATTACATTGTGAGATACCTCTTCATAAACTCACCTCTACAGACACTGTAGCATAAAATATGCTTAGATTTTAAAAAAGCATAAATACAACAGCATAAAAATATATTTAGATTTAAAAAAAAAAAAAGAGTCTATTCCTTGAGCAGAAAAAAATCTGGAGTGGTTAAAATTATTGAAAGCATGGTAGAGGTTTACTTATAAATCCTTGAGCTCATTTGGTTAAATGTTCTAGTCACCAGCATTTAGGCAAGAAAATGACTTGAATTTGAAAATGTATGACTGTCTTCACAAACTTTTTATTGCAGTTTTTGGATTGTTGTACAAAAGGCAGTACAACTGACATCAGCTTTTAAAACATAGTACAGCTGGGAGAAAGGAAAATCTCAGCAGCTGAGAGAGGAAGAGAGAATTGCCTACTTCCATTTGTTTTGTGTTTGTGCCCAGTTTCTGTATTCCCTGGGGATCTTTCCAAGACCATGATTACAAAATGCAGGAAGGTGTGTTCGGGAAGCTGAAGCACCAGACAGTAGTGCCCAACAAAGGCCTTCAGATTGATTTATCCAAAAATTTACTACCTTCAGAGTTAATGAAATCCTTTGAACATGCTGGTGTGATGGGCAGGAGATGAAGGATTTGTTGCAGTTGTTGTGTGATGTTGGGAGTTGTGCCACAAGCCCACATAGTGCTGGCAGTGACACCCTCCCCTCACTGTGCATTCATCCAACATTCTTCTCGAGGCTTCAGGGGACACTGACACAGCCAGGACAAGGCAAAGGAACAGAAATAATAAGGGCTAGATGGAGATATTGTTTTGTCATTTCAGACCCTTTCTCCTGACATCACCAACAACACTCATTCCGTAAGAAATTATCTTTATCCCAAATAGGATTTCACTTTTCTTTCTCTTTTCCACCAAAAAAAACCCCCAAAAACTGAGGAGAGAGATAGAGAGAAGGTGAAAATGCATTCTACTTTTCTGGGAATCATGATCCTATTTTACTGTGTATCAGGACAATGCTGAAAAAAAAATAGATGTCAGTTTGGGAATATTTTGCAGGTGGAGTTATAAATCAACTGAAAAATGAAAAAAAAAAAAAAATCTCTTGGCATCCCTCTTTCCCAGACACAGCCAAGATTCCTGCTTTGACTTGATCCAGGCGAGGGAGGGAGCACAGCTTGTTCCTCCACTGAGATGCAAGGGGTGTTTGTTTTCTGTTATCAGCAAAGGGTGGTGATGAGCTTACTGTCCATGAGATAATCTATTTTTTATTACTGTGGGTTACATCAAGTGCACCACGGTTTGGAACAACAATAAAAGACAGAAATCCCCCCAAAACTGGAAAAAAAATCCCCACCCTTCTCTTTTTCATTGGTGATAAAGTGGCATTTTTTGTCAGAGTGCCCACCCTGAAGCACACTTTAATAATATTAGTGGTTATTACATGCAGAGCGGCTTTTCACGTCACATGAGCCAGGCTTGAAAGCAAATCCCAGCCTCTCTGTGAAATCCACTTGATCCTTGTGTTGAAACACAGCTATTTCCAGATGATACAAAGCACCTGTTTAACAGGGAGCTGGGACAGGCAAATCCCATATTCCAGTCAAAAACTGCAGAAGGAACTCCTTGGCTATCCAACAGAATTACCCACTGGGCACATAGAGCAGGTTACAGGTCACTGTCGTGTTTCCACAAAAATTGTTACAACATAGAAATGTTTCAACAGCTCCCTGACCAGGGCTGAGTCAGAAAGAATTGTCCTCTGCTCCCACCCTAAACCCCAACTTTTTTTTGCCATGACTAGAGAGGACCCACGTTCAGCTGCCAGGGCTACAGGATGACGTGTTACTAACATAATTATGGTGTTGAGAAGAAGATGACCCCAAGTTCACCAGTAAGTCAAGGCCTCTTCTTATGGAGGAGAGCTTTGAAAGCATTTCAGAGGGAATCCCAGAATGGTTTGGGTTGGAAGGACTTCAAAGATCATCTCGTTCCACCCCCTGCCATGTGCAGGGGCATGTCCCACCATCCCAGGGTGCTCCCAGCCCTGTGCAGCCTGGCCCTGGGCACTGCCAGGGATGCAGGGGCAGCCCCAGCTGCTCTGGGCACCCTGTGCCAGGGCCTGCCCAGCCTCACAAGGATTTACTCCCAGCTTCTACACTAAATTCCCCTTCTAAGTTTAAAACTGTTGCTACTTGTCCTATCACTATCTATCCCCTGTAAAAACACACTTTCCAAGCAAGAGGAGATGCTTCTCAATGCAATAAAGCATTAAACACAACAGAAACTTTTTTTCAGAGAGCAGTTGGAGACTACTCAAAATAAATTGCTGGAGGGAATTTAGGGACCTGTTCTTCCTATGTTTGCAACAGCTGAATGAATAGGCTTTATCCAGATCATTCCTAGTTGTGACAGGAAGGTTACAAAATGACTCATTCTGCAATGTAATTAAGCTGACCTCTCCTCTCCCTGTCTTCACAGGGTAATTCAGGGACGTAGCTTGTGGGTCTGACACCATCCCTCACTCACGGCATCATCCCTGGAGCACACGGACCCCAGCCCGTCCCGCTCCCTCGGGACACACGCTCCCAGCGCTGCACCCCGGTGCTTAAAATTGCCCCAAAACCACCAGCACAGCCGCTGTGCCCACCAGATGCGCTGCCAGACCCGGCGAGGATGTCTCTTAATGAGCAGGAGTGCATGGGTAAGAGAACAATGAGATTCGGGGCGGACAAAAGGCTTGAAATCTGAGCCTTCGGAAGTATCCGGGCAGCAGCTGCTGAGAACACTTCCCGGGCAGAGCCTGCTGAAAAGGAGAAGGGTCTGTGTTCACCCAGCTCTCCCAGGTGCCATCACAGCAGGGTGAATGAAGATATTTTTGCTCTCCACAGCTCCCTGTCAGGAGAGGGCAGTCAGGTGGGGGATCAGTGTTTTCCGACAGGTAACAAGTGACAGGACGAGGGGAAACGGCCTCAAGGTGTGCCAGGGGAGGTTCAGGTTGGATTTTGGGGAAAATTTTCCATGGAAAGGGCTGCCCAGGTTGGATATTGGAGAAAAATTTCCATGGCAAAGGGCTGCCCAGCGCTGACACAGCTGCCCAGGGCAGTGGTGGAGCTCCTACCCCGGGAGGGGTTTAAAAGCCCTGTGGATGTAGAACTTGGGGACATGGGGCAGTGGTGGCCTGGGCAGTGCTGGGAATGGTTGGACTTGACTTTTCCAACCTAAACCTCTCAATTATTCTGAGATTTCCACCAACTTGGAGCTGCAGAGGGAGAGAGAAGGGCCAGCTGGACCATCCAGTCTGGACACAGAAGGCTCCTCCGTGCCCAAAGCTGCTAAAACTTCTGACATTCCAGTCTCAGCCAGTGGTTTGTCATGGTCAGTGGAGATAGAGGGTACTGTAGAAGATTATTTATCTCATATTTTTTGAGGGACAAATGGACACTCTGAAGAACCTCTCGGGCTCTGCTGTCTGCAGAGAGGATCTTCATGACCACATGAAGGGTGTACACCATGAATCTGCTCTATTTCCAGATGTGTCCTCTCCAAGGAGTATTTTTTATCTACATTAGTATTTGCATTTTTTCACAGCCAGTTTTGTTTCCTCCACTCAATGTCAGGGACATTGGAACGAGCTATACTTTATCAGAGCATTTCATTCCCAAGATGTTTCCAAAACAATTTTCAGTCCAGCTTTTGTACTGGTCCTGCTACCATTTTTTCTTTGAGCACCATGTAACCACAATTTCAGCAGCAAGTGAAGCATCATCACTTACGTTGCACACAGGCTACAGGTGCTTTGGAGGTTTTTGTTGTTGTTTTTTCAAAGGAAACTGTGGATTTGGAGTTCTCCCTGTGTTTTCCACCAGGGTGTATCTGCAGAAGTACAGCACTGAAGCTGCAGAAGAGGCACACTTCCAGATTTCACCAGCTTTAGTCCCAGTATCAACTGTTTGCAGACAGCTGTCCCTGTAATCTGCAGGCTGCAGCTTGTACACAAGGGAAGCCAAAATAATGCATATTATTACTGGAAGGCTGATGGGCAGAGATGGACAGGAATGTTCTCTCTCTCACTGGTGAAGATGTCTAGGAGATTTTTTTTTTTGTTGTTGTTGTTTAAAACCACATTTTGGATCTTAACTCCCCAGAATAGGCTTATTTTATTTGAAGTTTTTAATTTGCAGTCAAGTTTTTGTTGGTTTTCTTCTATTTCTTGGAATTTGTATTTCTCTGAAAGGAAAACCACATTTCCTTTCTCCTTCCCACCATTCAGGTGTTCCTGTTGTCATTTGCTGACAGTGACAAAGAGCTTTCTAAATTTTAGTCACTTAGAAAAGCTGAAAATATCTACAGAGCTTCTGCCTGCAGACTTGCAGCCACATGCAGGGGCCTGTGCACAGCTGGGAAGTGCCACTGACTCATTATTAAGGATCTCAGCCCGGTGGACATCTAAATCCAGATAATCCATATGCTGATATACATAGAAAGAGGGGAAACAGAACCAGAAGGAGACCACAGGGCAGGACAGCACTGAAAAGCTCTGTTAAGTGATCCACTATAGGCAAAGTTGAGCTGTTGCTATTGCTAAGTGGTTTGAGAATTGTTTTCCTGATTTTTTTGGGGGGAAAGAGGATCTTCTGGAAGGTAGGACGTGGCAGCAAAACTCTTTTTTCCCTCTAAGTTTGTCCTCATCCCAGCTACTGCAGTCCCCCACCTGGCTGCAGGTAAATGCTTGTGGCAGGTCCTGAGCATGAGGTGAAGCTCCACTAAACTCCCTCTATTAAACACCCAATTTCATGGCTGTAGTTTGGTGGCAAAATGACAAGGGTAAGCCAAATAAATGGGATACTTGCAGCTCCCAAAAAACAAAGCCACAGACAGCTCTCTTTGTTTCACCCAGGGAGGTTTGATGTTTGCAAGGAAGGTCAGCTCAGCTTCAGACACATCCCCAAACCCTTTTCATCCAGTTGTGGCATTTCAAGCAGATGAAATTTCAAAGGAACTTTTGGAAATGGACATGTTATTATGGATATAAACATGGATGAGCCATTTTTCGTGAAGGGGAGACAGTGTTTACTGCTGCTGAGCTGTAGAACAGATAAATAAAAACATTCTTAAGTGCATTCAGCTGTATTCTGCTACAGGGAGCTGCTCTGGCTGTTCATAAAAACCTCCACAGAACAAACACCAGTGGCATTTCCCACCCAGTGCTGCTTGCACACCTCTACTTCCACAGAAGAAAAAAGTTCCAAGGGCTTTTTGTCAACAGAAAAATAATTGTTTACAGCTCTCAGCTATTCATTTGGGGTTTTGGTGAAGTGTTCCTGCAGTGATGGCCCTTTGCTCTGAAGGAACTGAGAGAGAGCCTCTCTGTCCTCATCAGCATCTTCACTCAGCCACAGCCTGAAGACTGAGAACATGACTTTGTACTGATTCTGTAAAATCAGTACAAATTGGGACATTCGATTCTCTCATTTTAGAGATGTCTTGAAAAAAATACCCAACTTTCTTGCAGGATACACGTGACAGACACTCAACTTCAGCTTTGCTCAGGAAATTGCCTTCCATCTAGAAGGGGAAAAAAACCTCACCAACTTGCCACTTCCATAAATCAGCCATCTGCAGAATGTAAACTGGTGCAGTGTGGCTCTATCAGCACTTACAGCTCCGAGTGCTTTGCAGAGGTTTACACAACGTGAACTACTTCTTCTCTCCTAAAAGAAATCTCATGCTATAAATTACTGAACTTTCCAGGAAACAGAACAAAGAACCCACCCATCGGTGCTGACCTCCAGGACTCAGCCACAGAGCCCATGAAAAGGAGAAGTTTCCCTGGTGGATGAAAGGAGCTGAGTTTATCTGTGGGTGTTTGGGGAAGAGGGTCACCCGCGGCACATCGCGATGCCGCTGCAACGAGAGAAGGTGTTTTGGGAAGGGTTTGACACATGATGGGGGGAAGTGAGGAGCAGACCAGCATGTTCCTCTCCTTCCTGGCCTTCACAGGCTCCAAGGACACAACCCAGAGTCAGCCTGAGAGAGCAGCAGAACTCCTGCTGAACCCAGCAGGGCATGGAAAGGTATTACACCATTTGTAAGATTTCATTAACCACCTGTGTTTTCAGTTCCGTGGCACTGGCTGCTGGGGCAGGGGCTCCTTTGCAAGTGCTGAAACAATTTTTGCCAATGTTTTCCCATTCTCAGATTTCTCTTGAGGCAGGGACATAGACAATGCTGCTGCTGAACCAACACTGGGGCCAAGAATGCTCCACTCCACTGTGCTTCTCTCAGCTTCATCAAAATTTGTACAGAGGGTCCATCAGGAGCAACATCCTCTACCTCATGACATGGAATGGCAAAACCCCCACTAATTCTCAAAAATTTCACGAGTCTGGAAGACAGGCAAGAGGGGGGGAAAATAGGGAATGACTCTCCACTGCTCTGGGCACCCTGTGTCATGGCCTGCCCAGCCTCACACACAGCAATTCCTGCCCAAGGGCCCAGCTGTGCCTGCCCCTGAATCCCTGGCAGTGCCCAAGGACAGGCTGGAAAGGGCTGGGAGCAGCCTGGGACAGTGGGAGGTGTCCCTGTCCATGGCAGGGGGTGGCACTGGGTGAGTTTTAAGGTCCCTTCCAACCCAAACCATCCTGGGATTCTGTGATCTGTGATGCTTTGAATAATTGTATTAATACTGGGTCTAACTGGGGTTTGGTGGAAAAACACAGGGCTGGTTCCTCTTCTTTCCAAGAAGTAGAGTCACTTCAGGGAAAAGGGGCCAAGAGTTGGTCCAGTACACTCTCTTTTTCTATGTAAGTCATGCACATGCACTGAGGGGAAAAGCACCATCTTTCTGTAAGACTGCTCAGCATTTAGCAATTTCTTGATAACTGGTACATTTATCAGGCCTTTTTGCTTCCTGTTTTGTTTGCAGCATTATAAATCAGTGACAATCTCCAGCTGAGGAGCTGGGGATATCTACAGCAGGAGTAGACACACAACCAGATTTTTACTTGACTTTGTGAAAGATGAGCTTCACACAACTTCTCTTTGCCCTCTTCTTTACCTTAAATAGCTGCTTTCCTCTTAAGGGATGCCAAAACCTCCACTGGAGCCCTGAGTGCCCATGCTACCTGCATGGCAGCCCCAAACCTGCTAAGGGGGCCAGGAGACTTGTCTCTGCTTCTAAGAAACATCCTTGACATACAATAAAAAAGCCAGATTATGAAAACAGGAAACCACAAGTGGTTTCACCTCTAGTAAGTTCAGCTGTTCAAGAGAATAAAAACAAACCCCAAAAACACACGGAGATGCATCTTCTGAGAGCAACTGTGCTGACACTCTCTCATTGCTGGCTGTTTTCTGTCCCCCTGCATGGCCCAAGACACCAATCACCCTGCTTTCCAGAGCATCACCATATCAGTACCCAGTTATAATGTCACTCACAGGAAGGAATTCTTCTCATTTCTCTGTTTTTGGCAACCTTGCCCTGCAGCCAAACCTCCCACCAGTCTTGATCATAGACAGCAAGGAGGAACTCCTCACAAACCTCCATCCTGGGGGAATTTGGATTAATCCTGTGAGGACAAGGAGGTCTGGGAGCTCTGTAGTCTGCCTGGTGCCCCTGAGGAGTCACAGCAAAGGGACTGCATTGCTCTCATGCTTTGCTCCCAACCCACCCCTGGCATCCCATGTCCATCTCTCCTTCCTCTCCTTGGCCCATGGTCCACACAAGCCCCAAGCCTGTAAAGAAAAATGCTAAAGGAAAAGGTTCTAGTGGAAGAACACACAGGGGATTCCACAGAGGGGCTTTAAAATGAGTGTAAAATCTTGCTTCACAGCCCCCCCCCCATGTAAAAAATGCCCCCGAAGAGGGACTTACTGATCCCCAAAATGTGCCAGAAGTTGCAAGTTCCTGCTTATTTCTGAACATGGAGGAGCTGTGGCAGAGCACACCTCTTCACATGTAACCTCATAGAGAAAAATCACAGGATTTGGGGTTATGTTTCCCTTCATTTTCCAGAGTTCATTCATATCACAGGCCATAAACCTCCCATGGAAATCCTCGTATGATCTGGCAAACCTGCTGGAGGGCACCTGGGCCGTGTCCAGCTCCTGCCCATTCCCCTGAACAAGGCTGCCCAGCCTCAGCTCAGGTTTGTGCACAAAAAGCACGACTAGGTCAGAATGCAGCGACAAAAAAGCCCCAGCCCCAGAGCTGAGAAGGCAAGATGGAGAGATCACCCCCCGAGAGCCTTCCTGCCTCTCTGCCTCACTTCACTCCTCCAAGCCTCTTCTCCCTGGGCATGCTGCCCTCTCCCTCATCACCACCTGGCTGCCCACCTCCAGGAAGACACAGGACAGGGACACCCAGTCTGGGCAATCACAGCAGCCTGTGTGTGCTGCTCCTGGTGCCAGTGCTGTGCTGTGGGCAGGACACAGCTGGGAATGGGGGCTTCACCTCCCTCCAGCCACCACCGTAGGAAACACCTCGTCTGCAGCCAGCAGAGGAGTATTTCCAGAAGGAGGATGATGTCAGTTTAAAAAGCAAGATGTAAGAAAATACACGGGCAGATGACTTTGCAAAGTCTTGTCCCAAATGGGAAAAAAAAAAAAAAACTAGAGAAGCAACAAAACAACACCACCTTCCTGAAGCTGTCTTGCTGCAGCAGCTACAGGGAGACTTGGGATGACTAACATTCCTCCTTCAGCAGCCAAGTGAGACACAGCTCAAAAAGAAAATAGATCAGAGATTAATTTATTGTAGATAGAAGGTGTATGCAATAACTCAGCACTGAGAAATGGGAAAAGTACGGGAAGGATTTCAGGCAAGGGTGTGCCTGAAAGCAGAACACTGCATGTCAGGAGATTCATTAATGTGCAGTGCTGTGGGACCCCGAGTGAGGAAATGAGCTCATCTTTTCATCTTCAGAAATCCCATCACTTCGGTTCTGTAAAACTGATGGAATTTGCTCCTTCATTCCTTGTCCCAGTGAGGAGAGAATTCTGCTCTTGTGAAAATGCAACTCAGTGGATTTCTCTATTTAAATAATTCTATTAAAACTGGTCTTCGAGTGGGTTTTAACATGCCATAATTTCAAGAAGTGATTGAAAAATTGAAGTTGTACGTTCATTATATGTGAAGAAGAACTAATTCTGTAGTAATCAAAGTTATTTTTTTCACAAATTATTTAAAACGGTCAACTGTCCCTCATTTTTCAAAGTAGGTCTTCCATATTCTCTGAAAGGCATACACTCATTCTGAATCCTCTAAGAATAACAACATGTAGATAGATAAAATTTAAAAAAAAAATAAAAATAAACAAGCTAGCAGTATTTTTCCTTACAGGTGAGCTGCATCTCCTGATAATTCTGAAAATGTTCTTAATGACAAGGGCCACCAGCAGCCAGACTGCACTGAAAGGAGATGGAAAACACTTTATGCTAAGGTAAAACGACTCAATAATCCCTATTATTCCCTTCCAGGTCATTTTATTCTGTAATCCTGTGATTAATTCTGTGATTCTGTGACTGACTTTGGCAGCTGTGGAAACCAGCAGTGATTTCTGTGCGGCTGAGGCTGCTGTCCAGATTTGTTACTGTTAGTTAAGATAGTTCCAGCAACTGGTGTTAGTTAAGATAATTCCAGCAGCTGGTGCTGCTCCTGCCACAGGAGGAAACACACAGGTAATTAATTGCTCCAAATTCTCGAAAGCACCCGCGGCGGCTTCGTCATTGCATTAATTGGGTGATTTGCCTGCTGGGTGAAAGCACAAACTCTGACTCACTCCTCCAAGTCAATTCACAGCTGAAGGAGTCCACCTGGAACTAACTGTTAGCTGCCTTCCTGTGGTCATTAGGTGATATTCACTGAACAAATAAAGAATCTCCATTAAAAAAATCTTTAAAATCGGGTAGGGTGGATTTTTGAGTCCATGCCTCCAGCCCAAACAGGAACAGGTAGTAAATAAGTCTACGCTTCAGCTTTGCCCCAGGTGAAGTCTGATGTTGACAGAAGTAAATAAAAATGTTACCTTGTGCTCTGCATATTTCTCATTTTCTCTTGTGCTACAGGGTATGCTGGAATTTTCTACTTTTGCAACAGAAAATCCCAGAGGCTTTTGATCTCCACAGCATGTTTTGGGAGTCCTTGGAGGTTCAAAACATTTCCTAATATCAAAGTATGCATTTCTTCCCACCTGATTTTTAAACACAAAGCAGTTCATCTTCTGTATGGATACACACCCACCCAACTTAAACTCCAACCTGAACAATTTCTGTTTTGGGGAAGCACAAATGTTTGATCTCTTTGCTTGAACAATGTGACCAGGAAGAAGGTGAAACAGGATGACACTAATTTTAGAAATATGCTTCATTTTTGTGAGTCAGAGCATCATTTACATTTGACAGTAATGAACTAAACCCATCTTTATTTCAGGCTTTAAAAGAAGAAACCAAACTAGAACAAGCGGAGTTGGTGCTAACCCCATGGGAAGAAAACACAATTCTCCTTCCAAATTCTTTAGGTTTAAAGGTACACATCATTCATCCAGCACAGGGCTGTGAGGGGAGAGCTAACACACAGCTCTGAACCTGACAACATATTTCTTGTCTGTATTAATTAGCATCAGACAAATATGTCATTACAAGCACACGCTCTCCAAAATGCCTTTATTTTGACACATAACACCCTTTGACCTATCAAACCCACATCCCTCCGTGGCAGGAAAACTCACCAGGACAGCCACCCTATGAAGTGATGGTGAGCATCCCCATAACCATTCCTGGGATGAGCAGACCAAGTGTCCTGTGCATTTTTTGGGGGGAATAACAGCCAGCAGAACAAAAGGTGTCTGTGTGAGTACCAGCAAGACTCAGCCCCAGATGTCAAACACCTGAATGGAGGTGTCTGTATGTGTGCTAAATAACTGAGCTCTCTCCAGGGCTGTCTGAGATCTGGTGCCCCTGGATCCTTGGAAGTTTTCCAGGCTAGGCTGGACAGGGCTTGGAGCAAGCTGGTCTAGTGGAAGGTGCCCCTGCCCAAAGCAGGGGGTGGAACAAGGTGGTCTCTAAGGTCCTTTCCAGCCCAAACCATTCTGTGGTTCTGTGGTTGTATGGTCCACTTTGCTCACCCTAATGCAGATTTCAGGCAGGACTCTGTGGAACTTCTGTTACTTCTTCCCCTACAAAGCAGCAGGCAGCATGTGCTGTCTATTGGTCCAACATCCTGGGTGGTCTGGACCAAAAAACCACCATTTGTGAGAAGAGCTGAGGTGCCAGAGAGGTGACTTTCTCCAAGGTACCATTCACATCTTCCCTTTCCTGGAGGGAGCCCAGGAATATGTCGTCCATATCAGCACTTGCCCATTCCTAGGATATTTCTAGAACTGCAGGAAAACATAATCAGGCATCATCCTGCACTCTGAGCACATGCATTATTGCTCTCCAAAACATGTGTTGAAGGCCTTGGCAAGCCTGTGTTCCCCCAAGGACAGCTCAGGTTCAGCTCAGATTCATCTGCTCTCTCTCCCCACTCCAGGAATGCGTGTGATAGGCCGTAGATACATCATCACACACATTTGGGGCACATTATCTGGGGGTCACCCGAGAAGCACGGTGCAATTTTGGGTTATTTTTACTCTCTCTTGTCTGTGCACAGATCCGGGTTAATCCTTCCATGGGTTATGATGGTGCTGACCAAATTTCAGACCTGTGTCTCTTCTGCACACTTTTCCTCTCCAAGATTGGACGTTTGAAATCAAATAAGGAAATAACCCCCCATGATCAGTATTTTGAAGCCTGAATTTGGCTCTGGGGCTTTTTATTCCTACAGCATTTGTCTGCAGCAGTGAGGAGGGAGAGACCACGGGGCAAAGGTGGGTCACCACATCCTTGCACCGCCTGTGGCACACAGCCCTGCCTGCCCTTCACCTCAGAAAGATTTATGAGTTGCTCTTTAATCTCACAATCCTTCATTTTTGCCACGTAGCCTCCCCCCAGCCCGCTGTGAGTCAGCAGGAGCTGTCTGTTAAGGCGAGATTGATGCATGGCACTGGAACAGATAGTGCATGCTCCTGGGTCAGCCAGAGGCATGCTGGCCACATCAACCATCTCTGCCCTCACCCCTGCCCCACAAGAGGGATGGACCAGGTCCAGAACCTGCACAGAGATGCTCCAGAGGCCACTGCCCTGCTGGCCCTTTTTCCCCAGACAGACTGAGGTGGTGATGTGACTGCACCCCACAGAAGTTCATTTTCCAGCTCTTCTGCACAAATCTTGTGTCCCTCAGCTCAGGTTTTGGCTGATGGTGAAGCTTTCTTCCAAATGGGACCAAAACACAAACACTGTTAATTAGTACATATTAGGGATTGTGTAGCTGGCAAAAATATTCACCATGGGGTTCTGGACCAGCCCTTCCCACATGGTCAAACTCTGCCTCCCAAAGCTCTCCTGGAAAAAAAAAACATACCAGAAGTTGGTGCTGTAGTTTGCTTTAGAGGTGGGAACGTGTCAGGAATGAGAGATGGCTGGGAGGAAGCGCTCCCATTTGCTTAAAAAAAAAAAAAAAAAAAAAAAAGTCCCAGAGCTTGATATGGGAGGTCAAATCTGCCAGCTTAAATCACTTTATTTCTTGAAAGTTGCCATTCTTGGCAAATATATCATGGCCTTCACCTAAAAGTGAGGTTGTCTGTGAATGCCATCACATCAGATGTGCAGGGCGGCCTCTTTCATCCCCGGCAGAGGAGGGCTGAGGGCTGCAGCCCCAGGGTTGAAAAGATACTTTTCTTTGGAGATGCCAACAGTTTCTTCGGCAGATTTCTCCCCCTCACCCCCTCCCACCCCAACCTACTTACACAAAAGAGACAAAAAAAAAAAAAAAAACCACAACAAAAACACAAAAAACCAACCCCTAAATGGATCCTGTAGTGTCTGCAATGTAAAGAATTAGCTGAATGGGAAGAAATGAACCATGGTCTTTATGTCCTAGTTACAGTCAGTGCAAACATTGCTGCTAATCCCTGTTGTCAGAGGGGACTGGGGAAGAGACACGGATAGATCCTACTGGGAACATTTTGTCTCTCTCAATCCACACTTGAGATCACATTTTTTGTGTGTAATAAGGCTGAGTTGTATTAAGAAGCCTGTGGATAACGTGAAGCTGGGGGGGATAATTGCTCACTGTCCATTCCACCGAGCTAGCACCTACAGCCTTCATATGCAGGGAGGTCTCAGCAACCCATTCATTTCAGGGGAGAAAAAGAAAGCTATTCATTCCCAGCAAATCCCATTTTGCCATGGTAACCCCCCTTCCCGCCCCTTGAGCACAACAGTTGTTCACAGGGGCTGTTTAAAATAAGACAACAAAACCAAACCATCGCCCATCCAGCCCTGGCATTTTCTGCTCAGATTTTTCTGGGCAGGGATAACCCAGGGATGGGGAAGGGAAGGAGTGATCAGCTCAAATTTTCCCCTGCCATCCCTGGGGGCATCCCACTTCTGCCCCTCAATGAGACCCATCTCAGGGGTGAGGTGTCCTGTACCCCTTGAACTCCATGGTAAGACAGTGACAGTGACCATGCCAAGCAAGCAAGGAACATGTGGGCACTTATTTTCTACCCTGCTGTGCTAAGGAGAGGGTTTTGGCTTGCCAGAGCCCATGCAGGGGCTGGGGAAGAGAAAAACAGGCCCTCTGCCAGCTCTGTCCCAATCTGGAAGGATCTGCCCTGCTTTCTGCAACCCCTTCCATGGGGAACATATCCATGTGTCCAGCAGCAGCTGAGCACCAGCACAAGTCTCACCAGTCTGGGGCCTCCAGCCATCCTTGGGTAGGAGCTCTGGAGCTCATAGACCACAGCCATCACCAGGAAACACAACTTTGTGCTGCTGGGGGAGCATTTGGTGGTCACCAAAGCTGTGTTCAAGCTGCTGGGGAGGACATGGGGCTGGCAGGATTTTTCTGACATGACACTGAACAGCCTGGGGCTAGGGAAGGTGTCGCTGCCCATGGCAGGGGGTGAAAAAAGGAGATCATAAATCACAGAAGAGTTTGGGTAGGAAGGGACCTTAGAGGTCATCCAGTGTCACCCCCTGCCATGGGCAGGGACATATCCCAGTGTCCCAAAGTGCTCCATCCTGGCCCTGGGCACTGCCAGGGATGCAGGGGCAGCCCCAGCTGCTCTGGGCACCCTGTGCCAGGGCCTGCCCAGCCTCAGCCACAGCAATTCCTGCCCCAGAGCCCAGCTGTGCCTGCCCTCTGGCACTGGCAGCCATTCCCTGGGGGCTGTCCCTGCAGCCCTTGTCCCCAGGGCCTCTGCAGCTCTCCTGGAGCCCCTGCAGGCCCTGCCAGGGGCTCCCAGCTCTGCCTGCAGCCTTCTCTGGTGCCCCTGAGCACCCCCAGCTCTGCCAGCCTGCCTCCAGAGCACAGGGGCTCCAGCCCTGACAGCATCTCCGTGGCCTCCTCTGGGCTGCCTCCAGCAGCTCCACGTCTTTTCCTGTGCTGAGGATCCCAGAGCTGGGTACAGTGCTCCACTGGGGCACAGTACAGGGGGCAATCACCTCCCTTGACCTGCCCATGCCTGTTTCAATGCAGCCCAGGGAGTGTTTGATCTTCTGGGCTGTGAGTGCACGCTTTGGGCTCATGTGCAGCTTTCACCCCAGGGGCCTTGATCCATAAGGTCCATCTGACTCAAACTGCTGTACAATACCCACCTCAAGGTCTCCCCTGTGCCACTCCCTCCCTCTCCCTTCCTGATGTTTTGTCCCTGTGTAGCCATTAGATGTGCAGGGAGATGTGGGGAGCAGGAATACTCTGGCCCAAACCATCCTGATCTTGCACCAGAACCACAGCTCAGGTTGCAGCTCCCACCAGAATAACCAAGACTGAAGCAGGCTCTCCATCACCTCTTTGGCAGGAGACCCTGCTCCAGCCAGAGGTAATTCCTTCATGTAGTTGTTATCTGATGCTGCATCACAGAAGTTTCACGGGGCAAGGAATCCAGGGAAATCCAGCCAAAATCCGGGCAAGCAGTGTGAGGGAGACAGGAGATCCTCAGAGTGTGCTCTCTAAGTGCTTTAGCTCTGTGGCATCACCTCTGCTGAGAGCAAGACTTCCCACAGCTAAAAATCACATCATTTTTGGTTAACCCAAACTTGCATTTGAGAGCAAATACGGGATTTCTGGCATAAATATAATTTCAGCAAAAACTAGAATTAAGGACTGGCTTTGGTTGTGAATTAAGAGGTCATTTTATTTTTGTGAACGCAGAGAGAGCACAAAATGCTGGGAAATGAAAACAACTCTTTGTACCAGGTGTTTTTGAAATAAATCCCAGCAACACCACAGATTTTATCCGGCACTTTATTGTTGACTGAGGTGAACGAAGCCCTTCTGGTGACCCAGACTTTTCCCTGCTACGTCCTGGGCATAAAACCCTCCCTCTCCACAGGCAAACAGTGTTAGTCAGTTGGTCATACCACAGCCTATTAATATGTAGATATTTTAATCACCCTCCAGATCCTCTCACAAATTGCTCCTCATGGCTTTTTAAAAGAACACAACCAATTTCCTGGTTTTTAGTGGCATTTCTTCAAAAGTTTCTCATCGGTCCAGAGCACCTTCTCCTCTCCAGAGACACAACACATCGTAGGATCTACCCCCAGCACTGCTGCCCCCAAAAAAGTTCAGAGTTAGAAAAGTCTCAAAGCAAATTGTCTTTGTCTAAACCAAATAGCTAATTCAGCTGAACTGCCCATTCCTGGATGCAGAAACCACTCCTCTCCATTCACGAGCATGAGAATTTAAGGTTGCAATGAATCCCACTAAAAAGTCCCCCTAGAAGAAAAATCCTGTAATGACAGAGTTTGACTCATACTAACCTCACTGCAACTGTGGGGCTGGGGTAAGAATAGGGGGGGAAATAAATCCAAAGGCTTCTCCATTCTCAAATTTTCGCTGAAAAGGCTCTGACATGAGCAAAAGCATATTAAAACTAAGCGCCTGGAGAAATGACTGCTCCCAGCTGTCTGTCCTGCCTCCTTCCCCTCCAGTGTCACCGTGTGTGTGACACAGACAGCCTGGCTCAGGCAGCAGCTGTTAAACCACTGGAAATTTCACACAGATTTAGGGTTTCTTTCATATGTGAAGTGTAACCTGCAGCTGTTGAGCAGCTGCTGCATGGGAGATTAACCACCCGTGCAGCAGAGCTGGGGATCCCGGGCCAGGGGGAGGATGAGTACCTGGGGGTGCCAGAGCACCCACGTGTGAGCTGCATCACCCACAGCCAGCCCTTGGTCCTTGTCAGAGCTCTGGTTCCACTCAGGACCTGGCTTTGTGGCCTCTGTCTGCATGGCCCCTGCTGCCTTCAGGCTCCAGGTGCACCAGCCTGGTGCCACCCTGCCCAAACCCCCCCTGGAAGGGGAATTGGAGATGTGCTGTGACCTTGCAAGTGTGGACACAGCCTCTGCACCCTGGGAGTCCTTAAAGGATTCAAACATCCAAGGTTTATGCTGAAAGGTCTCTGCGTGACAATGAAATAACGGGATGTGTTTGCAGATCATAGAGTGAAGGGATTACTTGGGTTGGAAAAGCTCTTAGAGGCCATCAAGTCCAACCATTGCCCAGGCCACCACTGCTCCATGTCCTCCAGGGCCACATCCACACGGTTTTTAAACCCTGTAGGGATGGGGAGTGCAATGCTGCCCTGGGCAGCTGTGACAGGGATGGGCAGCCCTTTTAGTGAAGAAATTTCCCCAGTGTCCAATCTAACTTCCCATGGGAGCCAAATCCTCTGCTATTTGCCTTCTTTTTTGGAGAGGACTATCAAGTTTCTTACCCCTTGGCTATGCCAAAGTCTTAAATACTGACAGCCACTGGAATTGTCTGAGCTCCTCGGGACAGAAATGGAGCCCTGAGCTCAGCACAGGACACGCAGGAATGGTGTTCCACAGCCATGTGGGAGCTACAAGGGTCCTGATTGCTTCTCTAGGCAAACATAGATTTATTACCTGGAGAGCACTGCCTTTAGCCTCCAAAAGAGCTGAAAACCCAGGATTGTTAACCTGGAGGACCACAGCCATGCTAAAAATGCAACTATTTCAGCATTTTCTTTGCTCCCAAACCACCCAAAATGCTAGCAAAGACCAGAAACTTCCCTTGGGGCTGGGAAGGCTGATCCACACCAGTGTCCTGGAGCTGTCCTTTCCTGCCCTGCTCCATGAACATTTCCCCAAGGCACTGAGAAGGTGCCCAGGTGAGGTTGTCCCGGGATCCTGTGATAACTTTAACAGATTGACCCTGACCACTGATTTACACTATCAGCCTCCTGATCAAGAACTATCAGTCTGCCACCATGGACAGGAGAATAACTTAACTTTGCTGTAATTCTCTCATCCTTTCTAGACAAGCAAAGAAAACCAAGCAGAATGCTGGCTTAGAAAATGCAATCAAGTAATTTCTGTATCTTACTCCTCATAGAAAGAGAGTTCTAGCTAATTTCGTTTTATCTAACCTCATCCATTCTGTTTTCCATACTAATGATCTTATCTGCTCATCTTAAAAGCTCAAGACAACATCAAATTGTTTGTTGTTGCCACTAACTTGTTTTTATTGATAAGTATGAGTGAATTTATTTAGCCTGTTGGTGCCCATTTAAGAAATACTCATGAGAAATGCTCCAGACCAGTTCCAGTGATGTTTCATAGTGAGACTGCCAGAACTGTGTAGTGTTCACTCTCTAAAATTAATGAGGGAGAAAAAAGTATTGTAGGATACCATTCTATATCAAACCTGTTGTGGGCCACATTTTTGCCACACACGTCACACTGTGCGTGGTTTCCTAATTTCTTTGCATGAGATTAATGAAAAATGAAAATCAGGTTTACATTTCAAGCAGCCACAAGTTTCACTGAGGGTGTGTATTAAATATAAATGAAATATTTGCTCTGGTTTATTACTTCATGTCAGCTTCAGCCAGAAGATGTCCCACCACCAACCCTGGGCTCCCAGGGTGGGAAATATTCCTTGCACACACTTTCTGGGTGATGGAGCAGGAGACTTTCCAAAGAGAAGCCATGGTGCTGAGGGATGAACTGCTGGGATTTAGGAAGGCACCTGGGGCAGAAGCTCAGATCTACCCACCTTTGAATTTCCCAGAGTTTTTGTGTTTGTGTTACAGCATGAATCTGTCTGTTCTTGCCCTTTGACACGTTCTAAAAGCCAACAAAGCTGTTGAACTCCCACTGAAGAACACTCACAGAGGATGCATGCTTTTCCCAGGAAAAAAAAAAATCCTACAGAAAGGAAACTGCAACCAGAACATCCACATCCCTGGCTGCATCTAGCCCACAGGCACTGTGATGAGAGAGAACATAGCTGTAGATATCAGAGTGGGTGGAAATTATAAAAATTTCCAACTCCAGAGGCAATTTCCTTCATGCAGCATCATCTCCCTGTTCCTTTTGAAGAAAGACACTCACTGCTTTGGAATCTCAAGAATTTAAAATTAATCCCGCCCCTACCCCACCCCCTCACCCCCTTTTTTTAAAAAACCTTGTAGGTGGGAAATATTACAATGCTAATTGACATTTTCAGTCATTGATCCTTTGAAAAACACCTCCACGGCCCTGCTGACAAAATCTCTGTGCAGCACCAGCACTGGCAGCTATCACTGAGGGCAGGGCAGCTGCAAAAGGAACTTTCAGCCAGCCAGAGGTGTTCTGACAAACCCCATTTTCACTGAGCTGAACAGAAAGTTGCAGCTGCAGTTTTTATCTGTGTGGTGGGAAAAAGTATTCTGGAGGACTTCAGCTAAAAAAAAAAAAAAAAAAAAAAAAAAAAAAAAAAAAAAAAAAAAGCAGATGCAATGGTGTTGTGTTGATGTTGCATTGATGATACAATTGCAGTGACATTGAAGAGGCTGGTAGCAATGGCAAAAAAGTAGAGACTGGAGAAGTTTTTTAAGATTAAAGAAGTATTCTCAAGTCTCTGTATCAAAAGGAAGAACAAAACCCATGAATAGCCATATCCATGAATCCACCATATCCGAGTTCACAGCTCTGGCTGGGGCTGGGGCATCCCCACAGCAGAGAGGGTGGTAAGATTTTTGGTTATTACTGAGTGAAGGCTTTTGCCAGGTGGGATCCTTGCCCACAGCAGATTCCATCCATCCTGTGGTCCGAGGGCACAGTTCTCTCTGGTTTAGCCAAAGGAGGGTTGAAGAGTGCTTTGATCTCTGCTTGTGAGTGCCTGGACTGGGAAAATAATTAATGGGTGCTAATCAACCCCCAGCAGCTGGAGCCAGACAGCTGCAAACAAGAGTAAATCTCCCTTTCCCCAGAGATTTGACTGACCACGTGGGACAGCCTTCCCAGGAGGAATCAGAGCTGCATTTCTTGGTGCCCTCAGCTCCAGACATCACCTTTCTGAATAGAGCCCTCCAGCAAACCCAAGTTATTGTGTGTGCACAATGATGGGGCATGGAGTGGAGGAAAGGGAAACAAGGAGGAACTGGATGCTTTTTTTCTGCTGAGGAATCCCTTTGGTACTATAAACCAGCCTTTCTGGGGGAAGCACCACTTGGGAGCCCAGACGAGAAGAATTCCCTGAAGAACGACCTGCCCTTTGCAGGAGAGAAAACTCCCCAAAAACCCAGCTTGTCCTTCCTGCTGCATCAGCCAGCCCTGGTGCTGCTCAGGGGATGGCTTTGTCTGTCTGCAGCTGCATCAGGACATTTGTCCTCACTGCTCAGGAGAGTTCAGTAATCACCTGATGTTTCCATCCTTCCCCTGCTTGACTCAGTGTCCTTCCAAGCTCTTTCTTCCTGCTCTTTGTAAGGGCTGAGGGAGCTCAAGAGATGTGGGCCTGGGCTACCAGCAACAACCTAGAGGGAACAGAAAAGCCCCTGAGCAACACATCTGCCCCTCAGTGTCAGGAGAAACTCCCCTACCTGTAATAATCTGCCAGGGGTGCTCAGAGTGGAGGGTCTGTGCCCACAGAGATCTAAAGTGGTGGCCCCCAGCCACCCCTGGATGCAGCCCCTGGGGATAAGGGCTCCCAGCCTGAATCTCTCCCTCTGTAGAGGCTCCAGATGCTGCAAAATAAAAACAGAAACAGCCCTTTGTGAAATTAAATCCATTTGGGCTGGGGGCTCAAATTAGAGTTGTACCTCTCAAGGTTTAGAAAAACACGTGTCCATGTCCCTCCAGTGTCACTGCTGTGACCAGCTGCTAATGGCCAGCACACCAGAGAGGGATGGTACCAGCTGGAAGGTGTTGGTTTGTTGGTAAATTGGAGAAATTCATGGAATCACAGAATCATTTGGGTTGGAAAAGCCTTCAGAGAGCTTCCAGTCCAGCCATTCCCCCAGCACTGCCCAGGTCATGGCTGATCCCTGTCCCCAGCTGCCACAGCCACAGGGCTCGAGGGCTGGGGACTCAGCACTGCCCTGGGCAGCTGTGCCAGGGCTGGACAGTCCCTTCCATGGGGAAATTCCTGCTGATGTCCTTCCCCTGTCCCATCCTGGGGCCGTTCCCTGTCCTGCTGTCCCTGTTCCCTGGAGCACAGCCCGACCCCCCCGGCTGTCCCCTCCTCTCAGGGAGTTGTGCAGAGCCACAAGGGCCCCCCTGAGCCTCCTCTGCTCCAGCCTGAGCCCCTGCCCAGCTCCCTCAGCCCCTGCTGGGGCTCCATTCCCTTCCCCAGCTCCCTCAGCCCCTGCTGGGGCTCCATTCCCTTCCCCAGCTCCCTCAGCCCCTCCTGGGGCTCCATTCCCTTCCCCAGCTCCCTCAGCCCCTGCTGGGGCTCCATTCCCTTCCCCAGCTCCCTCAGCCCCTCCTGGGGCTCCATTCCCTTCCCCAGCTCCCTCAGCCCCTCCTGGGGCTCCATTCCCTTCCCCAGCTCCCTCAGCCCCTCCTGGGGCTCCATTCCCTTCCCCAGCTCCTCAGCCCCTCCTGGGGCTCCAGACCCTTCCCCAGCTCCCTCAGCTGCACCTCACAGGACTTGTTCTGTGCAACACGAGGTTTCTGCCTGGCTCCTGGTAATGACAAACTGAGCAGAGTGAAGGGAATTCCAGCTTTGGGTTGGTTTTTGTTTTATTTTTTCCGTTCTTAGGGTTGTGCAGAGTAATTTTCTTAGCAGCCCCTCTCATAAGGTTTCCCATCCATCTGAAGGCTCCTCCTGGACACCTTGTAGGAATTTTATGCTTATGAAATTGTTCCAACCTCTGCAGCTCAGCTCCCCTTGGAACAATGCATTCTCTGTGACCCCCTGAATAGAAAACATCAGCCCATATTGATAGAGCTCCTGTTAGTAGTGCCCAGCCCTAGACATGGGATAAAAGTGCTTTTCAATGTGCACTTGGGAAAAAAATGTCTTTTACTGCTCCCACAGTACTCCTTTTACAATGCCAATGCCAGTTTCAGCCACTGATAGGAAGAAGTTGGTCTAATCTTAGCCAGAAGTTCCCATGACCTTTCAGTATCTGCAATATTGCAACTTTTCTTAAAATTATCTTTGTGAGGAAAACAATGTGAGATACACCAAAAGACTTACAGCAGACAAACAACTGCTTGTAAAGTAGCCCAGATACTACAGGAAGATTTTTTTTTTGGTGATTTTATGCAGTTGGTATGAGGAGGGCAAAATTCACAGGGGATCAAGTGGGAATACTGAAGAACAAAACGAAAGTGAATCAAAGGGTTTGGCTGTGATTTCACACAGTGCTTCATGGAGCATAACCTGGGGAACTCCCTGCCCCTCTTATATCATCTCAAATTAGCAAGTAAAAAGGAAGCAACTGTGATTAAATATTGAAACCCCCTTCACTTTCTTAGAAGCAGTTTTTCTCAGAGGAAAAGGTTTAAAACCTCTTTTTAGGAAGCGAGCTCATAAAAGGATGGAAGAACCAGCTTATTAGAGACAGAAAAATAAATCTTTGAGCAAACACACATCAGGCAGCAGCACTGGGATACAAGGTCTAACGGAAGAAGAGGACGAATTAGGAAGGAAAAAAGAGAAAGATAGAAGGAAATCTCTTCTCCCTGATGAATTTGTGTACAGCAAACTGTGCTCACCAAGAAGCTATTCAACACTTCTGCCAAGCAAAGCTTTTATTCTGGCCTCTGCATGTTGCATTCAGCCAGACTGACCGAAATTCCCCAGAAATGTGACAGCTGGAATAGAACAGTGATCCTGGCAGAGCAAACATAATCACAGAATGACCTGGGTTGGAAGTGACCTTAAATCTCATCTCATTTCACCCCTGTCATGGGCACTGTCCCAGGCTGCTCCAAGCCCAATCCAACCTGGCCTTGAAGTATGTCAAAACGATAGAAAGCAATAACTGAAATTTTTTTTTTTTTTGAAGGACCAGGAAACTATCAGAAGCAGATTTGAGGAAGAATACCTGCAAATAGGCCTTGTGGAGCGAGGAAAAAAAAATAATGAAATAAAATAAAAACCTTGAAATGTGTCATCCATGACACGTTTTGGGGGAGCAACACTGAAAAGCAGCAGGCTGTTAAACAGTCATCTGTTTCCAAGTGGGAACCAAGCCTTTTCCATACATAAATGGTGGGAGAAGCACTTCATTCTTTTTATGGCAGGGAACAAGAGAAAAAAGAAGAGGCTGTGGAGGCTGTTCATGGGCTGCAGTTGAGATGTGATGGTCATATCAGTCTGGCTCTGCTGGACAATGACTCTGCAAGGGGCAGAGTGCATGTCCTGATGTGATCCCTGGTGTTTCCATTCCAGAGTTGAACCTCATTTAAAAAAACAGATCAGCTCTGTTACTTAAGTCTTTTCATTTTGGAAATTTTGGAATTTGCCAAGGAACAGGTATGGTCATTCCTGGGACGTTGTGGTGACACCCCTTGGAAAAATGACCACAAGCCTAATGTGTTTTACATGTATTTTAATATTTTTAGAGCAATGGCAAGCTGCTTTTTATGCAAGTAGGGATGAAAATATATGCAAAAACTGAAATAGATTCCTTTATTTTCATCAGGCCTTGCAGACAGCACCAGTAAGTGTTTACAGGCTGTCCTTTTAAGATTTATTTTTATGTTTGGGTATTTGGAGGCAGGCTCTGCAGTTTCTGCTCAAGTAGAACTCCTTTTTCTGATGTTGGTGAGTAGTTTTTTGCTAGTAAAAACAACCATTATTTTTACTAGCAACAGCTGCTGTCCAGGGCTCAGCTCAGCAGCACCCAATCTCCTCAGATGTGGGAGTTTTCCCTTCAATTTGGGAAACACCAACCCCAGCTCTGATCCTTTTTCTTTTAAGCCAAGGGTTGCCCAGCCCATGAGCAGGGATGAGCAAGGCCTGAATCTGTCTCCCTGCTCTCAGAATATCTTGGAGATGTGGTCAGTGAGCTCATGGCTGGGCTCTGCCCGTGGCCAAACCTCCAGGAAAAGGTCCAAAGATCTGAGCCAGACCAAATTCCAGCGTGGTTACCTGGAAGATCTGCACTCCCAGCACTCCCCATGTCCTGCTGAACTTCAATGGGATGTGGGTTCCTAAACCCCTGGGCATTTCTGAGAAACTCCAAAGGAAAGAAAAAGCATCTTTTCCTGGCCATGGAAGGTCTGCAATGCCAGACGTTCCGGCTGCCTACATTCATCCTCAAGGCCCTTTTGTCTAATGTGAGTTATTCATAATTACTCAGGCTGCTAATTTTCCTCTCATGTAAATGATGTTGGGAGGCAAAGCATGAAGGCAGCTAGGCACGTACAGGATAATGGATTGCAGGAGGAAAGAATGGAGCTGGCATGATGTGAGAACGGCTCTGGGCGCTAGGCAGATGCCAGCAAACTGGAATGCTTCTGGGAATTCCCTAGAAATGCAGATGGCACCGAAAAAACAAAATTCCTCTTCAGATCAATCACCAAAAAATTGAAAGGGTGAAATGTTTCCTCTCACAAGGAAAAAAAATCCATTTCAGTGCCATGGTCCTCCCTCCCCAAACCAGCTCCACTTCCAGCATGGGGTCAGTTCAGCCACCCCGAAGGCACAGCCCTTGGGGACAGCTGGGTCAAGACATCTGAGGACATCCTGTCTGTGTTTACTCTGCTGGAAAACCTTCAAAATGAGGCCTCATAAACAAGATCATGTTTGGTTTTATTTTCACAGCATCTCCACCTGACAGCTGAGTGCCCATCTCCTGGGAGCACGCGGCCCTCAGCACTCTGCCACGAGCCGAGGGTTTGGATGCAGAGTAAACACCAGCAGACACACAGAGCCATCACCAGGAGGTCATCCCAGGCACTTCTGCTTCTGTGCTGAGCCCTAACCACGTCACCAGCTTCCATCTTAAACCTCACTGCTCTCCAAGTCAAGTAGTTTACACTCCCCCTTCATGCCTTGGCTCCTTGGCTGGCTGCTCCCTGTGTTTTGCTAATGGTGAGGATGGCAGGAGAGGACAAGGCTGGAGTTCCACAGGACAGGGGGGTTGTTGCTTGTCTCACATAATGTGGGAGAGTGCTGAAAAGCAGCTCTGGACAGCCCTTCCAGGCCTCCAGTGAACCAGACAGCATCAGAGATCTGTTCAGCCAGGAACCCCCACTGTGGGCTGAGGCTTTCACATGTCCCTGTTAATTTTTAGCCTAATGGTGCTGAGCCCTACAGCCAGCATTTTTAACTCTCATGACTTTCTGAGCCTGTGACTTCTTCCCATGGGAGGTTTGGCCTTTGGGACCTCATCTGGGCAGCACATTTCCTCCTTACCTTGCACAAACCCCTCCTGGACCTCACCACGCAGTCCTTCCAACCAAAACCAAAAGTTACAGCTCAGCTAGAAAAGATGGGATGTTCTCCAGATATGAAAAGTCTTCCCGACACACCTGTACACAGCTGGAAAGGGAGAAAGCAGCCAGGGGCCAGTGAAATGCTAACAAGGATGGAAACCCTTGCAGAAAGCTTTGGGAAGGATGGGATTTCACTCTCCCAAGTCCATGCACTGCCCCACCAACCTGTCACAGGGCAAAAGGAGTGCAGCTTCTTTTGAACAAACACACACAACCAGGGGGACTTGAATTTGGGCTCATTAATGGGAAGGGTCACAGATTTTCCTCTAGACGTTTTCCCTCACCCAGAGGAGAGGAAACAAAGGTGTGGGATCTGTCTTAGTAACTGGAGGAAGGAGAGTCCAATTCCAGCCTTCTTTCCAGCAAAACAGCAGCATGTGTCAGTCAAAGAGCTGAGTCAGCTAAGCACCATCTGTGTAAGCAACCATAACATGAGTAAGATATTTTCTTGGTTTTTCTTTTATCTCATTCCTTTGCTGCAAATCTATTTTTTCAGCCTCAGTACCCTTTTATCTGTCTTGTCCAGTTAAAACTGTGTGTGAGTGTGAGCTGAAACACAACAAGGTGCTCTCCTGCCCTGGAGTTAGAGGATCTTCAAACTGGGCTGTGGGAGCTTGAAATCACTATGCTACCTCCCCAAAATACTGCTGTGATGGACACTGAGGTTGGCTTCAACAAGGTCTGCAACAGGTCCCTGAGGAACCACACTGAACTCTGCTCCCTGTGGCAGGGACAGCACCCAGGGAACGGCTGGGGCTGTGCCAGGGAGGTTTGGGTTGGGGATCAGGGAAAGGCTCTTCCCCAGAGGTGCTGGCACTGCCCAGGGAATGGGCACGGCCCCGAGGCTGCCAGAGCTCCAGGAGGGTTTGGACAGGGATGGCCAGGGTGGGATTGTTGGGGTGTCAGTGCAGGGCCAGGAGCTGGAATGGATGATCCTGGTGGGTCCCTTCCAGCTCAGGGTATTTCATGATTGCTATCAGACACCACTTGTGTCATGAGCTGCTGCTGACCAGTGGAAAAGGTCTCTCCAGTGACCAAAAAACTCCAGAAAGGTCTGTGACCTGTAGCAAGACAGTTGAACGTGCATGTGAGCCTCAGCAGAGTGCAGTGCTTCTCACTGCTCAGCAAGAACATCCCCCATGCCCACCTGTGCCCTGGGCTCAAGTGCCTCCCTGAAATGGTTCAAATAACAGCTAATGCTGTGTGTGGCACCAGCTGGTACTGTTCAGAGCTGGTTTTCAGATTTTAAATGCTGTTTCTGTATCAGCTCGCTCCCTGCCTTCTGTCTTGGTGTGAAGCACCTATCCTAAAAAGGCCTTTCAGCTCCACCAAGCCCCAGCAGTTAATTTCATGCAGAAATACCTGATTTATCACACAGTCAAAAGAGCATTGCACTTTCACGTGCAAGTCCAGGAAGCAGTGTGCTTTTAGGATGTCACCTGTTGGGTCTATTCCTCATTTCCTGCCCAATAAAATCCATTAGTCTTCAACTCAACAACTACATCTCAGGGCTGTAACCTACCCCTCACCTTTTGTGTTTACTGGTTGGGTCAAGAGGCAAAAATGGGTCTGAGCAACACAGAGATGTCACAGGTCCATTTCCAAATTGCTCCACATTCTCCAGAGATTCATATTCAATAAAACCCCTCCTCTCCAATACCTTCATCCCTCACTATCTCCTTTTAAAACAGTTGTGTCCAAGCTGCATGAATCAGTGAGTTTTAAGAGAATGACATTGTTAAATGGAAAAAAGTGATTTTGCATGTTAACATTTTCAATATGTTCTGGAACTCATACTATAGCTAAATAATAGCTTGGGGCACTTTATCATAGAATTCTAAAACATTTTGGATTGGAAGGAAGCTTAAAGTCCATATTGTTCCAACACTTCTGCCATGTGCAGGGACACCTGCCACCATCCCAGGGTGCTCCCAGCCCTGTGCAGCCTGGCCCTGGGCACTGCCAGGGATGCAGGGGCAGCCCCAGCTGCTCTGGGCACCCTGTGCCAGGGCCTGCCCAGCCTCACCACAGCAATTCCTGCCCCAGAGCCCAGCTGTGCCTGCCCTCTGGCACTGGCAGCCATTCCCTGGGGGCTGTCCCTGCAGCCCTTGTCCCCAGGGCCTCTGCAGCTCTCCTGGAGCCCCTGCAGGCCCTGCCAGGGGCTCCCAGCTCTGCCTGCAGCCTTCTCTGGTGCCCCTGAGCACCCCCAGCTCTGCCAGCCTGCCTCCAGAGCACAGGGGCTCCAGCCCTGACAGCATCTCCGTGGCCTCCTCTGGGCTGCCTCCAGCAGCTCCACGTCCTTGTGCTCTTGGAGATTCCCTTTGAAACTAATAAAATGTACTAAGCCCCAAAATTATTCCATATTTTTTCATCAAACGTGGCACAGGAACACTGAATATCTAGTTTGTGTGGGACTGGGGTTTTTTCCCTGCTGGGCAGGATGTCAGCAATGTTCCCTTTCCAGACAGAAACCACAGGTTACAGCTTCACATGCTGAAAATCATCAGTACCATCCTATCCCCTCCACAGAGCTGGAATAAACCCCAAGGAGGTTTCACAATCACTTAGCAGGCACCAAAGAGTGAAGAAGACACCTCTGCTCCCCTTGTGCATCTTTATAAACTGAAAGCACAGCCAAGAGGTGGAACCACACACAAGCTGAGCAGTGCATGTCCAAAGCAGGCTGGCACCTTCAGTGGGGGCAAAATAAATTGATTTAGGGTTCACTCATCTTTTTCACTCTTAACACCCCTTCAGGTCCATGGTGTTCAGTGGTTTCTTGAAAAAATTAGCCTTTGGGCCTCTGTTCTTGCAGGGAAAATCTAACTGTCCCCAGCATAAAACCAAAAGCTGTTTCTAGTGGATGCTGGGGATCAAACAGCTCAGGAGTGAAAAGGGAAACAAGCCTCCCTGAGTCCCTGATTTCAAACCAGCCAGGTGATTTCAGTTTCAGACAGCTTTCTGTGTTGGGAAGAAGAGATAGGGAAGTGATTAATTTCCATTTAATTTAATAAGAGAGAGAACCAAGCCTACAGCTGACACAAAATTGAAACGGCTCTAAAAGATAGAGGTGAGGAGGGGCCACCCCAGGTGGCAGTTTCATTTCTGGATCTGGGTCCTGGCCAAGTCCTCATTCTATTTTTGTATTTTTCCAAAATATAATCACAAAAACCCAGAAGGAACTACAGAAAAAGAACATTTCAATTTTCTCTTTTGAACTCCATCATGCAACCGTTTCTTGCCTGGAAAAGAACTGGCCAACAAATTGAAATAACTTTTCTCCAGGGATTTAAAAAAAAAAAATATTATATTCCCCTAACTAAGTGCATAAAATCAGAGAGTAATACACCACACCAAAAAATGGTTCTGCATCTTCAAAGTACCAAAATCAACCAATTTTCTAACTTTTGGGGTGGCAAAATAATTGCAAAGTGTCTTTTTCAATGAAAGTATTAGCTCCTGGTGCCATGTTAATTGAAGATTAGGCTACAGAGTTTCTAATCAGACAATGGAATAATTCTGAGGTAGATCATTAGAATGGACAACTTTGTATTATCAGGCCATGAGTATCAGCTAAAGTTGAAAAAAAGCAAAAAGCAAAAAGCGTGGTCCATCTACAGAGACTTGTGTAGGGAGGGGAAAAAAAAAAGAAAAAAAAAGAAAAATGAGGAAAAATCATGATTGAGGATGTGGATTTCTTCATGGCAAAACTAAAGCTGGGCTTTAATAGGATTCAATCAGCAAAACTAAATTACATTATTAGGTTTTTAAAAATGTTTTCTGAATGTGCACGTGAAATACGGTTCTCCTCAAGGCCAGACATCCCACAGCAAACTGTCCAGGCATGGGACTAGGGCCCAGAAGAGATTTCTTTTTTTGTTGTTGTTGTTTTACTAATATGGGATTGCACTGGGGATTTCTTTTAAAGAGCAGCAGCTGAGGGCAGCACAATGAATCTCCCAGCTAAGATTTCAAGGAAATGAGAAGTGCCTCAGCCCTTTCTGAAAGCCTCTTCTGCCACTGCATATCATGAACATACCTGCTGATTTCACTCTGCAAAAATCCCCCTCTCAAATGAGGGCTCTGAAACCTTCTCAGAAGATGAAACCCTGCAAATTTTTCTGTAGTGAGAAATTTCTCTTTCTCTGTCATCAGCATAAATTCACCAGGAATAAAAATTGTGTAGTTTAGCAGAATTTACTTTGGGGAAGCTCTCATAGTTTGCTTGTGCAGTGATAAAGCCAAAGTCAAAGATCTGGAGATAAACTCCAGTTAAAGCTCTGGGGAGGCAGTGAGGACCTCAGCAGCCTTTCCCAGCTTGCAGGGCAGGATGCTTTCATGGCACCTGGCACATTCCCATGACACCCACCTTATGCAAACAGCAGCAACCTGTTGGGTAAAACACAGCATGTTCTGGCTGGGGGCAGGCAGGCCCTGTCTCCCAAATCAGACATTTGGCTCATGGTCTCACTGGGACCCTCCCCATCCTGTGGGGTGCCTCAACAGCCACCTTCCTTTATAGGATCATGGGATGGTTTGGATTGGGAGATCCTTAAATCCCATCCAGTCCCACCCCCTTCCACCTTCCACTGTCCCAGGATGCTCAGAGCTCTGTTCAACCTGGCCTTGAGAGTTTCACGGTCTCAAGCTGCACCAGGGGAGGATCAGGTTGAGCATTCAGAGGAATTTCTTCACAGACAGGGTGATTAAACACTGGAAGGAGCTTCCCAGGGAGGTGTTGGCATCCCCATCCCTATCCAAGAAATGACTGGATGTGGCACTGAGTGCTCTGGGCTGGGTGACAAGGTGGGGATGGGGCACAGCTTGGACTGGATGGTTTGGGAGGGCTTTTCCATTTGGGTGATTCAGGGATTCTGTGTCCAGGGATGGAGCATCCACCGCCCCTCTGGGCAATCCTGTCTTCCCTTGGACACCACAGCACAGGCACATGCTGTGTTTAGCCATGGGGAGTGTTCTGCCCACAGTCACAGGGTGAGAAGTGCCCCAGTGAGGTTCTGGTGTGCCTGGTGGTCATCCCCAGCCCTGAGCCCTTCCTGCCAGCCCCACACCTTCACTGTCCAGCATGAAGGGTGGTCAATAATGGGGGCTGGCTAACCCTGCTGGCTGATCCATGCCTGGATAAGTCCTCCCAGCTGCCCCCAGCCACACAGGGAAGCTGTCATGAGCTGACTTGATCCCCCTTTTCCTCTCCCCTCAGCACACAAGGAGCAGCCTCAGCTGTAATGATGCCTTCAGAGCAGAGCATGTTCAGCACAAATATTGCTGCTATTATTCACAAGCAGTAATTAGAGAGGGCTTTCTCCACCCTGGTACTTTGCAGCAGAGTTGGATGCATCATTTGCTTTGATGATGGGCTGCATCAACCCATCTGGCCCCATCCAAGGAGCTCTTTATGCAGGAGACCCCCAGTCCAGGGAGGAGATCTCCTACCTTGGAGGATACCAGCACAGAGCTCCACTTGGATGTGGGATGAGCTGGATTGCTCCATTCTTTGGAGCAGAGCCATGGGCAGTCATTGCTAACAGCTCTTCCTCTAAGCAAGATCTGGGAAAATTGTTTTCTAGCTCCTTTCCATAGGAAAAAGTTCTAAAACTGTGAAGAAGGCAGCAGGTATGTCTGAGACCAGCCACGTTTTGATTCTTCAGCAGGAAGCTAAAGAGCTGAGAAGATCCTTCTCAACACATAAATGTGATGGGAAATGACTTAGTTCAGTGCTGGTAAAGCTCAGGCCAACATCCAGCCTGGCACAGCCACAGAAGAGAGGTGGACGTGATCCTGGGGAACAGCAAATTTGTTTATTTATTAAGTCTCGTGCCAAAAATACTAGAGCAGTATTTGCTCGTAGAAATATTTAGTTCAGTCTGGGACTGCCCTTCCTGAAGCTGGTGTGGGATTATTTATCTAGAAAATTGCAGGGTGTACTCAGGTAGGAATAATGCTGCCTGAGCTGGGATCTGCCCCTGTCACTGGCAGAACAACTGGCCTGGCAGAGCAGCCCATGGGGAGGGGGATAAAGGGTCCTTTTCCCTCCTGCCCCAGGGATGAAATGTGAAGGCAAAGTTATTGCAGCTCCTTGAGGAGCCCCTGAGCAGGGTGAGAGGATGAGGAGGACACATTTCCCACGTGTGCAAGGGTCCTGTGGCACACCCCTGTGCTCCTCAGTCTGTGGTGGGGGGAAAAAACTCTGATTTCAGGCAAAGGCAAGAGCTGTTAGCAGATCAAAGGCTATGGTAGAGAAAGGCTGTCCTGCTCACAGCTCTAACAGCTGTGTGTGAGAGCCACAGACATCTCTGCCTTCTGGAGACCCACCCTAGGTACAGAAGGGCCTTAAACAGACCCTGTCGAGTAAATCTGCTTTACAGCCCCTTAAAAACACACAGGGACAGGACAAACATTGCTAAATGCTTTCACTCCCTGACAAAGTTATCATCAAATTCTATTGGGAAATTGTCTCAAGGGGTTTTCCCCAAGATGAGGGAGGCAGCTCCCACCCCAGAAGCCCTCTGGTTCAGCCAAGCACTGAGTTGTCTCTCTCTACCTGATGTCCAGAGCCTGTCATTCCATAATTTGCCCCTCTTCCCTCCTCCCCATCATTACTCCTGCACTCTCCCTGACAGCTGCTGCTGCAGTACCAAAGGTGTGTCAGAACCAGACCCATTTTTCTCCTGCAATGGACTGGGCAGGTCAGGAGGGTGGCAGAACATGGACTGCAGGGACAGGCACACCCAGGCATCCCTGGGTGCACAAGGGAGAAGGAGATCTAAGGGCAGACAGCACAATTTTGGATGTGTTGCAGCCCCCTGTACCCAGTAACATCTTGTTCCTACAGATAAAACAAAGATCTCATCATCTTTACTGCTGGGATGTCTCATGTACACCAGGACAGTAATATAAACCAGAAATGTTTCCCAGACCTGGCAATCTCACAGCTGGTAATGAGGAACATTTTCTTTAACAGAAGACTTCCAGGCACAGAAACATTAAGAAGAAATCATATCAATGTTAAAAATGAAGATGAATTACTGAAAACCAGGGACACAGATTCTATAAATCTGTGAATTGGTCCCGGTGGTGGGAAGCAAGAGCCAACAAGCATCTTGTCAGGAGTCTATGCAGAGGTGGGTACCACTGCAGGAAAACCCTGGAACAGCTGTTGGAGCTGACCTGCCCCTCTGTTTCACCCCCGTGCTGAGCAGTGATGGGGCAGTGTGTACCAGGCAGCAGGAGTGGAAACCTGCTTCAAAGCAACCCGGGGTAAACACTGCAGCTAAAAATCCTGTGGGCCAATCACTGCAGCTACCGAGGCTGCTGTCTGTGTCCCGGATAGGAATTTTGAGATAAGAGTGTGTGCAGAGCCCATGGAGCACTCGGATTGTGCTTCACTCAGCGTGGCAGTGACTCACGCTGCCAGCATGGGTAAGCAGCTCCTCCCCTCCATCCTCCTCCTCTTGCTCCATCTGCACTAAGATTGGTGCAGAACTATAGAAACTGTATTAATAAAGGTCTTTTATGTGGGTTTAATCATCTCCCAGGATCTTACAGACCACAAACTTGAAACTCTTTATGAATGTGACTCACTCCCAAGAGCACACGTTCATTGGTCGACAGGCTCTCCTGATTTTGCCCTGTGAAATTCTTTTTCCTATTGGAAGAGAGGGCCTGAGGTGTTACCTATGCTGCAATTGAAGTTCACTGACTCACAGTAACCCCAGATACTTGTATTACATGATTTGATACTCATTCATTCATCCCAGAGCAGCTTCACCATAAACACTGACCCCCCCCCTTCAGCAGAAATTATCATGTGTGCAGATACACTTCCTACTTTTGCAACGTGTTTTACAGGTTAGACTATCTGCAAAACTGAAAGAAAAAGGGGAAAAAAAATTATTTCTCTCCTCAAGTATATTAAACATCCAGATTTGCCACGGTGCACTTAAAGAAAAGGATTTGGATGAAAAACCTCAATGTGTTTTCAATCAGTATCGGATCCCACTTAGGAGCTGGTGTCTGACCTGCGGAGAAATGCAGTACAGCCAGAGATGAATGAATTTTAGTAACATTCTTAGAGTCAAATACGAGCTTGGCAAGTGACTCATAGAGAAGAAAGTTGATAAATATGGATGCAGAGTCCAGCACTGGCAATTTAAGCTGAGCTGGGGTTCCTGCAATATTAAACCCGCTGAATGTCTGTATTGTACGAAGATCTCCCAAGTTCCTGCTCCCCTGAGCTGCAGATGGAGGGGGATCCCGGGTCAGGCTCGGGGGCCCTGTGCTGCACACATTATCCACAGAGCCAATTAGAGGCTCATGCACATCATCACATATCTCTGCTAGTGCAGAAAAACGGAAAGGAGAGATTTCCTGCTTACAAAGAGCCAGGAAATGTCCAGCTTGGCAGAGGTGTGAAACTCAAGCCCTGAACACAGGTGATGGGCTCAGCTGCTAAAGAGGAAACTATTCACAGGAGGGGCACTGCAGAGACCTGTAGATTTGACCCCCTTAACAAGCATTTGTTTGTCAAGTTCACCAATTCACACGAGCCCAGGGGGCACCTCCTTGGTGAGTGTTTATTTGTGCATCTGCACTCACAGCACTGCACAGACCATCTCCCACCCAGGGCTGCCCCTCAGCTAACCTCCCAGGCTGCCCTCCCAGTGGAACAAAAACCAGCCCCCAAATCTGGACCTGCTCACTGCCCTCGCACATTGACACCAGTTAAGGTGCCTCGCTGGAAAAATTCAGAGCAAAGCAGGCAGGCAAGAAATAAATGCATTCTTAAATATCTTCTGCAAGGCGCTGGATCTTCTGCAGAACGGGATATAAAAAAAGCTAATATGGCCACAGCTTGTCCTCCCCAAACTGAGCACTGGCTCACACACTGAAGAAAATGCCTTGGATGTCTGTCTGGAACACAGCCACTTGCTGACAGCCTACCATAACATTATATACAGGGCCATCTTACCTTCCAATTACACGTCCCCAGGGTGTTCCCTAAATATGACTACGCTGATTATATTCAGCAACCCTCCTTTTATTGAAATGCACTTATTTCCCCTCTCCCTCCCAATTTTTTCCAGACACACTAGAGGGCTGAATGAAAAACAGTGAGCTCTTCTGCCCGTTTTAATTTCAAATTCAATTTTAATTTTAAATTTTAATTTTCAAACACAGCTTTTGCTTTACATGTTTCCCAGATACTTCCAGTATCCTGCTGGTTGCTCCAGTCACCAGCACTTTTTTTTCCCAGAGCAAACATCTGTATGGAATATTTTCCTCCATCTGGAACAAGGAAATTGGTACTAGAGGTGAGAGAAGAGAGGAAAGTCCTGAGGATGGATGAATGGATGGATGGAGTTCCTTTCTCCATCCACCTCGGATGTGATAGCATAGAATTCCCATCACACAGGAAAGGTCACTGATATCACTTTTATTAATACTTTTTCTGTATTTGCACAGGACATTTGGCTTCCCCATGAGCTGTGACCACGTCAGCATTGGCAAACTCCACTCCAGTGTTGACATCTTTTGCAAACACCCGCTTCATTCAACAAACAGCACTAAAATGCACATTAAAATATTTCAGGCGTCAGCAGAGCAAAGAAATACGCACATGGACATTTCACCAACGTGCTCACGGACTGGAGAAAATCCTTATTTACCACAGATTAGCAGACCTCCTCTGTGAAAAGGCTAAAAAAAGAGCAGCAGCCTGAAATAGAAACAAACACACTGGTTTGGTCACTGAGGTCAGCGCTGCTCTCTCGTCAGGAGCTTTGTCACCCAGCTCAGGGCAGTGCCCAGGGGCTGCTGCAATTGCAGCTGCCTGTGCCTGGTCAGCACTGCAGGGACACATCCCTGTGCCTCACCCAGCCAGCATCCCCCTTCCCTGCCCTGAAACCTCCCTCACCGCCTTCCTAGGAGCTGATGCACGAAGCAAACAGGCAAAAAGCCAACCTGACAACGGGACCAGCCTCCAGCTGCTGCGAAAGCCTCAAAAAACCCCAACCCAGTCAGGGATTGCCAGCGCCAGCATCTGGATTCACTGAACTCAAGCCATGGCTTTGATTTCCTGCAGTTCACCTGTGAGATAAAGTGTTCAATCAGCTGCATCAGATATGGGGCAGAAGAATACACCACTGTACTCTCTTCAGAAAACCTGGCACACACAGATATCTTGACTGAGGTCTGGATTCCCTGCGCTCCAGGCCGCCTGCCCCGTCAGGCCACGGGGCTCCCCAAAGACACTGCTTTCCTAGAAGCCTGCTCCACTAATTTTGTTGTCAGAGCACTTCTTTTTAAAGGTGTTTGTAGAAGGCACAGGGGGGATAATCATGGCTGAGCAGGAAAGCACAGGCTGGATGAAATCCAGGGCGACACGGTGCTGTGGCTGCTCGCCTGCTCCCGTGAACTGCAGGGAGATGGTTATGGATGTGCTGCAATACAGCCACTGGGGTTTGCCTTTTTTCTTTCCCTTTTTTTTTTTTTTCTTTCCCATAAAGAGCTAATATCTTGGGAAGCCTTCCAAGGCAGCTCGAAAGGGAGGTGGACATGCCAAAACATGATGCGCGCTGGACACAGCTCCCCGCCGCAGGCTGCCAACCAGCTTCTCCAGCCAGCTGCTTTAGGAGTTGACAAGATTTTCCATAGTCCAGGATCAAATTTAGAAGCAGTGATCCAGCTAGCAGCAAGCAGCACAGATGGTTTCTTTGTCAGGGGAGCAGCAGGTAGAGATCTTCCAGCTCAGAGGACGGATCTGTCTGGGCTCTCAGGTCTCCTTGTTGACTCAGAGCAGGAAAAACCTCAGCAAGCTTTGGTGGGGTTCAGGCTGGAAGACCCAAACCCACCCCAGGCAGGAGGTGCCAGACAGGTCCTTTTATCCTCCTTTAACTTCCTCCACCACCTGCACTCTGTGATCCATATGTTTATTTGTTCTGCAAGGTGGGGCTGATTCCTGGCCTCTCTGGAAAGCCACCACCTGCTCCAAGAGACCTTGGTGACTGCCCTTTTGCTGGCATTATATTTGCAATAAAACTCAAGCAAGCCCATAAAACCAGGGGGAAAATCCAGCTCGAGTGTGGGTCCAGCCCTGGAAGAAGCGAGAATTTCACTGGATTTAGCTGAGAGGTGCTCAGATCACAGCATGGCCTTCCTGTCAAAAGCTCCCTGAAAACCCAGTCTGGAGACAGAGCTTTGCCATGGCAAATGGATTGGGAATATCTCTGAAGGGGCTCCTGTGAGGGCCCTGCCAGGAGACAGCACTTGGCAGCTACTGGAATGGGGAACTGAAATGTTAAAGTCCATGTCTGAAGACCAAAACCTCACCTCAAGCACCTGGGCTTTGTGCTAGGTCACACTGCAGAGTGGGACAACTCCTCTGGCTCTCCCAGAGCCTGGGCTGCTCACTAGGGCTGACAAAGGCAGAAAACCTGTCTCCATCTCTAGCACTGAGCTGTTTCCTCACCTCCAGCGAGGACCAAACCCACATGCCTCAGTTTCCCCACCTGCTGCAGGAGCCCAGCAGCACTTTGAAGTCTCTCACAGCGAAACTCATACCACATGTAAGGCCTAAGTACCACTGCAATGTAATTATAATAATTTCCTTCATTAAACGTGGCTTTTTCTTCCCCACTGAGAGCTTTCCCTGCTGGCTTGCAGGAGGCAGAGCAAGATGAGCCCTGCTCACACCACTGCTGTTCCAGGCCATGTCCCTGGACTCACGCCACCCTCCTGCACCATATTTCTTTTGGGAATGCAACACAAAGAGCGTGGGAAGCACGGAGGGACCGGGCCCTTGATGTGCAGCACTCAGACAAATCCTGTCGAGCTCGCTCCTTCTCCCTTGCCTCTGCCTCTTTGTAGTCTGACCTCTCCCTGGCGAGGCCAACCTTCTCGATGGCATTTCGGGGCTGACCAGGGCACTGAATGGGGAATGAGCCAGAACACAGCCTCCTTTGTTGCAATACTCCTTCTAACACATGTAAATGGGGCAGGTTGCTGTCCCAGCCCACCAGCAGGTAGGAGCCTTCCCCCGGTGGCAGGAGCCAGAGCGTGGCCAGCCCCACGTTCCTGGGTGAAACACAAGCTGCATTCCTCCTTCCTGGCCTTCCCAGCAGAGAAACATGAACGCCCCAGATAAAACCATCCCATATTTCACAGGGAAAGAATGCACTCCATCCTCTCTAGGGTAGGGTTTTCATGCTGTCTCCTCTTGCTGACAGATTGCTGCCTCTCAGCTGGCTCGGGGGTCTGGAGCAGGACACACCCCATGGTGCAAGCTGGCAGTGCCTTCAGACCCCACTGCTGCCTCTCCATGCTTTCTTGGGATTCTTTTGTGCCTTACCTCTACTGTCAGGTGTTGTCCTGCATGATGATGGGCTGGCACCTTCACAGGAAGGTGACAGATCATTCTCTCCCCACGCTTTGGAGCTCTAGACTGGTGTTTGGAAACCTCCTGGTGTCTCAGGTGGGAGGTGAAATAATCCTTCCAGACACAGGCTGCTACTATCAAGTTTAGGCTGGAGCTTGATGGGCCCAAGAGCAGGGAATTCACAGAGCTGCCACTTGAAGCCCAGGACTTGCCTCATGTTTTGGTCCACGTGGTCAATAAACAGAAAAAAATTCAAGGTTTGGCTGAGGGACACAGAGATCTTTCAGGCACGTATGAGGGGAGCTCCAAGACAGACACCAGACCTTCCTGCCGTGGTGTTTTAGTGACTAAGAATCTTTCCTGTGGCAGAGTGCAGCTGAGGGAAGTGGGATTTTGCTCTACACATCCCCATTTCAATGCTCAGCACTGTAATTTTGCTTTTGGTAGCAAGCAGCAGAGCTACCAGGCAACAAAGGAAGCAAAGAGAAGAAAAAAGGAAGAGGAGGAGACGGAGGGGGAGTGGGATCAGAGGTTAAAGAGCAACCAGAGCCTCATACAAAACATTTTGCTTTTGATCTTGTCCTTGATCACGAAGGTCCATCCCACTTTTGCACAGTCACAGGTCATATTATGGCTTGCTTTCCCAACAAAAAGGAATACAACACCAGAAACCGACAGATACTGGCTCTCACGCACCAACCTGAGCAAGGGTCACATTTTCAAAGAGGTCAGTGTCTACTCTGTCCCCAGCCAAGGACACAAGAGATCCTGGGAGGTCTGGGGTTTGTCTGCAGCCCTGCTTTCTGCGTGACTGCAGATGAGCAGTTTAGGATCCAGCTCCTTCCACCGTGCCCCAGGCTGGCAAGTTTTTAAGCAAATTGGACAAAGAAGGAGAGATCTCAAGGAACCAGCTTTTCTACAAGCCTTCCAACATTTTATGTTGGGAAGAACAGAGAGAGGAGAAAATAAAAAAGACCCTGTAAGTGTATCCAGAGTAAGAATCAATCTGTGGGTTCGTGTCCTATTAGATTTTGGAGAAACACACACAGCAGAGACCTCTTAAAAGGCACTGGCCATCAGAGAGCTTTTAATCACAGCTCATATTTTCATCAACACCAAGGTCAATCAACATCAAGACACAAACTCAAGGTAAATCAGGCATCCTAGCTGCAATGCTCACAGGGTTTTCCCCTCTCCTTTCTTTTGGACAAGGTACAAGAATTAAAAAGCTTGTTTCCAAACTGTACAAATTTGAAGTGAGCAGCTGTTCACCAGGGAAAGACCCAGAGCTAATTACCAAGCTCATCTAACGACCTCCTCGTGAGGCTTGCAGGATGATTCAGGTTGGAATGGGCCTCGGGGGGAGCTCTGCAGCCTGAACCCCTGCCCCAAGCAAGGTCAGCCATGAATTCACACCAGCTTGCTCAGGGCTTGGTCCAGCTGAGTCACAGGAGCCTCCAGGGATGGAGAAGCCCTGGGCAGAGCTTCTCCTGCAGATCCCCAGGTTGTGATGTCAGGGGCAAGAAGGTCCCAGTCGGTGGCAAGGGAATCACAGGAATGTCACGAAGAGCACCAGGTGATCTCCCTCTCGGGGTTACCTGTCTTATCAACACCTATTAACACCAGGAGGAGAGCAGGACTTCTGGCAAAATCCAGAATAAAACCCACACTAACTAAAAACACCTCTGCAAAACGAAGTTCTCCAGGGAAAGCACAGAGCACAGCCCCTTCTCCTGCAGCTGCATTAGGAAAAATCCACCCATAGCCAGCCCACGGTGACCTCAAGCCCTAAATTTAAACTAGGAAATCAGCTGTCATTGGGAAAGTAACCTGGGTATTTTCAGCCACCGAAGAGGAGGATTCCTGGCATAGCCTGGGGCTGCTCCGTGGCAATCCCAGCGCTCCCAGCTGCCTTTTGTGGGAATAAACCCCGGGGCAGTCCCGGGGAGGAGGGCAGCACCGGCAGGTTGGGCTGGTGTGAGGTGGGATGGGTGCAGGTCACATCCCGTGACACCACCGAGCCCTGGGAAGTCTTTGGAGATTGCACCTAAACAGTGGGGTTTAGGGCCAGAAATAATTATTCCCTAACTAGAAAACATCTGGATGAGTCCATAAACGCAGGTATGTGAGGTTACAGCCCGACACAGGTGGGGATTGGTCTCAGTTAGCCCTGCTCAGGCGTTTTTACACAGTATTTCCTACCTTACAGGTGTATTTACATTCTCATCCCCTACTTTCCTGCATGACCAGAGCTCACTTCCAGCAACCCTGTGCAGTAGGGCACAGACAGCAGGAATTGAGCAGTTTAGATCCTGATCTAAGGCAGAAAAGGCTGTGACCACACTGTTTTTCTATCCCTGGCTGTCTCAAAGCATTTCCTGTAACCAATGGTGAGCTTCAGCTCTGCCCCGACATGGGAGCAAGCCCAGGTGCTAAAATTTTGATAGGATCAGAAAGTGGTTTGTTACAAGCAGCAACTTCTTCCTGCAAAGATACAAGTGCCACACACAACCGTGCTGGTGGGAAAATACCAGCACTAATCTTCACTCCTGTTTTATTCATGGCCTCATTTCCCTCTGCCAGAGGCAGTGATGAAGACCAATCCATGGGAATACCCACAGCAAGGAGTGAACAGGAAAGAGCCCAGAATGACTCTCAGTTTTTAGACCAAGATTTGGGGGTTGACTCTCAAAATACCTACCTGTTGATCTGTGATCTGAGTCTGTGGCAGCTGGGACATCTTGTTTAGGCTTAACTTTCATTAACTGAGCTGGCACTGTCAGAGCACAGGCACCTCTTGGTGAAACCAGAGCAGGGTAACAGGCACAGCACTGCTGCATGTCTTTGCATCCTCTCCCCCTGTCTGCAGCTCCCCACTCCAACCCTGCACACAGCAATGTGGCTCTGGGGACAGACACCTCAGCACCAGGCATCTGAATCAGCTCAGCATTTTGCACTTGCTCTAGGGTTGCAAGACTTTTCTTCCTACCAGTGCTGGGGAAGTACCTGTGGTGCAGCTGCTGATTCAGGTGTTTTTCTCATGCACCTCTGCAATTCCAGACTGAATGAGTTACCAATCCTGCCTTTGTGTCCAGCATCTCCCAGCTCCTCTCTGCCTCATCCCCTGGGCTGGTGGAGATTCTCCCTCTGTGGAATAAGAATTGAGATGCTCCAGGGGAAGAGGCTCAGTACTAGAATCACAGAAGAATTTGGGTTGGAAGGGACTTTAATGATGATCCAACTCCATGGGTAGGGACATATCCCAGTGTCCCAGGGTGCTCCCAGCCCTGTGCAGCCTGGCCCTGGGCACTGCCAGGGATGCAGGGGCAGCCCCAGCTGCTCTGGGCACCCTGTGCCAGGGCCTGCCCAGCCTCAGCCACAGCAATTCCTGCCCCAGAGCCCAGCTGTGCCTGCCCTCTGGCACTGGCAGCCATTCCCTGGGGGCTGTCCCTGCAGCCCTTGTCCCCAGGGCCTCTGCAGCTCTCCTGGAGCCCCTGCAGGCCCTGCCAGGGGCTCCCAGCTCTGCCTGCAGCCTTCTCTGGTGCCCCTGAGCACCCCCAGCTCTGCCAGCTTTTAAAATGCAGACTCCACTTCTCCACTTTCCCTCTGTTTGAGATGTTTTCCTTCCCTCCCATTCACCCATCACTCAGTCACCTCCAAGAGCTCCAACTCCAGAATTGCCACAACTCCATTTATTTGGCTTCCTGCTCTTAGGTGTAGCTCAACCATTTATGACTGCTGGTAACCAGAGCTCAGTTTTCCTTTATCCTCCCTCCCAGTGTAAAATCCAGCTTTGGCCATGCCTCAGGCTTTATCACAGTGCCCCCAAGCCCCATTCAAAGCCTCCCAAGGTCTCCCCTTCCCCCAGCCCTACGCCCCACACTCCTGGAGGCAGAGGAAGCCAAACTGCACAGACAAGCCCTGGCTTGGCAGAGATGCCAAGGAACTTGGAGATTTCCTGCTGGAGCACCTATGGAAAATGAACAGCCTATTTTTTCCTCGGTGTGTTCCCATTTATTCACGCTGAACACTCCCCAGTGTTTCCTGTCTCGGCAGAAGCTCTGTTTGCTGTGTCCAAAACCTTCTCAAAAAAGCCACAATTCAGTCATACCCCATCGGGGTAGCTGCCCATGGATGTTTTATGGCATCAAACAGGTTATATTTGTACTGTTTTCACTGAAAATAATCCTCCCTACTCCCCAGAAAGGGTTTTCAAGGACAATGTATTTTTAAACAATAAAAAAATTTATTTAGATTACTGCAGAATTTCTTGAAGACCACTTATTTTGCTATCAACAGAAATACTCAGATTAAAGAAACTATTTAGAAAACATTGCCTTGAGTAAATGAATCCCAGAACACTAAAGAAATCACATCCACCTATTATCAGAAGCCACACACCTTTGTAAGCACTTGGGTATATATCATTTAAAATACCCTCTAAACCTCCTAGTATTAAATGTGGCGTTTATTAGAGCTACTAAGTGCTTTTAAGAAGACCTTTTTACTTATTTAAGAACCTAAAGATATTTTGGGGGAAGGCATCTCCAAATCAAATGGTGGCTCCATTTTTGAAAGTTTGTTCCACATTTTTACACCTGCTGATAAAGTCACTGCTGTGGTTGCAAAGGATCTGTCACTTCCCTGAAGAGATGCAAAATGGTTTTTTATACAAAAAAAGTTGTGTATGCAGCATTATGTCCATAATTAACACCTATGAAATGCCTCATTTTTAAAGATTACAGCTGGATAATTTTTGCAGCCCATTTCTATCACAGCTTAATTATTTTTTCTTCCAATAAAACAGAAATATTTTCTCTTGATTTCTTGAAACAAGGACAGTTCATGCATCATTTGGCAGCCCTGTGCAAGAGGTTTGTACATGAATTTCCAGAAACACAGTGTGTTATTTACATTGCCAATTGCAACACTTTTTTCTGTGTAAAAGCTCCCTTAGATTTCACCAATCTTTGCCTTTTAGTTTGTTTTTTGGGTTTTTTTTGTGTTTTTGTTTTGTTGGGTTTTTTTGTGGGTTTTTTTTGTTTGTTTTTTTTTTTTTTTTTTGAATAAACAGACCCTGAAGGCAGGAAGAACACTGAAGGGAAGGAAAATAGCTCTGATACTGTTAGGGCTGGACCCCAAATATTCCACACTCTCTGCTGCCTTAGGTTGATAAATCTGCTGGAATTTCAAGGCACAGCCCCAGAATTTCATGTTCTCTGGGAGGATGTTGATGCACAAGATATATCTGTCCTCTGAACATGCTATTTTTCCAGGGGAATGTGTTGATTACCCCTCAGCTGGTCGAAAATTCTCATTGCTGTCCTGCTGCCCTGTGGAAATCCTCCAGGATTCTCCAAGGCTGGGGAGGAGAACTGGTGAAGGGTAAGGAGTAGAAGGGGAGGTGAGCTGCAGCAAAGGAACCACGCTGATGCTACAACACCAAGGCCACAGAACCCAAATTTCCACCTGCTCCCACCCCCACACAGCAGCTCCAGGGTCTGTCAGTGCTCTCATCCCAGCAGACAGCCCCAACACACATCCCTTTCCAGCTGCTTTCCAATGGGAGCCACAGTTTTAGGGAGACTTTAACCCTGGGAACACTGGAGTCTGCAAACATCCGTGATCATTTCTCTTCAAGCAAGCCAGACATTTATTAAATGGGAAACACCACACGAGCTGATAATCCATGTTCACAAGTGTGTAGAAACAAAACAAGAGCTTGCAGTAAATTAACCCCATTGGAATAATACGTAGGGTGAAAAGGAAAAAAAAATTTAATCCTGGGGTGTATAGCTGTAGAAATAAGACACAAAACCAGGAAAAAACCTCTAGAAAGTTCATTTTTAACTCTAGAATTTCACGTTTTCAAAAGGCACAGCTCATCCCACCCCTGCAGAGGAGAGAGGAGAAGCTGAAGGCATTTAGCAGACATTTGCATCTATATTCTGCAAGCAGCAGATGCAAAGGAAGAGATTCATTTCCCCTAACATAAGCCATCTAAAAATTAAATGCTGATAGTCATCTTGGATTCTTTTTAAACCCAGATTAAAATAGCTGCTATGTGCAGGTCTGCCCTGCTCCCTCCCCAGAGATTACAGAAAGCACTCAAGTGCCAAAATTAAATAGGGGCCTGAAATTAAAACAGAGGTATCCCACCCTCGGCACAACTCCTGAATGCATGGCCTTGTATCCAAAGCACGCTGGAATCCCTGGAAAAATCACGGCTGTAATCCTGGAAGGGTGTTTCAGTCCTCTGCTGCTGCTCAGGGATTCGGGAGGTCAGGATGACCCGAGGTGCTGTGTCAGCCCCAGAGAGCAAGCTGCTCTGCTGGCTGCCAGCACCCCAGCCTCCAGCACCCTTCAGGACAGTGCTGCAATGTCCTCGTGCCTGGGTTCAAAGGGAAAGGCAGACGTGGAAGCAAAGAAGGTGCCCATGCTCCCAGCCTTGATTGCTTGTGATATTTTTACTGCCAGATACCCCGAGCCCTACCAGAGCAGCATCACCCCAAAAGCACTGGCATGAGCACCTCTAGGGTGCAAAGGCAGGAACTACAGTAAAATCCTCAAAAAAAAAAAAAAAGGGCCTAACACGGTGAAGAAAAAGAAAATAAAGAGAATTTAGTCGTGTCTGTGGCCTCTATTTCTCACTGCCATGCGACCAAGGGAATGCGTGCATGCCTGTGTGCATGCACAGGGCCAGAAGGGAACAGAGCCCGACCAAACCAGCTCTCCCTCCTGAGCAGCACCCCACAGGACCCCCACACCTGCAGTGGGGTGCCCGAGGGTGCCCCAGAGCAGCACCCAGAGCCGTGCTGGGGCTGAGCGGGTGCACTCGGGGCGCTCCGGGCAGGGGCAGAGCAGCAGGAGGAGACCCCAAAAGGCACCACCAGGAGACCCCCAGGATCCAAGGCAGGGGAGGGAGAAGCCCTGGAAAGGAGCCCCCGGTTTTGTTGCTGGAGTCCTGCACTGCAAACCCAAGACAAGGTTCGTGGTGGAGGGCTCTGCCCGTTATCCGGCGCGTTTGGAGCATCCAGCTGTCAGGGCAAGGTGCGTGGGGAGCAGAGAGGGGACCAAGCACATCTGCTTTTGTTCCTTCTATTTATTTTTAATTTTTTACGTGGCAGATGCTAGTTTTCCACGCACGCTGCCAGCTCCCCACAAGCTTTTTTTTTTTTTTTTTTTTTTTTTTTTTTTTAACACGTTCCTTGGAGAAACAAAGGTTCGACGCAAAAACGCTGCCCGTGATGAAATGTGGAAAGCGCTCTGCCTGGCTGCTGGTGAGTGCTGCTATTCATCTGACTAAGCAGCATTTGACATTTGGGCTTGGTGGGTCTCAAGTTTCCCTCTAGTAAGATATGGGCTGACTCCGCCGCAGCCAATCTCGGTCGGAGGCTGCCGATGGTGCCGGAGGGAGGGAGGGAGGCATGAGCACCTCCCAGCACCCACGGGCTGCGAGCCTGACCTCAGCTGCACCAGAGCCGTGGCACCGCTGCCCGGTCCTCCTGGGCCTGCTGGGGATGCTGCTCAGCTGCAAATTCATTCCTTTTTTTTTTTTTTTTTTTTTTTTTTTTTTTTTTTTTTTTTTTGAAAACATTTCTTAACCACTACACCTTCTTTCTCTCCTCTTCCCCCAGTTTTGTGTTTCCTGTCGCCCGCGTGGTTTATCTTCTGCTGTAATCAGAGGCAAGTGGAAGCCGTTTTACAAGAGCAGCGTCGAGTCTCCCAACCCAGGTTTGAGCTCCGTGCAATATAACCAGCAGCATAAAGGGAAATCCTTTCTGTCACCCAGTGTTTCAGAACGAATCCAGTCAAACTGAAATCATACCGAAAGTGACGGGCTCGCAGAGTGCTGGCTGCGTGTTGCAAGGAGGCTGTGAGCTGAATCCACAACTCAGACATGTCCTCCCAGATGGAGAGAGTCCAAGCCAGACAACAATACCACAGTGCAGTCTTCTTGAGAGGTGTAATCCACAAAAAATCCCACTCTGGGTGGATGTGTCGCTGCCCAAGCACAGCGAGCCAGCTGGAAAGAGCTGACATGTTTGCCTTTGATGAGTAAAGCATTAAGTATGATTTGGTAGAGGCACTTTGTGGTACTGGGAAGATCGGTAACATCCATTAGTCTTTACATTTCTCTTTGTCTTTTGTCCTCCTCCCCACCCCAAGATTTCGCTTTAACTACAAGCAAGGACAAAAAGAGGGGAACAGCAGCATAAATGACTTGAATACTAAAACAAGTGCAATTTATAAGTAAGGGTTTTATAAGTATTACTGGTTTCTGGTGCAAGTGCTAAACTCCTTGTCCACAAAATTTAAAACAGGCTTGTACGACAAGTACAATGAGTAAAAATCCCTGATTTTTCAATGAGTAAAAATCCCTAACCACATTATTTTGCACCAGACCTCCCAGGACTGTTACTTGCAACATTGCCACAGAGGCTCCCAGCTCCTAGCAGCACCGTCCCTAAAGACCCACTTGTCACCTCATTTCCACTTCTTGAGACTTTCTATTAATGGAAACGAAATTTGCGGAATACATTGCATAACTTGTTCAAAAGGGTCTAGGAACAAACATAAACACATCTCGTGGATGACAATGAGCCTCTGTGAACCCTGAAGTCCCAACAGGCATCTACTCACTCCAAAACCTATCTACAGACCTGACCCCAGTCTCACTGAGTACAGGAGAAAAATTAACTCCAGACCACAAGTGCTGCAGAACAATGCAAAGCCGTGGCTTATAAACTTTATTTGCCAGGTATCCCCATCCCTTTCCTTCAGGAGATGGATGGCCTCATCCAAGGATGGTTTTCTGCGTGGCTGCCCAAGAACTCAGGCAAAGCTCAGCCTGACTTTGAGCCACCTCTTTGTTGGAGGAGGTGCTGGAGCCCTCCTAAACAGGGTCAGAGGCCATCATGTCAGTGATCAGCCACGTGGAGTGACTGCAGGGATGCTCAGGTCTCATGTGCTCCATGCTGTTGCAGTCCATGCAAGATGTGGCACGCTGCCCAGCTCAAAGTACACCCAAGATACTCATCTGCTCTGCAAATACAGCTGGGCCTTTTCAGAGGCAGCCTGGAGAGTGCTCATGTGGACAAACACGGGTATGAACAGCCTCGCCTCAGCTGCCCACGCGAGCAGCCCTGCCAGAGCAGCTACACAGGAAATTCGGGGAATCTTGAGGGATAAAACTGAGGTGTCACCTCTCCCAGGTCACCCCACAGAAGCTCTGCCAGCTGTGACAACAGAACAGTGCACTCCTGCTGCCCTGCTTGGGCGAGGGCAGCATCCCCAGGGCTCTGAGCCTGGAGGATCACGCTCCACCCCATCCCTGCAGCCTGCAGGCCTTGGCTGAGGCAACCACAGGAGCTGTGGGAGGGACAGAGCAGGTAGAACCAGTGCTCCCCACCTGCCAGGGAGCTTGCTGCTGAGCAAGACCAGGGGCACAGTCCAAAACAAACAGCAGGAGAAACCACTTCTCCAAGGAACAGCTTGTCCACGCTGTTGAAACCTCGAGGGCATTACAGCAGAGCTGTCCTGTCCCAGCAGGCACCTCTGCTGTCCACACTCAAGGGCTTGAAGCACTCCTGGAAAATGAAATGAAGAGGTCAAGCCCAGGAGAATGTGAAGCTTGTGCCACAGGCTGATCCTGAGTTCCACGTGTTTGCTCTGGTTGCCTTTAGCAGGCACACACTGGGAGGAGGGACTGGCACAAACCCAGACTCTGAGCACTGATGATGTAACTCTGGGTCTCACAAGGAAGAGGAATGCAGGGTTTTCTCTCTCCTGTTCCTCAGGAAGGGTACAATCCTCACTGCTAATGGTTTTCTCTGTGCTACAGGGAGAGGAGAGGGCTGGGCCCTGTCCCACAGGGAAGCAGCAGGCTGGAAGGGTTTTCTTTCCAGCAGCACAACCACCATCTCTGACACCTCCCTGGAGGGCAGGAAGAACAGGGTGCTCAGATTAAACAGCCCTTTAAAATCACATCTAATTTTCCTTATTCTAGCACTGAGCTGCACATCTACCACATCACCTCAGGGCTGAGACTGGAGGAGTCCTACCACACTCAGCAGCTACATTCACACAGGCACATAATTGTGCAAGAGGAGTTGCAAAAACTCCTATCATTCAGGCATCAAGACCTGAAATGGGAGGAGAGAGACCTCTTTTACTTCTCCTCAGCACAAGGTGAGCTTGGGGAGCACCAGTAACCTGCAAAGCCACTGATGCCTCAGCTCACACTACAAGCTACCCAAGCCACCAAGCTATCAGCACTGTGCACACACCTGCAACATGCTGTAAATCACATAAAACATATTTAGAAATACAGCTGCCATCACTACAAAGTTATATTCCCTGTGAAGAGTCCTTCCTTTGTTTTCCTATCTCAAACTTTCACAGCTGATAGGGGCACAGGCAGCTCCAGTTGCAAGTTTCCTAGCAGATTAACAAAAACCTTGATGAACTTCAGCATATTTCTGGTGGTTGATGTCCTGAAGGATTTTATTTATACGAAATCCATGCTTTAAACAGCTGATAGTCACTTCAAAACATGTCAAACTGACCCCTGTTCTGGCCTCAAAGGAGCTCACAAATCATAAATTTACGTAATAAATAAAACTTCTCCTGGGACAAACAACAGACTGTAAAATGCACTCATTCAGCAACTGCTGAGAACACTCATTTCCTAATCGGGCCCTGTGGATGCAGCACACACCAACTTAACCTTATCTCCCCTCATCTGGGACTCAGACTATGTGCTCACACAGCAGTTGTGCTCCTCCAGAAGCACCGTGGTGCTCAGGTGCCAGGTTTTTCAGAGATGAATCAAACACGGAACGGTGAAGAGCTACAGGAGCTGCACACGACCTGTGCAGCTCAACCTGCCTGGCACAGCCCCAGCCCCAACCCCATTCCTGAGGGATGAGGAGCCTGGGCACTGAACATCCCCTTTGGCAGCCTGGAACCCTCTGTCAGATGCAGATCAGGAGCTGTTTCAGATGTGGAAGCTGCAGGTGACTGGTTGGAGTGTCAGGGTCACACCAGGAGCCTGCCCACCTGCAGCCTGGCGGTGGCCAAGGCCAACAGGACAGCTCAGGAAAAGAGAGGGAGCTTTGGGAAAGGGCCACATAACCAGGCTGGTGTTGGAATAAGCTCAGTGTTTGGGGTGGAACATGAGATCAGGGCCATGAACTTGAAAGTCAGGTTTTGGCTTATTATCTACAGTCTACCAGGTTCTGACATCCACTGCATGGTGTGCTGCAGCTTTGTACCAGGGTACAAAATGGAAACCCATCCCTGGAAACATCCAAGGCTGGGCTGCATGGGGCTCTGACCAACCTGATCTAGTGGAAGGTGTCCCAACTCATTGCAGGGGTTTGGACTAGGTGTCCTTCAAAAGTCCCTGCCAACCCAGCCCAAACCCTTCTGTGATCCCGTGGCCTATTCCAGCACTACCAGTGGTAAATAATGGTTTGACAAGGTATTTCACACAGGGGAGGCATCTCAGAATTTTAATGTACTTCATTCCACAGAAAAATAGTTTTTTTAAGTTCAGATTTTACCCATCCTAATAGCTCTGTTCTCAGATTCCATCCAGAGCTTGAGGCAAAAACAAGCTACTGACTTAAGCTCCAACTTTGCCCTCCAACTTTGCCCAGGGGAGTGTGTTCAGGACAGCATGAGGAAGTGGGATATTGGGGAGGGTGGGAACCCAGCCTTTGGGTGCCCATGCTCTGCTCAGCAGTTCTGCAGCTCAGTTCCAAATGTCTCTTGTACTTGTGCAGAATGTTCCTCAGGTCCACAGATGGGAGACAGCAATGTGGTCCAGTGGAAGGTGTCCCTGCCCATGGCAGGGGGTGGAACAAGATGGGCTTCAGGGTCCCTTCCAACCTCACACATTCCCTGATTCTATGACAGGGGACCATCTGCAGTGCCAAACCAAATCAAAGAATCTCTTGAAACACAAAAACCTGGCTCCTGCTCTCTCTGAGAGGCAGGCTGAGGGATGAGAGTGAGTTCACTGCACTTTCATCAATCTCTTGGAGAGGCCCATTCCAGCAGTGGCCAAGGCCAACAGGAGAGCTCAGCTGCTCAGCAGCTCTTTGGGAAAGGGCCATGTAGCCAGGCTGGTGCTGGAATAAGCTCAGGGGTTGGGGTGGAACATGAGATCCCTGTCACTCTGGCTGCCTCCAAACCTTGTGCCAAACACCGCCACCAGTGCCCAAACCACACTGAGAACAAGGGAAGAGCAGGGAAGGAAAGGTGTAAAGAAAGGAAAAAGAGAACATCTCTACATGGCTAGAGCCCCAGGCTCTATCCTCCACCACTTGTGCAGGGATGGGAGTCACTGACACTCCCCCTTCCCACCCAGGGCAGTCACAGTGAAACCCTCCTCTGAACCCAGTGATTTAGACTGGAATTACACAGGTGGCAGCAACATACTGAAAATTCCTTGGGTTTGGTTGGTTCTCAAGTCATTCTCAGGGAATCTATTTTCAGGCTTGCAACCGCATTTTTCCATGGCACTCTATGACTCTTCCTCCCACCCCAGTGCTGGGCAGAGCAGGAAAAGGCTAAGGACAGAGACCAGCCCTCAAACAAACAGGACCTGAGCAAGGGGCACACCTGCTTTGCAGTACTCCTGGGTCTCCACTGAGGTATCTGGAAGCTGTTCTGAGAGAAAACAGCAGCACAGAGCCCTGGAGCACACATTTGTGCCCAGAGCACCAGGCCGAGGGGCTCCCAATCTCCAGGACAAGATGCTACAGGTGGTGACAGAGGCAGGACACCCCTGGTGAAGGCACACAGCACTTGAGCCTCACTCTTTCTTTAGAAACAGCATTAATGAATAATTCTTGGTTCATATCCACACTTTCCCTTTCCCTCAGCTTCAAACTACTCCATTTTCAATATATACTCCATACCCTACTCCATACTCAGCCTACTCCATGTTCTACTTCTTAAAATCTCTCCTGGATCTCATTTGCAGACTGATACTAGCCACTGTTACAGAATCAGTCATAAATGTTCTACTTTTGCTCACCACAACCTCACAATGCTTTTCTTCAAATTAGTAATATTTCTTACCATCCTAGCAACTGTAGATTTGCTGAATCTCATAGTTTTATGATTATTTTTAAGGTGATTTGGAAATTTCTTGAGTCTGGTGAATGTACTGTCATTAAGAAGATCACATCTTTAGTTTGTACTGGTGAGGAACTTTAGCCTGGTGAGAGTCAGAAAGGGGCTCCTTAAAATGAGATTTTTCATGCTCAATCCAATTAGTATTCCAGTAAATATAATTTCTCAATGCTCTGCCATCTCCTAACTCCTCCCTCCCATGTTAAAATTACGTTGTCTTCTGCTTCACACTCTAGATTTTCCAAATCCTTTCTCAAGACCTGAAAAATCTCTATTTATAAACAACCACAGTAGAGGACAAAAACACTGTTGTGTAAAATACTTTTACAAGAAAAACAAAAAGCTCAATGATTATATCATGTGTATCTTGTACTAGAGCAAAGTGTTTATAAAGAGGGATTAATTTTTTTCCCCTCCCTGGCAACAGCTATAATATATAACTGCTAGAGAAAATATGTGAAGTAGAAGACATGCACTCAACACTGAAGAAACGTGTTTGGATATAGCACAGTGAGAATCTAACACCATAAAAATTCTGAGCTCCCAGCTCGCTGTCAGTGTTTAAATCTCTCAAAGTAAAACTTGGGTGAGTTTTCTTTTGAGATGTGGTCGGATGGTGCTCACAAGCTCCATTAACCAATTAGTAACAGGAATGAAAAACATTTCATAGGTTAACAGAGGTTATCAGGCAGCAACACAGAAATGAGGGCACAAAGCCTTTCCCCTCCTCCTGCTTCCTTCCATAGTTCAGGTTTTGGCTCATAGATGCTTTGTTTTTGTTTTTGTTTTTATTCTAAGTTCCCTGCTGCTAATGCAGAGGACCTGGTGTGATGCCTGTGATTGGGAATTTGGTGTGCCTGGCTCTTGGTGTCCAGGCTGGGCATCACAACCTCTCCAGACCAGCAGGTTCACTCCCAGAGCTGGCTGCCTTCAGCTTCTGTGCAACAGCTCCCTGTCTCACTGATTTTCACAGAGATTAAAGCTCTGCTTTCACAATCACTAATGCCACATTTGGGCAATTCCTGATCTCACAGAAAACACATCCAGCCCAGGTAGGGTGTGAACACACAGCGCTGCTTCTGCTGAATCAGAGCAAGAGCATGACCACCAGAGGGAAAACAATAATTCCTCTGGTTTAATACCTGCCAGGAGGAGCCTGTCATGCTGACAATTTCAAATAGCTGTGGATTAGCAGCCTGAGATTGCACCTGATCTGCCCTGCAATTCCTATGGCTCCAGCATTTTGACCAAGCATCACTGGCTCTACAGCTGGACTTGTTCTCAAAGAGTGCCCCCAAGGAAGTCCAAAAACATTACCTTTTGATCTTAACTCACTTCTGTGAGAAATACTTAGACAGTAAAAAACTAAAACCAACAACCATATGCATAATTCAAACTTAACTCGTGCTCCAACCCACCTGCTGAATTTACTTTTTCATGTAAAAGTACCAAAGTCAGCAAAGACATGTCCAGCACTAGGTTCCTTGTAGCTGTTTCCAGGAGAGGGGAAGTGCATCCCCGTTATTAAACCCTTAGCTCTGAGCTCTCAGAAGGATTAATTTCCCTTCTGATCCCCCTCAGCATCCCCCTGCAGCATCCCAGTCAGACAGCACAAACTTTGGCAGGTGGAGAGGCCAGACAGAGCCCTGCCCAGCTTAACAGCATCACACCAGATGGAAAACGTCTGGATTTGCAGATGGAGGAAGAGCTTAATAGAAATACTCCCACGATGAGGTGAGACTTCCCCGAAAATGTGCACTTTAGGAGCTTCAAGATGTAATTTTTTTGTACATAGAATGCTACACAACATCCCATCTTCATTACTGGAGCTCCACTAGCAGGGCAACAGAACTGCTTATATCTAATCCAGAAAGGAATGCGACAGGTAAACCTATCTCTGTCAGGCCTCTGCACCTTCTCCCTCTCCCTCACATACAGTTGTCTAGGATTAAGGTTAATAGCTCTTCTCCTGGACCAAGGAACCACAGATTCTATTTTCATCTCCAGCCAGCCAGAGCACTCCAGCCACCATCCCCTCAGACTGCAGCTGGGACACACTCTGTAAAACACCAAATGCTTTCCAGTGCCCTTGGAGCCCAGCAGCACCACACACCCTGGGGTGCAGAGCAGCACAGACATGTTGGTGTCATGTTTAAAAACCACAAGAAGAGAAACAGGGCCTGAATTTTCGAGTGTTGCAGTCCCAAGGTTTAATCTATCAAACATTTAAGAGGAAGGCTGTGCTACTGCAGGGAGTGCAGATGCCTTTTTCAGGCTGGGACAGCTGCAGGGTGTTTAAAACGCTCCACCCAGTGGCAGAAATCTACACCTGAAAAAGTAAATCCTGCATCGTTCTAAATCCCATGCATTCTTTCTTTCCCCTTAAATTTATTTTAAGAAATAAATTAACATTTACATCTGCACAATAGACACTATTCACGTAAAGAATACAACTGAGCCTAGGGAAAAAAAAAAAAAAACGGGTATGCATTTAGTGTGCACTCAGTACGGTCAAAGTATGTGGTTATCCCTCTAAAATCTAACACATTTCTTATCTCCTGCTCCTTCCAGGATACTTAAATTCCCCTAATCCCAACTGCTCTCAGCAGAGATGCCTGTATTTCCCAAGGGCAGAAACACAGTTCTACCATTGCTATATCCAGGAAATCAGAGAACATAGCTGTGAATTAGCACAAGGATCAGGTATTTCTGTTGTTATTCCACAATAATGATAGAAAGGGCTTACTAGCAAAGACAAGCTCAGACCAAAGCCTCAAGGCTCAGCACCCCCATGTACTGTGGAAGATTGGCTCAGGAACCAAATGTCAGTACTTGTGCTCGTCTTTAATGATAACTCAGCAAGAAAAGGAAAAAGCAAGAAACCCATGGCACTAGGGTTGAAGGTAGATGATCTTTAATGTCCCCCCCAAGCCAAACCATTCTGCAATTCTGTGATTCTGAAGCACAGCAAAATGGGTTTGTGCAGGGCCTAGCTCATTTTGGCCTTCTGGGAATGCCGTGCTCTAGGCTTAGAAGTGAAATCAGGAACTACAGAAAGGGAATGCAGAGGGATTGTCACTGGTCTGAACCATCCAACAGTTAAATTGGTAGATTTAGATGGGATATTGGGAAGGAATCCTTGGCTGTGAGGGTGGGCACAGGTTTCCCAGAGAAGCTGTGGCAGCCCCTGGATCCCTGGAAGTGTCCAAGGGCAGGCTGGAACAATCTTGTCTGGTGGAGGGTGTCCCTGCCCACAGCAGAGGGTGGAATGGGACAGTCTCCAAGGTCCCTTCTGTTGTTTCTGAAAATAAGACTTATGATTTTAGTATAATGGAGTCAGTTCTCATGAATTTTAAGATAAATAAGAATCATGTTTATATTCTTTTATGAAAAGACATAATTTGATAGACTTTTCAAGTGACCAGTGGAGATGGAGAGGTGGGAACTTCTCTGTCCAATCTCTGGTCACTGTCCATAAATTTATAGATACGAGGTCAACAATAAATTGGAGAGTTCTTTTCTTCTTCTCTGCCTGAACCCGTGTTGTGTGTGTTACTGTGTTCCCTCTGTGTGTCACAGTGACACCCTTCCAACCCAAACCACTCCAGGATTCCATGAACACATCCCTCTGGCCCGGCTGAGCACAGCTGGGTGGTGTGGAAGAAGCTGCAAGCGTTAGAGCTGCATTACCTGAAGTTCCAGTAACTTCCTGGGAAAGGATTATTCACTGCTTCACTTCAGTGAGACAAAGCCCCTCTCCAGAGGTCCTTACAGGAAATGAAAAGGATAAAAATGGAACGATATGGGAATAAGCAGCTGGCTCACACTGCAAAGAAAGGTTGCTGGCAGGAGGATGTACATCATCTGTGCTGATAACACGTTTGTCAAGGTGTCTGGAAGTTGTAGCTTATGCATAAAAAGTTTTCTGGAAAATAAGTAGACATCATGATGCACTTGGCAGGAAATCTGCCGTTATTCAGGATGAGCAAATGCAGCTCTCATGGCTAGGATTGCACATGAATCTCAAAAATTCGAGTGATAAAAAGGGGAAATGAAACATTGTGTGCTAAATACAGCACATGAAAGGGATTTACTGTAAACACACAGTGATAAGGTCAGAAAGAACTGTTATTACATGGGGATGAGATCCTGGAAAAACTTCATCTGGTTCTCTGAAAATGAGAATTCAATGATCATCCACAGTCAAGAACTGCCCATAAATTCCTCCATGAGGGCAAGAGGAGAGGCAGCACCCATCCATGATCTCTGTGACCAGTGACTGGACCTGAGGGAAGGACATGAAGCTCTGTAAGGGCAGGTTTAGGTCAGATTTGAGGGAAATGCTCTTCCCCCCAGAGGGTGCTGGGCAGTGCCCAGGCTGCCCAGGGAATGGGCACGGCCCCAAGGCTGCCAGAGCTCCAGGAGAGTTTGGACAGTGCTCCAGGGATGCACAGGGTCTTGAGGGGTCTGTGCAGGGCTGGGTGATCTTGGTGGGTCCCTTCCAGCTCAGATTATTCCATGCTCCTGTGATTCTAAGAAGGAAGAGGGAATTAGTTATTGGTTATTACAGAAGGCACTACTGGTTATTAAATAAAAATCCTCCTGGAAAGGATGTGGCAAAATCCACGTGGCAAATGTATTTTGAGTGAAATGCCAGTAATCCTAATTTACTGCAATAAGAGTAGAAAGAGGAAAACAGATAATGAACTAGATAAACATCTGGTTTGCTGCCCTATGGCAGCTGGGTTGGTTGGAGGCTTTTTTAATCCATATAAATAGTGCTAAATATCTCTACAACTGTTAAAGCCACTGCACTCACGAAAACCCCTGGGAAGGTGATCAGCTTCAATTGTTATCCACCACCAGCTGTAGCAACACTTGCCTTGGCCTGAATTTCCTGCTAGGCTAGGCAGACAGGTTTGAGTAACTGCCTGGCTTTCACAACCCTCTCTTGCCAGCAGAGTGGCAAGAAGCTGTTTTAGATAAGGAATATTTGACAGTGGACAGAGGATGAGAAAGAGTAAAGGCTGAAGTGTCTCTGCTCCTGTTCCAGTGCTCTGGAGAGGTGTGTGCTGTCTCTGACAGGGCTCTCTCCAGTGATGATGCAGACATGCACATCAGAGCGAGCTGCAAGCTGCTCATGGCAGCCTGAGGGACTCCAGTGAGCACAAAGACTTCATCCCAGTGTCATGTTGGTTCTGTCAAATGACTCATAACTCCAATTCCACTGCCCCTGAGAGGCCAGGCAGCTTCCTTGGAGCTGCACCTCCCAAACTGGCCACTAACAGCCCCACACCAACAGACTCAAGACATAGGGGTGATACTATCAAAGGAACTCTGAGAGGCTGAATGTATGCAGTTACCATGTGACAACAGGCCAGGTGCAGCCACACCTATTCTTGGAGGGCTGGCAGATTGGCTGGAGTTCTCTAGAAACTACCTAACAAACACCAGTTATTCCTCAAGCAGGAAAAACACTCTCTCCAAAACCCAACACTGATTTCCCAAAAGTAACGATTCTCACAGTGATTTACTTCTAAAATAAACTAACAGACAGAACACCAAGCCCTTTTTCTTTTATATTTATTATTCTTTTGGGAGGCACAAGGAAAATTCCAGCTTGTTCTTTTCCCTTGCAGAACAGCAGGGTACAGGTTAATAACCATCAATCTACAATCAATATATACTTCAGAAAGTCTCTGATTGTATTTTCACATTCCTGATAATAAAAGAGGCACATGGGACAGTGTCAGTAGCTGAAATAAGTTTAAGCAATACTTGCTTAAAAAGCTGCACTGACTGCTATTTTAAGGCAGGTTGGGTGAAAGTTTGACAGGCAATTTCCTCAGGAAATGAAAATAATTTTGCCTACAGAAATACATTAATTGAAAAGAGGCTTTTACAAAATACTTCATCAGTGTGAAATTATATTGATGCTGCACTTCCTTTAGTTAGAAAGACATCAATGAATCTTTTTTGTTCAGAATTCTGACTTCTCATTTGTTCCTTCACCTTGCAGGAAAGGCGGGCAGCGACGCCCTGCTGTCACAGGAGGCAGGTTTCTCAGGGAACCAGCGGTTCAGGCCAGGCTGCAGTGCCCAGGATCCATCAGGCTGTGTTCTCAATGACCACAGCAATGCCTTGCCCACCGCCGATGCACGCTGACCCAACCGCGTACTTCCCGCCGCGGCGCCTGCTCAGAAACAGCAAAAGGGAAGGTCAGTTACCTGCAGGAGACCACAGCAGCTCCTGCCCTGATTTTATGAGAGGAAACCAGCTATCAGCTGGGTGTTACCAAAGATGATGTTTTAGAATGTGTATGTTGCTATTTTCCTAATAAAATATCACGAATCTCAACTCATGTTGAAATATTTCCGAGCAATGACTTCAGGCATCATCTAGTTCCAACCCCTGCCACTGCAGGAACTTCTTCCACTAGACCCCACCTGAACATTTCTAGAGTAGTTTATAAACTACCTGAACACTGCTGAGGTAGTTTTAAAATGCTAGGTTTCCTACAGCCACACTCCAAGAAACAGTTTTTACAAGGTGCAAATGAGCTGAAGTTTCATGGCTGAGCACTAAGGCAGTGTTGCAAGTATAAGCAAAGACACAGTGATCTCTACCCTGAGGGGGGAAGAAAGGAAAATTCATGTTAAAATGGTGCTAAGAATATAAAGCAAGCCAAAAGAGCCTGAAAGTGGACTAAAGGAGAGTGAAGGTGACAACAAAGTCTTTTAAAGCATCCCCTCCCAGAAGGTAAAGGTGACTGGAGAGGGACTCTGCACAAGGGCCTGGAAGGACAGGACAAGGGGGAATGGCTTGCAGTGCCAGAGGACAGGGACAGATGGGATATTGGGAAGGGATTCTTGTTTGTGAGGCTGGGCAGGCCCTGGCACAGGGTGCCCAGAGCAGCTGGGGCTGCCCCTGCATCCCTGGCAGTGCCCAGGGCCAGGCTGCACAGGGCTGGGAGCACCCTGGGATGGTGGGAGGTGTCCCTGTTCATGGCAGGGGTGGGATGGGATGGCCTTTAAAGGTCCCTTCCAACCCAGACCATTCTAGAACTCTATGATTCTTTGACATGCAAGAAGAGAACAGACTTTGCTCAAAGGCTATTTCACAAAAGGGAAACCTCCCCAGAGGCTCCTGTGGGCTCAGATCAGATCCAGGCAAACCAACAAACGCTGTTGTGACAACAGGATGGAAGGTGAGGCAAGTGCAGGACCCAGCCTGCAGCACAGAGGCGGCAGATTCACACAGAAAGTGGCACATTCCTGCAAGGAGAGCTCTAAGCTGGCTGACTGGAAGAGCTCAGTCACACGGTATCCGTGCTCAGAACGTCTGCAGGCAAAAATCCACCAGCACTGCACCTAGCCTGAGCAGCTCCTGTCTGTGTGCATACCTCAACTCGTGCACCAGGTGAGCTGTGATCCGTGACCCCGAGGCCCCCAGAGGGTGGCCGATGGCAATGGCACCTCCGTTGACGTTGGTCTTCTCAGGGTCAAGGCCCAACACTTTTTCCACAGCCAGGTACTGAGGTGCAAATGCCTCATTTACCTAAAGCACCAAGAGAAAGGACAGAAATTTCACACCAGCGTTCAGCGGTTTGTGTGCAAACAAGATTAAACGAGGCAAACTGGTCCTCCATGTCCTTTTGAGAAAAACATTAAATGCTGTGTTTATAACAGAATGCTCAGCCAAGACACATCTGTCAATCTAACCCAACTAAATTAAAACACTAAGCAAGTATGAGGTGTATTTTACAAAATAAAGGTACAACATGTTCTGAGCCATTCTGAGGCAGAGGCCTGCTGCTCTTCTGTTCAGAGTATGACTAATTAAAAACATGAGCAGTCCAGCCAACGGAGTAAAACGTCATGTCACATGAGGATATTTTTGTTCCATGGAATGTGATCACACCATTTCCAGTTTCCACATGCCTGGGATTTCTGTAGTTACTGTGCAGCAGGAACTGGATGGACAGAGGTCAGGCAGGCTCCTGACAGGCAACAGTACCTACATGGCATGAGTGAAATCTTCCTGCTAAAAAAGATCAGGGGTAAAATCACTGCTCCTGTAAAAACATCTCACCTCTACCAAATCCATATCCTTCAGGGTCAGTCCTGCCTTCTTCAACACTTCTGTAATTGCAGGTACAGGGCCTGTTTGGAAATTGTATGCAGTTAGTTAAATTTAAAAAAAAAATTAAGTATTAGAAACTTGTTTTACGTAGGATAAATTCATAAAACCTCATGAGAATCCCTTCCATGAGCCTCTGTGCAGCCAATGAATTCTGAGTATGTCACTCACCTGCTTTATTAGGTGGAAAGAGAACTCCTAAATCTCAAAAATACTTGGTCTCCTTGCCAACATACAGCCAGGGAAAGCTAAGAGTGTCACTACTGCTGCTCACAGAGAAGTGAGGGTCCCCAGGAAAATAAAACAGCTTCACAATGGTTTTGAGACATTCTCCTTCCCAGTACTCTTGGTTCCATTTATTCTTTCTTTACAACTTGCAGCCTCCAGGTAAACAATAAAGGAAAAATACAGGCTGCTCTGGAGTTTGCTGGTCATGTGCTTAGTTATGGGTATTGCAGTTTTGGTGTTCTTAGCATACCTGAAAATCTTCTAGTAAAAAGCCAAATATTTAATTAATTTACTCCAAACAATTAAATGCTCCCTCAGACCCATGTCTTGGGCAACTGAAGAAAGTAAGATTTTGGTTTTCAGACTATTGAGAGTTTGGCAACAACACTGTGCTCTGGAAGAAAGCTGCCTTCTATAACCTAATATAATCTACTAAGGGAAATTAATCCCAAACACAGCTACCTAAGGAAACACACACTCAAAGAGAATTAGGAAGGGTTAATCAGCTGTGTGCTTGTAGGAGAAACATAGTGAGATGTTGGGTGGTGGCTGATCAGCCAGTTGTACAACACCAACAATCCTAAATCCTATCACACCGCCAACAAATGGTGTTGAAAACACATAGCTCAAAGAATAAAAACATAAAAATAAGTAAATTACTTAAAGCAAGCAAACAAAATATCTTAAACAAGCAAAAAAAAAAAAAAGTATTGTAGTAAAGCTATATAACACAAAAGAGCCAAGTATCCTTAAAAATTTAGTAAAAGAACAATTACAAAAAAACCACATTACACCTATGAATAGTCCCTACTATAAAACCAAACTGTATTTGCAAACGAAAAAGAAACCACCAAAAAAGCTAAAGCCAAGCAACAAATGCAAAATCTAAAAGCTATAATAACAAGCAAGCAGACATAAAACAATAACTTAAATCTTAAGCTTAGCTAAAAAATAGACCTTAAAACTACAAAAAAAAAAGCCTAACAGTAAAAAGTTTCCAGCTTAATAATAAAGTATTCTATATTGTTTATTAAAACTATACAAGTAAGCATTGTATAAAGCAAGTGTATGCGTAATTTTAGTAACTAGCTAGAACAACTGTCAGTAAGCTTTAACAATATTCTATTAGCTAAAATGTTTTTTAAATACTCTACAACAAAAAAATCTTCAACCACTGTTTTGTAGAATATAAGCTATTATCATCCTTCCCATTGCCTCAATCATGTAATAAAACTAATACCAATAAAAACCCAAAAAATGTTTTCAAGCAGTTCCATCCCATTCATAAAAATAAACACCAACACAAGACAACAAAATTAGAAGAAGAAAGGGCCCAGTTCAGAGCTCAGTGGAATATCAGGGAGCCCCAGGCAGCTTAACACTACACTCCAAGTGCATCTCATTAGGAAAGGATTTTAGTATGCCTGTTATGCATGAGAGCAATGGGAGGGTCTCATGTGGACAATACAAAGACCCCTAATGACAGCCAAGTAAACTTTTCCCCCCCTTTCTCTTTCTTAAAATAATGAATTCTCTGACTGCTATCAGTATGAGAAAGGACAGTGGCTCAGACTGAGCTCCTGTTTGTCAGATCTGCTGCTGTCGTGTCGATGAATCTCATCTGCTCTCTTTGAGCTGCTGGGGACAAGCTGTGGTGTGAAGGAATTGAGATACTAAGTGATCCTCCATATGATTTATGAAGTTTCTAAACAAGCTAGAAGAGTTGCCTGACCTAGAGAGAATGGGCTGGTTTATGAAGCACAATGCCAGCAAAAAGTCCAGCGAGAAAAACCCTCCCTCCACATTTGCTTTGAAGGCTGTGTCAGTCAGACAGTCTGACCAGGAAAACAAATCTGACAATGCCTCATTTGCATTTCTACTGACACACAGAACCGGCCAACAACAGCTCCTGTGAGCAGAACGACAGAGGGGAAAAGCAATGCTGGGATATAAAGCTGTCTGCAAACTAAAGTGAAGGGAAAAATCCTGTGGTGTCCGGATTGGCTGTGAGGGATTGTTTGCACCAAGAGATACTTGATGAGGAAACAAAAAATATGGGACTAAAGAAACCAAGAAAGGGTTTGGTTTGCCAAGTAATACCTGGATGGATGCATACCCTGGGATCCAAGCACCTTGAGCCACTGAGTGACTGCACAAAGGTGTTCACATAGCCCCCACTCCATCAGCAAGAGGTGAGGCAGGCAACTCACAGTTACACATTTTATCATGGGATTTAGAGCTTACAGGAAACTAAAGTGAATTTTAGGAGAAAACGGTTTCTAAAAAATGTTTGAGTGCTTGTTTTCTTAACTAAAAGAGACAGTAAAAAAGGGGAAGAAAGAAGAGCCTGTGGGACTGTGCTCGTGCTGTTACTGTGGGTCAGTAAAACTGAGGAGTAAATCTGTCCCTCTGCACAACAGGGATGGACTGACACAGCAGGACTGACAGCAGGACACAAAAATACCTTCAGAGCCACCAGCCTGAGCACAGTGAAGCATCCTTTCCAAAATTTCCTTTAGAATGCCTATACAAGAACATTGTAATGCTGCTTGATGCTATAAAATTATGTGCTTTAATGTAACTTACCAATGCCCATGATGGAAGGGTCACAGCCAGCTGAGTGATAAGCTACTACTCTTGCCAGAGGAGTTAGACTGTGCTTTTTAAGTGCTGATTCACTGGCAAGGATGACTGCACCAGCTCCATCACACACACCCTTGCAGTAAGAGAGAAGCATTCTTAGTGAGAAAATTCAAGGAAACAAAAGAATCCTCACACTCTAAACTAAACCCCCAAAGGGGCTTGAGTCTAAGGTACTATAATTAACATTTAACAACGTTTATTCAAAGCAACAAAAAAACCCAATTTTTCACTGTTCTGAGGATGGGGAAAGAAAGTTAAATATAGATAAATGAATTCCGATGTGTTAGAAAAGAAAAATAAGTCTTCTCTACACTGAAAATATGATTCTGCTGACTTGCAAGAACACTATTAATAATGGATAATGTATGTGCTATTAATTATAAAAGATACTTTACAGACACCCATGCTTACTGTGGCTACAATCTATTTTAGGCATGAATTCAGACTGTATGATCACAGCACTCCATCTGGCCCAAAGAACTTTAATCAATTAATTAAGATAATGACTGTGAGAGGAACAGTCCATAATGACATGCTGCTAAGCACTGGGTATACTGTGGGTAAGAGCAAAATGTGGTTTGGGGGAGAGAGGACAGTAGCTGTGGCACAAAGATGAGCAGCAGCAGTATGCCCAATAACAAAACGTAGCTTTAATGCAAATTTGTTCAGTCACCACTGCCCCCCAAGGAAAGCAGAGTGGCCACCACAGCCACCAACTGCACGACTCGTGGCTGATGGAAGAAATGCCAGTGCCTCACTGCAAAATCAGTGGCAATCCACAGAGTCAAATTCTAGGAGCTGACTGAAGGATCCCCTGGCACCTCGGGGCTGCAGAGTCAGCCAGGGCATTCAGAATTAGAAGTCATCTGCGTCAGGAGGCACCAGTGACAGCCAACTCGGTGAGAGATGAAAACAGAGGCAATAAATCTGGAAAGCCACAGAAGGGGACACGCGCCCAGCCCAAGGGTCTGATGCACTCACTGAAGCATTCCCAGCCGTGACTGTTCCGTCCTTTTTGAAGACACACGGGAGTTTTGTCAGCTGTTCCATGGTGGTCTGGGGTTTGGGGTGCTCGTCCTTCTGCATGCTTTCTTTGCCCTTTTTTGTTTTCACTTCAATTGGTGCCATCTCAGCATTGAAGTAGCCAGCATCGTTAGCTGCATCCACAAAAAGGAAAACAAAAGGACAAAGACATCAAGAGGATTGCCCAGCATGACCAACAGTCATATTTTTATGTGCATACAGTTTCTGGTCTATTTGAACCAAAAGGTCAGGGACAGCAATACTTAATGCTTTAATTTGCTTTTTTATTGTTGAGGGTTATTATTTTCGACTATTATTTTTTGTGGGTTTTGTCATTTTAAGAAATCAGGCAAAAACTATACAAGTGCACTCTCAAACTTCTCCAAAGAAAGTCTCAAACATTGAAACTTTATTTCAGGTTTAAACAGCTGAACTCTTTCTCATTTGTTTTTTTTTTGTGTGTGTGTGTAAATTGCTAGGTTTATTTTTAGTACATCTTCCCCTTTACTGCTGCCTCATTTTATTTATATTTATTTTGTTCTTTAATTTCTCAGATGGCCAAGATGTAAATCTCACTCAGAGAGGAATGTGCAAAAAACCTCTTGAGCCATATTGTTTCTGTTGATGAGATACTGTATATGAATAAAAATTTCTTTTGAGGTGCTCCTCCAAAGGCTCTCGCTGTCAAGTCAGGATCTCAGAATGGGATTCAGCTGCCTAAGCAACCTAAAATAATTCAAGGTGCCCAAAAAAGCATCCAGCCATATTGCCTAATGTGAGATGAGACAGATATTTGAAACTAAGACACTGAAATTGTCAGATCTGATGCTGTTTAGGTACCTCTGGGCTTCTCAGCAAATTCCTTTTTATTTCCTGATTACACAGAAGGCTCTCTCTACTGAGGGATAAGACGATCTGGCCGTACAGGCAGAAATAAAAACAGCAAAGTAAAATCCTAGGAAACAACAAGCACAGTTTCTAGCAAAGGCTCCAGGAATAGCAGGAGTTAAGACAACAAGAGGAACAAGCTGGATAGGTAATAAAGGATGAAGAAAAGCTACAAAAAGCTCTTCTACATCCATTGGAAAAAATACAAAATCTTGCTTCAAGAGTACAGCTGTTAAAATGCACCACCATCATTAGAATCTAAAACCATGTTTAGATCTTCCCTTATGTTCACCTTTGGCCTGCAATGTATGCTGACTCCCAGGATGGCCACTGCACATTCTTCTGGTTTTTGGCCTAAACTTCCCCGTAAATGAATCACAGAAACATGGGATGGTTTGGTCTGGAAAGGACCTTAAAGCTCATCCCATCCCACCCTCTGCCATGTGCAGGGACACCTGCCACCATCCCAGGCTGCTCCCAGCCCTGCCCAGCCTGGCCCTGGGCACTGCCAGGGATGCAGGGGCAGCCCCAGCTGCTCTGGGCACCCTGTGCCAGGGCCTGCCCAGCCTCAGCCACAGCAATTCCTGCCCCAGAGCCCAGCTGTGCCTGCCCTCTGGCACTGGCAGCCATTCCCTGGGGGCTGTCCCTGCAGCCCTTGTCCCCAGGGCCTCTGCAGCTCTCCTGGAGCCCCTGCAGGCCCTGCCAGGGGCTCCCAGCTCTGCCTGCAGCCTTCTCTGGTGCCCCTGAGCACCCCCAGCTCTGCCAGCCTGCCTCCAGAGCACAGGGGCTCCAGCCCTGACAGCATCTCCGTGGCCTCCTCTGGGCTGCCTCCAGCAGCTCCATGTCCTCCTTACGTGGAGGCTCCAGAGCTGAATACCTCTGAATTATGGTTTTGGGCATACAAACCACCCAGGAAACAGTTTAAAACACAGCTCCTGAACAAATATCCCCTCTTCAGATTTAGTGTGCTGCGACTGTTCAAGCATTCAAGAACAACATCCAATTTGCAAAAGAAAGCAGAAGGACTTAGATGAGCTACAGCACATGCTGGCTCACAAGAAGGATGTGGGTCACTGTGGAAGACTGTTCTGCCGTGCAGAGGAAAGAAAGGAGTGCAGTCAGGCATGCCTGGGACAATGCTGCATCCCACCAGAGGGGCACCAACAAATGACATTCATCAACATGAGCCCTGCTCAGGCAGGAGCTGACCCATGACTGGCCAATGGTGTTTGCTGCCTCAACAGCTGTGGAATGTCCCCAAGGAAGGCACAGGAGGGCAGTGGAAAGGGTATAAACATATTCCACTAAACCTTCTGAGGGCGTTGGAACCCTGGACACAGAGAATTTCAGGCTTTCTGTGCTGGCAGAAAATGATCCACAAAGATATACTGCATTTGACCTGAGGCCCTGGGAAAGGCTCCCAAAATTGAGTGATAGCACTGAGTCTGTGAGTGTGTAGTTGAACAGAAGTGTGTTATATCACAGGGTGAGAAATTTAGAATTTAAGGTCGTTAAGTTATAATAATATATATGTAACAAGATGGAGCATTTAGGGCGTAGATTTCTTCCTCTTCACAAGATTGGATAATTTTGTGTAATTAATTTGGAAAATCCAGAAGTAGTTAGTTATTAGATTAAAAATTAAAATAAATTAGTTAGCATCTCATAATTAGGTAGTTTAGGCTCAAAGAAACCTTTGAAACTTCACTCTATACTCCATTTTTGCCTTGTTTGCTTAGCATGCAGAAGCACTCAAAGCCAGTGAAGCTGCAACTCAAATAAGAAACAATAAACATGGAAGTCCAAACAAGAATTCTGCCTCTCACACTTTTAATCCTAACCCTAAAAAGAAAAACCAAATAGAGCAAAAAGGTTCCCCACACGAGGGGTGCAACACCTCACTCAGTATACTTTCAAAGTCAACCCCCCACAAGAGTGCATTATTTGTGTCACGAGGCCAACAAAATCACGAATTACAGAATGCAAAGAGAAGGACAAACTACACCAAGAGCCAGAGAAAACCTGAGAACACTTCGAATCAATGCTAAAAACTGGACAGACTTGAAAACAGCATCACCTAAACACTTCCTCTCCTCAGTTTACTCACCAGCTTTGCACCTCTGCTGTGTTTTGAGCGCATACCGGTCGCAGTCCTCTCGGGAGATGCTGTACTTTGCAGCCAGGTTTTCAGCTGTCACTGCCATAGGTATTTTAACATGTGTATCTGTTAGGGCTTCCCACAACGTGTCTTCCAGCTGCATGGAATATCAGAAGAAGAAAATTAGAAAGCACAGCAATACTGTGTTTATTACTGACAGCTTATAACCGTTCAGCAGTCTCTTAGAAACTAATGGCTCTTTGTAAAATTAATTTGGGTTATCTACAGATAATTTATTGATTTATTCGAACGAACATACTGAAAAACAGTGTGCAAGTTCTTGTGTGCTATTCTAATCTATATTAGAATATTAATCTCCATTGCACTCTAGTGCAATTTTTCCACTCACAAGTGGTTCCAAGAGGTTTGGGGAAAGCTTGAAAAAAGATTTTTAGTATTTCAGCATATTTCACTTCTGTATTAATTATTTATTAGAGCCCTTTGAGCAAACACACCTGTCTGAAGAAGGAAATGGGAGGCACTGTGAGAAGGCACAGCAGCCTAATGACTCTTTAGCTCTTTTTCTACTGCCAGGTAAAATCCCCTTACTAGAGTCTATGGGTATAACATCTCAGGGGAAGAAATACCCAAGTCTACCTTCACTCAACCTGATAAAGGCAAGCCCAGTCAATTCAGATGGGTTTTGCTATCTCTGTCAGCAGCAAAGCTCTGCAAGATAAACCATTCATTCACCTGTCACTGTGTAACTCAGTTATCTTTATGGTAAGAACCCAGTTCCACCTACTTGCAGCAATTTTGTGGAATTGCTATCTGTAGGACCTGTGCCACAGAAGAACAGAGCCAAGCACACGTCACATGGACCATCCTCACAATGGAAATACAGCATGGGGAAAAATCCAAAGGGCTGAAACACTGAAATATATCCTAATTTTGCATTTGATGTCAGTTATGACCCACTTGTGGCATACTATCAATTTATCCTGCTGCACATTTCCCCAGTATCCACTTAGGACTTACCTGCAGAAGAAAATTTAAATTTAACTTACTTGTCAATGGATTAAACTTCAAGGTTCCACTTTGAAACTGGGAGATGCTCACAGCTTGGAGTTGTAGTCTATCTACCTACTGCCAGCATCACTAACCTTGTCTAAACTGTGTGTGCCTCTACTTCACAGACATTTTGTACATAGTACTTGCACAGGATGTACCAAGTGAACTAAATTCTGTGTCAAAGAGTTCATTGGTATGTTTACGATGGAATGGGAACTCAAAAATGGTTTTGAAAAAGCTGGAAAAGTGGCACACTTCAAAAAATGGCCTGAACGCACTGTTTTGATACTGTGTGAATACTAGATAAATGCTTTAAACAACGAAGCCTGGATCTAATCCCCAATAATTTCATTTGCAAGGATTTAGTGCCCACAATCCTGATACTAAACAATGCTTTGCCCAGAGAACAAAAGAAGTACCTTGAGTTCTGCCCCTAATCTGGTTCCGAACCGAACCTTCCGGACCGCGTAAGGAGCCTGGCTCATGCTTTCAGCTCCACCACACAGAACAACTTCTGACTCATTCAGGCAAATTTCCTGTTGACACAGTAAAACAAAAGAGATCTAGGATTTAGCTTGCTGTTTGGGTAAGAAAGTGACTGTTTTAAAAGAAGAGGTTGTCACCTACAAAGCAAGGAACTTAGAATGAGTCCAAGCTTAGTCGTGTGTGTATATTTAAGAAGGGTTTACCCTTCTGTTAAGGTTGGGGTTTGCCTCCTTCATGCTATGTCCCTTTTTTTTCCTTTCAGCAAAGAATGATTGTATCCATGAGGGAAGAAGAGAATATGGGTGTGCACACATGACAGAGCAGAGGAACAAAGACATTAGGCATCTGCATGTTTGTGTGGTTTGGTTCACAAATGGTTGCACTGGTGGTTTCCAGCTCCCACTCTTCTCAAAAAGAACAAAAATTACACTTCAAAGCCTGCAGTAAGACCTCCTACAAATCCAAAATAATGAGACATAATTTTAGAAGACAATAGCTAGGCAGCTGCCAAAACAAGTATCCAAAACACAGTAATTCATCAATGGCATAGCACACAAAACCTAAAAGCCCCAGTTCTTAAGAGCACCATCAGAGCATTCAGAAATAGTGCTTCCTTAAAATGATTCAGTGAGTTGGACTTTGAGGTTATTTATGAACTAGAATGAAAGAAAATTAAATTACCACAGAGAAATCGTGGCTGCCCCATCCCTGGAAGTGCCCAAGGCCAGGCTGAACAGGGCTTGGAGCAACCTGGGGTAGTGGAAGGTGTCCCTGCTCATGGCAGAGGGGTGGAATTGTGTGACCTTTGATGTGCCTTCCAACCCAAACAGTTCCATGATTCTGTGATCTTGATATACATTTGAGATTTCTAGCCAATAACTTGTGTGTAGCAATATGTGCTGAGATGCTCCCATTAGTTACCAAAAACTTTGTGAGCATCTAAGCAGCACTGGCTGCATTGATGAAATGCCATCTTTGAAAAGGACCTCACCACCCTACTTTTATTAGAAGTGACCACATTCTGCAGCAGATTTTTTCAGTGTGGACAAACGTGTGTATGGCCTTTGATAAAAGTACTTTTTTTTTTTCTGAAAAAAGGAAAAGCAGTTGGCTGGATATTATTGCAAACACATAACCTTAACACCACATTTTTCACACTTTTTCTTCTAGAGATCAGACCAAAAACAATTCTTTAGCCAAGGAAAAACAAAAGAAATGCCACAAAACCAACAATATGCTTGTTCAAGTATTTATAAAAGCAATGTATGAGCAAATTAAATAAAAATCCCTGTGCTCTGACTCAATGGTTTTTTTTCAACTCCTCAAAGAGAAGTTGATTCTCTTTTATTTTAAAAGGAGTGACACTATAAATTACTTAACCCATGAGAGGTTTGGATTTTTTAACAAAAGCATACTTAAAAAACACAGGTTGCTGCTTACACAGCTAGCCAGGTGAGAATATAAACAATGATCAAGAGATGAGACACTCCTGGAGTCCAGTAATTCCAGTCCATACAAACAGGATTGTGGACACAATTATTGTACAGGTGAGCTCCACTTCACCAGCTAACACTTGTTGCATTCCATATATTAAGCTAAAAACCACTACAACAACTTGGATTTTAAAAAACATCCACACAATGTGGCATTGTGGTGGCTGAACTGCAAAAATCTGTGCTGGGCAATAGAAATCCCAACCAAAAATCCATGTCTAGACTCATCCCAAACACAAAGGACATATTTCTACACATTAACAGCCTGACAGGAGCTACAACCGACACAGAAATACAGCTTTGTACCTGACAGCCATTGGCAATGGACTGGAATCCAGAGCCACAGAGCCTGTTGACAGTGAGGGCTGGGACAGACACGGGAACTCCCACACGCAATCCGACGTGTCTTGCGATGTAGATCGCGTCTGAGGAGCTCTGCAGGCAGAACAGGCAACAGGTTTTGTCACACCCTCACTGGTTTGGAAAGCCAAAAGTCTTGATGGAAGGTCAGAATGGTGTAATTGCATCCCTGCACAAGATGGTGCATGCCCAGCAGAAATCGTACCACTCACCTGGAGCATTCTGGTTCAGTTTGCCATCCTACAGGATCTGAAAGTGTCACGGTCTTAATATTCATTTTAAAGAAAGTGTGTGTTGAGTCAGCAACTTCATGTTTTCTCTTACCCCTTATTTTCAAAACAGCACCCACACAGCAGGCTGACACAAGGGAAGATCCTGCCTGGAGAGCTGTAATTGTTTTAAGGTAAATTAATACTGCTCAGACTAACAGGGGAAGGTCTCCCAAAACTAGAGAGAACACCTATGCTCTTGGGGAACATGCCCTAAGCTAAAATGTATTATAAAAACCAAGTTCTGTGCACAGTGCTACAATACTAATACAAGTTCAGAAAAAAAATTTAAATTAATCAAGTCATTTCTGCTGAAGAAGGAGAGTTTGAAGTAGTCACACATCCATAGTTAATTAAACTTAATCAAACAATATAAATCAACCAGAATTAAAAAAAATATAATCTACTGGGATGAGGAAGTATGATGGAAAGGAAAAGACATGTACTTTCAAAATTAAAAGAAACTTTATCAGGAGATTGCTACTTTTTATGTGAAAGCACTACAAGAGACTTGAGTACAGCCACAAACAGCTCTTACAAAATTGGAAAGCTGAATAAAAGAAGCTGAGATGGTAGGAGACAGAATAAATTAAACTACTCTTTTGGCTGAAAATCCAAAAAAGGAATACTGCCTGTTTCCTTGCCTATTGTCCAAGTTCTCAGTTACATGCTTCTTCTGCATCCTTGAAACATGTAGTGGAAAATAAAAGTCCACACCCTTAATAGTAATGGTGAAATCAGAATACAAAGATAAAAAAAGAAAAGATAGGAATGTTCTTTGCCAAAACAAAGATCCTTATTTGTATGTGTGGGTAACTGCAGTTTTGCAATGCATGCAACAGCATCCCTCCTCACAAGCTCTTTGCAAAAAAACATGATTGTCCAAATGTCTCTGCCAATCAAGGCATGTATCCTTCCAGCTCAAAGGAAACTCACATTCACTAAAAAAAAAAAAAACAAAAAAAAAAAACATAGAAAACACAAGGGAAATGGACTCAAATTACTTACAGGTTGACACAGAAAGGGATTTATGCAACTCAGTGAAAAACCACTGATCACCGATACAGCTTGAGCCATTAAAACAGGGGAAATGAACCCGGGATTAGCAACTAACCAGTTAACTGACACATACTTTTAGGAGGTCGGCTCGACCTCCGTTAAACTACCTCTGGCACTCAAAAAAGCCAGCTAAGCCTTGCTCCCAGCAGCACCACAAATCACACGGGATACACCCCTCAAACACAAGCGGGAAACATTAGACTGCCAACTGCTCCTGACCCCTTCGGCCGGCAGCCAGAGGCAGATATCTATTATATATACCGAAACAGCCCCCGGGCAGCAGATTTTCCAGGATACCAACCTGCATGACGTTACCCACGACAACGCTGTCGACGATCTCGGGAGAGACCTTGCCGGCGGCCAGCGCGGCTCGGGCGGCATGCTCGGTCAGGTCGGTGGCAGAGAAATCCTTCAGTAGCCCCCCGTAGGTGCCGAAGGGAGTGCGCTTGGCTGCCACGATGAACACACCTGCGGAGGGGCAGGAATGACCCACAGGTTGTCTTGGGTTGCAGGGCAAGGTGTGACCAAAAGCATGTATTCCACTATCATCTGTTGAAACCGGGGTGGGGCGGTGGGGGTCCTCTACTAGAGCAGCTGTTGGAAAAACAGCTAGGGCAAATTTCTTTATCTCTTCCATGACCCATCTTCTCTCCAAAGTGATATCTTCTGCTAATGAGCCGTTAAGCCTCATTTCATGACTGATAAACTTACATCATCCCAACAGAGAGATGCTTTATCCAAGGGGAGGAGCCAAACATTCCTACCCAAACAAAAATCTAACATTCAGAACAATGAAACAGCCCTTCCCACTAAATCCCCAGAAGAGCAACCTTTCCCACTAAACTCCCAGAAGAAAACCAAACCCATCTACACGACCAGTCATCCTTCGCAGGAAATCTCCACCTTTCTACAGGATCACTCCTTCACAGAACCACATCTGTCATACCTGGGGGCTGCAGCCCCCATGGAATGGCACTGCTGCCAACACCCCGACCCACAGAAGGTCAGGCTGGATTCTGTCTCTGACAGTGGGTTTAGGTTTTGTATTACTTGCATTTTTAATTTTAATTCCCCTGATAAAGAACTGTTATTCCCATTTCCATATCTTTGCCTGAAACCCCCTTAATTTCAAAATTACAATAATTCAGAGGGAGGGGGGTTACATTCTCCATTCCAAAGGAGGCTCCTGCCTTCCTTAACAACCATCTTTCAAACCAAGACACAGGTGAGCACACCTGCAGAGGGAGCAGTTATAAATACATATTTTGCTGTTGGCTTTTTGCAAATGTTGTAATGTTATAAGTATGATGGGTTTTTTCTGTAGTTTTTAGTGTGTTTAGTGCCTGAATAGATGTATAATGGGGTTTTTTTTGCTGTAGTTTGGAATTTAGGTGTAGTGTGTTTAGCTGCCTGAATAGATGTATAATGGGTTTTTTTGGAATTTAGGTGTAGTGTGTTTAGCTGCCTGAATAGATGTATAATGGGGTTTTTTGGAATTTAGGTGCAGTGTGTTTAACTGCCTGAATAGATGTATAATGGGGTTTTTTTGGAATTTAGGTGCAGTGTGTTTAGCTGCCTGAATAGATAAGAGAACTTCCAAAAGAGGTCCAAGTGACCATCGGCATTCACTGCCTGTGGAAAAGAGACCCAAGCCCAAATTAAAGGATGATAAGAACCCAATAAAAGTGGGACTGTGCTTGATGGACCCAAGGAGTGGCCATGCAGAACAGCTCCTGGAAAATCTGAATATCCATAAATCCATGCATGAAAAACAGGATAAAAGGGGGGGTTCCAAGACACCAGCGTGTGAGCCAAGGCACCCAGCCCTATTTAATCTTTGCTTTATTTTCCATGTCTCTTATTGTCTCTATTAAATATTTTAAAATTTTACCAGGAGAGTGAACCTCAGCTTTTTCACAGCAGGAATGACCCACAGGTGAGCACACCTGCAGAGGGGTCAGGAATTATCCACAGGCACAGCACCTTACACACAGGAGAGTGCCAAGCCAGCCTCCAGCAGGTAACACCCTAAACTCACATGAAACCTTGTAGGTATAAGCAACATGAACACAGGAAGCTCGAGGTAAATTATGTGCTTTAGATGGGGAAGGCATGGAGAATTAACGGTCAGAAAGAAAAGCTGGGAAGATTCTGGAAATCTTTCCATAGTGAGGTCTGACAGCAAAGTAAGGTTGGATACAATTGTGGAGTTGGAATTGCCACATACATCAAACACTGGTGCTAGTGCCAGTAACATCTAGGAAATCCTGTAGTAGACAGCTGTGAAAAAATCAGATGAGGAACTGTGCTTTTAGCAGAGGACATTCCCTCATCTTAGAAAAATCAGCAGATTTTTGGTTTATATGCAGACACAGTTTCCACAAAAAAAAAAAAAAAAAAAAAAAAATTGAACAAAATAATAAAGCAAACACACCCACCCTTTTGTATGCATTTCAACTTTGTGTACTTTAGCTTACAAGGAAAAACTTTCCCTAATCAAAAAGTTCATGCTCCTGCCAGAAATATATATGCCACCAAAACTGCTTTAGCAAGAATCTTCTGGTTCCTGAGAAGAAAATCCAGTTTTTACTAGGCAAGAGACCATGTGCAAGCACATGTGTACAAGTGCACGGGCTGGGGCAGCTGATACAAATTCCAGCTCTGGAGAAGCCATCTCTGAACCAAAGCAAACATCTCCTGGCTGCCTCTGACACTGGCTCTCTGCTCCCACGTGCAGAAAAACAAGTGGGAGGCAGGCTGTGAACTTTCCCCCAGTTGAACCGTATCGCTCACAATCCCTGCTTCCACAGCTCCCATCAAACACCCAGCTATTTTAGGTAACACTGCAGGGACATATACAGATGTAAGAACACAGACAGATGAAAATGCCTGCTCATGAGCACTGATTTCAGGTCATCTGATCTGTATAACTCAGCTGTTTTTGTCAGAGAGAGGGTGCTCATCCCATCTCACATGTATTTGCACCCGGGCTGCATGACTGCTAGGAAAGGACATTCCAAACTGGACAAGGTCAAGGTTCCCCACTGACAAGGACCTGCACACAGTGTAGAGACCTCAAATGTGCAGGGAGGATGCTCAGACTCCTATCACAGAATGGTTTGGCTTGGAAGGGACTGCAAGGATCATTCAGTGCCACCTCTGCTGTGGACAGGTATAGTCTGGTTTTCTAGGCCTGAGGTTTCTGAGTTTCTGAACTCAGTTTCTTCCTGGTGTTTAGGTTTCAGAAGACCTTGTTCTCACACACTTGACATAAACATCCCAAGTGTTACTGTAACGAGAGTGATGTTTTGCATTCTTTTCTGTGGGATGGACTTGTCTCTATCCATCCGTTTGGGACAATGGTTAGAAGAGTTCTGGCACTCTTCTAACCAATGAGAGTGGCCTGTTCCAAAAGGTATATAAGGAGGACAATTGTTTTAATAAAGGGAAGTCAGATACAGTTTTTAAAACGAGGTCTCATGTCATCTGTTCATCACCCACAGCGACAGACAGGGATGCCTCCCACCGTCCCAGGCTGCTCCCAGCCCTGTCCAGCCTGGCCTTGGGCACTGCCAGGGATCCAAGGGCAGCCACAGCTGCTCTGGGAAACCTGTGCCAGTGGCTCACCTTGTGGCAAAGAACTTCTTTCCAATACCCAGTCTAAACCTTCCCTCCCTGGCATATCTTTCCTGCAGTAAAACAGGCCTTCATCCTGGGGACCTGACCAAGCTAGAAGAACCCTTTCTCCTCCCTTCTGGTCAGGTTGTCAGTTACCCACATTATTTGTTCAGCCACATCCAACGTGGCCTTGTCTCATGAACAGTCCAGGGGCGAGGATGGAACTTTGCCCTTAAACATTCCTTTCACATCAACAACACTTCTCTCTGCTCACTGCTGCCCATTTCCCAACAGCACCGTGGGGCCAATAAACCACGGCAGGTCACACAGCAGAGGCAGCTGAACACTAACCCAGAGTCAGCAGAAAATGAGGGCTTCATTTTCTCTTGGATCAGTTCTGTGCCTGAGTTCACCTCCTGGCTGCTCAATAAAACAGTAACTCCGGGCTCAGAGAGAAGGCTGGACTGAACCAGTAGGAGAAGATGATGAAGAAGCAGCAGCAGAGTCTGTGTTATGTTGAATTAACCTGGACACAGACACTCCCTGAGGGTACCTAACTCCAGAACCTGCCACATTTGGCTTGAGTGGAGAGGCACCCACAAACACTAACCCCTCCACAGAATTTCAGGGGTGGCTGAAGTACTGAGTGAAAAAGGACTCTTTATCCTTTGACAATTCTTCCTAAATTTTCATTAATTAATTCTGTCCTACATTATCACAGAAAGATTCCACAGTCTCTGCAATTTTCCAAGATGATAAACATTGCATGAGAGCAGAATAGTACCAAATGCATAGAGATCTGAAAACTTTTGGGGCAAGAAAGCCAAGATCACTCTGAATCCTTACCAAACACTATATTTGAGACATCTTTTAAACTGGTTTTGTTAACCACTTGCTGCCAAACAGGGAACTGAAACACTATTTAATCCTCCAACATATCTCAAATGCACTTGGTATGAAAATAATTCTTCATCAGATCCTATTTTGAGAGCCTAGAAAACAACTAATAACATAAAAAAGGGAGTTAAGAAGCAAGAACGGCATATGAAGGTGTTGTGGATTGAGATGTAGAAAATCCTGCAGCAGGCACAGAAAACTAAAACCAAACAATTATGGGCAAGGTACCCTCTGATCTAGCCAGCTCAGCAAAACCATCAGAATTAATGCCTGACTACACAGGCTTTAGCACTGCAATCTCACACCATGACTGACACATCTGTGATTAATCAGGTATACAGCTGGTCAAGTAGCAAACTGCTGTCAAATAGATAAAAAACCCTACTGCAATAATTTCAACTTTGTTTTCATACAAGAGCAGGTAAAAGGTGCATTTACCTCATTTTTAAGAGTCACAGAATTTAAACAATGTAGAGCATGAATTAGTTCTTTGCATCAAACACTTTCAGGAGCTGTGGCAACTTAAGGAGTTTATCCTGCACTGTCAGTGCTAACACAGGCAGGGCCTGGATGTGGGAAACTCACAGTTTCTGCCATTTCAGGTGTCACCTACAGTCACTACATATAAACAGAGAATCACAGAATTACAGAATGATCTGGGTTGTAAAAAATCTCTAAGACTATGAAGTCCAACCGCTCCCCAGCAGTGCCCAGGACACCTGTCCCCAAGTGCTACATCCACAGGGCTTTTAAATTCCTCCAGGAATGGGGACTCCACCACTGCCCTGGGCATCTGTGCCAGGGCTGGACAGCCCTTTCCATGGAGAAATTGTTCCTGACATACAATTCAAATTCCCAGTTACATGACAGACACACAGACCCCTTGCTATGCATTTGTTTTAACACAACTGACTCTAGCACTGCAGAGAGCCAAACACTGAATTACTGAATAAAGCAGTGCTGAAAACAGAGGCTGTTTCTGATGCTCTCTGACCCCCTCCCCACCCTGTGCTCCCCATTCCCACTGTCTGCTCCTTATTTCCACCCGCTGACCACATTCACACTCTCTGAACCCCACTGCCATCCTCTGACCATATTCCCACTCTCTGAACACCACTCCCATATTCTGACAACATTCCCACTCTCTGAACACCACTCCCAACCCCTGACCACATTCCCACTCTGTGAACACCACTCCCAACCCCAGCCACATTCCCACTCTCTGAACCCCATTCCCACTCTCTGACCCCATTCTCACCCCAACCCCCATTCTTATCCCGACCACATCACACTCTCTTGAACCCCATTCCCACTCTCTGAACACCACTCCTACTCTCTGACCAGATTCCCCACTCTCTTGAACCCCATTCCCACTCTCTGGCCCCCACTCTCACCCCCTGGCCACATTCCCACTCTTTGCACCCCACTCCCATATTCTGACCAAATTCCCACTCTCTGAACCCATTCTCACCCCCTGAACACCATTCCCACTCTCCTGAACCCCATTCCCACTCTCCTGAACCCCACTCTCATCCCCTGGCCACATTCCCAGTCACTGAATCCCACTCCCAACCCCAGCCACATTCCCACTCTCCTGAGCCCCATTCCCACTCTACGACGATCATTCCTACACCCTTCACTCTCACCCTCTTGAACCCCACGCAGCCCGGTGCTTTTTGGGCAGTTCCCAATTCCTTCCAGCCCCTCTGTTCGTGCAGGGCAATCCCCGGGAGGCACGGGAACGGCTCTGGGGGATACTTTGTACAACTACAACATTTTACAACTACTTGGTAATTCCGGCGGGCCCCGCCGAGCTGCCCCGCGTTAGGGACCCCTACCGCGCCCGCCCGCCCTCGGGGTCCCGCCGGAGCACACAGGATCACCCTGGAACCCACAGGATCACCCCTGGAGCACACAGGATCACCCCTGGAGCACACAGGATCACCCCTGGAGCCCTCAGGATCACCCTGGAGCCCACAGGATACCCCCTGGAGCACACAGGATCACCCCTGGAGCACACAGGATCACCCCGGAGCCCACAGGATCACCCCTGGAGCACACAGGATCACCCCTGGAACCCACAGGATCACCCCTGGAAGCACACAGGATCACCCCTGGAGCCCACAGGATCACCCTGGAGCCCACAGGATCACCCCTGGAGCCCACAGGATCACCCCTGGAGCACACAGGATCACCCCTGGAGCCCACAGGATCACCCCCGGAGCCCACAGGATCACCCCTGGAGCCCACAGGATCACCCCTGGAGCCCACAGGATCACCCCTGGAGCACACAGGATCACCCCTGGAGCCCTCGGGGTCCCCCCGGAGCTCTCAGGGTCCTCCCCGGAGCCCTCAGGATCCCCACGGAGCCCTCAGGATCCCCACGGAGCCCTCAGGATCCCCACGGAGCCCTCAGGATCCCCCCTGGAGCCCTCGGTGTCCCATCCCGGAGCCCTCGGTGTCCCCTCCCGGAGCCCTCAATGTCCCATCCCGGAGCCCTCGGTGTCCCATCCCGGAGCCCTCGGTGTCCCCTCCCGGAGCCCTCAATGTCCCATCCCGGAGCCCTCGGGGTCCCCCCGGAGCCCCCGGTGTCCCCCGGACCCGCAGTGCTCTCCGGCGGGACGCGCCTCACCCCTCAGCAGCGCCATGGCCGAGCCGAGTGCCGCCGCCCGCAGATTCGCCACGCTGGGGCGGAGCGGCCGGCCCGGCACGCCCTTTTCAAGTCGCTTTCCACCAGTAATTCTAGTCCTTTGTTTAACTCATTCCAAATGTGGGGCGGGATCTGTTTGCCTGTTCGTTTGTTTTTAAATTTTGCCTCTGCTCGGTTCGGTTATTTTTTTTGTCCCGCGCGGTTCTGGCGAATCGGCGGCGGGGAGGCGGGCGGTGCTGGCGGAGGGGAGCGGCCGCCGCTCGGGTAATTACAGCGTTTACAGCTAATTACGGGTAATTGCGGAACCGCTTCCCTCGGAAAACACCTCCGAGATCATCAAGGCCAACCTGTCACCCGATCCGCGCCTTGTCACCCAGCCCAGAACACTCGGTGTGCCTTGCTTGGACGCCTCCGGGGATGCGGACTCCCTGGGCAGTTCCAGTTTATCCTTTACAGGGAAAAAATTCCTCCTGATGTCCAGAATGCTCAGCCGAGATGCATAAACCACCTCGAGGGGGTTGTGGAGGGTCGCACCCCTGAATGCGTGCACAATCCGTGGCTGACCCAGCGCTGCCCCTAATTCCAGGCTTTGACTTCCCTGGACACGGATGGGGATGTTATAAATGCATATTTTGATGTTGGCTTTTCGCAAATATTGGAATAAGTATGATGGTTTTTCTGTAGGTTTTTTTACTATTCGGTTTTAACTGCTTGAATAGATGTATAATGGGGTTTTTTTGGAATTTAGGTGTAGTGTGTTTAACTGCCTGAATAGATGTATAATGGGGTTTTTTTGGAATTTAGGTGTAGTGTGTTTAGCTGCCTGAATAGATGTATAATGGGGTTTTTTGGAATTTAGGTGTAGTGTGTTTAGCTGCCTGAATAGATGTATAATGGGGTTTTTTGGAATTTAGGTGCAGTGTGTTTAGCTGCCTGAATAGATGTATAATGGGGTTTTTTGGAATTTAGGTGCAGTGTGTTTAGCTGCCTGAATAGATCACTTCCAGAAGAGGCCCGAGGGACTCTCAGCATTCACTGCCAGTGGAAAAGAGACCCAAGCCCAAATCCAAAGATGAGAAGAACCCAATAAAAGTGGAACTGTGCTTGATGGACCCAAGGAGTGTCCATGCAGAACAGCTCCTGGATAAGTTTGAATATGCATAAATCCATGCATGAAGAACAGGATAAAAGGGGGGGTTCCAAGACACCAGTGTGCAAGCCAAGGCACCCGGCCCTATTTAACCTTTGCTTTATTTATTATGTCTCTTATTTTCTCTATTAAACATTTTTAAAATTTTATCAGGAAAGTGAACCTCGTTTTTCACAGGGAGGAGCAGGAGCTGCTTGCAGCCCATGTGTTTAACACCAGCAAGCCTTTGGATACTCTCATTTTCCATTTTCACTGAAAAACAAGGGGATAAAAGGGCTAAAAATCTTGCAATCATATCTTGGTCACTAGAGGGAAGAACTGATCCCTCCGTGGGCTGCAGTGAAGCACCAGCCTCAGTGGTTCAACACCATGGATGCTGCAAGGGCCGAGAGCCGGGCAAATGCAGGGTTTGCAATGATAGTATGAAATAGTTAAAAACACACACAAACATCCTAAAATCCCAGAAAATTGTTTGGATTGAAAGGGACATTAAAGCCCATCAAGTGTCACCCCCCTGCCACGTGCAGGGACACCTCCACCATCCCAGGCTGCTCCCAGCCCTGTGCAGCCTGGCCCTGGGCACTGCCAGGGATGCAGGGGCAGCCCCAGCTGCTCTGGGCACCCTGTGCCAGGGCCTGCCCACACTCACAGACAGGAACCTGGATCCAAGCTGTTGGAACCCAGGCTGTCTCTGGGACAGCCCTGGATGATCCCAGCTCCAGCCAGGGGGATTGAAATCCCTGCCAGGGGGGTCACAGACCCTGGCAGCAGCCAGGGACTCCTGGGGATTTGAGTTTGACCCGTGGAACAAATTAAACCTTTGAATGAAGAATTAAAAGTCACAAAATTCTAGATAGCATGATAGTAGTAGTTATACAGTGGAAAAGGGAATTTTTGTGGATTTTTACCATGGGGGCTCAGGGGGTGAGATGGAGGGATTTGGGCATTGTCCTGTGCTCCTTCCTTCTTCTTCCTAACCCCATCTCCTTGGGGATGGTGGCCCTTGGGGAGTGGATTGGAGCAGAATGGAACTGTCTGACACAGGTGATGGGCATTGGATCATCACTGTCAATAACTCACACGTAGTTTGTAGTATAAAAATCAGTGCCTGCCCCTGGGGCAGAGAGTGTGCCTGGGGCTGCCCTGCTGAACAGACCTGGGCACCCAGACAGAAAATATCTGAGATAAGGAACAATAAAGCAACCTGGAGAGCATCAGCTGAATACTTCAGACTCATTCTTTCAGCAGCAGGGTTTGGAGACAGCGGAATTTATATATATGGGGGTCATCCTGACCAAAGGAAACCCCGAAACAAGCTACACCACAAAACCCACTCTCTACACTTCTGATAGTTGAATTGCATAGTGAACTATGATTTATCTGTATAACTGCTCCAGTGGAACCATCCCGGCTGTCAAGCAGAAGACAGGGAAGCTGGTGAAAGAATTTTGTGTACAAATAAAAATTGCCATATGTCGTCAGGGACACATTTAAAGTTCTATAAATTTTATAGAAGAAAAAAATGTTATCCTCTGAAGACTCACCTTTTTCATTCAAAATAATCTCTCAACGGCTCTCGCTACATAATTCCAATGATTTAATAAATCTATAAATCAGTGAACATGCAATGTTGTCTTTAAAAAGAGCCAAGGGTTTTGCTGTGTTTTCTCCCTCATCCAAGTCTCGTTTAAGGTCAAGGGGGGGATTCTGCCCCTGTGCCCCCGTGCTCAGGTGAGAGCCCACCTGCAGAGCTGCCCCAGCCCTGCCTCCAAGAGCACAAGGACGTGGAGCTGCTGGAGGCAGCCCAGAGGAGGCCACGGAGATGCTGTCAGGGCTGGAGCCCCTGTGCTCTGGAGGCAGGCTGGCAGAGCTGGGGGTGCTCAGGGGCACCAGAGAAGGCTGCAGGCAGAGCTGGGAGCCCCTGGCAGGGCCTGCAGGGGCTCCAGGAGAGCTGCAGAGGCCCTGGGGACAAGGGCTGCAGGGACAGCCCCCAGGGAATGGCTGCCAGTGCCAGAGGGCAGGCACAGCTGGGCTCTGGGGCAGGAATTGCTGTGGCTGAGGCTGGGCAGGCCCTGGCACAGGGTGCCCAGAGCAGCTGGGGCTGCCCCTGCATCCCTGGCAGTGCCCAGGGCCAGGCTGCACAGGGCTGGGAGCAGCCTGGGATGGTGGCAGGTGTCCCTGCACATGGCAGGGGGTGGGATGGGATGAGCTTTAAGGTCCTTTCCCACCTGAACCATTCTGGGTTTCTGTGATTTATGCACATGCACAAGGGGTGGCATTTCCTCCCTGTTCCCACTCATTTACAGTAGCTCTGAGGGCCATAACATTCCGCACTCAGTGAGTTCCCAGCTAGCTGCCAATATCTCAGCACCTCTGAAATCAAGTTAAAACTTCTAAACCTTCCACTCTCATAAGTAATTCTCCTAATTTCTGTTTATAAACTACTTAGAAATGTTTCCATTGGATGGAAGTATATATTGAAAGGTTTTGGGGTTTTTTTTGCATTCTCATTTTTGACCAAGAGCCACAATTTCTTCAAAAGTGTTTATTTCACAAATTTTTTTTTATCCCCAGCTGAATATTACAGTGACTATTACAAGCATTTTCTTATAAACAAAGGTGTAGTTTACAGATTTGTTCAAAATGGAAAAATATTTTATAAGCAGTAGTATTTCATCTACAGTATTCACTCATGTATATCATTCAACTTTGACAGCAGCTAGACCTTCTGCTCGTTAAGGTAATGACACTTCACACCACAAAAAAAATAAAAATATCCCCAAAGATTTCAATATAGTAGCACTTTTTTTAATATATTTTTTTTTTCTTCTAATTTCAAATGAATCTGAAAGTCTTTGTCCACTGGCATTCACACCTTGAAATAATTTGGATACTCATCAGGGTTATGTGTTATGGATTGTTTTTCTTAACATTTACCTTGCTAGAATTTCTTTCAGAAAAAAAAAAAAAGTTCCATTTATGACTGTAATATATATGTGAATCAATAAAGTTTGAGGAAAAAGCTTCATGGAATTTCATGCAATCCATCTTAACCAGGTTCTATTTATATGCAATGATAAAATGCTAATTTTTCAGTTAATGGTCTGAAAGAACAAGTTTGCACAATTTTATTCATTTACTATTGCAAATGGAGGAAAACAACCATTTGTTTCTAGTGCAGCTTTTCCATTTGTACCTTTTGCAAATCACACCAACAAGGAGTCATGTCCTGCAAAGCCTTCAGTGTTCAAGTTGCAGGGTGATGAAAAGCAGCCACTACGCTTAAAACATGCCCACATTTTGGTACTGCTCCACAAATACAAAGAAATTTTTGTAGCTTTTGTAGTGGAATAAACTGCATGAGCAAAAAAAAAAAAAAAAATGTTTGTAATGTAGGATTGAAAAAATTCAGTCTTGAGGTGTAATGTTCTTTTTTTACAGTCAACTACAGCAGCTTTATCAGTTAAGATAAGCAACCTTTGCTACAAAACACCAATTTAAATAAAAGGAAAAAAAAAAAAAAAAAAAAAAGGAAGGAGAAAAGGAGAAAAGGAACTTTCTGGTGAAAATGAAACATGGATATTGCCCTGGATGCTTCTTGTAGGTCAGCCAGCATATGCCTGAACTCGTGTTTGAAGTATTGGTTCTGTAATGCTGGTGATTTGGGCGTTTTGATGCTTTAATTGATTTTATTTTATTCCCAAAAGTGCTTTTCTGAGATGTAAGTCATCATATGTGCAAAAATCACCGTGGGTCACTGTTGTATTTTTCCCCCAAGAACTTCAAAGAGTTTTTGCAGACCTCCTCAATATAAGATTTTTTTAAGTAGACTTTTATATCCATAGACAACTTTTTCAGTGACAGAATAATAAAAATATTCCACTGTTTTAATGCTTATTTCAGAGAGAAGGTGGTTGAGCTAAACAGCTAAAGGCACAGAGTGGGAAAAGGCTAAACTTAATAATCAATATTTAAAAATAAAGACAGATCTGGAGAAGAGCCAGCTTTCCCTAAGCCATGCTTTGTGTTCATTTTGCTTTTTAAATAAAGAAGTGTAAATCTGAGGAAAGAAGGCATGCTTGAGGATAGCAATTTAACTAAATTTAAATACAAATTTTAAAAACTGCTAACAGAAAAGATAACATATATTAAAGGTATTTCATACAGAGTTCTCTTCCAGATGGATTTCACTGGATAAAATATGTGATCACAGATCAAGACGTTAAATCCCAGCTCCCATCTACACATACTAAGTGTTTTTAAGAAAGAACATATAAATTACAATCCTGAAAGTGCCAGTGAAGGACCATTATCCCCTAGAAGACCATTAAGCACATTTTACAACGGTAATCAGCAACAAAGTCACTGCAGAAGAGGATTCTGCACCAACCTGTCACTTAGTCTGAGTGATAAGCATGGGTTTAATCAATGCATTGGGAATTGTACTCCAAATAATTTACATCAGAAAGAGGTAGAGACCTGAACTGCCTGAAACTGCTGACCTAACATGAATCCTGAGCAACAGCTCTCTGTTTAAACCACCTTACAGAAAGGCTGAATCCTGCTTTGAATTATTTATTTTTAAACCGTGACGACTACCGGAGCGTGGAAAGAAGGGAGAGGCGACGACTTGACAAAATTCAGAGCACTGAAAAGACATTCACTGTGAAAAGAGGTAGGTGAAAATAAATAAGGATGCTGCAGGTGAGTGGGGTGGCAGGGCTTGCTGGGCAGGGACAGCAGACTGGTGGCATTACCCTCATTGTGTAGCAAGGGGAAATGAAGGCACTACTGAAGACACAGCAGAGGTGAGTGCTCAAGGACTGCAGTTTGGAGGTAGTCCTGGCTCCATACAAGCAAAACATCTATAATTCAGTTGATGGTTAAGGGGGAAAAAAATTACTTTTGAGCCTGAAGTCTGTCCTTCAGGAGTAACAGTGGTTGCTCTAAACTATAGTCTCCGTTTGAAACAAGGTATTTACCCACTGGCATTCTGCACAGCACTCAACAGCTTCTTTTAAAATGTGCTTTTTTGGATAGTAATATACATATATAGTACATACAGGACTACTGCAGTTTGTATATACACTGATTATATACACCATGTCTAAGTCACAACACGCTCCTAGAAAGGAAACTGCAGCAGACAGGAGTTAGTGTATCTTCAAGAAATTTCACATTCTACTTTCAGTCTCTGAGCAGACAGCATACCTGGTTATAAATTTGCTGTTTGGATTTACACCAGCCAAAAAGAGTTAAGATTTTTCTTGGAAATTTTTCTTTGAAAAATAAATTTTCAAAGAATTTTTCTTTGAAAGCGGATTTCTCTTTGAAAGCTCTTAGTCACGAGGGAGCCGCGGGCCACAGAAGGAACCACAGAAGCAGGTGAGTTAAGATTGACTTAAATTGATTTAAACAAAGCTACTGTGGAAGTCACAATGGTGTTGTTTAAAAAGAAAGGGCAGAGAGCTGGCAGACACAGGTCCTGACTGCAGTTTGGCACGTCGTGCTATGGCAGAAGCATCCCCACGCTGAGCAGTCGTGGAGCAGCACTGGCCCTTGAGAACCCACCCCTGCCCAGCCCAGCAGCCACCCAGAACTCAGCATGTGCAGAAAAACCAATGGCTGTTCTCCTTCACATCAGTGTGCTGAGGTCAGAGGGTTGGTTTGGTTTAGTTTGTATGTCTGATTAAAAAAAAAGAACCCCAAACCTAACAGAATATGTATTGAAAGCAATTATTCATTTAAGGTTGTTGTAGACAAAGGGTTTGGGTTCACTCTTAAAGAAATGGCTTACATTACTAACATACCACCTGACAGCTTTTTTTTTTTCTTTTTTGTGTGTGTGTTAGAACATTTAATATCTTTCAGAACTTTTTTTTTTTAATTTTTAAAATATTCTTCATTTATCCAAGCTGTGTATTTGCATTATTCTTATCATTTTGGATGGTTACTGAACTGAATGGAGTTTTTTCCATGGACAGCTACAGTTAGGATTAACCCAGTGAACATAGGTTGGGCTGGATGATTAAACTGGGATGCCCTAGCATGATCTATGCATGGGATTCTGATACTGAGCCATGTAAGAGGTCCAAGAACCTTGACAGCCACTGGATGAAAGTGTCTGACACTCTAAAGCACAAGGAAAGCCAACAGTAGGGATCAGGATGATGCTACACTAGAAGCAGAAGGCTTAAAGCAGTCCTTTGCACCATAATTATTCCACTAGGATAAAACCTGTGTTAACGTAAATTTGGTAATGTAAGAAAGTCCAATGGAACAAAGTCCTGCCTACTTATTTAAATTTCCACAAAGCAGATGCACTGAATCTATTTAGGAGGAGCAACAGCATTTCTCAAACCTACAATTTGTGACAAATTCCACATCAGTGGAAACAATCAGCATCCAGCCCTGTTACCTTTATGGTGTGATAAATATCTACCTCCTGCAATTTAACTTTTCAAGTCACTGTCGTGAATGCAGTTACTAGCAAGAACTGAAGGCAGAACTGCATGTTCTGTTATTCATACACAGCAGACCACCTGCTGCTAGACAAATGACACATCCTTCAAGGCAGCACGAGTGTCTCAGATTTTGTTTTTGTCATAGACACCTATGAAGATCAAAATAATCTGTCTCCCACTTCCATCCTTTTTTGTTAGTAGCTTTTGGAGATGATTATGGGCTTTGAACTATGCCAACATAAAATCAAGCAGTAAAAAATAAATCTATTTTTCAAGTATCCTTATTTCTGAGCTGCAAATTACAAAAAAAAAAAAAAAAAAAATCACATACAGACTAGTGTCTTTTTAGTGTACATTTTAGCATCCATTTTTTACTGCGTACTGGTTCTTCCATAAGCCTGTTTGGTCCATATTTGAAGAGCTCTTGAATTCTTTTTATTTTTTCTTTTTCTTTCATTGCTGGAAGTCTCTGGGTGTGAGAGGTGAGCTTAATTCTATTTTCTTCAGACTTTATTGAGAAAATCCAAGTTGAGAGAAGCAGGGAGATGAATGGAGTCCATGGTGATGGAGGATGGGTTGAATGGGAACAGAACTGGGAACATATGCTTGAAGTCTAACAGCAGCTGTGGGGTGTCATTCCGTTCTTCCAACTGCTTCTGTTGGGTGTGGGAGAAGAGAACAAATTTAGCATCAGTTGTTGCCTTTTCTTTTTGTGTTTAACACCATCAGAGGTTTGAGAATGTGCATCATTTTACAGATACTGCAGAGAACAGTGAGAGCTACTTTGTCCTCTTCTGCAGCAGCTTTCCTCCTGAGCAAGTATTAACAGGAACTACTATACAGACTAGGAATCACTTCTTCAGGAGAACCTGGTAACATTTTCTACATGACCACAAAGGACCTGGAAACAAGATGACCCCCTTGGCACAGAAAAAACAGGACATTATAATGCCAGCAGACCACTTTTGATTCAGCTGCTCAGCCATGGTGATATGTTCTGGGGTAGCTGAACACATGCCCTTCCTTTTCCACCCTGCTCCTTGTGAGCACTAAAGGGTCCTTGGCTTTAATTAGTTTATTTTTCCTTTAGCTGCCAATTTAGCAGCTTTAGCTCTTATCTCAAAAGTAACTCCATTTCACCAACACTATTTTGACCCCTGCAGCCTTAATCCTCAGTCGCGTTGCTGCTGAAAATCTGAATTAGCTGAGCTGAGCATTTGGGTGCTTATTGCCCTCTGTGATTAACAGCCCTGCAGCTGTGTGTTTTAAGTGTGTGTGCTCACACAGAGCACTGAATTCAGGACAACCTGCAGCAGCATGCTCTGTATCAAACGCCCCAGTTAGCAGTGATTAAATACAGATGTCACTAGAACTACACAGATGTCATTTGTGCCCTCCAACTGACAGCCCTTCAAGTTTACCTGTATGTTTCGTATGAAAGCTACTGTCACACGTTCTTCGAACTCATTCACAGGAGTGTAGAGATTAAGTATCTTTACAATCTGTTGAAAACAAAACACGGTTACAGTTGCGAGAAGCCAAACTTTTCCAGAACACAAAGCACCACCAGCAGTTTGTCATGACATGGCCACAACAAGTCTGCCATGACAAAACACAGAAAAGAAGCAACAGAAGTAACGCCCTGCTGTTTTTCTTTGCCTGCAGAAAGGTGTTGCAAGATCTATGGACCTGTCAAAATTACTTCTTACGGGAACATTTGTAAATTGGCAACAGATCTGTTTGTAAATTGGACAACAGATTTATCCAGGGACTCCACTTGGTTGGCACATGGTGACATGGATGATTTCTGATGTCACCTCTACAGTTCTTCTCTTGATGCTCCCTCACTCCCACGCCTCCCCTGAGCTGTTCTCAGAAATGCATGTTCAGGACAGGGTGATGCAGGTACATGAGAAAGGCTCTCCAAGAACCACTTGAAATCAGTAGTTCTCACTGCTCCCTTCCTACAATATTATCAAATTAACGACAGGCAATCCAGCAGTTAAAAATGTGAGTTTATATCCTCCTGGGATGAAATCTCAAAGTTCAAGGTTATATCCAGCCAGCCTAGGCTGGCACTTCTCAATTTCCCACCCCAAAGAGGAATCCTCAGTGGGCATCCTGCAGACACAGCCAGTTTAAGACCTGGCAAAAGACAACAGGTGGGTTTAAAACGCCAAGAATCTGACTTGCACAAACAACTCCTCAGGGCTGGGTTCCATCTTTGCACATTTCTGGAGCTCCAGTGCCATCAGTGGCACTGCAAGAGAGGAGGCACCACTGTGACCACCTCTGGGAGGGGCTGAGATGCAATATGAGTCCCGAAAAGCACAAGCTGTGCCCACTGAAGCAATGGCACGCTGAGGCTGGGCACTGAAGGGCTGGCAGCAGGAGACCACCCTTTCCCACCCCTCAGTTACAAAGCCCTGCCCTGCTCCCCACCTGCTGGGTCGTGAGCGATGTGCACAAGGAGCAGATGGCCTCGGCATCCTCTGGGGTTTTCTTTTTCAGCTGCAGGAGCTGTGCTGCCTGAATCAAGGGCTCTAAAGTTTGTGCTGCTCCACTCTGCTGCAGATTCTTCCCACGTAGCCATTCCTCCAACTGGCTTATGTTAAACCTGGGTAGCAACCAAGACAACACCCGAGCTGAGAGACAAGAAGTTGCATCTTCAAAACTCCTCTTTGGGGCTCAAGGTATGTTGCAGTGCTGGTGTATGTGGCTTTTTGTGATGCATATTTGTGATAACATGGCAAGAGACAATCAGACCAAAGCTTAATATTCAACAACTTGGAGTAAAATCTATACTCCAAGTACCTTACGAATGATGAACCATGTAACAGCCAAACAACAAAAGGGAGGTGCTTTCCTACAGCATTCGGATTCCAAGTTTCAACAGTTAAAATGAAGCTTTTAAACAGCTTTTAAATGCTAACGAGATCCTGCAAGCTACCCAAATACCTTTGAGAGTATCTACACAGAAAATACTTTTGCTGTGCCCACTATCCAACCAAGGGGAACACAAAAAGATCCAGCATGGGAAGGGGAGAGTGTAGCAAAAGGAAGATTTAACTGATTTGCACCGAGAAGTGCACTTTATTTTCCTATTTTCCACCAACTTACAGCACTAACACAAAACCTCCCCAGGCAGGCCCAGCCCTGCCCCAAGGCCCAGCCCCACCTCAGCTGCATGCCCGTGCTCCATGAGCAGACATCCTTCCTCAGCAGGATGTTGTTCAGGGTGACAGCGTTGATCATGTAGAAGAGCTGCTTGAACACCTGCTGGATGATCTCTGGGTCCAGGCCCTGGTCACACATGATGCTGTGGAATGTGTTCAGCTGGCGAATTATGTCATCCAAGCTGTAGGTGTTGTTACTTTCTGATACATGGGAGCAGTATTTCCTGTAGCCCAAAGGTTTGATACCGGAAAGCCCTTGGATACTTTCATTTTCCAGTACAGCAGACACTGAAAAGACGGAGAAGAATGGGATAAAAAGCCTGCATCCATCTATTTGTCATTAGAGGGAAGAACTGATCCCTCAGTGGGCTGCAATGAACACATATCAGTCTCAATGATGCAACACCATGGATGCTGCAAGAACTAACATCAGGACAGATCCATGAATGGGGGGTTTACTCTGATAATACAAAATAGTTAAAACCCACACAAATATCCTAGAATTATACAAGAGTTTGGTTTAGAAGAGACCCTAAAGGCCACTTAGGTCCAACACCCCTGCCGTGGGCAGGACACCTTCCACTATCCCAGGTTGCTCCAAGCACTGTCCAGCCTGGCCTGGGACACCTCCAGGGATGGGGCATTCCTCAGAAGAATCCTCAGGGATTTGGCTGAAGAGGTAACTCTTCCCATACCTTCTCTCACCCTCAAAAAAACAAGGTCTTTTTGAGTCTCTTTCCTCTCCCCAATACTCTCCTCCTTTAAAACTCCATCCAAAAAACAGATTAACCCCAAACCTGGTCTGGAGGGGAAAGCAGACCCACCAGCACCACCTCACCTCTTTCACTGCCTCCCCAACAGAAATTAAAGAAAAATCTTCTGGAGGGGGAGGAAAAACCCCCATCCCTATCAGCTCCTATCATGGGGGAACATAAAAACTCTCCCGGGCGATGCTGGCACTGTGCAAAGCTCTGTGAAAAACAGCTGGGGCCAAGAAATAAAGATAAACTGGGCCAAGAGAGACCCTGCTGGAGGGCAGCTGTGAGCTCACCAATCATGGGGTGCAGGATGCCCTCTGCAACGTTGATGAGCTGCTGGTAGATCTGGATGGAGAGGTGGCCCAGCACCTGGCGGTACTCGGTCAGGTCGAAGTTCTTCAGGCAGTGCTCGTTCTGCTTCGCCGTGTTCTGGGTCACGAAACCCTGAGCAGGAAATTGAAACACAAAGCTCGTTATCCCATCCACTGGCAGTCCATCAAAATCACTGCTTTAAAACCCCCTCTGCACCCTTGCAGTACGATACATCAAAATATGTTACCAAAGTACATTATAGAAAAGATCAAAACTCATAAATCACCTTTGATTTACCCAGGCATTTGTTCATAAATTATTACTCCATTTGAAGAAAATCATTAAACTACCAGTTTTTCATTTTATCCTTAGCAAGGATCTGCACATTTGTATTAACTGCAACATATAGGATTAGAAAATGACATTTCAGACCCTCTGAAAATACTTTTTTTAGCTACATGCTTATCCCTTTGAGTTCCAACTGTTTATAGGAAACAACATATTTTGAAATTAAGATTCTAGAAAACTGAAGAAAAAATTGTGACTGCATGTTACGTGCTTTGACAACATTATAAATTGTTCTGAAATTCATAAATCTCCCCAGATAACTGAAATTGTCGCCTGCCTTTTGCTGATATAGCTGATTTCTGATCCTCCATTTGGCTGCTATAAGCCCTTAGTTCTGGTCTCAGATATTAATACCAGTTTTAGTGGCAGAAGCCAATGAGATGTTTTAATTAACAGAGATCCTTTAACTGCCTGCTCATGTGGTCTTATTTGAGGTGAAAATGAGAACTAGGAAACTGTTTTTGTTGGTCGCTGGCTAGCAAAATGCAAAAATACAACATGTACCAATTTGAGTTGATTTCACAATTTTCCCATTTTCCTGACTAATCGAAGAGCATCATGCTCTTCATGTGACAGGACTGCATGTGGGTTGGGATTTTCTTTTAAACCTTTTCTTAAATATAGGCTGGATTTAAAACTAAACATAACAGCATCTTGCAAACCATTCAGGAGTATTTCTCCCTTCTTCATTTTGCACCAAACTGCCAATGGAATATGCAAACAGCTGGTTTATTTAACACAGTAAATCATGGCAAACAACATAAAATTTAAGACTGTTTTAACCCAGCTCACACGGCTGGTTTTCTGGGGAGGATTTTCTTTAAATGCAGTATTATAATCATGACAGAAGAGGGCAAACAAGAGCATGACTGCTAGTACATATTCTCTTAAATATTTCGAATTTATTTTATTTTTATTTATTTAATTTATTTTAATTTGTTTTCATTTTAAATCTTTGAAACCCAGTGCTGAGGTTTTATACACGTATAAATCTTTTGCATGACCTAAAAAGTTAGTTTTATTTAATGATTTTTTTTTTCTTACCGTATGAATGCTCAATATAGCTAACAAAAATCAAGACTAAAATAAAAAATAACAGTATGTGGGTCGGTTGAAAATTTTAATATGCAGAATACATAGCTGTAAGGATGGGAGTGTGTAGCAATCTAGGAGAACTGTGATAATCCAATTTCTTTGAAAGGGATCAGCTATTAAAAAAACTTATTCCAAGCTGTTTAATATTGTTTTATGAAAAGCTGTGGGACCAAATAAAACCAGGAGAAAAGCCTTCAAAACAGCCCACCAGAAAGGGCACAGAGAGGCTGGCAGAGCTGGGGGTGCTCAGGGGCACCAGAGAAGGCTGCAGGCAGAGCTGGGAGCCCCTGGCAGGGCCTGCAGGGGCTCCAGGAGAGCTGCAGAGGCCCTGGGGACAAGGGCTGCAGGGACAGCCCCCAGGGAATGGCTGCCAGTGCCAGAGGGCAGGCACAGCTGGGCTCTGGGGCAGGAATTGCTGTGGCTGAGGCTGGGCAGGCCCTGGCACAGGGTGCCCAGAGCAGCTGGGGCTGCCCCTGCATCCCTGGCAGTGCCCAGGGCCAGGCTGCACAGGGCTGGGAGCACCCTGGGACACTGGGAGTCTCTCCCCATGGCAGGGGTTGGAATGAGATGGGCTTTAAGGTCCTTTCCAACCCAGACCATTCTGTGCTCTGAGGAGCTCTTCCAGGAAAAGCGCTGCGGTATGCCTGCATTATATCCGGGTTATAGCTCTGCCAGCTATATCCGGGTTATAGCACTGCCACGCTATATCCGGGTTGATATATGCACTGCCACGCTATATCCGGGTTATAGCACTGCCATGCTACATCCAGGTTAACCAAGGAGGGAAATCTGAGAGGCCCCATCTCAGAGCCAGAGGGGAGCCCCCGGGCCGGGAGGATGCAGGACCCTCCCTGCAGGGATGGCACCCCCGGGGCAGGCCGGGCTCTCACCTCCTCCCCGCTGTACTGCTTCAGGCAGTGCAGGAAGCGGCACGTGTTCGACAGCCAGAACGACGTCATCTCGAAGTCGTTGTGGTGCTTCTGCAGGGGCAAAGGGAGAACAGGTGAGATCCCCCCTCCCTTTCTGTGGGGGTGATGGCATCACAAAAAACAAAACCCAATTTTGAGTTTCCTCACCCAGAATCAGGCAGTTTTCCCTTTGCAGCTGGGCAGTATGAGCTGTTTTTCCCTGAAAAGTTTTTGGTTTTTAAATCTCTAAATTCAAGTGATTTTATTGCCAAGATCACAATTCCCCTTTTTCTTCTAAAAAGGGAGGCTCTAACAACAATTTGGCTTGAAAATCACTGTGAGAGCTGAGTGTCACACACTTGGACATGGATTTTACCATGTGACAGCCTCTCAACCCTGAGACACAACCAAAGGGACACGAGACAAGAGCAAATGGACACCTGCCTTCAGCACTTTCTTAATGCCATTGATGGTGGAGGTGAGCAAGGAGTGCACCTTCTGGTCATCGTTGATGTAATCTGCATGTCTGATGCACATGTAGAGGATGTAAGCAGGAAGGCAGGGAACAGTGGCAGACACTGCCTGGGGCTTGAGATCTAGATTTGACAATTAAAAAATGAAAAAAGATAGCCAACAAAAAAGCAAACTTAAATTTCCCAAGTTATCAAGTGATGCAGAGAACACCAGAGCTGCAGGGTACCCAGGCAAACCTTTCTCCCCTCAGCCCTGGGGAAAATGATATTTTGGCTCTGCAATTTGCAGAGTGGACAGAGAGCCAGAGGTCCAGCTGCAGGACAGAGGGAACTGCCCCAGGGTCTCATCACTAGGACTTGGGAGGGCAGACCTGCCTGCACTGAGGTTTGTGGCACACCCCATTTCTCCTTATGGATGCACAGTAGAGCCAGAGCTTCTTTATCACATAAAACCCTACCCAGCAGCACACAAACCACCTTAGAACAGCTCCCTGAAGCTTTCAGGAATACCTCCCACAATAAATCCTCTCTCTGAATTGATGACACATTAAATTGCTCTTCCCCTCAAGACACAGAATCCTAATGGCAGCTGTGGGCATTTGGAGCCTCTAAAGAAGCAGCTTGTCTGATTAGGAGAGCCTCAGTGCCCACAGCAGCGGGCTAGCACTGCTCTGTGAACACTTTTTGGGTCCTCACTAGGCTCTGCTGGGGTTAGAGTTGTAGTAAATACCAACACCCAGCCAGGGAAGCCTGACTTCTGAGACAGCACTGAGTGAGGGGACGCTGCAGCAACTCTGACCAGATTGTGCAGTGCAGAAAAGCTCCCAAGTTCATTATCTGCTGTCAGTTATTACCTCATAAACCCAACTACCTTTGTTCCACTGCTGTGCCAGGCCCCAGGGCTCTATCCTTCTGCCACCCCCTCCCCATCTATCAAACTGCATGGAGCTCAGCAAGTTACTGCCTGCTCTAAAAACTGTAGCCTTGCTCTGCATTTCCCATTTTTTGCTGTCCCTCGAGGATTGTATCCATACTGGTCTATCTGCTTAGTGCAACACTACTTTACCTACCCAAACTGCCATCATCACAAACATGCAGCCCCACAAGGGATTAACTGAAAAGATGTATTTGTCCACCTTAATTTTTTAATCTCAAGTTTACAGAGTCCCCCAGGCATGAGAAGGAGCAGCCAGGCAGAGAAGCAGAGCAAGCTCCCCACCTGTAATGAGGTTTCGGATGAGGAGTGGCTCATCTTCTTTGTAATATTCCAGCATGCCCTGGAAATCCTTCTCCTTTCTCTGGACAGCAACCTGCATGTTCCTCTCGTGCAGCCTCCTCTCCACTGGCAGCATTGTCTGGGATGCTGTGAGGAGAAAAAGATGATCAACACCTGGCAAGCACCTGGAAATCAACAACTATTCAGGCTCTCCAAGTGCAGATACCAAGTCAAAAAGTTATATATTAAATTCACAATGATGTCACCAGCTTTGACAGATTTATAAAAATATAAACAATCAGGTCCTGGATTACCAGTCCGCAGAGCTATGACTCTGGATGAAAGAAAAAGTGCAAAACTTGAAATTCAAAGAGGGAAAAAATAAACCATTTTTTATTTTCCAAGAGACCACGGGCTAGAAGGAAGCAACCCTAGTGTATGATTTTCACAGAGCAGGGCAAAAAATCAGGCAGGCAATGCAAAATTCCTAACCATGGCACCTTCTGTCTGCCTGCAAAGCTGCAAACCAAGGTGGCACACAGCTGAAGTGTAATAAAGCAGAAGAGACCAGCATGCAAATACTGCACCATGCAAATCACACTGACAGAGAGCAGCTGGGCGAGCCGTGGAAACCCTCCAGTTATTTAGCTTAATTTCACTTAATGCCTGGTTTCCAGAAATTAACTCATGAGAATGGGGGCTCTCTGATTAATCACGGCTTCTCCAGAGAACAGGAAGTGCTGCTTATACAGCACGGATGCCACAGTTAAGGTGCTTTCTCATTAAGCAGAATATACATACACATTCTGATACTAAAAGGTTATAATCCCCTAAAATTCAAAACTGACAGATCAGAGCATTTTCCTGCTGGCCACTGGGCTCCTTTCTGTATCTCTGCCTGGGTCACTGCATCGACTGCAACAACAGCAAAAAAGTTTCCTTAAATATCCTCCAAACCCAGGTACTGGGTCAGTGTCAGCTCAGTGCCTGCTGCTAGTTCAGTGCCAGAACAAGCAAAATCTTACTTTCATAGAACGAAATTGAGAAAAAAACACAAACCCTGCAGCTCTCTGTGGCAGTTCTTCCACTCCCACGTGTCTCTCCCCTGAGAGGGGAGGCCTTTTGCAAAAGTCCTTGCTGGGAAAAAAGGCAAATAGGACTCGTGGTTGTTTTTGTTCTCCAGGTTGTTTATTGTTTTCTTATCAACAATTTCTGCACACCAGGCTTTACACCAGCTCAGTGTGAGGGAGAAAAGGCACCAAAAGGCCCAAACACACGGGATCAAGGTCCTCTTAAAGATAATTTACCCAATTATCACCAAGAAGGTTCATTATTTCTGCTTTTCTACCAATAACTCAATTTCTATTCACATAACTCTACACTGAGGCAAATTGTGACCAATGGTCCTGTGTCACCCACACTGCAGAACAGGGAGGGGATGGAGAAGGAAAAGGAAGCCTAAAAATGACAAGGATCCTCCATCTTATCCTCATCTACTTCCCAAACTAATAAACCCAAAAATCTGAATTTCTCACCCTGTGATAAATGACATACTACACTTCTATCTAATTTACATTTGTGAAAATTCTGCCTCATCCCAAAGCCTGGGAAGCCCTTTCCATGGATGAAGGTTAAAAGCAGTGTTTGTCAGGGGTTTGGACCCTTCAAAACATGCAGAGAAATATCCTCTGCATTCTGGGTTTCAACACTCTCCAAAGCTGACCAAAGGAGTAAAACCCAAGTGCAGTTTCCCCAACCCAGCATCTCCCAACGCACAAGTCACCTTCAAAATCTTGGACCTTCTTCATGTAAATCTTCAGCTGCTTCTTCAGCTTCTTTTCATTTTTTTCCAACTTTTCCAGCAATTCCTTAAGATCCTGAAGGACAGAAGATACATTTAAAAGAACTCCCAGTGGAAGAGGAGCACCACCCAACAGCATTTAATCCTGGTTGTTAATCACATTTAAACAGCTTTATTTAGATACTGGAATTTTTTTTAAAGGGAAAAAAAGCAGGGGTGCCAACATCCCCTCCAGACCTTGCACACAGATACAGAAGGGGAGAAAGGGAAAATTTATGATCATCCAGGCCAATTTTTTGGAGTTGCAACTGCCTTTACACACTTCCAATCAAAGCAAGTAAGATGAAAGTGCTTCCTAACAGAGCAGGGGGTCCCCAGTGATCTGATTTGGAAGGCAGAGCCACAAAGTCGACAAGCTTAAAAAAGCCTTTTAAAAAATTAAAAATAAAGCACCTATGTAGTCACAAAAGTCATACACCCATGGAGCATCAGCTCAAGGCCAAGTACCAACCCTCCCAAATGCAGTAGTGGGAAATGCTGATAGATTCTGCAGAGTTTAGGAGGTTAGAGATCCCAACACCCTTCCCTCCCTGTTATGCTTCCTATCTCCTTTCTCTCAACGTGTTTTTGCCCTTTCTGTGTTTTCAGCACAGCCTCTTACCAGATTTTCATTGGTTAGACGTGTGATTTCTTGCTGAAGTCCTAGCTCCACCTGGACCTCTGGAGAGAGCTGCAAAGATTGCAGGAATGCCTGCTGCTGCTTCTCCAGCTCCTCTTGCATTAAATCCACTTGGTTTCTCAGGGCTTCCATCTCCTCCTCATGCTCTTTTCTCTGGTCCTGGAGCTGTGCTTCCAGCAGCCTGAGAACAGGACCACACTGATCAGAATGTGATGTCAGCATGGTGGTAAGTAACCACCACTTGATTTTTAAAAAATAAATCCCCAAATACCCTTTTTATTTAACAGTATCAAACATTCAAGTTTCTTTACTTGCAAAAAGCAAATACATGCAAGAAAGCAATACAGCTCAACACCTCCAGGTTTTGTTTTCAAAAGCTCAGCTTGAAGGCCATTTGTTCCTGTGGTCCTTTCCTGTCAAACAGAAATTCTCACTCTTGAAAACTGCCATATTTGCTAAGCCAGAATGCCTTTTTAAATTCTGTGGGAAGAATAATTCATCACTGAGATGTTAACTGCAGACACCTGTGCTGATGGTGACAAACCTGGCAGGTGATGTGGTAATTGATTTTTTTAAGAGTCCACTCCCCTCTGCTACAGGGAAATCTCCCTTCAGCCCACCAGCTCTTGCCAGAAGGCTGAAATGACTCTAGAAAGTATGAGGACTCTGAGAGAGGGCCACCAAGCCAGAAACTACGAAGTGTAATCCCAGATTATACAGGACAATGGTGGCCAAGAGAGGGAATGGCCCAAGCCATTGGATACTGGATATCCAATTGGATAACCAAGCCCCTGCTGCAGCTCAGGGATGTGCCTGGTCAGAGCTGTGGGTCACCTCCCACCCAGCCCAGAGCCTCCTGGCACTGGATGCAAACAGCAATCCTCAAAGAAGAGGAAGATTCTGCTTCACACAGACCCAGGACATGCACAGACACAGAGCTGGGACAGTGGGGAAAAAGCTACAACTCTCTCTGGTCCACAGGGAAACTGACTGTGGTCCACACCTGTGAGCTGTTTCCCTAAAGAAACAACTATGCATGGAATTTTTTTTGTTGTTGTTTTGTCGTTTTTCTTTAATAACTTTTATAAAACAGTGAATGCTTTCAGGGAAGATTCCTGCATGAAAAGTACCAATCGTTCCCCGTGTTGTTTTGCGTGGTTGTTGTTTTTGTTGCCTTTAGAAAATTTAACAGTACAATCTCTACTCCCACCTTCCAGCACGAGACAGAAAAGCATGTTTTCCACCTATAGAATCATGGACAAAAATGCAGTCAGCCTCATAATCCTGTCAGGAGTTATATTCTTAATAGGCTTGGAAAATACAGACCCACCATGAAATAAGTATTAAGTACTTAATTTTCATTTTATTTCTTCATACTGGGATTAGTTTGGATTCCATCTGGATAATCCATGAGACACCCTCAGAAGAACATGCTCCTTCTATGAACCTGGGTTCCTACTTTGCTTGGAAAAACACATGAAATAATCTCTTTTATTTCTTCCTGTTGCTGTCTGGTTTTGCTTTGATACCTCTAGACGTGGCCAGACTACTCTATACACAATATTTAAATTTTTCATCTCTTTAATAAAAAAATATATATATTGGAGCCCCATAGCCACAAAGCATAGGGGTGATGCAGGACAAGAATGCAGGAGGGATTTTTGCCCAGCAGAGCAGGACCTGGGGAGAGCTGTGGACCCTGTGTCCATCATGTGCCTTTCTTACTTATAGAAAACACATGGATGGGAGCACAAAATCCCCAGGATCATGCAAAGGAGACAGCACTGGGATACAAGGACAGGCCCTTCCCTTCCAAAAAGCCAAGGACTGGGAGAAAACACTTCCAAGAGGTGCCGTGTCTTAGTGCAATTTGGGAAAAAAAAAAATTAAATAAAATGGGAGGGTCTCTTGTCTTCCTGGAGATGATCACAGCTTCCCACCCCCTTCATCAACCAATTTTCCTTTAATGTCACATAATCCTTACTGGATCACAGCTCAGACATTATTGACAACAGCCAGCAATGACCAGTGGGGACCAAGACTCCTCTGAAAATGACAGGAGGGTCTCAGTTCCTGCAGTTTGGAAATCCTACCTCCAGCTGCCCCCAGAGAGGACAGCCAGGACCACAGTAGAGCAAGAGAAAGAAACAAGAGGGCAAGGAAAAGGGAGAAGCAGAAGTGGGGAAAAAAAGAAAGTGTTTGACCTGGCAACTTGCTTTAAACCTTGATAAGCCAAGCCGAGCTCTCCATCTTCATTGAGATACCCCCAGTCCTCAGTCTTGCTAGAAATAAAGGACAGAAAAAGAAAACAAGAGGACAGAGAAAGACAAAAGGTCAATTGAAAGAGAAGGGGAAAAGGTGCAGAACCCTTATTTATTTCATTATTTTTTAGACCACACTTTCATTACATTGGATTTCTTTTTCCACCACAGGAAGGGAGAGTCCTGCCCTGGTTGTTGCCTGTATGACATTTTAAAAACAAGTTTCTCCATCTCTTTCCCACTGCAGGAACTCCCCCTGGTCTAAAATCAATTCTGTTCCTACTTCAGCCAAGGGTTTCTCAGCATTTGAGTCAAACACATCGGTCTTTCCTCAGAGCAACTTTTGGTCCAAACACCACATGCATCCACACAAGATCAATCTCCTCTGCATACAGTCAGAAAAACAGCCAGAAAAGTCTCATCTCACTTTAATACTTTTAGCAGATTGGCTTTTTTAGTCTCCTTTTAGCAGATTGTTTGGGGTTTTTTTTCAAGTTATATGAAGCAATAAGCTGATCTGTCTTCTTTAATGAGATGCTGAACACATTATAAATGAGTGATGTAAGCTGGTCAACTTGACCAGAAATGCTTTTTACAGCAAGATTTTATGTGGCTTTGATGTCAGTTAGAAAACAGTGTTTGTTTTAAGCAATAACAATTTGAAAAGTAAGCAAGGAAACCATCAAACTTAATGTATCATTATTAAAAAAAAAAAAAGAAAAAAAGAACAAACAAACAAACAAACAAAACAAAAAAAAACAAAAAACAAAAAAAAAAACAGAAAAAAAACACAAAAAGAAGAAAGCCAACACACATTTTGAAAAGAGCTGTAGCAGATGCCATTCCCTGGCAAGGGAATCTCTGCATATTTCAGTGGAAAAGCACAACACACAAACATTCATGAGCAAGTTTTCACGGGAGGAAAGCAGTGAGAAATGTGGTGTTGCAGCACTGCTTTGAAAGGGCTCAGGAGGTGCCTCACCACCTCAGACAGCTCATGGATCCCTCCCATGCCAGTGCTCGAGCACAGCACTTCTCAAAACTAGCCAACATTTCAGGCACTGACATTTGCAAAGTTCATCTGTTAGAGCCACGTGTATGAATTTAAATTAAGTTTTAAATTTAATTTAAATTAAAACCTTGTTGTTACCCCATACGTAGCAGGTTTCCAAAAGGGTCTGCAGGATGACAGATACAGGGAGGTTTATTGGGCTCATTTACATGAATTTGTTAGCAAAGTCTTTTTTTTTTTTGTATAATCTTAGCAGGACATGTCCTCAGGCACTGAAAACCAAAGGAAAAGCCAGGAAGTATGCCCACTATTTATTGCACATCAGAAACCTGTGAAATCTCACATGATGAGCAGCATTTTTAAGAGATAGGCTCCTTGGAAAAATAGATTTCCTTCCTTTTTTAATCATAGGCATTGAGGTAAATGAGAAGAGCGGCTCAAGAAAGTGCCATTATATGATAAATATATAAAAATGTTTATTTAAGGTATATCTGCACTCAGAAATAAACGTTCAGTCCATCTCCATCAACACAGCACTGAACTCAGAAATCACTGTGCTCCTCCTTCTCATGCTGACCAAGACATTAAAAGGGGTCCTTTCAACATAATTAGAGTAATTGTCATGTGAAACATAATTTCCTGAAATGCTGGGTAAATCCCATTCTCAAAAAAACCTGGAGAGGAGTTGAAAGGACTGATTCACAAAGCCATGTTTCCCCTTTATCCTGATCTTGGAGGCACAGGTCTGGGGAGAAGCTGGGACCTGCAGTCAGCAAACTGCCCTCACCAAAACCAAAAAAATTCCTGCCCAAACACCTCCCTGCCCTGTGAATGTAGCTTAAGGGAGGTGTTATGTACCCCAAACCTAGAGATGCTAATTTCAGCATCTTCAGTAAATTATCCTCTCTTCATAAAGGGGCATTTCCCTTTCAGACAGAGATATACCTTTGTGGTTTAGTTAAAAGGAAAAATAATGTGCATCAAATGCTAGATCTACAGCAGAGTGGTACCCACTGGAGAGTGGGTAGCAGAGATATGATACAATCTCCACACTGTTGGCCTCTCCCAGCTGCAAAAACAACTCCTCATGTGAAGCCAGCATCAGTTCTTTGCTTTGCCCAGCACCTGCAGGTGGAACCTGCCCAACAGGAAAAAGAAAAAAATCCATGTACTCAACAGAAATCACTTGGAAGCTATCACAGAAACTAATTTCAAAGACACAGCCTGGTTTACTTGGAGCTGCTAGGTTATCATCTCTTAACACCATCACCTGGTCTCTCACTGGCTCTGTGTTTTCACCAGGATCAAACAGGCTCTAAAGAATAGTCCCAAGAACTGAAACAGGGAACAAAAAGCCTGCTTAGCTTTAGATTCAGTTACTGCAGCAGAAAACGAAGTAGGAACAAACTTTATGACTTTTCCCTTAACAGCTAAAATTCAGCAGATTTTTTTATAAATGGGAAAAAAGAAAGAAAAAAGCTGAGATTAATGTGTTTATAAAGAAAGGGCTGCTTTCAGTTCAAACTTGCCCTTGACCCAGAATCAAAGGGCTTTCCTCAGAACGCTTTGTGGAGAGAGAATTGCTACATGGGCAGGGTTAGCAGCACCTGGCAGAGTTCCTCCTGGTTTCCTCCTGCTGTATTTAGAAGCGCTGCATTTTATAGACATGGAGAGAATGAAGAAAAGGTTGATCTCCCACCAATGGGATGGGATATTGGGCAGGAATTGCTGTGGGTGAGGCTGGGCAGGCCCTGGCACAGGGTGCCCAGAGCAGCTGGGGCTGCCCCTGCATCCCTGGCAGTGCCCAGGGCCAGGCTGCACAGGGCTGGGAGCACCCTGGGATGGTGGCAGGTGTCCCTGCACATGGCAGGGGTGGAATGAGATGATCATTAGAGGTCCCTTCCAACCCAAACCATTCCATGAAAGAGAAATGGGAGTGCTTCTGGCAGAGAAGGTGAGAGAAAAAGTGGCTCTTGCTTATAAATCCCACTTCAAAACTGCAACCCCACCAGAAAAGCTTCCCATTAAAATATTTATTGATCAAGATTAGAAAGGGAAGGCATTTCTGCTTCTCATGCTGGCACTCTTGGGTATAGAGCTGTGTAAGTACAAATGCAAATTTGTTCTGGGGGAGGGAATGTTAATTTATGTCCACAAACACAATAATCCAGGCTCCCAAGCATTTGTCTTCATCCATTTTATTGCCATCAACACCAGCCTACATCTTATAAACCGACCCACTAAACAGACAACTGCACAGGGAACCTTGTAATGGGGGGGCTTAATGAGCCACTGGATAAAACACTGCAGAAAATCAGGGTGAGAGCAGAGAGAGCTACTGCTGCTGTAGTTCAAGAGCCAAGCTCCAGTCAAGCCTCACATGAGAGGCAGATGAGAGAATAATGATCTGACCCTGGAGACTGCAGATTTCCCCTCCCAAAACTTAAGAGGCCAAAAACCACCAAGGCCAGATCATGTGAAATTCTTAAAATTGCAGCTCACCCACGCAATTACAAGGAAAGAGATTTGTACTCCTGTGGAAAATTAGATCCTGGAAACTTCATAGGCCCTGGATTTAAAATCCATGTGGATGTGACACATGGTTTAGTGCTGGTCTTGGCAGTGCTGGGGGAAGAGCTGGACCTGAGTCTTTTTGAACCTAAATGACTCTATGGTTCATTCTCTCTGCAGAAGTCAGGTGTAGAAACCAGAATGTCCGGAGGAGGACTGGCAGGCTACAGAAGACCCTGTGCACCAGTATGGCCAGACACCAATTAATTCTGGGGACCAGTGACACCCCTGGGTCAGACACAGGTCCTGTGAAAGCAGCAACCCTTACTTTGATTCCTTCACCAGCCCCTGAACAAAAACTAACCTTCCCTACACGTGCACACTGGAAAATCTGGAGAGTAATTAAAGCTGTGCCCAATAATGGCATTTCACATCTTGTATGAGCACTCACAGCTCCAGGAGAATGTTGGAAAGAAGGAAAGAAGAGAAAATTCATAGAATTCATTAAGTGACTAAAACCCACTCCTTGCTGCAGGAAGCAGACTGAGCTCCACTGATTTACTGCCACGAGTGTGATGTGCAAATTAATCTCATCACCTCTACTGCAGGAGGGGCAGGAATTTCATCAGCAAGTTCACTTCAGGAAAGCAAATATTCAACAGCAAATTGATAAAAACCACAAAGACTTGTCCTGATCTAGCCAGACATGATGCCCAGGTGAGAAACCAATGTCACAAGAGTCCTGGACCCCAACAATCCCCACTGCTCCAGGCCTGCAGACCTGGTGAAAGTTGACAGAACAGCCTGTGCAGAGCCTCAGTCCAGCCATCAGGGTTTTGAGCTCCACTTAAATGGGCTTTCCCTCATATTCATTCAGGTGTGAATAAAATCCTCATTATGTCAGGTCCCAGCCTGGAATGTTAATGACCTTCTGCAATCACTCTACGAAGCAGAAAACCATATTGTGTTTCTAAAAGCCATTAATCCACAACGGCTGTGTCATCTTCCTTGCTGAATGGAAATTATTTAGGGAAAAAAGCTTCAAACATCTGTATTTGTCAAGAGAAAATAAAAAGATAAACATTCAATTTCCTTGAAGTAAAATAAAAAATTTACTTTTCATATTATCTTTCTGTTTAATCCATGTAATTTTTTCTTCTTGCAAGATACTGCTTTATTATTTGATATCCTCCTGGGAAGCTTCATGGACTGATTTAATGCTTGGCAATATCAGTCCATTGTCACTGTCAGGACAGACACATGTTCAAAGTATTAAACCTCATTGACATAAACCTGCAATACAACAGTTGTTTCTGGCACTCAATTTGGGTGCAAGAAAATCAATAATGTGAGTATCTCCAGGGCATACAGCATGTTTGTTAGCTCAGTCAACCACAACAAATCTTTTGTCTCTGGGAAAACCAGAAGGGAACTATGGTGCCTTCCCAACACAGTACGAGACACCTGAAATAAATACAAACACAATCCCAAATCTTAGTCTTGCTGCTATTTACATACTGGAAACAAAGCCAAAACCCAGTTTTGCTCACTTCCATGTTTGCTTTTCCACCTGCTCAGTATCTGACTGGAACTAGATGATCTCTAAGGTCTCTTTTGAGCCAAACCATTCCGGGATTCTACAACTCCGTAAGATGTGTGTCTTTGGTTTCACCTTTACGTGAAAAATGTGAGTCCACAGCACAGCCCAGAGGCTGGTAGGCCTCTAGGACATGTTGGTTTTGGTGTGGGTCCATGCCTCACACAGGATCCCCCCAGAGCTGGAGGGGTCTGTGCCACACTTACCGGTTGGTCTCGCACATGCCCTGGTAGGCTTCGATGGCGTCCTCCTGGTCAACGTGCCGGTCACTGTTGGGCCAGCTGGCATTGGGGGACATGCTCTCCTAAAGGCAACATGCAAAACAGCAACGTGACACCCTGCTTTAAAACTCTTGACTGGCTCTGAAAGCTCCTGACATCCAACAACTCCCAGCTGTTCTGTTGAAAGTGTCCCTGTGGGGCATCCGCCACTTTACTGAGTTTCTGTGCATCCACACACATGCAGCAGGAGAGATAAGAGATGGAAGAAAGATGCATTTGTAAGAGATGGAAGAAGGATGCAGTGAATGTGGGAAGAGGATAGGCAGGGTGCTTGGCTTGGTCTGAAATACAAAACACACCAAAACCTTGAGGAAAGGTAAGACAGCGAATCAACAAAGATTGAGTTTCTGGAAAATGTGCCCTTCCATTGGAATGTGCTCTAAATACAAATCCCATCACAGCTGTTTGAGATACAGGCTGCCTTCTTGCCTGCATGTCAGAAGAAACACATTACAGCTGCAACAGCCTGAAGGGAGCAGAATCTGGTCTAGAAATTCCTTTCCCCCACCCCATTTCCTTGCAGAAAAAGATTATTGCTGCAAAACATCACCAGGAACATGCTGAACCACACACATTAGTGCAGGGGTGGTGTGGGCTGGCTCACCCTCATCAGGTATGGGGGTAAGCACCCTATGGCAGTATCATGGCACAGATAGTCCTGGGCTGTCTGAAATGCCAGGGACTACATCTCATCCCTGGGCAGGACCTCCTGTACCCCTGCACAACCCTCCACCACCTCCCTGTGCCATCCTGCCCACCAGAGCAGAGACAGCATTGCTCAGGCAGCCAGTGAATCTCCACCAACAGAGGGGAAGAAGGAAAAGAAAATCCATTACCCTCTCCTTTACCATGTTTTTTCCCCATGTCCTTCTGCTGGGCTGCCTTCATGATCTGCGACCTGAGGATGAGCACCTCCTCCTTGCGCACCTCCAGCTCCTCGTTGGCTGACTTCAGCTGGTTCAGAAGGAGATTGTAGCTGTCCTGCACGTCGTTGGAGGAGTTGTTCTGTGTGGCATGGTCTGCAATGGCCTTCCTCAGCTCATTGAGCTCATTTTTCAGTTTCTTGTTCTCCGACTCCAGCTCTTGCCTCTGGAAAACACCACTAAGCAGTTTAGATAAACTGCCTTGCCGTGCCTCGTCCTGTTCTGAGATGCCTCAATTATCGATGATTACAGATCAATGCAAGCCAGGATCTGGGTTTTGCTGCCAGCCCAGCCATCTGTGGTTCAGGGAAGGTTTGTGCTTTAGTCAGCAGCCTATTGCTATTTAACAACAACACTACAGGGTGACCTGGGGTATTTTTTATTTGTTGACACTATTTCTAAACACAAAAGCAGGCTGTTAGAGAAGCTAAGCGTGTTCTTTTCTCCTTCACCTGTTTTCCTTCTGAATCGATAAATCACACAAACCTCACAATGTTCAGCTCACCTTTCACATTCATTAGATAAGCTGAAGATGCTGATTTGCACAAACCATCATTATAGCAGGCATCCCTTAGGTGAGCCAAGGGTCTGAGAATTCCCTCTTCTTTCCTCATACACTTTGTAATTCCCCCACCCCAGTGCAGTGTTTATGGCTGGAGGATTTCCTCACCCTGATGTCTCCTCAACCACTGGCATTTGATAGGCAGGGCCAACACTGTGCTAGTTTGATGCCAGCTGATTCTCCAGAATAAGAACATCTTTGCTGAGACAGCTGAAGGGCTTATTCACTTTAGCATGGCAGCAAAGACAGAAGAAAATACCTCTGGCAGCTAAGACAGCCTTTATTTTAGTCTGTCACCACAAAGTTTTATTTGCAGGTGGCAGCACAACATTTGGCAGTTCTTTGCCACCACCCAAACCCACCTGGAGAATCCTTGCTGGGGCAAGAGCAGCTTTGCTCCTGCACATGGTGCAATCACAGAATCATGGAGTGGTTTGGGTTGGAAGGGACATTAAAGCTCACTCAGTTCCAAGCCCCTGCCATGGGCAGGGACACCTTCCACTATCCCAGGCTGCTGCAAGCCATTTCAAACCTGACCTTGGACACTGCCAGGGATCCAGGGGAAGCTGTTCTGGGAAACCTGTAGAGCCTCGCCACCCTCACAGCCAAGAACTTCTTCCCAATATCCCATCTAAATCTACCCTTTTCAAGCTTAAAACCATCAGCCCTTGCTGTGGGTCACAGACTGCGTGGGAGCCAGACTCCTGGGGTCCTGCTCACAACAGCCCACCTTCCCTTTGCACTGATCCTCCAACTCTGGCTGCTGCATGGTGGCACCCAGGACTGCTCCCTCCTGTCCCCACACTCCCAGACTTCTCAGACAACACCAAGCCCTGACAGGACCCCTGTCCAACAAGGCACAAACCAACCCAGTGAGCTGACAAAGTCTGCTGTCTGATGTGGGGTCAGCTCTTTCCTCGGGATCAACCTCCATCCATGTGGATTCTCCACTGTCTACAACAGCACAAGATCACTCCCCACTGTCACCCACCGTGCCTTATCTCCTTGCTGCTTACTGAGCTTATCTCTGGGATATCTGCTTCATTATCAGCTTGGGCTGAGTCATGCTAATGAATCCAAAAATGGCTGGGGGGGGGGGATGGGGGCAATTTATACAATTTACACAGTGTGTAGCTAGCACAGCTGTGTAAACCCCGTTTCCATAGGAAACGGGTGTTGTAATTATAAATCCTTACAAATTATAAATAGCATGGCTTATCACAGCAGAGGTGTGAACAGAATAGCTGATCTGGCATCTGGGCAGCATGCTCCTAGTTGAACAAACAACATCAGTAATGGGGCATATTCAGGTACTTTATGCCATCTGTCATGAAAAAAACAAAAGGGTAAGAAATGCCTTAGATCCATCAATTCCTCCACATTAACCATGGCAGAGGGAGTATATGACATGGGCTTTTCTGTAACTGGTGTTTAAAGTGGAAGTGTGTGCATGGTGGGAATTGATATCAAACTGGGTTTAACTCTTCCTGCTACATGGAGAAGCATCACCCCTCCCTGATCATGAAAGCAGTTACTTATATGGGTTTATTATTTGGTGGGTAAGACCTCGGCTTTCCTTTTTCTTAACCTTCCTCCTCATCCTATTTGTATCCCTTTCTCCCTCTCTTTTTTGTTAATGGATCAGCCACACTGCTAACTCCAAGGACTGGTCATTTCAAGCTCTGCTCTGATTAGAAACAAAGCCAGGAAGATCAGGAAAGACAGCAATAACCAATAATCCTGCTCCAAGAGCCTGTACTGTACACTCCTTTCAAAGCTTACATTTAAATTTATTCCCTACTCCTTTCTTTGTGGATTTCATGGAACAGTGTTAGAACACCTTCTGTCCCCAGCTCATACACCCTTTTTGCATCAGCACTTGCCACGGAAGATCAGAAGCCAAAATAAAATGCTATGGATGTGGAAAGAGATTTCTACTGGCAAAGTGAAAAATGTTCTTTCTTCAACACAGTCCAGTCATGCTGATTTATTTGACAAATAGATTTGACCAAAAAATGTTACAGTCAGAATGCACTGGACCTGAACTCACACTTGTCCAAACATATGCAGTGTTAGAGAGCTCTGAGAGGGGCACCTGAGCACTAATGGTGATGGAAAAATCTCCATTCTTCAGCAAAGGGCTTACAGAGCAGTGCTGGGGGAAGTGTGAGCCTGCCTAAGTCAGAGGTTAGCACTGCCATGCAAGGATTTTGCCCCCTCTCTTCTTTTCTGGTACTCTGCAGGGAAAGAAAACTGAAATCCTCCATGCAGCTCATTTTATGATGAGCTGCCAAGTCTAAGGGATGAAGCAAACATGCCAGCTATGCAGCAACTGAGAAACTGAATTATGCATCATGCTCCTGGCTGGCAATCCTACAATGTGTGAGTTAGGAAGGACCTGTAAAGGCCATCTAGTCCAGCTGCAGGGACAGCTTCCACTAGAACAGGTTGTTTGAATCAGAACAAGGGCTCCTTGGTGCTTTCATCCCCACTGCCACTTTCCCAGCTTGAAAAAAACAAGGAAAACACATTTTTCACTGGCATGTCTGAGGGACGTATCTCCCTGTTTTGCATTCCTGGATAATGATTAACCAAATATCTGGCTGGGTGTATTTTGGGACAGCATCTTCTGAGAAATGTATTTACCCACTACAAATGACAGGGAACTTCTGCCTGTAAATTTATCAGTGTGAGCTCAAGTTTCACACACCTCTTTTCAGCCTTACAAAACTAAAAAACCAGATGAGCCTCTCCAATGGAGCACTGTGCCTCACTCACTTCCCTCCATCAGAATCTGCATCAAGAACAGGCTCCCCACCAGATGCTAATCCCAAACACAAATCCCTGCCATCAGGGGCGTCGTGACAGTAATAACTGTGGTAATAATTACAGCAAGACAACAAGCTGGAGGACAGCAGACACCTGTGAAGTATCAGACCATGTGCTGGTTGCAGAAACCAAACCTGCACAGCCATCCAGTAACACCCACACCTTGTATTGTCCTGCTCGAGGGGCAGTGAGTGCCAAAAACGTCAGAAATAGGGCATAAAAGTATGGAATCTTGCAATAGTAGGAATAGTTTGAGTTGGAAGGGATCTTAAAGCTCATCTTACCCAAACTGAAAGAGACAAGGTTTAGATCAGAAAGGAGGGGAAAAATTCCTGTCTGTGAGGGTGTGCAGGCCCTGGCACAGGTTTCCCAGAGAAGCTGTGGCTGCCCCTGGATCCCTGGAAGGGTCCAAGGCCGGGTGGGAGCAGCCTGCTGCAGTGTGAGGTGTCCCTGGTACCTCACAAGCCCTTCAAGAGCATCCACAGAAAGACTGTCCTGTGTGTGAGCTTTTAGGAACCTCGGACTATTTCCCTGAGATAACATCTTTTTAAGCTGGTAGAAATGAAAAATAAACACATTCACCAGACACTCTTAAAGGAGACAGAGATAGTCCAAATATTTGAGATATAAATTAGCATGAGAAAGAGAAGAGAGGAATAGCCTTGTCATGGCCATGGAAACAGCTGTCAAGGGGGAAGGAGGGAAAAGAAGCCCTCAAAATCAGCAGGAAGTCACTCTTGCATTGCAGACAGACTTCAGGCTGTGTCCTATGTACAGATGTGGGGAGAACAGCAGGGAGGTGTATGTCTCTTTTTCAGTGGTCCCTCTCAGGTAAACACTCCTACAGAGAATGAGAAATCCCTGCAAGTTCATTTTCCACCTGTTTCAGACTAGAACCCTAAATTGTTAGCAACACGTGCCACCTAATGCTATGAAATGGAATATTAATGGAGTATTAATACTAAATGGTATTTTAAAATTTGTTAGATATGTAGAATTATGAATTCTATTATGTTACATGCAGAGAGTAGGAAAATCCAAAATTAGTATTTCCGCTCTGAACTTCCAGGGTTAAACCTTGAAGGAAACAGAATTTGTGAACACACACAGAAGTGAGAACTCCTGAAGCCCTTAAAGGAGGTGGTGGCTCTCATCTGCTGGGTTTTCCCCTTCAACTCCCCTTTGCTTTACAAGGTCAGGAAACTTCAATCCTCCACAAGTATGTTTAACCAACTGGAAGACACTCGGGCAGTGACCTTGCCCCTTCTCCAAGGGGCCATGCAGAGGTACTAAGGAAATTCAGGGGGTTTCCCCCCATCACAAACTGCACATTTAGCCAGAGCTACACCAATAACATGCTAGGAAAATGAAACTGGACTGCTTAAGTGTCATAAAAATCTACTGCTAGAGATAAGAGCTTAGTGAGGGTTGGACATCCTTTCCATCTCTAATTTCTGGGTTTTTTTCATCCTTCTGAGGAGATGATGTGGAAGCAGAAATTGATATTATTACTGACATATGGTTTAGCATCATGTTATTCTGGAAAACATATGTTCCTTTGGGTTTCTCATTGCATTGCAGTATTTGCTAAAGGGATAGGGAAAGAAAGAACATCAGAAAGGTAGGCCTGCACTTTAAAAAATAACAGCATAAAAAAATTTCCCTTAGTAACACTATCCTAGGAAGTGGTTTTCTGAGGATAAGCAGGACATAAAAGTTGGTCTAAAACAGCCAAGGCCAGAAGTGTTTGAATACAGTTAGGCAGGAGGATAGGACACACAGAAGCTGCAACAGAAGTCCAGGAGGTTTCAGTTGCTCTGACTGTCACAGAGAGAAAATGATGGGGACAGAAACTGTCAGGATTTAGAGCTTAGGGGCAAGATGAATTCTAGGGTAGGGCAAAAGCTGAGAAAAAAACCAGGATGACTGTGGTCAGCCAGCACTTCTGCTGGGAGATGAAGGCTATTACTGCAAATCACACCACGGATTTGCCTGACCTGAGTGGCACCTTGGGGAAGTGGGTAAGAAGCAGAGGAACAAGAAACAGCAGTAGGAATTTACACCTACTGCAAAGCCAGCTGCTGAGACCTGCGGTGCCCTGTCAAAGGGAGCCCAAGGAATTCCCAGAGGGTATTTCCCATGGAAAAAGCCCCCTTCACCATGAGTGGGTTTGTTACTCCCACGGATGACTCAGAGATAGGCAGATCAGCAGAGGACAAATGTTGCCTCAGAGAGAAACATCTGTGAGTTCACCCCAGGCCCAGGAGCTGATGGTGAGCTACAGCTTGCCAACTGCCCTCCCCAACAGAGCTGATTACAGCAGGTTTTGGGTTATTATCATGTTCACACTATTTGTTTGGGCTGCTGGAGCCTTACAACAGTTTACAGCACTAAGTAGAAGCTTCTCGCTCACCTTCAGGCTGTTGTATGCAAAATCTTCATGCTCTGAAGTCACTTCAGTCTTTGTTTCAATTACCTGTGCAGATTAAAGAGGTAAATTTGTATTTAGGAGCAGGCAGAGGAACTGGCACACAATACAAAGTAGCTGGGCACATCTCCATCAGCATTCAGCCCTGCTGGCCAGCTCAGCCATAAAAATGTCATTAATTGCCATCAGACAGCACCCCAGCAACACCACTGGGGCAGAGGACACTCCAGGAAAAATGGGTTTAATGTCTTGTTAATATCTTGACAACTGTGCCTCGCTGCAGCTTTCAAACACTGACAGTCATTAGGGGAACATCTTCAACACAGCAGTTGGAAAACAGGTTTTTAATCCCCCTGCAGCAGGAATGAGAGGCTGGGGAAGTCTCCCGTTTCATGTGTTTCCTGCAAATTGCTAGGGGTGATCAATAAGGATATCTAGTGAACCAAGTAAATAATTACTGTTGATGATTTTGTTGAGTCTCCTACTGCATTTGTTCAAAGGTACACTGATCCCACACTGCAGAGTAATAACAAAAATAATTCCCAAACAAAGCCACAGAAGCCCCAGAAATTTCAAATATGTATTCAAGAGGGATGGCATTTACTCAACAATTTGTAAAAGGGCATCTTCAGTGCTTCAGGACACCAAGCACACAGCAGCACTGCTGTTTCATAGACTCTGACAAGCCACAGAGCCTTGGCCAGAGATGGCAGGGAAAGCACAAACAAGAGATCTGTTATTAAAACCCCCATATCCCAGCAGTCAGCTCACCACAACCCAGAGAGTTGCACTTTCAGATCTACAGACTCCTGTCCCCTGACAGTAACCTTAATTTTTTAAATATATATGTTTTTAATTTACTTTCAAGAGAGCAACTCAAACTTCAGGGAGTTTAGGTTTGGTTTTTTGTTGATTTTTTTTTTGGTTGGTTGGTTGGGTTGGGTTTTTTTCACAAGGAAGGAAGAACACAGCAAAAGAATATTTTTGTTTGAAACAGAAATGAAGAACCCATTCTTCTAACAGCTAACCTGATAATTGTGACTTACTACACTACTTTTAACCTGTCTTCCTCTGTGATCATTACTGAGGGGAAAAACCCAACCAAAACACACAGATAATAACAAAACCAAACTGAGGACACCAGCCTGACTGACATGTGTGTGAAGTGCTTTTCAGCTCATGACACACACTTCTGGATGGGGGGAAGCCAGGACAGCAAAGAAATGCTTGAATAACAGAAATCATCCAAAAGGGAGGGGTGCTGAACATGCAGGGTGCCACACGTGAGACACAGGGTCAGTGCTGGTGGAATAACATGTGCCAAAACTCATTCCACATTTTACTGCATTCAAGAAGCTTAAGAAACTGTTCTAAATATGGTATAACTAGTTTGTTTTAACAAATAAATAAAGCAGTTCTCCTGTCCAGTTGTCCCTAGCTGACAAAAAAAAAAAAAAGGGGTTATCTCCATTTTCCACATGGATTTGTAGCTTCTTATGTTGAACCTGTCACTCTCAAAGCTAAATTCCTATATCATGTGGACTTGGGCAATCAAGGAAAGCCAGTTATAAATATGAAATATTAGTATCCATGAAAAGATGCCTCCTGCCTGGGATTTTTTGCTCTCTTGCTCCTTTTTCTCCAGCTGGGCTTGCAGCTTCTTCCTCTCCAGCTCGAGCTCCCTCACTCGCTTCTGCAGCTTTAGGAAGAGAGTCATGTCCATGGCTGCCTTCTCCATCCCAATCTCCTGGAGAAGAACAGGAGAGAGGGAAAAATAAAGACCTCAGTGTCAAATTTTATAACCATGCACAGTGCCAGATGCACCCTGACACAGCCAGGAACAGGAGCATCCTAAAAAACACATGTACTTCCAAAGAGCAAATCCACATTTTAAACACCTATTTTTAATGTTAGCAATATACCTGACTTGTTTTGATGGATCACTGAATGCTTAACAGCCCAACAGATAAATAGGTGATGGGGGCTAAGAACATTAAAAATGCCCTACTGGGTCCCTTTTTTGTTGGGGGTTTTTAGCAGCCTGCACCTGGAATACTTTATATCAAAGCATTGTCAATACTTGATTATTTTGACCTCAGAAAATGCTTTCAGAGCAGTTCAAAAATACCAAAGCAACATAATGCAGCAGCCAGCAGAGGGAAGTGGGGGCTTCTGCAGGCATGGTATTGGGACACAAAATATGGTCCTGTCAGGGTATGGCTGACCCTTGGGACATTGATCACCCATAAATGCTCTCGAGTCAGAAAAGTAGAGTTTAAAAAGCAGCCTCTTCTATCAGATGTAAATAAAAACTACATTTCCCTTTTCCACAGGGCTCTTGATAGCCAAGGAATAATTTATGCTACTCTTTCCTGCATTAGGAGACTGTTGATTTGATTACATGGGCTGTGGTGGACAGCAAAGCATCTGTGAAGATGCATGGGAATGAAAATGCTTGGGGCAAGAGGGCAATGAATTCTGGTGTCCTTGCAGAGGAAGATCATGTTAGCAGTCATGATCCATCATCACTGCCGTGATGAATTTTCATCAGACTTTAAGCTGGTATGGCCCAAAGACAGCACTGTAGTATTTTTAGAGCCCTGATGCTGCAAATAAGTAGAGTTTCACAGAGCATCACCACCCTGCAGTGCCTCTCAGACAATTAAAGATGCGTTTCTACAGCATGGAAACAATTTCATCCATCATACCTTATTGCCCCCTCTTGTGCTACAAACCCCATCACCCCAGAGCAGGGCTCCCCTGCCCTCTCTCCTGGTTGCTGTACCTCCACCTGCTGTATCACATCCTCGGTGTCCCCGATCTCAGAGGTGCAGATGGATGGGTTATTGGAATCAGACTCCAGGCTGCTCTGGTTGGATGGGTTTCTCCTGTGCCCCGGTGTCTGCTGCCCAGAAACGATGCAGACACATAAAGCACACAGTGTTAAAGAATTCCACTCTAAGTGTTGCTTCTTTAAAGCAAATATGTGACTATATACTTAAGTTACCTTACAGAGAATTACATGTTCTAAGTTTTTATGCCCCCAATTAAAATTCGTGTTAACACTCCGAAGTGCAAAAGTGATGCAGAAGCTCAGTTTTTAAATTCTGTGTGAATTAAAGGCTCTTCATGACACCAGATGCCTGCTAAGTGTGAACATGCAAATCTGAGCTCAAGGTTGTGCTGCTGACAGCACCCTCCAGGACACTCTTTAAACACTCAGCCTTCCATCAAATCCAGCAGCACTCTGATTTTCAACAGTTTTTTCTAACACTTGAGCAATGCTGAACCTAAAGGCTTTGGGGTTTGAAATTCCAAAGTCATATTGCTGGAGGGTTTTGGTTTTTTTTGTTTGTTTGTTTTTAACCCAACACCTACACATGAACATCACTGAAACAAAAGCAAAACAAGCATAAGCATGATCCAGCTTTTGCTGAGATTCACAGACATCTCTAAGCATTTCACAGAGAGGCATGGAACAACAAGCCCCTTTTTCAAGGCACACAAATGGTTTGGCTCCAGTGCAGAGAGGTATTCTTAGAAATATCAAACACAAACTGCCCACTAATGGAAGTTCCATTAAATGTTTTGGGGGTGAGTGAGCCACATCATCCAGGAACCAGCATCAGGTCCAGGGCACAAGGGACAGGGATAACTCCAGTTTCTTTACCTTAATAATAGTCATTTCATCCCTCAAGTTGTCATATCTCTGCTCCAGACTTGCATACTCTTTTACCAGGTTCTGATAACGAGATCTCTCTTCTTCCAGCTCTTTCTTCATCTGAATTTTTTCCTCAACTGTGTTTTGTGCAAATTCATCTTTAAAAGAGGAAGGAAAAAAAAAAAAAAAAAAGAAATTATGAACTTTAGCTCAGAAACAAGCTACATGTGCTACAACATCTACAATTAATGAACAAAATACTCTCTGCCAAGAGCCTTTAAAATACATGCAAGCATTCACTAATGTTTAGAGACTATTATAATCTGTATTTGTCTCCTCAACATTTGAAACAACTTGACCTCTTCTGCTTGCAGAGCAGTCCTTTGCCTTGAGTTAAAGTCTCCAGCACCTACAAACCATCATTTAACTGTGGCAGCTCCAGCTCCCATGGGCCAGCCATAAATCCACTTAAGAAAAGACCAGCACAGTACAGAAATACATTTGTGTTGAAAAAGTGGTACTTGATGCATATAAAAACTTCCCTGCCTGCTTCCCACCAGCAGATTTGGCATGGGAGCAAATCAACAACAGCATGACTTCCCCATGTCATCATCAGCCATTTGCCATGGCAAGACTGTGGGGTTCGAAGAAGTTTATATCCAAATAAATTCAGTTATTTGTTAAAAACTCCCCTCTGGAAGCAAACCTGGTCCCTCCTCTTCCTGAGGAACTAGGTACATTTGCCTAGTGTGCTGTTTTAAATGGATGAACAACGAACCAGCCCCCTCCACTTCCTTTCTCCCATCTTAGATGTTCCAAAAGCATCCTGAAAGGATGAACAAATATTTTCAGCAAGTTTATTCTTAATATGTTATCTTTGTTCCTTTATTTTGTTTCAGGCTAGGAGCAGAAGGCACTTTACAAGTACCACAGAGCTGTGATATTTACATCCACAGCATGATGATCTTTGTAAATCCTGCTGCAAAATCAAACCTGAAAAGGATGATGAAAAATAGAAAAGCTCAATACACGCATGAGCGTCCCTTTTGTGAAATGGGATTTTCCCAGGTTGCTTCCCCTATGTTTGACTTGTCAGCTAAGTCTCTGCTTTTAAAAAAACACTCACAGGCTCATGTCACACTAGAGAAAGCCTTTGTCACAGCTCAGTAATGTGAATTGTGCTGCCCCTTGGATCCTTTATTAATCATTCTTGGGACACAGCTATTCCCTACTCCATCAGCTTCACTGCCTCTCACCACCACCTGCATGGAATGCGTTAATGTAACTGAACTAAAAAGCCTTGCTAGGTACTTTATTCTGCATTTCACCAATTAAACTGGCCTCTGGCTTATCACCCACCAGCAGGACAGCATGAACAGAACTACCTGCTCAACAAAATAGAGACAGAAGCCACCAGGAAAGGGTCATGGGAAGATCAGCCCTTTTCAAGGCAGGAAAAATGAGCTTCAGGGGAGAAGATTGAGCCCTTGTCTAATGGAGACATGACAATGCTACAGGCAGTTTGTCCTACCTTCAGACTGACAGAGAATCTTGCTGTTCAGCTCCTCTTTTTCCTGTTTCAGGAGAGCATTTTCCTCTTCCAGGTCGGAGATACGCTAGGGAACAAGGGAGAGTTACTGCTGGCTGCAGGGCAGAGCTCCTGCGGGGATTAATTTCACCCGGCAGGAGACAGGGGGCTTTGTTCTGCCTCTCTTTGCTCTTTAAAAGATCTGTTCCCCTGTGCTCTACCACTTATCCTTTGTACACCAGCAGTAGAAGCACGGGAGAAATGCACTGCTGCAACAGAGATCAACTTTCCCTCTCCTGAGTGCACTTCTCCCTTAAATCAACATTTTCAGCAGAATCTTACAAAATACTGAGCAGCTGGACTTGGTGGCCACAGATCTGCAGGAGCAAAGCTCTTGTAAATGATCAGGTCATCAAATCAGAGGTTTATTTTTACATCTCAATGGGCTTCATCAGTGTCTTCAAGCCACAGCACCGAGTCACAGCTGCTGGGGAAATAAATCTGCTGATTGTTCCCAGAGATGTAGCACTTCAGGAGCTGAGATGGACACATCGAGCTGAGTGAATAGGTCAGGCTTTTTTAACTTTATTGTACCCAATCCATGCAGCACGATGAGTCACTTCAGTGCTTCCCACAACTACAGAACCTCTGGTACAGTGAGGAATGACATGTACCAGGGTCCTTGGCAAGACAACAGCAGTGTATTTAGCAACTATTAACAACAACAATTGCCTCGTAAAAAATGAGAACAGGAACTGAATCCTGAAAAAAATGCTATTTTCACTTGTCACAACCGCTAGGCTGGACTGGTGCTGACAGCAATCAATCCTGGAACATTATTCAGCTTCCTGAATCCTGGTGCATTCAACGGTGTTATCTCAAAACACACAACCACCATATTATCAAGAGAAACACGCTGCCACAGCTAAGCAGGATGATTCTGCTGCTGTCAGGTGGGAGAACACACATCATCCCAGCACGTGTCATTCCCTCTGCCTGCTCCTTCCCTTCCTGTAGCCACTGCTTGGGAAATGGCTACACACAGCAGAAGGATCTCAAGGTGCCAATGATAAACAACACTGTAAACACCATAATAAGAGTTTTTCAAGCCCAAGAGTAATAATTTTGCTGTCACCACTAGATTAAATTTATAGGCAGCCCAGCTGGCGTGCATTCCTAGCACAGATTTCAGTCTTCCACACAAGCATGTTCAAATTAAGGCATTTTATCAAACACTGGCTATGCCAGATACATACTAATGGTGAGGACAAAAGCAGAGTGAATATTTTCTTGTAAGCCACGACTGAATCAGTTCTGTCCCATGCACAAACAGGAAAACCTCCCCACTCGTTACTGTCCATGTTAATTTACTCCAGCTGTCTGCATTACATCTGTCAGTGCCTCTCCTAGAAGACTGGAGTCTGGATGTACAACTAGAAAGTGAAAAAACCCACAATTAAAGCATACAGAGCTACTGGTGTTTTAAATGCTGTGAACTGAGCCAAGATTTTAATATTCTGTACAAAAAAACAACTGGACTCCTTCACCATAAATCACATCTGCCATTAGATCAGCACTAGCATCTTCAAGGTAGGAAGAATTCTTTAAAAATTGGAAAAGTAATACAGGAGTGATGGAACAGAAGGAAAACCTGTGCTGCAATGGGACAGCAAGGAGCTCTATTTGTTTGTCCCATCATGAAAAGATTAAAGGCAATGGGATTATTCTACTAATGCTTTTTATTGGGTGCTGATACGGAATTCTCTGCCCAAAGCCATGATAGCTGGAAAACAAAACTGTACAAAAATCTTGAGTATTCTCAACTGTGCAGAGAGGATATTTGGAAGAGCAAAAGCTAACAGAGTCCACAAGAATTATTCCCAGATTTTAAAATTTCTAATCCAGATGGGGTATGGGTATTTTCAAGATGTTCTCTTGAGACATTGAATTTGTTTTCTGCATTCCTGTTTCTACATGAAACAGGAAAAATCACAGAGTTCAAAACCTGTGTTATGAGGCAAAGGGAACAGTGCACACAATGGCCAGGCAGCACCAACTCCATCCCTGATACCTACACAGACTACTTTTGTACCTCCTGGTTATCTATTCTTATCAGGAAACAAATCTTTGGAGGTGCCTCAAATGCAACAGCACCTGCTCCAAGAGATTTCTGTGGAAGATGCTGAGCAGGGAGCACTTGTGATGGCTGCAGCTCTTGTCTAGGAGTTACCCTGGAACAACCTGCTCATGAGCTCTGCCTCCCATCCTCCTCCAGTCTGGTAAGGAAAGGATGATGGCATTTGGCACTTTCCTAAAGAAATTCCTGGCTGTGAATTATCTTAGCTCACCAAGTGATAGGATTAGGTGCTTCCAAAAGCCCTAGAAAGAGCTGAAGGTACTTACCCAGATGTTTCAAACTTTATCACAAGATTAAATAAGAAGAACTATTCTAAAATTAAGGACTTGGAGAGAATAGCTATGACAAAGAGATAAAAGGACTTTTTTTTTTTAGTAACTAAATCATAACTGACGTGGATTTGTAGGAGCTGCAGAAAAATTAAAGGCTCATCTCAGCCCCCCTCAGCAGTGAGATGTCTTTGGGAATCTGTCCCACTACAACCAAGCCCATGGTGTCAGCTTGATATTGAAGGTGAAAACTGCTTCTCACCTGAATTTAGTTTCATGATGCTTCCCAGCTTCTAGCAGATATTAGAACAACTCAAAAATCTCTTCCCAGAACTTTTCTTGAGATTAGTATTTTCAGGAAGGAAAAAGGTCCTCTCCATCTTCCCACTTACAAGGAAACGAAGGGAGCAACGAAATCTAATGGCAGAAATGGGAGCCTGCACTGCTCATTAGAAATGTTTTGTAATTAAAACACGGTGAAATGCACAGTATTTGCTCTGCTGTAGGCACTTTTACAACACGGGAAAGCTTCTGCTTTGTTTTCATGCTTTTTAAAAGCATTTCTTCAGTGATTAAGCCAACCTTCCCTCGGAGTGCTCAAAGGGGATTTGCAATCAAGAACAAAGAGACACAGTTTATCCCCTGCATCACCTGCATTTGAAGCTGCATCACCTTTAAAATCAAGCATCCTTTTAGGCCCTAAAAATCTGTGCTGCACCTAATGAACAGAGAGCCCTGAGCCAAAAATCTCCTGTAATTTTGAGAGGAAATCACTGGTTTCATTATGTCCCTGTGTGGGTGAACCACAGGTGCAAGGTGTGGAGTAAGAGATCACCTGGCAGCTCTCTTGGTCCAGCCAAGGACAGCAAGTGTACAGACTGTTCATCTCTTTGAGAAGCACACCCTAAAGTGGGGTTTAGTCATGCCAGAGGTTCAGGGTAAATCACCCTGACAACAGTCTTTCGCCACAGCTTCTCAGCCAAACCCACCACCCAAGGGCTCAGCCTCGAGGGGAGGCTGGCCACAGCAATGGTGCTGTGTGAAATGCACTAAAAAAGCCTCATAAGGACATTCTTCCACTGTAATAATAACACAGCTAATTCCAGGCTATTTTTTTTTTTAATTTCCAAAAGTGACTCATCCTCAGGTTGTCACACACCAAGTACTGTTCTAGAATAACAGCTGCAAACTAGCTTTTTCTTCGCTATTTATTGAGCAGAAAAGCCCTAAATTCTTTCCAACAGCGGGATCAAAGATTCAATTCAATTTCTGGTGCAGAAGAGATATCATGGATTTAACTTGAGCAGCCACAAGCATTTGCAGAAGGAGACTGAACTCTCATCTCAGTGCCTCAGGTTAAAAGAAAGGGTGTTACTCAGAATTAATCTGATCAGCAAAGAAATTCAGGGCAAAAGGTCCATCTTTGCTATTTGCAAAACAAACTGTACACTCTGAAATCTCCTTCTCCCAACTAGAATATCTTTGTTGCAATGGTGGCAGCGTTGGACCAGTTCCACCCCAAGAGATAAAGCACAGGAGCTTCCCTGGATTGTCCTTGTGGTTCCCTTCCAAACCAGGATATTCCATGGGTTTGCATGAAGGAGGGAGAAAAATAAAAACCTATTTTGTGTATATCCCAGCTCCAAATCCTATAAAAGCCTGTAACAACCAGCAGCTGGTGCTGGAGCAGTGCCTCTCCTCAGGGAGGGAAGTTGGTCCACACACAGGTCATATTCTGTTGGTACCTACAACACCAGCCATGTCATGAACTGAGCCTTGTGTTCCATCCCAGGCTGGGATGAGGAATATTTACATCTCCCTGATATTTGCAGCATCTGTGACAACCCTCTCCAGTAATTAGCATTACACACCATGAGGGATCACTGTGTACACACGAAGCTCTGGCACATCATGAATCTTAGGACAAGAAAAGCAGCTGCAAGTTGTGCCAGGGCAGGTTTAGATTGGATATTAGGGAAACCTTTTTCATTGAAAGGCTTGTAAAACACTGGAACAGACTGCTCAGGGCAGTGGATAGAGCCACCAGCCCTAGAAGTGTTCAAAAACTGCATGGATGTGGCACTTGAGGACATGGTTTAGTGCTGAACACAGTGGTGCTGGGCTGATGGTTGGACTCGGTGATTTTACAGATCTTTTTCGACCTTTACAACTCTGTGATTCCACGATATTCACGGTTATTAGGCATCCCGATTCCCAGATGTGTTTGGGTTCAGGGCATTTCCTCGTGGCTGGCAGCACAAAAGGCATCAGGACGGGGTGTCCTGACACAAGCTCCTGCAGGGATGTCCACCTGCCCTTGCTGCCCCGTGAGCTGGCTGCAGGTAAATCCTGGGGGCATTAAGCAGCAGAAATAACAACCAACGAGCAGACACTGCCCTTCAGAGCTGTGAGGAGCGAGCTTTCACCAGGATGGACCCCTGCAGGAGACAGCCTGAGGCACACAGACACACAGACAGACAGACAGACAGACAGACAGACAGAGGTACCTTCCTCAGCAGGTCCCTCTCCTTGCCGTGGCTGTCCTCCATGACCTCCCTCTCGCCGTGAGCCCTCTCCAGCTCCATCCGCAGCCGCTCCAGCTCCTCCTGCAGACTGAGGAGCTGGTTGCCATCACCCCGCCGGGTCTGCTGGTACTGCTGCAGCTCCTTCCTCAGCTTCTCCACCTCGGAGGAGTGGGCCGATGTCAGCATGGACAGCTGCTCGTTCAGAAGCTTGTTCTCCTTGTTCTGCAGCCAGCATCCCAAAAAGAGGAAGACAAGACACAAGAGACATCAGTGCACTGATGCACTACAAAGGTAACTCAAATCCTCGAGCATGGTGGGTGACAGACCCCCAGTGACAAATTATTCATATGCTAATGAAGCTCACAAAGCTAGAAGCTGTTTTATAAACTGTGACAAAGCTCAATAATATTTTGGCAACGATTACAGAAGCATTTGTTGAATTGGTATTATGCTGGTATCACTCAGAGCACAGGCAAACAACCCTTGGTAGAACTGGCAACCAAACCAAAATACTACACTTCTACTACAGCTTCCAAACTGTATTGCTCAATGTGACTGGCTTGCAGTTCTGGGGGGGTTTGTAGTATTCATTTTACAGTATTCATTTTGCAGTTTAACCTTCTATATTACTGAATCCAATGCCTGCAGAAACCTGGAGTGACAATGCAGAACTGCAGCCTCAAGCACAAGGAGCTCCCAAAACTCCAGTTTTAAGTCATGTGCCAGCTCAGTCATCCTTTCATTTGCTCAGGTTTTCACTTTTAAAGCACTTAGCAGTGATTTTCTCCCCGGTTTTAAGAACTGAAAATTCAGCAGACTTAGCTGAATTTTGGGCTCCAAATCAAAGTCAATGGGCACTACGTTGTAACTAATAAAATATCATCATTACTAGACATCCCCAGGCCAAAGACCAAGAGCTTCATTAAAATCCTACTACATAAACTGTGCTGACTTTGGGTGGACAATCTTGATACCAAGAGAACCATTTTGAAACTTAAAATGCATTCTGGTTTTTAAAGTTCTGCTCTGATCATCTTCCAGCCTCTCTTAAGGTGACCTCCCAGGGCACCCCCTCTCACTCCATCTCAGTGCTCTGAAGCAAGATAAAGACACGTCTCATATGAAAAACAAGGAAATGAGGCATATTAACATTTTCTTCCCTTTGCTCCCTAGTAATGAATTATTAATGAACATCAAAATTCAGCATTCATATCATATTAGGAAATTATAATTTCTGCATGACCAAAGGCATTTCATGGAATCCTAGAATGATTTGAGGTGGAAGGGATCTTAAAGTCCATCCAGTGCCACCCCTGCCTAAAGGAATGCATTTTCAGAACCTTGTGTACATGGTTTTACACACCACCCAACTGAGATTTTAATGCAAACACAAGATAAATGCACATGAATGGTTCTGGGGTTTTCTATTAACCACTAGAGACATGAGAGAGCATTTACTGCATTGCTCCCCACTGCAATCAGAGATTGCTCAACAGACCCTGTTAAACTTGAACTTGCTTTATTTTCAATTATTATCCAGCCCTACAGATCTGAGACAACTGTTGAACAGTCCTGGTTTCAACCCAGGCTCTGTGAAAAAAAGCTAGTTTATTTTGCTACCAAAAGCAGACGTAACAAACTCATCAACTCTTTCACCCAAACTAGTTTTATTCGCAATAAACTCTCACAGTTTATTGTGAATAAACTCTGCTTGCAGAGACAGTGTAGAGAGCTCACAGTCTGTCTAAATATTGGCTGCATGAACGTGCAACACTAAATTAGGCACGTGCCTTTTAAGTGTCTCAGGCAATTCCAACAAAGAAAATTAATTGAAGAATAGAAAAACAGGGAAAAAAGAAAGAAAAAAGAAGGAAGTGGTCCAATGTAAACAGAAAAGAAAGGGCTCCAGTGAGGATGTTTTTCAGCAAAATAGATAAAAATCTTTCTTCAGTGTGCAAAAATTCCCTCGACTGATTAAAAAACTTAATTAAATGATTCCAGTTACAGATGCCAGAGCATCTGAGCTGAGGCTGACATATAATAATAGGTTTTAATGTTTTCAAAGAAAGATCTCTTCCCTAGGGCACACGGAGGATTGCATCTCTACTCATGCATGAACTAAAGTAGCAGAAATAGAAACATTTTCTTCTACAGCTACTCGAGAAAATGATACAACTGCAGCTCTCCAGGTTACCTGCTATATACTTTTTTTTTTTCTTGAAAAGTTAATTGGTATTTTCAAAGGTTGTGTTTATAGATTAGCAAGGACTTAAAGCAAGATCCTTCAGGGAAACTACAGTACAGCAAACACACTGTGCCAGAAAAAAGATTCAGTGCACTGAAAAGAGAACCTACTGGAATGGTGCTCCTTAGCACTTCCAAGGCATCCCAGGGAAACCTGGCAGCCCTGGGAAGGGTGGGTAAAACCAGCTCACTGGACAGACCACCATATGTAATCCAGAGCAGGAATTCTTTCCTGCAAAAGCTTCACAGAAACTCCTACAAAATGGTCTGTGGAGAGACTGAGGGAGAGCAAGATGAGCTCAAGACCATTATTTCTGCCTGGTTAAAAGTTCTCCATGACTTCTTCCCTAAAGCAAATCCTTCTGCTGTTTTTGTAACCCATGACAGGAAAGCCAATGTTAACCAAATACTGAGTTTTTTTTTAATCCTGTTCCACTGCCACACTTCTCCTAGCAAGGAAATAGGTAAAAATACAAACAAAAAACCACTATTTATGTTCCAGTGTCAAGTCCAACAGCTCAGGAGATCGAGCACTGACGTCCACACTCATTGCATGAACTCAGCCCAAAGTACCTGGACCTGGAATGACTCATCCTATCCAATTCCACCAAAATACCTTCTGGATGAAATGTCACATCAAACCTTATTCGGCGAGTTTTCCATTCCTAAGCTACTGTCAGCAAAATCTAAGTATGGAAACAGGCATTTTAAAATTAAACACCAGGGTTTGAAGGTTGGACCCTGTTGGGATGCAGCTAATGCACTGCAGCCAATTAACACTGCAGTGAGGGTGACCACAGCAATGCAAACCCCTGTGTGACCTGACAATGCACCATCTGAGCCACCATGAGCCACTTGTCATCACCTCCAGCACGGGACTGCTCCTGTCATACTGGGTGGGGAGATTTCAGGTGGTGAGGGAGCCCAGCAAGAATGGACAAGGGTCCCTGACAACATCTCAGAATGATAAACTGGAATTACCACAAATTGGTGCTACAAATAAAGGGTAACCCTGACTGAAGAGAATGTCTTCCTACCTCCAAAAATTCAGTTTAAGGGTACAAGTGGATATCCATTTCCCTGTTGATATTAGTCAATACGACTGGGTCCCACCCAGCATTTCTTATGATCACCCCTCAACTCCTTGTACAGCAACACACAAGGTATTTAACAGAGTAATTTGCACACACTGGTAGGTGAAAAAAATTATTCTGCTACATGTGTAAAGGCAAACCATTATTTTGCAGGCTATTAATGGCAAATGGCTATTGATGAAAACATCCCTGTATCCAACAGTCCCTGTAAGGTCATCAAGCCATCCCACGCAGGGATCTCTCACATCACACCATCCCCTTAATCCTGCAGAGCTGCTGTGCACAGCAACACAAATGTGCTCTAAGCCAAGTATTTACCCAAATTACTGGTTTTCTTCCAGGAACATGACTCCCAAGACACACAGTTCATATCACTGGTGGTGGCAGACACTCTGCACGCTCAGTGCTCACAGGGCACAAAGCACAGCGGGGCAATCAGCCCCAAACCCACAACACTGGATCCCACACGGAGCTGGCTTGGGTTTTCAAGCAACACCTTTCAAAACTGCACTTTGGAAGATGCAGTCCCATCTTCCCCTCTGAGCCCTGCTGGGCAGTCCCTCTCGGGGGTTTCCTTTGGTCAGGATGACCCCCAGATATATAAATTCCGCTGTCTCCAAACCCTGCTGCTGAATGAATGAGTCAGGAGTCTTGGGTTGCTGCTCTCAAGGTTGCTTTATTGTTCCTTATCTCAGATATTTTCTGTCTGGGTGCCCAGGTCTGTTCAGCAGGGCAGCCCCAGGCACACTCTCTGCCCCAGGGGCAGGCACTGATTTTTATACTACAAACTACGTGTGAGTTATTGACAGTGATGATCCAATGCCCATCACCTGTGTCAGACAGTTCCATTCTCTCCAATCCACTCCCCAAGGCCACCATCCCCAAGAAGATGGGGTTAGGAAGAAGAAGGAAGGAGACAGGACAATGCCCAAATCCCTCCATCTCACCCCCTAAACCCCATGGTAAAAATCCACAAAAATTCCCGTTTCACTCTATAACTACTACTATCATGCTATCTAAACATTTGTGCCTTTTAGTTCTTCATTCAAAGGTTTAATTTGTTCCACGGGTCAAACTCAAAGCCCCAGGAGTCCCTGGCTGCTGCCAGGGTCTGTGACCCCCCTGGCAGGGATTTCAATCCCCCTGGCTGGAGCTGGGATCATCCAGGACTGTCATAGAGACATCCTGGGTTCTGACAGTCCCCAGGAACAATTCCCGAGCAATCTGTGTCCCACCCTTGGCACCAACACAACCCTTCCCAGACAGCGGAAAGGCGCAGTGCGGCAGCTAGGCCTGGCCCAGCAGCTAGGCCCAGCCCGGCCCAGCCCAGCTCTGGACTTACCTGCTCATCCACCTTCCTCTGCAGCTGCACCACCTTGTTCTCCATGCCGATGTTGAGCTTCTTGAGGTGCTGTGCCGAGCGTGCCTCGATGCGGAGGGCCTGGAGCTGGCGCCGGGCCCGGAGGCGGCGCCAGTGGCACTGCAGCACCACGGCGGCAGCCCGGGCCCGGCGGAACCGCACGCGGGCCAGCCAGCCCCGGGCGTACGTCTGCAGGATGGTGGCCTTGTGCTCCATCAGCATCTGCAGGACACGGGCATGGCACGTGATTAACAGAGAGAAGGCATACAGCTGTGGGATCACAGAACTCAACCGCCTTCCACTAGACCAGGTGCTCCAAGCCCCGTCCAACATGGCCTTGGAAAGTTCCAGAGATCCAGAGAGCTTCTCTGGGAAACCTGTACCAGGCCCTTCCCCACCTGCATAGCCAAGGATTCCTTCCCAGTATGTTCTATAAATCTACTTTGCTTCAGTTTAAGTCTGCTCCTGGGAAGTCACCTGTACAGCAGCTCTGGTTTGGCTGCAACAAATATTAAACACTTCCCAAACTGCCTTGTGTGAAAAACGAGGTTCATTTTCCTCGTATAATTTAAAAATGTTTAATAGAGAAAATAAGAGATATTTATAAAAATAAAGCAAAGGTTAAATAGGGCCGGGTGCCTTGGCTCACATGCTGGTGTCTTGGAACCCCCCCTTTTATCCTGTTCTTCATGCATGGATTTATGCATATTCAAACTTTTTTAGGAACTGTTCTGCATGGCCACTCCTTGGGTCTGTCAGGCACAGTTCCACTTTTATTGGGTTCTTCTCATCTTTGGATTTGGGCTTGGTCTCTTTCCACTGGCAGTGAATGCTGAGAGTCCCTTGGGCCTCTTCTGGAAGTGATCTATTCAGGCAGCTAAACACACTGCACCTAAATTCCAAAAACCCCATTATACATCTATTCAGGCAGCTAAACACACTACACCTAAATTCCAAAAAACCCCATTGCACATCTATTCAGGCAGCATGCAAACACACTAGCACACCTAAATTCCAAAAAACCCCATTGCACATCTATTCAGGCAGCTGAAACACACTGCACCTAAATTCCAAAAAACCCATTGCACATCTATTCAGGCAGCTAAACACACTGCACCTAAATTCCAAAAAACCCATTCACATCTATTCAGGCAGCTAAACACACTACACCTAAATTCCAAAAAAAACCCATTATACATCTATTCAGGCAGCTAAACACACTACACCTAAATTCCAAAAAAACCCCTTTATACATCTATTCAGGCAGCTGAAACACACTACACCTAAATTCCCAAAAAAAAACCCATTATACATCTATTCAGGCAGTTAAACACACTAAAAACTACAGGAAAAAAAATCATACTTATAACATTCATTCCAAAATTTGCGAAAAGCCAACACCAAAATATGCATTTATAACACGTGGAAAGGGCATCTCCTCCAAGGAACATCTTGGTAGATGCAGGGGCTGATGGCAGGAAATGGAGGATGTTGTTTTGCACCCTCTTTCATGGGCAGTACTTCCAGACCTGCTCGTGGAGGCTTCTCCAGGCACTGTTCCCAACTGATGCAGGCAGGACAAACTCAGATCTCTCCTAGGAGCCTGCTAGGTGTCAAAGTAAGGAACTGGTTGGCCAGTAACATGAGGGGATATGATCCTGTTTGGGAGGACTTGGTGGGAGCAGATGACATCTGGGCTCAAGTGTGACTTTGTGGACTGTTGTCCCTGGAAATCAGCCTTCTGATTTGTTTTAGTATAGTGGAGTCACTTCTCATGAATTGTAAGATAAACAAGAATCATGTTTGCATTCCTTTGTGAAAAGATCTCACCTGATGGACTTCTCAAGGGACCAGTGAAGATGGAGAGGTGGTAACCTCTCTGTCCAATCTCTGATCACTGTCCAGAAACTTATAGATACGAGGTCAAAAATAAACAAAAATCTTCTTCCTTTCTTCTTCTCTGCCTAAACACCTGTTGTGTGTGTTGCTGTGTGTTTCCATCTGCATCACAGTAACAGTGGACCACCTCAGAATAGTACTGAGATCCACCAGGGCCACAGCTCCAGAATAAACAGTCACTAATAGACATACTCACTGTCCTCTCAGCATCAGACATCCCCCACACCACAACAGATCTGTAAATTTTTTTTTTTCCTGTGTTCCACCTCTGCATTATGATAATTTTTACTGCAGATAAATGCTGTCCTGACGGGATTTCATATTATGTGGATAACCTTCAAATAAAACCATGAGTCCTTTCACTACAGTCTGCAGCCAGTTCTCTAGCATGACTCAATTCTTAGTAATTTTTATCTGTTTTCATGAAATTTCCGTCATGTTTGCGTTGAATTTCTTCTCCAAAATTTACAGCTATCTTGTCAGCCAGTGGCAGTTCAATTTTGTCCTCTCAAACTGAAGGCTGATTTTTAAAGTTACAAACAGTGTGTTGTTAATAGCTTCCTTATGCTTCAGTCTGCTAAGGAAATAAATAGAAGAATTTGAAGATTACAAGATGTTTTATTGTTATTAGTTTGGGTTGTCTCAGAAAAGGTTTTTCTATCAGCTTCTCTTACAAATATTTTGTTTCACCCTAAAGCTTTCTTTGCAGTTGCAAATTTTAATTCAGAATAAAGGGATTATATGAATTTAGGATGCAGCAAGAATGACTGTGAAATGAGCTTTTTATGTCCCCAGCCTTGGCATTCATAAATGGAAAAAGCTAGGGATGCCCAAAGAGGTAGAAGAAACCCCTCTGCATAGCCTTGGGGACTTATTTTAGCTTTACAGCAAAATTTTTGTGAGCACTGGGCATGCCCTCATCCCACAGATCATCACCCACAGCCTACATCTGTCACTGAACATGCACTGGAACCAACACCTGTATCTAAAACCTATACCCAGGTGCTCCAGAGATTAAGGATGTTCAGGTTAGAGAGGCCTTCAGCCAGCTTCTACAACTTGTTAAGATTTGGGTGGCCTTGAATCTAAGAGAGTTTAACTGCTGAACCAGCTGCCTTGCCTGCAGAAGCTTCCAATTTAAAAAACAGATGCAGAAAAAGCAGTGGCAGCACAAATTCCTTATCACCTGTGTCTCAAAGGACAACTCTGGTCTCTCTGGGAGGTAACCAGGTGTCCAGATAATTTCAATTATTTCCAGGAACAGGCTTTTCCCTTATGATGCCTCTCACTTCTTGGAGTAGCCCCAGAACCCAGTTAGGCACCAATTTAGGTAACTACCAACACAGTGCTGGGTCTGAGGAGTGGACAGAAGATTCTCCAAAGCTGTTCTCATTTTCCTGACAGAGTAGCTGCAGAGGCCCTGGGGACAAGGGCTGCAGGGACAGCCCCCAGGGAATGGCTGCCAGTGCCAGAGGGCAGGCACAGCTGGGCTCTGGGGCAGGAATTGCTGTGGCTGAGGCTGGGCAGGCCCTGGCACAGGGTGCCCAGAGCAGCTGGGGCTGCCCCTGCATCCCTGGCAGTGCCCAGGGCCAGGCTGCACAGGGCTGGGAGCACCTGGGACACTGGGAGGTGTCCCTGCACATGGCAGGGGTGGAATGAGATGAGATTTAAGGTTCCTTACACGTGAACCAGCCCAGGATTTCTCACTGTACCACTGCTGTCATGAAACTCCAAATCTTTTGTGTCCTGCTCCTGGTTTAACACAGAAAGCTAAAGGATAGACTTAATTAAAGAGATATTTCTATCAATAAATGACTTGCTGCCTTCCATGACAGATTCTCCTTGTCTTCCTACCCTACCGGGAACAAGCCCTCCATGCAGCTCTCATGATGGGGAGGTTTTAGCAGAGCACAGGTTAGATCAATGACATTTCCACATCTCCACAACACCTCCAGGCACCACAGTGACTAACTCCATTTAGCTGCTCTGCTGAGGTGCTGCTGCCAAAATGGTTTTTTTGCTTGCACAGCCTTAAATAGCAAAGCTCGCCGTCACCGTCTGTTCTCCGGCAGCACCGGGGGCTGTCAGTCACAAACATCAATACAGCCCCAACAAACACAGCACAGAAGTAAACATAAAGGTTCGTTCCTCATGCAAAGACCCTCCTGGAGGTGTACCTGGTGGTAAATCCTCCTGACAAACATGCCCCGAGCAAAAGCCTGGATGGTGAGGGTGGCGTTGCGGACCCTCAGGAAAGCCCGGCGCATCCGCAGCATTCGGTACTGCTTCTGCAAGATGATGGCAGCCCTCGTCCTCCTCAGGTGCTGAAAATGCCTGCAAGGCACAGGAGGAGGGTAAGCAGGGAAAATAAACTCCACTTCTTTATGAAGCAGTAAGTTTTAAACCAAGGGGAGAGGAAAACCTTTTGTCCAATGTGGCTTGATGGTACTCGTGAAAGCCAGCCCCTACAGCTGGGCTAAGAAAGCCTCCATGCTATCAGACAGCAGCCATGGAACCCAGGAGCACTGGAACCACAGCTCACACACCTCATTGTTCCCAAGCAGCTTTAAACCCAAGCATTCCCCAGGTTTTCCTTGGTTTGAACTCTCTGCTTTGCGTCCTTGTGCCAGTCAGCACCCAGGTTGGCTCCATCACTTCTCTGACTATAAAAAGCACACGTCACACAGGGTATCTACTGACTCAGTGAAAATAGCAGCAAATTGATTTGACATTTAAACTGGTGTGCACTGCTTTGGCAACATTCCTGAGCAGAGCCTCGAGCAATTCACAGACAGTAAATAATGAGGGATGTGGTCAACTCCGCACCACGTTGCTCCCATTCTCCAGCTGAACCCATGTTCAATTTGTTGTTACACTGGTTAATAAATGCCCATAAACCCTCCATTTAATTTGATAATTAGCTTGTTTTGCTGAATTTATGATTCATTTATTGCTCTCAGCATGCAGCATTATACAGAAATTTGATCCACTTCTTTTATTTTGTGAAAAGCGTATCAAAACTAAGAGCCACATCAGATTAGTTTATATATTCCATTGATTGAGGCAAATGGTTTCTCATTAGGACCTACTGAGCTACGGCTTCCTGAAGAGGATAAGCGATGGGGTGTCTCCAAAAAAAGACAGTAGTTACTCAGATGCCATCCAACCCTACAAACCCTGCACGAAGAGGGGAACTGAAAAATTATATAGAAGAAACTCTTCAGCAGCCAGTTCTCCCTGACACCAACCCCTTACACAACCACAAATAACATCACGAATTCAGCTAGTACCTCTAATGTTCTTCTGCTGATTTTCTGACCTGGAGAAGAGCCACAAGAAGGAAGGTGGCCAGTGTGTTGGGATGCTGTTCAAATGCTTCACTGCTTCCCTCACACCCACCCCACACCTGCCACCAGCAGCCCACTCTCCAGCAGTGTTACCTACAGAAACCCCAGCAAGCCTGACACGAGCGAGACAGAGTTAAAACTGGGCTCTGTTATTATCTATTGTACACAGTCCCCCTGCCAGTGATTTGGAGTGATTTTCCTCCTTACAAAGGAGACAGACAATCAATCCTGAGAACTCCCCCTGGACATCACGGAGACACAAACCTGGTCCCTGCAGGGGAGGAGTGCATACCAAACAGATCAGCTCTTCCCTGGCTGATCTAAATGCCCTTTACCAAAGGCAGTCCCACAAAAATATTAGTTCTGTGAAACATTTTCACCTAAATCCTTCAGAGTACTATAGCCGTCTCATAATAATTGCCTATGTTATGACCTCGGCCAGCACCTAGAAATTAAACCAACGTAGATATGAAACCAGTCTGAGGCAAAGAATTTTGACCTCTTTCCCCCAAATAAAACTGGAGAGAGGGGCCAGGAACAAAGTCCCAACTTCAGCCCAGAAACTCTCACCACAGCGTTACCCACACGCGCATCGCACATCTCACTTTCCAGCCAACAGAGCATTTTCAAAACACCTCATACGAAACCCCCCCGAGTTTAAGCTCCAGAAGATGGAAAACACAGGTGGCCAGACGTGTTCCCACACTGGCTGGCCCCTCCCTGAGGCTCCCCAGAACCCACCTGCGTGCCAGGTGCCCGCGGGCATAGCACTGCAGGGCGAGGGTGGCTTGTCTCAGCCGCCGGTACTTGGCCCTCTGCAGCCAGCCCCGCACCGTCTTCTGGATCATGATGGTGGCAGCTCTGAACTTATCTGCCCTCAGTTTCTCCAGATATGCCACCTGGCCTGCACGGAAAAAGATCTTGGTACGGCCAAACTGGAACTTGTCTGGATCCTTTTCAAAAGCATAAAGGAAACTACATTTAATCGAGGCGAACATTGCTTTTTTTTTTTCTTTTTGTTTTCAGTCTAAGTTGATCAGTAGATACAGAGTAAAATAAAAACACTGCTTTAAATCAAATTTAGCTACCCACATCTCTTCTTAATTGGGTAATGAAGATATTATTAGGCTCCATTATTAGACATATCATTAGACTTATTAGGCATTATGAGATATCATTTGACTTATTAGACTTACTACACTTGAGCATCTATACACCCATCAAGGAATGCAGCACTAGGACTCAGTCTTCAACTCCATATATTTACACAAATTTTGAAGGGATTTTGGGTTGGTTTTTTTGTTTTGTGGAGTTTTTTTGCTTGGTTGGTTTGTAGTCTTTTTTTGTTTGTTGGGTTGTCGTTTTTTGAGACGCCGGGATTTATTTGGGGGGTTTTTTGGTGGGTTTTTTTTGTTTTATTTTGGGTTTGTTTTTTTTGTTTCTGTTTGGTTTTGATTTTTTGTTATTTGTTGGTTTTTATGTAAATAAAGAAATCACAGAATCACAGAATTGTTTAGGTTGGAAGGGACCTTAAACCTCAGGTACATCCAATCTCCCTGCCATAGGTAAGGATGCCTTCCACTAGACCAGACTAGAAATGCAACATCAGAGCACTTTAAGAAAAATATTTCTTTCTCAAAAAGGTTAATGTTTAGATCTACAAAGTCATACTTTGTGCTGCAAAAGGCTCTGCAGCCAAGGGTAACACTGGGTGCAAAAAGCAAACAGAGGAACCCAATTAGGTAAACTCCTCAAAATCCCACAGGAAAACAAGAGATCAAACATTAAAACCTCTCTAAGGTGCTGTGCACATTCTGAGCTACTCAAGAGCAAGAAAACTTTGCATGCACAATCACAATTTTAAAATAATGCACACAAGTAAGCAGTAATGTTTTGGTAAAGAGATGTAGCAAAACATTCTGATTAGTTGATGGTAAGAAAAGTCCCAACCTGTGGGATGTTTTCTCCACACAGGACCATTGAAAGTCTCCCACACATCAAGATAAGGTATTTAATGCACTTCTCCCTTACTCATTTGTGCAAACTGGCATTTAATGATTGACTAAGGTTCATGACATTGTCAGGCTGGACCTCTGAAATGTGCTCCAGCTGTGGCTAGACAAAATCAGACCGAGGGGCTGGGGAGACACATTTTTTGAAAGTGGCCAGTCATTCATGTCCAGGCAGTGAAAAGAAACTCTGGACTTCACCAGCACTGAAATGATTCATTCCTCTTGACCACAGCCAAGAAATCCCAGGTCCCACTTGCTCCTCACTCATTTTGGGAAAACTCCTAGGCTGTCTGGGGTGGAGAAGCACCAGCATGAGCAGCAGGTAAAGCTGGAGCAATTTCATCAAAGCCATGACTTCTGTGCTTTTAGAATCACTGACAAAGCTCTGGTCCCAGCTCACCTTAATGAGATCTTCCAACAAGGTCTGACAGATCTGCTTCTTGTCATTCTTAGAGAGGTCTCTCTTGTTCATGAGCACACGGTACCTATTGAAAAAGTCAGGGTAGGACCACCTGAAAGCAAAGCACACACTGGGTTAGTCTGCATGCTGGGCACTGTTTCATTCAAATAAAGTGCTCGGAGTCATAGATGAGTCCAAGTGTGGAATATTTCAGTGGCTTTCTCACCAGTACCCCAGCACGGACCAAAGCCACCCAAAAGGACTGCTGACTCCCAGCCTGGCCCCAACCTCGTTGAATGACCATACCAGGGCCTTTCTAGCCTGGAACTGGAGGGCACAGATCACCCTGTTTTCACCCCTGATTGTGCTTCCCAATCTGCTGCTCTTTACCACTCCAATGCAACAATGCTGTTTTCATCAGGAAGGAGATCCTAACTTTGGAGAAATCATGGGTCTCTTGATTGCTCAAAAATAAAACTTAAACTGCAATCTTGATAAAGTTATAGAGAATTAATCAAATAGATATTCTTTGGTTTTTGTGTTCTCAAACTCTGCTGAATACTAATCTGAACCAATTAACTCACTAATTGCTCCATCTTGAGGTCTGTGACTGACACCCTTCAAACAAACATGAAATCTTTTGGCTCAAAAACAAAGCAGCCCCTTGGAAGATGCCTCACTGTCTCCAGCAGCAAACAGGCAACACTAATTGAAGGAATTAGAGCATTGTATCCTACTGCTAGGAAATATCATCTCCTGCTGCTGGTGATCGATGTAGAGCCTGCAGACTGCAATCCTGAAATTGCTTCAGCCTTCTCTAAATTAACACAGTGAGTTACAAACCCCTCAAAACCTGAGTTTTTAATTAGCACTAGCCTTTTCCAGCAACGATCCAGAATGACCATTGATATTTCAACAAAATACGCATAACAAACATCAAAGGGAGACTGCAGAGAGTTGCAGAGAATTTGATTTCTCCCCTCACTCAACAAAACCACCCGTGAGCCTGATCCTTACCTGCAGGGATGCTCTGGCAACCAGGACAAGCACAAACTGTGAAGAGCTGCCGTACAGAAACATCCTCTTCACCCAGAACCCCCACCCATACCTTAATTTTTGCATTATTGCACCAAATTCTTCCTATTTTTACACTTCCAGGGATTAAGAGTGTGGGAGGGAAAATAAACTGCAAAGGGGCCAGAGCAATGCTTGTGGCAGGTCGTGGCCAGTTTGCAGTGGTGAGGCTGAGCAGGACCACCTGAGCAGTCACAGCTCTACAAAATATTTCCTGAAAAAGAAGAGTGCAGCTGGAAGGGACCTGCACAATTATCGACTATTTCTACTCTCATGAAACACCTTGAAAGCTGGAAGAAGTGGTATTGGCTAAGACAGGCATATTGCTGATTTCAAAATATACAACCAATAGTTTTGTCACTTCAGAAAAGGGGAGGAAAGCCATACTCTAATTAAAAGAGTACAGCAGAAGGGAAGTGTTTGCAAAGGGAATGAAGAGAGAAAATGGGGGAAAAAAGTGGACTGGTACAGACTGGGAAGCCAGAAATAACTCCTGCATGGACACACAGCACCCAGGACACAAGGAGTAAAGAATACTGGACTGTCAAAAAACCAGAGTACCCTTAGGATTGCACCAGAAGCCAAAGGTAAAATGGGGAGCTCCCAGAGGCAGAACCACAAGGGAAACTGTGATGAAAGGATTTCCCATGCTCAGAGTGCTCAAACTGGCTCTGGAGCAGCCAGATTTTAGTGTTGATTTAATCTCTGTCTCCATGGGCCAGCTCTAAGGCTGGGCAGCTAAGGCTACCCACCCTGAAATAACCAAAAGTATGGGATTACCACTAAAAAAACTAATATGTCAGCTATGGGGAGCTTCCTCCGGGATGAAAACTGAACACAAGGATTATGCAAGGCTACAAGCTTGTGTCCTGTAAGATTTAACTTAAACTTGCCTTCTCTTTGCTTTCCCAGTGCCTCTGTTCTATAATTTCATTTCCCGTTTTGCGTTGTGCAAATAAAACCCGTTTTCATTTTAAGCACACCCGGGTTTACACAGCTCCAAATCAAACCTGAGAGGAGAAGCAGAGCATGCAGTGCCCCAGGCACCCAGCCAAGAACACGAGGCTGGAGATATCCTGCCTGGGAAAGCTTGGGAGGGGGGAAGAGAGAAGGAGGGAGCATTCCCATCAACCTGCCAGAGTCAGCTCAGGTACTGACATTATTAACTGCTGATATCTGGAGAAAAAAAAAAATCACCCTGCAGGTGCCACCCAGGCTTTTCCAGCAAAGAGCAGATGGTGAAGAGGCAGAACATGAAACTCAGGGCACAGGTCCAAGCTGAGAAGAAAGCAAAATCCATCATCTTCCAGCACCAAGGCAGAGATGGAGATCCCACAGCTGCTCACAAACAAGAGTCAGACACCTGCAGGAATTCCTTAAAAATAAATCCAAAGTCTCTGCACAGTGGGTCTTCCTCCAGAGGCTGTCATTCTCATTTCCCAAGGTGGCAAAAATTGATTTTCCATGTCTGTCCTTAATAAAAATGACTCACTTTTCAGGAGTAAGCCCCACATGAGACATTGGAAGAGTCAGGGATGCATCCCCTGGTTTCTGCCCAGGTGTTTATCAGGCCTGGTGGCACCCACAGCCCTGTACCCACATCTCCCAGAGGTTCACAGCCCCATGCTGCACCCCCAGGGCACAGACCTGCCTCACTCATGCTCTCACCACTCTGATTTAGCAGGAGATGCTAAATCCTCTTAAATCCCGACACCACACTGCTCCTGTATTATTGCCCATGGAGCATCAAGGCAAAATCTGTGCCACGCCAGGAGTTTCACTGGGATATCTGCCATCCCAGTTCACCAGCAAAAGAAAGCTGCAGGGGCTCATAGGTGCTGCTACAGAATCCTCCCCAGAGAAAGGAACAATTAAAGCACTCAGGTTTAATGTAACATGCCTCATTGAACCACTCGAGGCTCTAAGCTGTATAAAATTTCCTTACAACTCTGTGCTCGGGGAGAAACAAACATGATCCCCCAGCCCTGCAAAGGAGATTTATCCAGTGCAGAAATACTGAATCTCAGTGCTTTGCTGTACACACACTTTTTAAATTATTTTTTGCACATACATCTCTTATTTTTTTAGGTACGATGTCTTCATTTTGGAGGAAAAAAAACCCATGAAAACAGAAAAAAAAAAAAAAAAAAAGTGTATTTCATACTCACCAAACCACACACTGACTCCCAGCAGGAGACAAAGGATGTGCTGTGTTACCCCACAGCTTAGCAGGTCAGGAATGGCAATGGTTCAGTTTGTGGACAGGTATCAAATAAAACACAGATTTCAGGTGCTTGGTATGCTGCCACACAAACACACAGCACGGGCAAGGCTCAGTGCTGGGGGCTGGAAACCACCAGGGGACATCAAATAAATACAACTCCGTATCATCATCACGTTTTAAGATCCAGATAGGTGGTGCAGAGAAAAGAGATGGCACCAGGGGATTTTTATACCTGCACAACTGAGAAACAGGAAGGAGGAGGCACAAAGGACTGGGCAGATGCTACTCAAACTGAGATCAGGCCAACCTCCAACAGCTGAATTTTGCTTTGATATCAGCACAGGTCACCAAGGGGAAAAGGCAATAAAAGTAATAGAAGGATGCAGGAAAATAACTTATGCCTGTGGAAAAAACCCTCCTTGTGCTCAAGCAGCAAGGAGGATGCTTGGCTGGGAGCCTGAGACTTGGTTGCCCCAGCAAAGTCTTTGTCATCTACAGGAAAGAGAGGGAATAAGCCACAGCACACATCACAGATAATTTTTTTCTGAAGTTTAAGCAATCAGATTCGGATGTTTTACATAAAAATGCAGCCAGATGCAAGAAAAAGGGCTGCTCCTGCCCAAAATCAAGGGGTTATGGACCTGAGCAGAGCCAGCTGGGTTTATTACAACCTCAAAAAAAGGGAGAGTGTGGGTAGGAAACTGGGGGTGACATTCTGAGGAAGCCTCCAAAAAAGCATCTTTCCAAGCAGTCAGCAACTGCCCAAAATATCCACAACCCATTGTTTCAGCAATGTTATGCCAGCTGCACTGAGTGAACAGCTGAAAGGAGTGTAATAGGTCAAAAAAGCTTCAAACTCTTTCTTTTGTACCCTAAAATAACTGAATGTGAATTATTTCCACTCAGGGTAAACAAATTCACGGTCCCCATCACCCAAGACCATCCCAGGTGCTGAGGAAACTCAGTTTTGTGTAAGAAATCCCTGTGGTGTGGCAGCACCACAAGGCACCCTCCCCTGAAGGGGTCAATATTTTTAGCAGGAAGGAGTTGGACAATATTGATCTTTCCAGAGGAGCAAAATTATGTTCTGGAGGGGTGCAGGTTCAATCTCAGAGCCAAGATTTGACATGAAATTATTTTAAAAAATGCAGTTCAGGGAGAAAATTTCCTTTGCCTTGTTTACTGCAGCAGAACAGATTTGCCTTTCAATTAGCTCTAAAACATGCAGGCTGGCCTGGCTTGAAATTAGCTGGAATATACTCAAAGGGAAAAACAAGGGGGAAAAAACCCTCCATTTACATATTACACCTTTGTTGGGAGTGGGCAAACAGAACTGTTGGCAGCCAAAGCAATTTATGGGTCTCGTTATCCTGAAATGACAGCCAGGCAGCTAAAGGCACATTCTATTAAAAAAATTATATATCCAAGGATGTCCATGATAGTTTTCCATTATAAGTGCTTAATGTTCATAGAGTTTAGCAGCTGGGATTTCACACTGAATTGATGCAAAAATGCTGCATCTGACAGTGAGCTCCAGCAACCAGAGGAAGCAGGCAAGTGCCAAGGATACTTAAACTATAAATACATAACTGCTACAAAGAGGGTATTTCAGAGAGAACTGCAGTGATGAGGATATTCAGAGTGATGGCAGGTGGGAGACCACTGCTGCTGGACCACTGACTGGAAACCACCATAACCCTCAGGAAAAAGAAGTACAGTTTTGATAGAACCCATTTAAAGACCTGTTTTAAAGAGTATTTTGCTATTCATGGGGATCTGCACCAATTAGTTCTCTATAGACTCATCTCCAAGCAGCCAGTTTCTGTAAAGAAGATGAATGGTTTTACAGCACAGATACATCTTCACCCAGGGAAGCTGATGATAGATTTACTACCCACACACCTCAGACAGTCCATTCATCACAGTCATTTATGTACACGCTAACACATACAGATTGCTTAACTGCTGAGTAACATTTCAAAGCAAATGATACATTTTCAATTTATTTCAGACACGGCCAGAGCGCAGCCTACCATGGAAATGATAAAATAAACCCAGGCACACCCCAAGTGGGGAGCCCAAGACTTCAGATTTCTGTGACTTGCACAGCTGGAACGACTACAACTTCTAGTAAAACATTATTTATTTTCTTAGAGGTAAAGAAATTATTAAAGACTCAAAACACTGAACTCTTCAGCAGCAGGTGGTTTTATCCAGAGATCTCTTGACTCAAACCCACATCACCCTCAGACTTGTGACAGTATGCTGGAATATATTCAGAGGTAAACATTACAGGATGAAAATAAGAGTTTTTTCTATTGTTTCTGGATAAAACTTACCTTGAGATAAACAAATTTGGGAATTCCCTGTTGCTTTGCAGGAAAACTACTTACACCCAGGTAAAGCAAAAAGTCATGAAAATCGACTTTTCTGTCATTATTTTTAAGTATTCCAAAATTAGAGCCTTCACATGGGGTTTAAGTTTAAAGCAATGACTCTCCTTTTTTTTGTTTTATCCTTAATCAAGGAATATAAACTCAACTTGTCTCAAAATATAAAGAAATATAGAGGAATAATCAATGCTCACAGTGATAAAAACTGAGAGAGATCACATGTAAAACTGAAGAAAGAACCAAAAAGTCTATTAATTTTCCTACAAAACAAGACCCTGTGGAAGCATCTTTTCCAGAGATGGTCTATAAAGTCAATGTAAACACACAGACTATAATATAGACACAGATGGTCTATAAAGTCAATATAAATACACAGACTACTCACAATCTTTCAATGGCATCGTCCAGGTCCTGAGTCTGGATTTCCAAGACTGGAATTTAGTGAGTAAGGAAGGTGAAGAACTACCAGAGCCCAAAGTGAGCACTCTATTTGGTGCAGAGCTGTTCCTATATACAACTATGTCCTAGAAATATTAAAATACACAAAAATCTGTCCCTCAGGCATCACCAACTTTGGAGAAGGTCGCTCTGAAAGACTGAAATAGATTTTGCACCCTTTCTTTTTTTGTCCCTGGAGGAAGAACAAGAGCTGACAAGCTGCAGTGATGGAAGAGTTCTGTATTCTCAGTGTCCTGGGAAAAGATCTCATAACCAAAAGCATGCAAGCAGAGCTGAGAGAATCACGTTTTAGTTTGTCAGGGTGGAGAGATCCTGGCATTGGTCAATTCTGTCAATAGATCCTGGCTGGTCTCCAGCTGCTGCAGTGGTTTTCCCCTCTGTTCCCCCTCCCCAGTTACTAATTTTACATTGATTTTAGTGCTGTGGGGTCTAAACTGCAGTTAAGTGAGCAAAAATGGAAAAATGCTACCAATCTGCAGGATAACTATGAATGGAGAGGCACAGGGCACCAATGTAGCAGTGATAAGACCAGTAACAAACCTCACAAATAAAACACAACAACACTCATGTCATTGCTCCCCAAACTCTCCCAGGACCCACCAGGGCAGAGCCAGGGCCCAGTCTGCACTGGCCACTGTGACTGCTTGCTCAGAGAGCAAAGAACTGCTTCTCCCTAGCCTCTTCAACATGAAAAAAACCCAGAGTTTTCATTGTTTCGGGGCTTTTACTACAAAAGGACTGATGGATTTGATCTGGCAACAAAGACAGTAATAGAAGACAAGCCACAGGCTGGAGTTTTTGATTCCCCACCATGGCTTAGTGATCATGTAGTGCAGAAGCAGCTTTTTACTGGCTACTTCCACAGAAGACTTTAGAGATGAGAGCCAAAGGTGTTGCTGGGTCTTTTAACAGGGCCAGACTCCCAACATGAGGACCCAGATCTCCATCCTCACACACTGGCAGAGGACAGAGAGAAATTGGTTTCCATGAGACTTTTCTTCTTCTCCTCCTGTTTTCCCTTCTTCCTCCTTAAGTATCTGGACTCAGCTGGTTGGGGAGAAGCCCTTCACCAGCTGTGATGGCCCCTGGAGGCCACTGGCCAACACAGCCACCTCAACATGCCAGAAACCCTCTGCAGCTTTTCAGGAGGTGACAGCAGCACACTCCTCCCCAACATCCAGGGCAGGGAGTTTCTCATGATGCTCCACATCAGGCTCAGCCAACTCTTCACCAAGCACCGTTTATTTCTTCTTTTTTTATTTCATGTATCTATCTTTTATTTCATATATATCTTCTGTATAAAACAGGCTGATGGCTCTGCTGACATTAACACAAAGCTGCTTGGCACTAAAACGCAATTGATGCGTTTTTAGAATTATTTGCCCTTGTCATCTTCAGGACTTATGTATAGTCTATGTTTTCTGATTTATTAGGCCTTAAAAAACTCTTTTGAATTTTATATCTCAATCAGCAGGAGCCACACCACCCTAACCCTCCTTTTTATGATTCAAGAGTTCGAAGCCTAGGATGCTCTGGATGTGCAGTGTGAAAGTCTACAATAAGAATTTACAACCCTTATTTTCTTTCTCTGCAAGTAGAATCAAAATTTTTTTTTTTTTGGCTGAAATGAGGGTTGCAGCAGATGTCTGAAGCCAGGAAAAAAAAAAAAAAAACCCACAAGGAAAAGTAAATTGAAAAGTAAATTGAAGGGGCTTCAGACAAGAAGAGAAGAAGTCCTTCAGACCAATGCTTGCTTCCAGAGATGTTGTTTTGTTACTTGACTCCACCTAGGTGTGGGATCAAAGCTGGGTTCCTATCTGCCAGGCATCAGCTTTTTCAGAGGTTTCATCAGAGCAAATTATCCCTCAGGATCAAACTGAAAGCACCAGCTGGAACACTGGACCCAGGACAACACACTCTCTGCCAGCCCCACTCTGCAGTTCTTTGCCTGACAATGAATCTCTCAGATTTGAGGAACACAGGACATGACAGGAGTTTTGCAAAATGGAAAAAAACCAAAAGTATAAAAAGCAGAAAATCTACCCTGGATATAAACCAGCCTAAATAGTGTCCTGAAAACACTGTCCTGAGTGTTTTCTTCTCCCTCCCTCACCTCAGACAATCACAGAATGGTTTGGTCTGGAAAGGTCTTTAAAGCCCATCCAGTGCCACTCCTGCCATGGGCAGGGACACCTTCCACCGTCCCAGGCTGCTCCCAGCCCTGTCCAGCCTGGCCTTGGACACATCTGAGGAATCCCAGGAGCAGCACAACCCCAGGGGATTGATTCCCAGCCCAGCACCTGGATGGGAAGCCAGCTGCACTGATCCGGATGGTCTCCAGCACTCCGCAGGCTCTCAGCTGCTGCACTGCTCTCTTGGGGTCAAACCTGCAATCAGATTTAGGACAGACATGAACACACAGTGAAAGGGAGCCCACCTCACCAACCCACCTGACAGTGTGACAGGAATTACTTCCTCCTCTCCTCACTACTCCTCACACACTGATGTCACACGTTTTCTCTGCATGCCACAGAGGCGCTGTGATTTTCAAGTTGCTTGAAACATTGCTGCCACCCTGCTATCAATGCCAGGTGTATTCTTGGGTAGCATGACCACTTGCTGCAATTAATTAGTGCCTACAGCCAGAATCTACCTGGCTTTGTAAAGCAATAAAACCACCATACAGAAGGGAACAGGCCACCACAAGCTGCCCGGTGAACCAAGCAGTATTACTCTTGCACCTATCAGGATTACTCCTGCACCTATTCAACAGCAAAATAAGTCTGATATATTCAATTCTATACAAAACCAGGTAATTAACAGGTCCCACAGGCTTCTAGACTAAGTTTACGAAGAACAGTGGTGTTCATGTTCCACACTAATGACTTTGGTAGGCACCATGTGGAAATCAAGATGTTTCTCTGCATCACCCCTTACCAGGTTTCCAGAAAAAAGCTTCTCCTTATTATACCAGCTTTTCCATTTCTGAAAGCCCAAAATATTTACACCTGCAAGTCAAGATTGCATGAATAATTCTGCCTGCTCTCTGCTGTACAAAAGCAGCATGAAAAATAGTCCCCTTCTCTCTCTGTCTTTTTTTAATTCCATGGACCTGTCAAGTCTACAAGCAAAGTTATTCACTGCAACACCACACTGTGTGGGGTAAAGAATCAGTCTGGGCTGTCACACACTTCAAGGAAGAACCCACAGGTGTGCAATTTCCATAACAATAAATAATAAACAGGACTGGCAGATCGACAGGTAAACATCAGTCCTAGAAGATCCCAGGGCCAATCTCTGTGGTATCCAAGGGAAACTCTGCAAAGCAGCAAAGCCCTGCTCAGTGGGGGTGAAATGCAGCCACCAGAGAGGCTGCAGTTATCTATCAACAACAGCTCCAGCTGTGGGCTAATGCAGAAATTAAGATTTAAAAGTGGGACAATACACCTTATTACAAACTCCTTTTCCTTGCCATGGCAGGTAGAAGCACCTGGCAGGTTGCTTTTGGCCTGGAAACCCAAACCAAGGATCCCAAACCCAGCCTGAAACAGAACTTAAAAGGAAAATTGACAAGAGGAACAGCCTGAAGTCAGGCATTCCCCTTGCACACCTCTCTTTGGAAGTCTCTCCACCAGGAACTAACCTCAGACTCAGCCTGCAGTCAGATGCAGCAAACATCCCTGCTCAGTGCCAAGCTGTGCTCCAGGATGGGAGCTTGGCACCCCTGGCTCCATCACAGATCTTCTCTTTCCAGCAAGTTGTGAAGCAGGAATGCAGGGTGTGAGACCCCTGAGGAAGTCTCCAGTCCAACCCCCTGTGTTCAAAAGCTGGGACAGCTATGGGGCAGACCCATAGCTCAGGGGTTTATCCAGTCAAAACTGGCAGAAACCCCCACAGATGGAGGCTGAACAACCTCTCTGAGCAGACTGCTCCATTGACAGACTGTCCTCAGGGAGAAAAAAAACATGTTTACTCATGCTCAGCCTGAACTTCCCATGTCAATTTGGGGGCACTGGCTCCTGTCCTGCCACCATTGCTGAGAGCAGGCTTTTCTCCTCATGGGAGCCCTTCTAACTACATTACATCCTTTCTGTTCTCCAGGGGAAGCATCTTATTTCAGTAAAAATGTAATGCTCTTGGTAAGCTGAAAAATGTCATGTTTTAGAAAGTGAAAACTCGTTTTCTCACTGAACAACAAACATAACACCAAGTGTTCTGCCTGCCACAGACACCACTTTGGTGCCAACCTGGAGCAATGCTGAAGATGTTTCACTTCACAAATGCCTCCCAGCACTGTGCATTCTCCAGCACGTGTCTCTAGATCCCACTTTACACATAAGCAAATAGGATTTAGAGAGCAAATCCTGTGAGGAGCAGCTGAGGGAGCTGGGAAGGGTCTGGATCCCCAGGAGGGGCTGAGGGAGCTGGGGAAGGGAATGGAGCCCCAGCAGGGCTGAGGGAGCTGGGGAAGGGAATGGAGCCCCAGCAGGGGCTGAGGGAGCTGGGGAAGGGAATGGAGCCCCAGCAGGGGCTGAGGGAGCTGGGGAAGGGAATGGAGCCCCAGGAGGGGCTGAGGGAGCTGGGGAAGGGAATGGAGCCCCAGCAGGGGCTGAGGGAGCTGGGGAAGGGAATGGAGCCCCAGCAGGGGCTGAGGGAGCTGGGGAAGGGAATGGAGCCCCAGCAGGGGCTGAGGGAGCTGGGGAAGGGAATGGAGCCCCAGCAGGGGCTGAGGGAGCTGGGAAGGGAATGGAGCCCCAGCAGGGGCTGAGGGAGCTAGGGAAGGGAATGGAGCCCCAGCAGGGGCTGAGGGAGCTGGGGAAGGGAATGGAGCCCCAGGAGAGCATGAGGGAGCTGGGGAAGGGAATGGAGCCCCAGAGGGGCTGAGGGAGCTGGGGAAGGGAATGGAGCCCCAGCAGGGGCTGAGGGAGCTGGGGAAGGGAATGGAGCCCCAGAAGAGGCAGAGGGAGCTGGGGAAGGGAATGGAGCCCCAGCAGGGCTGAGGGAGCTGGGGAAGGGAATGGAGCCCCAGCAGGGGCTGAGGGAGCTGGGGAAGGGAATGGAGCCCCAGAGGGGCTGAGGGAGCTGGGGAAGGGAATGGAGCCCCAGGAGGGGCTGAGGGAGCTGGGGAAGGGAATGGAGCCCCAGAGGGGCTGAGGGAGCTGGGGAAGGGAATGGAGCCCCAGCAGGGGCTGAGGGAGCTGGGGAAGGGAATGGAGCCCCAGGAGGGGCTGAGGGAGCTGGGGAAGGGAATGGAGCCCCAGAGGGGCTGAGGGAGCTGGGGAAGGGAATGGAGCCCCAGCAGGGGCTGAGGGAGCTGGGCAGGGGCTCAGGCTGGAGCAGAGGAGGCTCAGGGGGCCCTTGTGGCTCTGCACAACTCCCTGAGAGGAGGGGACAGCCGGGGGGGTCGGGCTGTGCTCCAGGGAACAGGGACAGTAGGAGAGGGAACGGCCCCAGGATGGGACAGGGCAGGGGCAGGGTGGACATCAGCAGGAATTTCCCCATGGAAAGGGAGCTCAGGTACTGCCCAGGGAGTTCCAGTGTTCAAGGCAGGCCTGGAGGTGGCACTGAGTGCTCTGATCTGGGTGACAAGGTGGGGATTGGGCACTGCTTGGACTCCATGGAGCTCTTTTCCAACCTCAGTGCCCCTGGGATTCTGCAACTTCATTTGAGCCAGGCTAAGGATACAAAGTCCTCAAGCTGGTGGCAACCCTGATCACAACCCCCAGGCCAAAATGCCAATTAAGCAATCCACGAGGGGTGAGGGGGAAGAGTCTCTTGCAGAACCACCCACAGGAGACATCTGAACCCCCTGTAAATGAGGATGCAATGCCATCACCACAACTTAAAGCAACCTCCTCCAGAACCATTCTTGTGTCTGTTATGGTCTGTCATTTGGTCTCAAAATCCTGAGCTTGGACATTCACCAATAGTAGCATCACACTGGACAGAGGCATCACTTGGACCAGGAGCAGGCCCTGGCAGAATTATCCTCCTGGTGCTTGTTACCCATAATATCTTAGGGATACAACTGAGCTCATTCAGTTATGGCCCCCTGAAAAGCAGGAGCTTATATGTCCATGGAATTATATTAACTGTATCCTGAGCATCACAAGAAAAACTCAATTTGAAATTTCAAAGGCAGAGAAGCGAAGAGGGATGAGCTGAAAGGAGAGCCAAGCAGGGACATGGAGTCTTGGAAATACCCCTTGGAAAGATGAACTTCACCACCCAGAGCATCTACCACACTCTCACTACAGCAAGTCTGAGAATAATTTTGTGCTTCATCTAAAGAAAGCAGTTAATCACACAGCGTAATCCTGAATATCATTTAAAAGAACACCCCCTGAAAATGGCAACAGGAGACCAAGGCCCCAAGCAGGTCCAGTACCCACAGGATGGTGTGTGAAACGGATCAGCAGAGCCCAGGAACTGCCATCCCAGCACAGACAGCCCTCTCCAGGGCTGTTAACTACTCATCTAAGGAATCAGGCAAATATAAACCAGTTCCTGAATGTCTTGTAATGATTAACACCCCTCACTTTGCTGTCTGCAGGGGGAGAAGAGTCAAGCAGGGGAGTTTCCTGGCGGATACATCTCTCCAGCACACCATGACCAAGGGTGAGCCTGTTCAGAGAAGCTTTGCCCTCCTTTCAGGACTCTGTTGGAGCTGTCCCTGCATTCCTAAATCACACTGTGCTCACTGGGAGCACTCAGCCTGCATCGGATCAGCTGGAGGGAAATGCCTCCCTGCTGCTGGATTACTTTTACAACCTTCTTCCTTAAAGGTCACCTCCTGCACTGTGTGCCTTTCGAGGACATCACATCTATAAGGACCCTGCATACTAATGGCCAAGCGTTCCTGGAGTTACAGGGAGGAAAACTGGGCACAAATCCATGACCAAGAGGTCAAACAGGGCTAACAAATACCTGCTCACAGTGTTTGCTGCCTGGGATACATCTCTGAACTACAGAGGAAGATCAGGACTGGCCTTTTTCTTCAGCTGCTCCCTCACCTGGAAACCTGCCTGAAGTTGATACCAGCCACATCTTTACCTTTTCTACATTTATTTTGGAAGCACCAAGACATTTTTGTTCATTTTACAAGCCCACTACTTATCTCTGCTTTTTCATTTTTTTTCTCTTTTCACTGTTTGGAACTATAACCATTTAAAACAAAGCAAGTCTAAGATGAAAATTGCACAAAGACCTTATTGCTGCAAAGCAAGGATGCTCAGTATTATCAGAGCATATCTATGAATTATTAGAACCTGAATTAGCCTCCATTTCAGAGGCACAGACCCCACATGCTGAAACCCAAAAGGGCGACTCCAGCATCCCACAAGGACAGGAACAACATCCAGCAGGAGGAAGAGCCCAAAGCACGCTCTGCAGCTATAAAGCTGAGCACGTTTGCTCATCTGCAGTGCCTCTTACTTGAAGGGGAGTTTCTCATCGTTGGGCTTGATGCAGCGCACGTAGTGCGGGGTGGTGGCGTTCAGGGTCTCCATCAGCAGGTGCAGGGAGTTGCGGAACTGAAAGACAAAACCACTGGTTTGGAGGAGGGATGAAGGTGCTGTAAACCCTGCAGCCCCAGCCAGCTGGTGCCACAAGCCACCCGTGGGTGTGACACAGTGTGAACCCCCCCACTGACCTGGCACAGGCAGGGGGAATTCAGAGAGGAATTCCGAGGGGCTCCCAGCTCAAAGGTTCATAAGCAGCAAAGCTCAGGACTCTGCCCCAGCTGGGTCTTTGAGACATCTCCGAGGATGGAGACAGCACAACCTCTCTCTGCCCCTGTTGGGACTTTTTGACTGCCCACAGGGGGGAAAGTGCTCCTTTTCTGAAGCTGTTTCAATTTATGGGCTCCACAGTATGTTGGGACACTCTCCTGTGAATCCCAGCGTGGCCTCCACCCTCCCTAGATCATGTCTCAGCTTCTTTCAGTCAAGACTACTCAAGTCTGATGTTATTCTAGTAGAGACACTGCTAGAAGTCATCCAAAACACAACAGCTGAACACAGGGACCATGAGAAAGTCTCTTTCCACCCCGCAACAGCTTTTTATTTACCTCTGCTGCAAACAGAAGCAACCAGATCTCAACTGTACTGCTCTGTGGCTGCTGATCCACTCAAATCCCACATTACCTGGTGTCCCACCGTTTTCCTGTGCTCCTTGTTGGCAGCTTTGAAGGCTGGCCTGGCAGAGCGGACGTTGATGCGCGGCATTCCCTTCCGCACGGCAGCGGCGGGCACAGCGTCCTTCTCCTCCTGGAACAAGTCTGCTACCATCTGATACTGAAACAGAAGGCAACACCTGAGCACCTCTGGCCCTGCTGGCTGGGGAATGAACTCACCCATCTCCCACGGCTCAGGTCATTTCTCACCCATCCCAAACCTGGAAGGGGAAAAAGGGCAAGAACGTGAAAGCAAGAGGAGCTGTCTGCATAAAGCACATCAGCAGGACAGCTGACCATTCTGTGCTTGAAACCCTGAAATGGGCACAAAAAAAAAGGCTGGATTGCTGAAGCCTTGCCAAGGCATGAAACCTCCAGAACCTGAGGTGGCTCTTTCTCCCAAGGCTTTGTTTCAGGGTGTTTATCCAGCCCTGCCCCAGCAAGGATGCTGCCTGCACAGCACATACCCCAGGAACAGGATCTCCTGTGAGGACAGACAGCAGCCAGGCTCTACCATGGCCCCAGAGGCACCTTTGCTTTTCAAAAAATTAAGGGACACAAACACTTCCTCCCTAATTACCCACCTTTTAGGGTGGCACTGTTATCCCACAACCCTGGAAGCACCACATGCAGCTCGACAGATCCCTGAGTCTGGGATTTCTGTCAAGCCAGCAGCAACATTTCCACTTCATAAACAACAGGTGAGCTGGCAAATGCAGTCAATGCCTTTTTTTTTATTATCATCTAGGGAGCAGGACATTCAGATTTACATTAGGCTGGGAAAACTGAATATTAAGTAAGCCACCATAAATCCGGTCTGGTTAGCAGGGCTGCTGAATTTTCACATCTTGAATTCATCTACACACCCACACTGGCTACAGCTGCACTTAGATTCAAAGGGGAAATCTACAAACGCAAAAAACCCTCTCTGTCAGCAGCTGGGATGCCATGTATCATCAAATGAGCTGGAGCACCTGAGGGACAGCACCACATTCCCCACATACATGGCCACACATCCACCCCAAAACCAGGGGCAGAAGGCAGTGCCAGCTGCATGGCACTCCTGCCCCCACCTCAGGCTCCTCTCAAAGCCCAGCCTGGTTGTATTTCCATGAAGATCCCAGGAAGAGTGCTGTGGTTTACCACCTTTTAGACATAAAGGGACAGCCCTGTGCCGTGAAGGGCTCTCTGCCTGGCTCTCTGCCACATCCCTGGGCTGAGACAGGAACACTTCCAGCCCTGCCCTGTGGGCTGTTCTCACAGCTTGTTAGGACAGCAGCCTCAACACCTCTGTGGGAAGGAAATTATTTACATTACATGAGCAAATTTCTTGCAGGCTCCACGGCAGCGTCAACTGAGGATCTGCTTCATAATCTCAGCTTCCACTGCTGTCTCTGCAGCTCACTCAACTCCTACCAAAATAAAGACTCTCTCCTTCTTCACCTGACCCTCTATCCCTAAAAAAGACATCCTGACAGTTGTTGTGGATGACACATCACATCTGGGATGCTCTGACTCCTGCAAGCACGGGTGGTTATAGATGGCACATGCATTGATGAAGAAATCCAACACAGGCTCTGCACTACTACCTCACACCTGACAATGTGGTAAATCCCCTGGATGACATTTTGGGTTTCAAAACATCTTTTCAACACAGCTGGGAGTGCCACTGATCCCTCCATCCACTTGGTATTAATAACAGCAGCGTTTGTTCCTGAATGAGTGCTGGAGAAGGATCTCAGAGCAGAGCTCTCAGCTTGCATGATGCAAACGTGGTGGAACAGGATCATCTCCAGCAGGAACCATTCCACAGGTTCTGGGGCGTAAGCAAGAGGGACAGACCCCTCCTCCCCAGCTGGCAGAGTCAAAACCATTGGTGTTTTATTTGTAATTACAACAATACCTTCACAGCATGCCCGTATGCTTTCCATCAGCATTCAAAAAATTTCCCTTAATTCAAAGAACATCAACCATTTTAGCTGACCAGCGCTTACAGAACTAACTAAATGCTTTATAAAGTCTCTTTCACCATCTTGTTAATATTCATTAACAAGAATTATTAGCAGAAGGCAGTTCTGCCTTGGTGGGAGTGCCTTGTCAGCAATGGTTGGGTGACAGGTGCCCAGGACCTTGCTGTGCTAAATTCAGTGTCCTGCCCTTGCCCTCTGTGCTGCTTTAGTGGGAATGCTAAGAAGAGTGCAGGGAATGCTGTGTGCCAGCCTGATCTTGAGGACAGGACAAAGCCCTCTGCAGCACAACTCTGAGCTTTAGTTAAATTTACACATTTGGGTTGCAGACTCAGCACTGCCACGGCTGCTTTATCTGGTTTAGAGAGACCAGGTTGCCTTTTACAGCAAAACAAAATTTAGTTTAGTTGTTTACAACCCTAGAGGCAGGCAAGAGGCAAAAAAGAGGGCAACAATCTGCTGGCAAACAGGGGTTAGGGCAGCAAGAGCAGATCATCAGGTGTTAAAGGATTTGGGAGGGGAATGTGACAGTGCTCCTGCTGCTCTTCCTCCCAGAACAGCACGGGATCAGCACAGGCTGGCAAAAGCACTGCTCCCATGTCATTAAGGGAATGGCTTAAAGACAGAAATTCATCCAGCTATCTTCCAAAGGTTCTCAGACTCAAGGGTATTTCAGAGTGTTTTGGGCTGGGTCAGGGCAGCTGTGGCTGCCCCATCCCTGGAAGTATCCAAGGCCACGTTGGATGGGCTTGGAGAAACCTTGGGAAGGGGCTGTGGTGACACTGGGTGGGATTTAAGATCCCCTCTAAGCCAGCTATTACACAAAAGTTCAGCCTGCTCTGATAATATATTGTGGTCCCTATACATGACAAGAGAGCCTTTACTTTTATACCTCTGTTTTTAAGGAACAATTTCCACCACTCTACACCACACTACTCCAGTGAGTTACAATCTCTCCTCTACATCAACAGGAAGAAGTCAAACAGAAATCCTTGTCAGACACTGCCAGTCCTGCAGCACTGACTCCAATAGCAAGTTCAGCACTGACTAAATAATTAATCACACAGCATCAATTATTCCTCGAGGTTACCTGGCATTTCCAATGAGCTCTAATCACGCCCAGTTTTTCCCTGGGAAGCTTCCTGAACATGCAGAGCTCTTGATTTGGGCATTATTAAAGCCCAGCTTCGTGTTATTAATTTCACAACTACTCCCATGGATGAGAAAATTGCTCATCTTGCCATCTTCACATGAATTCCTTGCTGTGAAACAGGCCAAGCCACTGACAGCACTTAAATAATTTCCCATTCTCATCTCTTCCAACTTTGACAGGAACAAACTCCTCCTAAAAATAATGCTTCCTCCACCTCTCTTCATCCCACTCCTTATTCAGGGTGGCATTTAGAAGGTCATAGCCAATAGCAAACCCAAGGGTGTCTCAAAGAGAAGTCTGAATATGAGTCACATTCACTTGCAACACGCAGGGGGCCTTCAAAATATGTAATGCAAAAAAACCCCAAACAAATTAAAAAAAAAAATTAAAAAAAAACCAAAAAACAAACAAGCAAAAAAAAACCCTTAATATGCTGGCCTAGGCTGTGGAAGGCTTTGAAATGGTTTGGAGGAAAGCAGATGTACTCCTTCCTTAAACCACACAGCAGGTTTGGAGGAACCACAGTGCCCCAGAGTCACAAGATTTTGGCTGCTGGATGGTGAGTTGGACTTTGCAGGGCTGCATTTTCACACTAACTGCCTAATAAAAGCTGCCCCTGGGAGAGACGAGGTTGTTTAAAGTTTCAGCTCGTTAATTTACAATGAAAGACTCAAAGCTGCAGGGAAGGACTCTCGTCTGGTTTTAAAACAGCAAGGATCTGAAATTCCTCAGCTGTCAGTGCTACTGACACTTTCAACCCAGCCTACCCAAACGCTCATAGAGGGCAGGAGTATGGAAGCCAGTGTAAAATCTGCTCAATTTATACAAAAAACTGTAAAATCTTCAACTTGGAGCCCACTGCCAAATGCTTATTTACTGCAGGCAGGACCCACTCCAAAGCCTTCAGAGCCCCACAGCTCTTCTGCTTCCAACATCCCACCAAATCTACATCCCACAGGAAATTTTAAACACCAAGAGCCAAAAAAAAAAACCCTTCACCAGGAGACCTGGCATTCAAAGCCAGTCAATACATCCCTGCTGGCACTTGGTGCAATGAGATTTTGACAGGTTGTTTGTACAACACATCGGGAGAGGGGAGGTACACAGCACAAAACCTTGTAAGACTCAAGTGACATCAAGAGTGATCATTAGTATCTGTTAATTTGTTGAAGTTACACTTGGCAGCAGTGTAAAACAGCTCCACAGCAGCTGGAGTGCCCCAGAGCTCATGTTACATTTCCAGCACTCTGTATTAACTCTAGTTTTTACATAGCAATTATTGAAGTAATTAAAAGTCACGGGGCAAGTATGATGGATTGCAGCTAAGAGGAGCAGCTATTTTCACACAGGAGGGGGACAGGACCAGCAAGGCTACCCACAAGATGCAAACTGCACTGGTGACAGTGGCTTTTAACCCCAGATCCCCATGCTTTTGACTAACCTGGTCTAGTGGAAGGTATCCAACAGCAGCGGGCTGGAACAAGAGGATCCCTAAATTCTCTTCCAACCCAACCCAACCTGAGTCTATGGTGATTCTATTTGATTGAACCTATTCAAATAGTGACTGGGAGATGGGTGGAGAGTTCCAAGAAAGGGTTAAGTGGGATTTACATCGCCTAAAAAGCTACCTGTTCCTAATTTTGGTCCTTGGTGACCAAAAAAAAGAAGAGGATCAGCAGGTTTGGAAACGTATTTTTGCCATGCATCTTGACAGGACACCAACACCAGGGTGCAGGAACGCTGACAACCACCCACATCCATGCATGGGTGGGACTGCAACCCCAACCACCCTCCTCTCCCCCCTTTTTTCCCTGCTCCACACACATTGATTTGGCTCTTTGGCTGCTGTCAGTGCCTGGAGGCACGTTCACAGGCTCAGCCTGCCTGGCGTGGCACAGGGATGCACAGCTCAGCTCCAGCCTGGCTGTTTTTACCTTGCTGGCTTTCAGGATGTTGATCTGCTCCTCGTACACGGTGTCCCTGTTCTTCTCCAGAAACCCCTCGCTCTGGTATTCCACCTACCAGGACACAAAGGGAAGAAGCTCAGAGCCCAAACACACAGGGACAAGGTGCTCCCACCACACATCTGCCCTTGGGAGCTCAGCCAAAAAAAAACAAACAAACAAACAAAAAAAAAAAAACAAACAAAAAAAAAAAAAACCAAAACAAAAAAAAAAACAAAAAAACAAAACAAACCTGAGAGGAGAAAGGGAGAAAGGAACAGCTGAAATTTAAAGGTCACTTTTTATCAAAAGAAGTGACTCTGAGTGAAAGCAAAACCCTTACTGCAAGCACAGATTGCTTCCTAGCCACTAAATTGCTGTGTATGGAAGCCGGGGGTGAAAAATGCAAGGATCATCAGTAACTCTATACACTCTTTTGTTTCACTCCTCAACTCCTTCTGAGTTAATCAATAAACCTCAAAATATGCCCTGCCTAAGTCTCTTGTAGGTCTCTTGGGTTTTGAAATCACAGAAGGTTGGGATGCAAAGGAATTTAAAAAAAAAAAAAAGAAAGAAAAATTATTTAGAGACAACAAAAGAAAATTTCCTTTGCTTTCATACTTGAAAAAAGAAAAGAAAAACTCGCTAAGAAATACTGTTTATGAATGATCATATGCAAAACCAGCTGCCTAAGGAAAGGGGAGTACCAACCTTTGCCATGGTGAGTGCCTCTGGCATCCAGGCAAACCTGGTTGGGAGAAGCACCTGTATGGCACCACAGCACCTGGGCACTGCCCAGCTCCTCGAACACAATCCCTGCACTGATCCTTTTGTATTTTTTTCTAACAAATGTGTGTTTGGGGGAACTTCAAGCTTTTGAGACTCCTGCTTGCTGTAACACCTGTCACATCAGGGCTTCAGTGAAGCCCATGGACAAAACCCCTGGACAAAGGCACTGGGATTGGGTTTAGTTTAGTGCAACAGCTTATCTTGCTGTTGGAGTAGACTGACACCCTTTGGGTAGTATTTTATTTTTTATACTATAATTTTATATGTATAAAATTTACGTATTCTTTATTTATCATAATTTTCTAATACTTATCAGCTATGTTAGACAATGTATCTTTATTTTAAACTAATTAAAATGTGCCACTATGACAGTAGAAGATGGAGGTTAAAAGACTAAGAAGGGCAGGGGACACGTTTGAAATTTTCTATCTTTGTACTTGAAACTTCTATTATAAAGTCTTTAAAATTCTACATTTTCACTTTGTGATAAGTTAGCTACCGCTCTACTTAAACTCTTGTGTCTTGTTATTCTTCATACAAGGTTTTTAATTTTTTTAATGGGTTTAAGTTAAATGTACAGGTATTTTTGACTCTGTGCTAGGGTCTCTGAGACTTTTGCCAGTTTCTCTGATCACTTAGGGGTAGTCAGAGGAATGCTTTGGGTTCTGACAGAGGGTTATTGCCCCGAGGAGGGTTTGCTGAGGTTCCTGCCTGTGGGAACCCAGAATGTTCCTCTGACTGCCCTGGGTGAGCACAGACCCTGGCAGGGGTCTCAGGGACCCTGGCACAGAGTCAAAAACACCTGTGCCTTTGATTTGAGCCCATGGAAAAAATTACCAACCTTGTATGGAGAATTACAAGACACTAGAGTGAGAGTTAACTTGTCATAGGGTGAAAATGTGGAATTTTAGGGGTTTTATAGTGGGGGTTTAAGGGGCAAAGATGAAGAATCCTAGGTGTGTCTCTGCCCTTCTTCTTGGTCTTATAGCTTCCATATTCTGCTGTGGTGATAAAAATTACCAACCTTGTATGGAGAATTACAAGACCCTAAAGTGAAAGTAGAGTGAGTGTTAACTTGTCACAGGGTGAAAATGTAGAATTTTAGGGGTTTGATAATGGGGGTTTAAGGGGCAAAGATGAAATATTCTGGGTGTGTCTCTGCCCTTCTTCTTGGTCTTTTAACCTCCATCTTCTGCTGTGGTGATAAAAATTACCAACCTTGTATGGAGAATTACAAGACTATAGTGTGAGAAGAGTGAGAGTTAACTTGTCACAGGGTGAAAATGTAGAATTTTGGGGGTTTATAATGGGGGTTTAAGGGCAAAGATGGAGAATTCTGGGTGTGTCCCTGCCTTTCTTGGTCTTTCAGCCTCCACCTTCTGCTGTGGTGGTGGCACTTTTTGATTGGTTTAGAGTAAAGGTGCGCTGTCTAATAAAGCTGATAGGTATTGGGGAATTATTGTAAATAAAGAATACATAGATTTTAGTATAAAAAAATAAAGAACATGTAGATTTTAGTATAAAAGATAACACCACCCAGAGGGTGTCTGTCTGCTCAACCTGCAAGACAGATCTTTGCAGACCAAATCCACAATGTTCTAGATAACAAACAATATGAGAATGGAGAGATCTCGAGCTGCTCTTCAGCTGAGAAAAAGAGACTTTGAGCAATTCTCACCACCACCAAACCCAAGAGCTCTGAGTGTCCCCAGGTGTGGGAACCAGGACATCCTCCTGACTGTCCTGGGAAGATTGATACGTCACAAGAATTTAGCTTGAATGGTAATTAGCATGCCACAGGGTGAAAAAGTAGGATTTTGGGGTTTTAGAATGTGAGATCAGGGGCAAAGCTGGAGGCAATGGGGGGTGTCCCTGGGGTTCTTCTTCTTCCTCTTGTTCTCCATCTGCTGTGGTGGTGTGGCACATTTGGGTTGGTCTGGAACAAAAGCACACTGTACAACAGAGTGGATAGATATTGGAGAATTGTTATAAATAAAGAATACATGATTTTCAGTATAAAAGATAGCGCTGTGCCAAGGGCAGAAGGAGAGGAGAGGAGAGCACAGCCTGAGGGGGGAGAGAGAAGCAGAGAAGCTGTGGCAGGCCAGGGAAAAAATATGAGATAAGCAAAGAATAAATTCCTGAGAATGAGAAAACAGACGACTCGAGCTCTTGTTCAGACGCAGGGCTGGGGGAAAACAGAAAGCCTTCACAGAGACACAGACAAGTTAAGTCAGGTGAAAGCCAAGCTCACAGAGCTCTCAGAAACCCAGGAAAACAGCAAGAAAGAAAACAGGTATTTTTAATAATTTAAAAAACCCTAACACCCAGGTACCTTGTCGGCGAAGTGCAGGACGATGAAGGAGGTGTTGGACATGCGGGGTTTCTGGAAGTGCTGGCTGGCGCCGTGGCGGTCGTAGAGCTTCTGAGCCCAGTTCTGGTCCGTGCCTTGGGCACCTGCAGGGACAGAGGGGACAGTGCCAGGCACGGGCGCTGCCCTGTGCTCGCCTGGCCAATGCACCCAAACAGGGTATCCGTATGGAAACGCCACAGCGCGGATCGGGAGCGGCAGCCAGGATGGGTCTGGCAGGAAAAAATGAAATAACGAAAAGGAAGAAACAAAACAGAAGAAACAAAAAAGAAGAACAAAACAAAACAAACAAACAAACAAAAAAAAAACCCCAACAGAACAAACAAACAAACAACAAAACAAAACAAAAAAAAAAATCCCAAAACCAAACAAACAAAAAACAAGAAACAAAACCGATAAAACACAAAAAACCCAAACCAAACACAAAACAAGAAACAAAACAAGACAAAGAAACACCAAGAAAACCACAAACAACAAAAAATAAAAACCCCAAACAAACAAAAACAAAACAAACAAAAAAAAAAAAAACCCAAACCAAACACAAAATAAGAAACAAAAACGAGACAAAAAACCACAAAAAGCCCAAACAACAAAAAACAATAACAAAAAAAACCAAACAAAAACAAAACAAAAAAACAACACAAACAACAACAAAAAACTAAAAAAAAAAATCCAAAACAAACAAAAACCAAGAAACAAAAGAAAACCAAAAGAACACAAAAAAAACCAACACAAACAAAAAACAAGAAACAAAAACATGACAAAAAAACACAAAAAAACCCCAAACAAAAAAACCAATAAAAACCAAACAAACAAAAACAAAAACAACAAAAAAACATCACAAAACAAAAAACAACAAAAAAAATTAAAAATCCAAAACAAACAAAAACTAAGAAACAAAAAGAAAACCAAAAGAACACAAAAAAAAAGCCAACACAAACAAAAAACAAGAAACAAAAACATGACAAAAAAACACAAAAAAACCCCAAACAAAAAAAACCAATAAAAAACCAAAACAAACAAAAACAAAAACAACAAAAAAAACATCACAAAACAAAAAACAACAAAAAAAAATTAAAAATCCGAAACAAACAAACAAAACCCAAGAAACAAAAAGAAAACCAAAAGAACACAAAAAAAACCCAAACAAACAAAAAACAAGGAAAAAAAAAACCAGAAAAACCCACAAAAAACCACCAAAAAACCCAAAACAAACAAAAAACAAAAAACAAAAACTGCACCAAAAAAACAAAACAAACAAAATACCAGAAACAAAAACACACAAAAAACCCAAACAAAAAACCAAAAACAAACAAAAAAAGTTAAGCAAACAACCACACACAAAAAAAAACAAAACAAGAAATCACCCAAAAACCCTGAAAAAAAAATGCCCAAAAAATTAAACCACACAAACAAAACCAAAATAAGAAAACACCAACAAACCCAGAAACAAAACAAAACCCAACAAAAACAAAACAAACAAAAAAATCCCCCAAACCCAAAAAAAGCTGCCCCAAAACAAATACCCACTAACCCTGAAACAAAACAAAACCCCCAAAAATCAAACAAACAGCTACACAAAAAAAGAAATAAAACAAGAAAACACCCACAAACCCTGAAACAAAACAAAACCCAACAAATGAACCAAATGAAAAAATCCCAAGCAAAAAAACTACCTCAAAATAAATACCCATAAACCCTGAAATAAAACAAGACCAAAAATGAACTGAACAAAACAAAACAAAACAAACTGCCCCAAAACAAAACAAACATCCACAAACCCTGAAACAAAACAAAAACCAAACCAACAAAATGAACCAAAAAAAAAAACAAGCCAAAAAACACAACCCAAAACAAAACAGCCACAAACCCTGAAACAAAACAAAAAACAACAAAGCAAACCAACCAAAAAAGAGCCAAACAAAAAAACTCCATACCAAAACAAAAGAAGCATTCACAAACCCTGAAACAAAAAAAAAAAAAAAAACCAAACAAAAAAATTCAAAACAGCCACCAAACCAAACAAAACGAAACCAAAAATCAAGAAAAAACCCAAAACCTCATCACCCTCCAAAAAAAAACCCAAACAAACAAAAAACCCCAACAGAAACAAACACAGAACCAAACAAAAAAACCCAAAATTAAACAAAACCCAAAATAAACACACACACACACCCCAAAAAAACACAAACAACAACAAAAAACCCCCAGCCATTAAAACAGAAATATTAAGGAAGTACTTTTACACTTAAGATACATTAACTACTCAGGGACCAACATTATTTTTTAATGCTGTTTTAGGTGACCATGTAGTTTCCAGGAAAAAGACCACACACTTGAAGTTCTGGTTTATTTGGCAGTGAAATTGTGAAACAACAAAAAAAACCCAAAATAAATAATTAAAAAAATTAAAAAAAAACAAAAAACCAAACCAAAACCAAAACAACAACAACAAAAAAAAAAAAAAACAAAAACCCCAAAAAACAAACAACAAACAACCAAAAAAAAGGATAATTGGATATTTAGGTTAGAGAAAGAGATGGTTCAGAAGTCTCAGTCAACATTTAAACTGAGATGGGACAAAGCCTAAAAACCACAGAGGAACTGTGCAGCAACACAGAGAGGTCTTGCTCATCCATCAGGATTTTACACAGGTATTTATGTGAAAAATACAGGAAACAGGGACAGAGAACAGGAAGATGGAAAACATGAGACAGGTGAGGAGTATTTCTCCATGCTGTTCTGAAACAGCCTTTGATTTCGTGGCAGCAAACCAAATCACACCAGAAGGGCTCTGGACACAGGGATAAGCATCTCCTGCCAGTCCCTGTAATGAGGGTGAATTAAATGCAGCAGCCACTCACACAGCCATGCTCTCCTGCATTTATTTATATTTACAGTTTTTAAGTGTAGCCAATTATGGATACACACAGAAATAACACAGTCTATAAATATTGAAAGGCACTTAGGAATGCAATTATATACATATTTTATTTATGCAAGGTAAGGCTCACCTGTTTAAACTATGGGGTTATATAAATGCAGATGCATTTCTTTTCATGGGTTATATTTATATTTGCATGCAAAAACATCCTTTCTGGAGGTATCACTGGGTGCCTCCTGTGCAGGACTGAGCCACAGGTGCAGAGCAGGAGCACTGCAGCCACCCTGAGCCAGATTTCTCCTGCACCAGCTCTCTTCCAGGGTATCCACTTTGCTGAAAAACCTGCTTATCTCAGAGTTGAACTTCAAAGGCATCACTCCAGCCTCCCAGAAAGAGGGTTTGCCATACCCTGCTCACTGTCCTGCAGCCTGGGTATTTTTAGCTGCCTGGGAAGCACCTGATAGGGACCAAGTTCCAAAGATAAAAACTAATAAGGCCATTATCTGTACTATTATAGCAGCTTTTGGTATTACCTCGGCAGTTTGAGGCCCTTGGAGCAACTGAGAAAGTAATTTAGAGCCTATCTCATCTCTTTTTCAGGGGATGGGGAAGAGGAAAAGCGAGTGCCTTGGAGGTTTGGTACGGAATCTTTAAACAGGGTAAAGCTGGTACCAGGAATTGCACAAGGTCACTGCACTGGCTCCTCTGTCCCTGCCGTGCAAGCAGGGTCCCTTCCCCTCTGGATTCACTGTCCCTGGTGCTGCCAGGAGCTCCAGCAACCACTGCAGCCAGGGCCAGCCCCACAGGGTCCATTCTGCACCCCAGCACCAAGAACCCACCAAGGGCCCACCAGGCAGGGGAGGAGATGCTTGGGACCACCTGGACTAAAGGCTGAGATTCCCTCCAACAATTATAGGGACAGAAGAAACAAAGGTCAATGATTCAAAGGTGAAGGAGGGTAGGTTCAGATTAGATATTAGGGAGAAATTCCTCCTGGTGAGGGTCTGGCAGCTGGGGCTGTCCCTGCAACCCTGGCAGTGCCCAGGGCCAGGCTGGACAGGGTTGGGAGCAGCCTGGGATGGTGGGAGGTGTCCCTGTCCATGGCAGGGGTTGGAACTGGATGAGCTTCAAGATGCTACCCAAACCATTCAGGGATTCTGTGACTCAAACCTAACGATCTAAAACTCATCCCTCGGAGAACACAGCAGGAACTGCTCACATTTTATTTCTTGACTCCTCAGCACTCCAGTACAAGTTAAAGCCTGAAAGGAGCCCGGGCTGTTTCTGCACTCCAGAAACACGTTCCACTGCAAGTGATGTGCCTGCTTCAGAGTCATCGGAGCTGACAGCGTGAGGCAGGGCAGGCTCCAGAGGGGAGCCCAGGGCTCCAGCCTCTGCTCGTGGAGCAGAAATCCCCCCGGAGAGGTAGGAAGATGTGCTAACTTCTGATGTCCAAGCCAATAACGAGCCCAGGCAAGGAAGACACATTTGCTCAGAACCTGCACGGGGACAGGCGGGATGGAAAAGCCAGGAGGGGAGCGCAGGGTTCCTGGCACTTGACAGAAGGACACAGCAGAGGCTGAAGAGCATCTTCTGAACAGCGCTGGGAAATGCATCGGGCACATCAGCAGCATAACACAGTGGTGACGTGCCACGGAGCACAGAATGGAGCCACGGAGGAGCTCGGGAACAGGAGGGAGCTGGTGGGTTTTGGGGAGGCGCGTCCCCCTTTGACAGCCTCAGGGTCAGGCTGCTCCACGAGCAGAAAAATCCTCACAAATCATGGACAACAATGACAGCATCGACACGTGAACCTTTCCAATCAGCCTGCTCTTGACTGAGCCCTTTTGGTTGCACTTATGGAAATGAACATTTGTTTCTTCTTTTTCTTTTTTTTTTATTTTCACTTCCATGCCAAGGCAGAAGCAAGGAAACAGTGAGGTAGCAGAACACATTATGGAGAAACCTGGGCATCCACAGCAACCTCTGACTGAACTCCCAAACAGAGCCACAGAATATCCTGAGCTGGAAGGGACCCTTAAGGACTAACAATGTCCAGCTCCTGGCCCTGCACAGGACAGCCCCAGAAATGTGACCCTGTGCCAGAGGACATTGTCCAAGGCACTTGTGAAGTGTCTGGAAGACAGGCAGCACACCCACGTGGCATGTAGTTTCAGCCTGAAAAGCAGGCCAGCTCACCCAGCTTTGACAGAGGCTCGACTGCATTTCTGAGGGTTTTCTGTTTCCTCTAAGAATAACTTAAATCTCTTGAAAAACCAACCCCAAATGGCTGCTCCTCCTCAGAGAGTGCATGTCATTCCACACGTTTCCTCAGAATTCAAAGCATTCAAACCTTCCAAAGTGTGCTGTGCCCTCCATCAAGTGCAAGCATTCCCTAAATCTATTCCAGATATCCAAGCAATCCTCCCACAACCCGGTTTAGAGAAGACAGCCTCCATCCTTCATTACTTCTGACAGCCTCTACTCCCTTCCCAAACTATTTCCCCCTTGGCCTCACGGTGACTGCACCCATCCTTCACAGCTCAGCAGAGGGAGGTTCTCCTGGATGCCCCTCTGCCTTTTCCCACCTCTTTGGGATCATCAGTTTGTACTACAGCATGTCAGAGTCCAAAGTGACTCTGGCTTCTGGCTTCTGTTCTTTTCTGAACAGGGGACGTGAACTCTCACTGTTCCTCTGGCATCAGAGCAAAACCAGGAGGACCTAAAAGCTACAGATCCAGGCAGGTGGAACTTCAGTGCAGAAAACAGAGAAAAGGCTCTTCAAGGACTCCAGGGTCCCTCAGCAGAGGATTCAGGTCACAGTCTGGAGAGATTACAAGGGTTCCTGGGCACAACAAGGGTGTAACAGGACAAAGGACCAAATGAGCTCCAGAAGCCACCTCCAACCTTCTACAACAGCTTCCAAATCATAATATTTCAAAGCTGTTTAAAAAAAAAACCTCATCTCCCTCCTGGGGAGGGATTTTTCACAAAGACATGGAGTGACAGGACACAGAGAATGGCCAGAATATCCCAGAGCACAGGGATAGACAGGATACTGGGAAGGAATTGTCCCCTGGCAGGGTGGGCAGGCCCTGGCACAGGTTGCCCAGAGCAGCTGTGGCTGCCCCATTCCTGGGAGTGTCCAAGGCCAGGCTGGATGGGGCTTGGAGCAGCCTGGGACAGTGGAAGGGGTGGAGCAGGATGATCTTTAAGGCCCAGACCAAACCACTCTGCGATTCTGTGATTCCAAGATTCTGTACCCTAAAGTCTGTTTTAAGAACTAGGGTTTTTTTTTCTCATTAGCTTTCAGAAGACAGGTTTAGTCCTTAACACTCCAATCCCAGGTCAAGAGCCCACTCTTTCCCTGCCAATTCTTACGTCAATTTTTCCCTAAACAGCAACAAGACTCTCCTATGACCTACGCTGCTTCAGCACGTACCCAGCCACCTCCTCCCCAACCACACATTAAGGATTAAAAAAAACCCCCATACTGTGAAGCAGGAACATTAGTGACAAACCCTCTGCATTTGCACTGATGTTTCATTATGTACCAAATATTCCCCCGATGCCGTTTCACGTCCCAGAGTGTTTTCATCCATTGCCACGAGTTCTAATGAGGTGGCATGTAATTACCTTATTGTGGTCCCACCCCAGGAGGTGAAACACTGCTGTGGGGGTGAAGGTTTTCATCCATAAACTGCTGCTTTCAGTTGACAGGTTTTGCTGAAATTTTCATAAATCTGGAGAATACTTGCAGGTTGTTATAAAAGAGGCGATTACAGGGCCGGCAATAAGGGGCTGTGACTAATGACAGCATCCCCCACTGACAGGCAAACATCCAGATAATTGGCATTTGATGAGAAGGGGGAGGGAACAGATCTTGTGGGTTTTGGGGTTTTTTATTGTTTTGTTTTGTTTTGTTTTGTCAAAAAATAAATATGGATGAAAAAAGCATTACCGGGTAGATTTACTGCTGGTACATGGGAGATGCAATGTCACCACCAGCAATGCCACCAGCAGCAACCAGTGCCAGGGAGGAGCCAAGGGTGTGACTCCCAACACCAGGGAAATTCCCCTTATGGTCCTCACAGCATCCAGCAGACAGTTTGAGCCTGCAAAATTCAACTGGCTTAATAGCACAGAGACCAGATGAAATGGTTCTGGATATCAAGCAAATAATCTGACCTCCTTCCTGAACCAGAACTGGCTGAGATACTATCTTTAAGGACATCAAATTAAGTCTGATTTGTCCTCGTTTTTAAGGAAATTTCCTGAGTGCAGACCTGAAAAGGGCAAAAGCCCCAACTCTGGCTCAGTCCAAAGATGTAGCCAGAGCGTCTGTAGCCCAGACCAGGGCTGAGCTCATGGGATGTGCAGGCTGGGACAGCCTGGGAAGGCAGTCCTGGCAGCTGGATGACAGCAAACATTTTGCAGGCCACCCCCCTTCCAAGCAAATACAGGTGCTATGACCTTGTCCAGGGAAACTAGTTTAAACAAAGGATCACAACCCTTTCCCTCTGATACAACATGACACTCTTGAGCCACCAGATCTCTCCTGTACTCATGGATCCAACAGACAGAAGAATTCCTTGGGTCCTTCTTATCACCTTGGCTATGCTGGTGAGGGCCCCTTATCTGCTTCAGCTCTCCCAACACTTTGTCTCACTCTTCCCTGCCCTTGTTCAAAAAGACTCAAAGCCCTCCCACAGTCAGAAAGACATTTCCTGGCACAGAATGCACCCAAGTCTCAATGGAAACCCCTCCTGAGGACAACGTGGGTCACCCCACAGCAACACTAGGCTAAGGTTCCTCAAGGCAGTCACCATCCCCTTCCAACAGGACATCTCCAGCATCAAAAAGCTTCAAAACAGCTTTCCTCTTTTCCCAAGGAAACCTGCCCTCTGACATTCCTTGCTCCTATGTATATTTGATTATTCATGATCGAACAGTGTGTGAACAAGGAGTCCAACCTCTCTTTTGGATTGTCACCAAGGTTTGCCACTCTGGCTTTTCTTTTCAAATCACAAGATTTCACTCTGGCCAGTATGAGAGAGAGAGAGAGGGGGCAGAAGAAAGCAAACTGCCCTCCACATTACAATTCCCTGAAGCCTGCATGCTAAATGCAGTGAGCTTTAACTCAAAGAGCTGTTGCAAGAGGGCTCAGGCTTCCCCTGAGACAAAACCTGGCTTGAGAGGAGCTCCAGCTCCTGGGCAATGCAAAGACATCAGGTCTCAACCAATGTCTCAATCCTCATACAGCCAGGCCAGACACAGGAGCACGGGCTGCCCAAGAAGGGTGCAGGTACCCAGGTTTGGAGCAAGCACCTGCCCAGGAGGCTCTGAAGTGTTCCAAGCCAAAGCAAACACCAGCTCAAGCCTACCCCTGCCAGGGGCACAGCAGCAACACACGTGAAAGGTGATGTTAAACCCCAGATTAAAGCCCATTCTTTGATCCTCTATAGAAACAAAGACACAGGTGAGAAGGTGTGAGGTCCTCTTTACCTTGCACTCTTCATCCAGCAGGTCCAGGATGCCAAGCTTGGCCTCTATCAGGTCTATGCAGGGCTGGTTGTCATAGAAGTCTATGAGAGTCCAAGGGATTCCCTCCTTCATGTACTCTTCTTGCTCCAGCTTGAACACGTGCTGGGAGGGGGAGAAAGCAGAGTCACTGAGTGTGACCCCAGCCAGCAGAGCACAGCCCTGTCCCCCTGTCCCTGCTGGAGTTCAGCACTCCATGGGCACATCCAGAAGCCACAGAGGCTCCAGGTGCCCTCACAGTACAGCCAGCACATTCACACAGCCCGGCTCCTGGCAGGGAAAATAAAACCATCACACTGGGAAACCACAGCACAGGGGGAAAAAACAAGGCCTGAAATAAATGACTTTCACTACAAAATGACTGAAGCTGTCACTGTGTCGAGGTGGGAGCCTTGTACTGATGTGGCAATGACACATATATCTCTTGGGCTGACAAAAATCCTCCTCTGCTTTATTGCTCTGCTGATTAAAGCAGTGACCTGAAGCAGGTTCACAGGCTGGGAGCCCAGCCAGGGCTGAGAGCCTGTGTCCCCATCTCTGAGCAGGGCTTCACACAAAGCACCCATCATCCCAGAAGGGATATCAGCAGCAGCATCTGACTCACTCAGGGACACTTCTATTGAAAATTCTTATTTAAAAAAAAAAAAAAAACTATAATAAAAAAATCTTCGCATGGCTTACGTATCTCAGACCTCTGCCCAAGCTGATAAATTGTCTCTGGCTATTTCTGAGATACTCTAAAGCATATTAAAAAATGATTTTTCAAATGCTTTTTTTTCTTTTTTTTCCCTTCAAAGATAGCTTTTTAAAATCTCTTCAAACATGTCATCTTGGAGTTTGAATTTATAAGCTTCAGAAGTGATAGTTAGACATACCAAGTAAGATATGAATAGTGCAAATACAATCCATAATTTACTTTTCATTTTTAGCAGCAGTGATCTATCTGATGTATTAGATAGACTGCAAATGTTCATGTCTATGCATATGATATGGTTACAAAGGGCCAAACTAATCTGCAGTACTTAAATACTCAAACTTAACAAGTTTTCCCCTGTATCCTGAAATTAATAGCAATTTTTTCCCTACTTACAACTGAAGCAAAAGTCAGCTCCTTACTGGTTCCATTTCCAGTGAAGGTAAATGCTTGTCTCTAATAAAAGAGGAACATTTCTGGGTTTTGTGAGGCATGTCCAAGTGAAAAGTGGGGAGTGTTTCCAATCCTGTTATTTAATACAGAGTTTTCATCCCACAGGGTGAAATGGGAAGGTTTCCACACCCATAACTTATTTTAATTCACACTGGAAATCAGCATGAGACCATCCAGGTTTTGTTTTAGGATTGAAACAGCACCAAGAAAAAGGCAAATTACATACTTATTCAGAGCAACACGTGAGCCTCTTGCACAAGCCACGTGCAAATCCATTTCCAGGATCAAGTTTATACATCAACAAAGCAACGTTTTCCAACTTGATAGGAATATCTAGTCAGTGCAGTGAAATGTCTGGGAGAGAGGCATCCCAAGCATCCACATGATCTGCCCAGGCTGTAGGTGAATGCTGTTTAGCAGGAGGCAGACACTCCACAATCCTGCCTTGTTACATTTTCTGCTCAGTTTTATGGAACTTTTCCAAGCTGACCTTACCGAGTTGAACTGCTGCTGGAGCTTTTCGTTGGCATAGTTGATACAGAACTGCTCAAAGCTATTAACTTCAAAAGTTTCAAACCTGCAAAGCAATGAATAAATCAGCATTAGGCGTTGCATAGTCTCAAAATCTTCTTTTTTTTTATTTTTTCCTGCAACGGTGTAATCTGTGTGATGGGGAACACCAGTTACTCAACCATCCCTTTCTCCCATCCCAGATCTACACTTTTTTCCTCAAAACATCTATTTTTTTCTTGTCACAACTCAAGGGATTCAAGAGGTCCCTCCTGCTACACAAGAATGAGACATCTGGCACGACTGCAGCTTCCTGCCCATCAGCTCTGTCTGAGACAAGAAATGCAACAGCCTCTCCTGGGGAAAAATACTATGAAATATTAAGTCCAAATATATTCACTGCAAAGGTGATGAAGAGACTGTAGCTGCTGTCTTAAAAGACCCAGCTTGCTATTTTTAATGGAATTTAATAGAGCAGAAAAAAAGAAGGTATTAAATTTGTAATTACAGCTTCTGTGCTGCATCCCTGTTAGCACAAAAATTAGACACACGTGAGTAAGCAACTTCTGGAAGGGAGAAGGGGGAAAAATGGTGATTTCAGCTCCAAGCCCTCGTTAATTAGAGGAACCTTGGTGCTGGACTCAGGGATCCACCTCTCCACCAGGAGTTCCACAGCTCCCCACACCAAAACATTATCCTGCCACAGATCAGCTCCAAGACAGGCCTAAAAAGAGCTTCTTAGCCACAATTAGAAAGGGAAAAATTTTGCAGTTTTAGTAGCACAAACTACAGGTAAGGAGCAGGCAGCCAGCAGGGCCCCTGAGGCTGAAACACACAACACCCAGGGACAGGCACAGGGAGCCAGGCTTGTTCTTGAAACCCAAAGAGGGTATTTTGAGCTACCACTGGGAATTATGTGTTTTATATTTCTATTTTTAAGGCACAGTTGGAAGAGGGAAGGGGAAAAAAAAAGTCTTTGACACATGACTGTATGGATTAAACCAAGGGGAGAAGTGGGAAGTCTTCCTGTGCTCAGTGAGTAAGCTGCTGTAATGATAAATATGTGACTAAATAATTGTTTGGGTAATAGGCACTGTAGGAGCTGGCAGAACAGTCTTTAAACACTGAATAAATGAAGCCCTTTCTCTCCAGCCTCTCTTCCTCAACACAATCAGCACTTCTGCCACTTCCTGACGACCACCCTGCTGTCACCCAATTATTCCCTGGGTACTTCCAGGTGACAATGCCATCATCACACAGAATGCCAGTGTCCCTGGGAAATGCAACGGCAAAAGAAAAAGGGGAATTGCAGAAATGAGGTGGTTTTGTGCTTTCATCACCCCCACCATCCTTGAGGACACCTGGGACTGCTCTCCCTCTGCCTGCCCTGCACTGCCCCTTTAGCTGGTGCCACCTGTGCCAAGCAGAGCAGGCTTAATCCACTCCCTTCCCAGAAACTGGGATTTACAGCCTTGAATGCAACAGCACCTGGTGCCTGGGGACAGCAAATGTTTACATTAAACACGTGGCCTGGCCGTCAGTGATGAGTGTGTGCTTGGAGAGCTCCCACTGTGATCTGGGCTGTGTGGCTGAGCACATCAGCGCCTCTGGCTCCTGCAACTCACAGGGAATGTGACAGCCCAGCTTCTGGAAATGCCAGCTTCTGCAGGCTCGTGATCACAGCAACAGGGCAAGGAAATATTTAATTAAAGCATAGATGGAGAGTGACAGCGAGCTCGGTGGGAAAAGGCAACGAGGGCAGGGGTAGATGAGGAAAAGAAATCGGAGTAGAAACTTCTCCCCTTCCAAGACACCAGATGTGATTTTTGAACCCTCCCAGCGAGTGCCAGCCGGGGGCAGAGCTGCTGTACAACTCCAGCTCCAAGGGGGATCTTGCAAAGTTGCTAATTGAGGGACTCTACTAGCACAATTTGCTAATTGACAAAGCAGATCAGTCGCCAGCCCTATGTGTGTGCTCTCCAGGAGGCCCTACCTGCTCAGAGTGACTGCACTGAGGCAACACCCTGATGGGGAAAGCAAAACAGTGCTTTCTCCCTTTCTGTTTAGTCTCCATTCATTTTAGTGCACTGTGATGTGGTGGGAAAAGTAATCCTATTCACCACTCCAGCCCCATTGCTGTGGCCCCCTGGAAGGCATATCCAGCCTGGGGACAGCTCTTGTGAGTGGATTTTCAAGAGGCAAATGCTGCTATTTTGGTTTTTCTGCTGTGTGGCTGGTCTCTCCTAAGTCCTCTGCAGCACCAAGGTTTGTATTAAAATATTTAAAGCTCATGAACAAGTCCAGCACTCAGCTGGGGGTTCACACTTCACATGGCAAACAAGAGGGGGAACAAGCTGTCCCCACCAAGTCCAGGAGTGCCACATGAATCCACTCTTCTGACTGACTTCAGAATCAGTGCTACAGCAAATAACACCATTTCAATGAACACAGAAAGGCTTTCAATGCTGTGCCCTCTCACCTCAGTGTTAACAGAGAATTAAGGATGAAAAGTCGAGCATTAGAGAGCTGGAAGAAAAACCCTACAGCTTCTGCATCCTCTGTTTGGATCCCACCCCTAGAAATCCCAGCCACAGGGACAGCCCTCCCCCAGGAGCACTGGGACAGAGAAGCTCTGAGGATGTCAAGGATGTGCTGAGAAGCTGGCTGCAGGCTCCCTGCCTTTCCAGCTCAATCCCTCTCCCAAGGGAAAGGAAAAAAACAACATCCATTCGAGGAAAAAAAAAATCTGATAGCTAGAAGAATGCATTAAAAACTCAAAAAACACATGAATTAGGAGAACCAAACCACTTTAAAGTTCATCAGAGTCAAGGTATCATCACCCATATTCCTCACATTGTTAATTACTCAGCTAATTTAGACAGCAATATCCATTTACGAAACGGACTTATGGTCATTTTAGGATACCAGACTCCCACAAGCATTTCAGCCAAGAACATGCACACTTCCCCCTGAAAATCTGCCTCTCCAGTAGGACCTGCAGGTCCCTGTGGAAAAGCCCTGCTGGTGTCACCAGGGCTGTGAAAGCATCTGCTGGTCCACGCACTGGACATGATGCAAAGACTGGCAGCTGAAGGAAATTTTTCTTCCACACTAACAGATTTTCAAGGTCAGCTTAATCTTTCATGAGCCTTATCCTCAAGTCTCCTCTCATTCAGATTTCAGAAAGTCTGATCCTGTGACTCAGGCATCCAGTTTTCTGTGCGGACCCACCATCACCCACAGGGCTCCATCTCAAAGCTTTATTTATCATACTCCAGCCTGCAGGAATTTCTGTTTGTAGGGACAGAGATGGGAAACAGCTTCTCTATCTCACAGAATTCTCATAGGTTCTCTTTGACCAGACTGAGCCATATTTAAGCTCTTCCCAAGAGAGCCCCAAAACCTGCAAACCAGAGAGAGCAACCTCATCACCCCAAGCTATCCCACTGAAATCCCCAACAGAACTGTATTATCATCCTTGACAGCATTGTTCCTGCAAACCTTGCCACATGACAGCAGTTATTGATGGAGATCAGCAAGCAGTGGGGCTGCACTGGTGCTCCAGCACTTTCTGGCACCCTTTCTGCTGCTGTGGTTGTCCAGCAGATGTCAAAACCAACATCCCAAACACCAGTAGTTGCAGAAACTTCGTGGGAGGGTTTATACACAAGACCCAGTTCCAGCAACTGTGTAGGTGTTACAGCCCTAAAACCACGCTGCTTTTTTGTTCTGATGCAGAACTGCTTTGACAGGATTTCATTCTGAACTTGAGGTTCTCCTAGAGCTGACAGACACAGGATTTGGGACTGAGCAAGGCCTGGGTTAGGGACTGGTTCCTGGAGCAGATGCAAATTGTACATTCCACCTTCCCCTCCAAAACAGGAGCAATGCAGCACCCCAATGTATTAAGAGAGAAAAGGAGACCACTGCTGTCCCACTGAGAACCACAGAACCCCAGCATGGTTTTGGGTTGCAAGGGACCTTTTAAGGTGTCCCCACATGCAGGGACACCTTCCTCTGTCCCAGGCTGCTCCAAGTGCTGTCCAACCTGGCCTTGCAAAAAAAAAAAAGAAAAAAAAAATAAATTTGCAAAAATGAAAGGTAAAACCCAAACCACAAGACCTCTTTCCTTTTCCACCCCACAACTGACAGAATCCCTTCCTTTCTCTTCCATCTTCTGCTTCTTTGCAGCACTTCAGCTGAAACGAAGTCAGACATCTCTCACATCCCTCTTCTCCCGCCACTCAAGTGCCAGGATGACAAACTGAGCAGTAACAGGTACCCAGAACAATTTTAAAGCAGCTCACTGCCCCTGAGGGCACAGGCTGCAAGACTTGCAAGAGCTTTTTGCACCTTACATCCCCACCACAAGTTCCCAAGCTCCTCTGAAAGCTCTCACTGCACCAGGGCCCTGCAGCAGCGGCTTCACAGATGAAGTAAAGTCATCTCCTCACACCCTACACCCAGAGGAGGCGGTTTTGGTCTCCACAGCAGCACCTTTACCCCAGCTCATCTTTAAGGTTGTTTTAAACAGCACAGGAGACAGAAACCCCCGATGGGAAGGGCGAGGGCTGCAAATCCCAGAGCAGATCCGCGCGCACCGCTCTGTGCCAAGGGCTGCACGCCCTGAAGGAGGATTCAAACTGCAAATAACAGCACCTTCCTGTGCCCCTTTCCATTATTCCCAACGCCTGCCACCAGCCAAAGCTGCGTGTGCTTTGCAAGAGGGGACAGAAAAAATTACAGAGGACACATGGGGCAGCCTGGGCAGGTGGGGAGGTACCTACCTGTGGGAACCCAGGCTGTCTGTGGGACAGCCCTGGATGATCCCAGCTCCAGCCAGGGGGATTGAAATCCCTGCCAGGGGGGTCACAGACCCTGGCAGCAGCCAGGGACTCCTGGGGATTTGAGTTTGACCCGTGGAACAAATTAAACCTTTGAATGAAGAATTAAAAGGCACAAAATTCTAGATAGCATGATAGTTGTAGTTGTAGAGTGAAAAGGGAAATTTTGGTGATTTTTACCATGGGGGCTCAGGGGGTGAGATGGAGGGATTTGGGCATTGTCCTGTCCTCCTTCCTTCTTCTTCCTAACCCCATCTCCTTGGGGATGGTGGCCCTTGGGGAGTGGATTGGAGTAGAATGGAACTGTCTGACACAGGTGATGGGCATTGGATCATCACTGTCAATAACTCACACGTAGTTTGTAGTATAAAAATCAGTGCCTGCCCCTGGGGCAGAGAGTGTGCCTGGGGCTGCCCTGCTGAACAGACCTGGGCACCCAGACAGAAAATATCTGAGATAAGGAACAATAAAGCAACCTGGAGAGCAGCAGCCAGAGGCTTTTGCCTCATTCCTTTAGCAGCAGGGTTTGGAGACAGTGGAATTTATCTATCTGGGGGTCATCCTGCCCAAAGCAGCCCCCGAGCCGTACCCGTAGATGTCGAGCACGCCGATGAAGGAGTGCTGCTTCACGGTGGTGTGCAGGGCCTTGTTGATGTGCTGCACGATCCAGCTGAAGAGCTGGGCATAGATGTGCTTGGCCAGGGCGTTCCTGGCGTTCACCACCTGGTGCAGGGACATGCTCTTGACGTAGGTCTCGGCCGTGGTGACGAGCTTGCGGTGGCAGAGCCAGTGCTGCATCTGGCTGTGCTCCACGCCCAGCAGGCTGCAGAAGCTGCTCAGGTGCTCGTCCTCGCTCTGGAAGGAGAAGCAAAGTCAGCAGTTGGGTGGCTGCCTCAAGCTGGGATTTTAACACCCATGTTTCGGGCCTGATGTTTTTCGTTTTCTGGTGTTCTTTACCCAGAGAGTGTGATAAACACGACAGAATGTTTTTGTGTTGATATTTATGTCACTCATTCCTTCTGACAGGAGGGATGTCTTCTTGATGTCCCTCTGGTTTGACCAATGTGAGTGAAGAGGTTTGCCTTTGTTTCACCAACCACATTGGTAAAATTGTATATAAGGGAGAGCTATCCCTAATAAAAAGAGTCACTTTCTTAGCCTTCTGAACATGGGCTCTGTGTTGTGTGTGATCTGGAACAGCAACACCTCACAGATTTGCATGAGGAATGGCAGCTTTGTACAACCATCTAGGGAAAGCTGTGTCTCTCTGCAGGGGACAGCAGTGGGGAAGCAGTGACACCCATCCAGCTGTGCCAGTCCCCATGGACGGGGTGGGACAGCTCGCACGGAGCTCGGGATGGTGGCACCAAGGCTCTGCTTATCCTCGAGCTCTCAGCTCTCAAAAAGAGCACATTTCCACAGGAAAAAGAATTCTCACCTCCTTCCTCCTCAAACTGCCACTACAGGTTGCCCCCCCTGAGCAACCCTGGTTATGCCTCAGATTAAAATGACACCGTGCCTTTTACCAATAACTCCATCCTAAATTACAAAATTATAAATCGTGCATTACCAGAAGGGCTTAGGCTTTGCACAGTTAATAAAATGAAATGTGAACTTCATTTACTTTAGTGCAATGTATTCCCCCCCCCCGCACTCTGAAATCAAGACAAAGCAGTTCTGAGTCTCTTATTATGGTCTGATAGCTGGCACTGCCTTTTGGAAAATGAGAAAACAATTTCCCCTTCTTCTGTGTAGTACTACATATCTATAGGAAGTTAATTTTTTCCGGTTAGGTAAGTGTACTTAAAAATGCTGGATGTGGTTGGGGATGCAGAAAAAAAGTGCATTTTACAAGAATTCTGGGATAGTTTATTGCTACAACACCTTTCTGACCACAGAGTCAAGGTTGTACCAGAATTGATTTAATACCTTGCAATTTACATTTGAAGGTAATTAAACAACAAGAACATCATTACCAGAACTCAACAGTGTTGAAGCAGGCGGCTTTCACATATCCATGTTGCCAAATATCAAGTAAATTACCCCCAGCATCTCATTTATTGAACACCACATTATCTCAAGGGTAACACCTAAGCGTGTGCAGAACCCTTTTAATACTTTAATTAGGAACAAACGACCCAGCCTGGGATGCAATGATAATTTACAGGACAGTATTTACCAAATAATTGCTCTGCTTTTCTGCTTTTACCCACCTCTGAACAAACACAGAAACAGAAAAACCGCCTCTAAGGCATCTTTAGTGTTATTTTTAATAACAACACTAAATTAATTTACTTATTTTTTTCTAATTAACTATGCAGTGCTCCTTTGGCCACGTTACAAGCAGCAGCTTTGCCTGGAGGGAAGTGGTAAAGCATCACACCTTGTGCTGGTGTCACCATCAGTGTCATGAGTGCCCAACACCCTGTGCTTGCCCTTCTAAGGAAAAGTTAAAGGTGGGATGTAAGGGATGCAAGCAATTTTTGAACAATCTTGCTTGCAGGCCAGCTAGAGAGGAGGAATAATGCATTGTTTCCCAGGACAAACAAAGCAACAAGGACTTCTGGTGTGTTTTCAAAAAGGGGCAATAAAACCAGGGGGAAAAAGGGTTTTCTAGCAAAGGACACTGCTGTGTAGCTCAACAGATGAGCTGGCTCCTGGGCACACCAGGCTCCCTACGAGCCCATCCCAAGGGTGACCTACCGACACACTGCAGGCTTCCCCGTCTCGCTCCCCTTGGATTTCCAAGTTCCCCAGGTGCAGGATGGCAGCAATTATCCTAAAAATCGTCATCTGATGAGACTCCTTCACTCCTACGGGAACAATTGACAGCAGACTGTCACAAGGGAAAATGAAACATGATTTTAAGTTTATTTGAAGGCGCTCGCGGCGCTTGATTTCCTTCCGAGGCAATTGGTTTTCAGAATCCTGAGGCTTATTCCAATAAATACACCGTGAATTCCCAATTTTAGCACGATGGGTTTAATACACACAAACCCAAGGATGCTGCTCCACAGTGATGAAACAGGATCAGAGTTATAGGGGCTCTGCAGCTTCCACAGGACAAGGAGTTGATTGTCTGTCATCGCAGTCTGCTGACAACCAAAGCACAGAAATTACAACTTACTGCCAACATCCCACAGAAAGAAGGGAAAATTAAAGCCCTACACAACGCCTCCACACTGGTGCCACAGCTGGGAGCAGCAAGTCACCAGGGAGGTGACTGGGAGCTCTGTCTTATTGTCCCCAGTGCCCCGAGAAGAGCTACGTGTTGTGGGGTCATTACTGGGGGGTGTAAGGTGTTACTGCTTTATATATTTAATTTATATGTTGTTTTAACTATTTTTCTTTACAGGCATTCCCAGCAGGAGCTTTGCTCAGCAGCAGCAATGCACATGGCCTTCTTGCCATATCTTGCATTTTTTTTGACGTCCCAGCTGGGTTTCTGTGTCCCTCTTGTGCTCAGGGCTGGTGTCCTAATTATCCACCCAAGGTCTGAGACATCACCTGCTGGTTTCTGAATTACCCAGAGCTTCCCTTTGTCTCTCTCGGGACTTTTCTGTTATCAGCACAGTGAGAAATGTTTCAAGGTTACTAAAAGGAGCAATGCTCTGCTCCTACTTGGAACTCTTAATTGGAGTTAAGCCTGGCTAGGACTACTGGGGATTTGCAGATGTATTTGACTTCTTGCTACACACAAAAAGGCAAGACTGGAAACTGTAGCAGCAATTTGAACAGAAGCAGAGCTGGGAAACACTGAAGGAAAATGAGGAAAAGCAGAGACAGAGGAGCTCATGAAGGACAGAAAATCACCATCAGATGCTCTCACAGGGCTTCCCAGGGACCAGCAAGGAGACAGGGGAACTGCCTGTGGAGCCAGAGAAGAGGACCAAAGAGAGACTACATGTGCCAAGGGGATGAGGAGAGAGTTCTCTGGGGATTACAGTCCTTAGGAAAGTTCGGAGCAACCAGGAAAATCGTATTTTTTGAGTAGTAAACGGAAGTCACACAAGCTGAACAAGAGGAGGGTAAAGACAAGACCCCAAAGAGAAAGAGATGAGGCCCATCTGAAACACAAAGAGGACAAATTCTGGGGGAACAATTGCAGTTCTACAGCTTGCACTGAGTCAGGGGATTTCACAGGCAACTGAGGACATCATGAGCTCCTCTCCCACCTTGTGGAAAGGAACCGAGAGGCACCGAGACTGACCAGGATTTATAAGCTTGGTTTCAGATAAATACAAATAAACTGGGCAAGTTTTCCTGCTGTGGATTGTTTTTCCTTTCAGGGCACAGCTCTGCTCCCCTGCTGCTGGCACGGGGGCTGGACACAGCCACAGCTCCTGCAGCTGCCATGTGGATGTGGACTCTGCACAGCAGGGATGTGCTCAGCTCATTATTTCCAGGAATCAGCTACTCGGCAGAAAGCTGTGATCCAAGAAGTGACATCACCCTCGACCACGACACAGGCTGAACTGCAGAGTAATAGCTCCTTTCCTGCTTGTAAACAGGGTAAAAAATAGCAAGTCAATACTGCAGCCCTGCTCTGACTTCAGAGCGGTTTAAGTTTCTCTTGAATTCTGCATCCTTCTCCTTCTCACTGCTGCTCCACAGACAGCCGCTAGAAACACTCCTGTAGCTCCTACTGAAGAACAAACTCAAGCCAACCAGAACAGGAACGTTATATTTCAGGCAAAACACTGAAAACGAACAGTGAGAGACTTCTGCTGGGCAGGCTGTGAGCAGAGCAGCCCCTCTTACCGAGCAGGGTGAAGGCATGCCTGGTTTTCTCAAAGTCATCAGCGTCATCCACGCCATCAATGGAAGTGTCACCTCCCTGAGAAGTGTAGAAGAAGTCTTCTGCACAGGCTAGGAGAGAAGAAAGAGGAGAAACACATCAGCAAGTACTGCCCCACCTGCAGCCACTCCCCAGAACCCGCTTGGGGATGCTCCCTGTCCCACACCCCTGAAGGGCACCTGTGTCCTCTGAACCACAGTTTGCTCAGGAATGGGTGAGGTAGAACCTTGGTAAGTGGCTGTAGCTGCTTCTTGCAGTGATGGAACCTCTCCTCCATGCACAGCAGGTTCACTCAGGGCAGCACTGTGGGGTATTTGGGATTCTAGTGACAGCTCCGTCACGTGGGGGGAGATCATTTCAAGTACTGAGGTGACTGCTTTCAGTAATTCCTCACCCTGTTTTACACACCCATGACTGATTCAGGTATTTTAACACCTTTTCTGCACAAAGCCTTAATCCTTGGGAGCAAAGGGAATGGAGAATGGCTCACGGTGCCTGTATCACACCACTTGAACACCCGTGCTTTAGCAAAGTTACTCCAGGATGATACCAATAAATCCAGTGGAGGCTGAGAGGAATTTCCAATGCAAATACAACAAGAGATTGCAGGATTTGTGACCACTTAAGAAAGCTCCACGTGTAATCCACCCCCTTAAAACAAAGCCCACATGGGGCCCAGAGCAGTAAGACGTGTGCCCAAGGCTGCTGGCTGAGCCCTGGCAGAGGGCTGGGGGAGCCCAGCCTCTGGACAGCCTCCCCACCCCACTCAGAATCAGCTCTCAGCCTGTTTTGAACTGAGCCATTTGCCAAAACCCTCTCATTAACACACACAAATATATTTCCCAAGCATCATGAATATCGAGAAAAAGCCTACTGTGTTCCACGCCAGCCTAGTTTTAACCTTTAAAATCTGCACTTTGCTTGACTCAAATTGCCAGCAGAAGCTCCCCATCCCTTCCCAGGCCTCCCACAGGCTTCTGCATTAGCTGTACTTTCAGGCTGTAAAGAAAAACCTTTAATTCTTTTTGGCATACAAAGCCCTGCCACCCAGAGATTTTGCAAATTCCACTCATTGCTGGAGCATCAGGAGAAAGGGGCAGAGAATGGTGATTGGGGTCAGGCAGAACATGTCCCTGCTGGTCCCCCAGCACGACAGGAGCTCACCCAGCCCACGGTGGAGCACATCACACTCACAGCTTGATGCTGCTGCACATCACCCTCCCTGCAAGATGCAGCCAGGGCTGGTGGTGCCTGATGGGACCAGGACATCAGCTTTCAATTTTAAACATTCAGAGAGGGATCTGTTTCTGCCTCAAGCCATCCCTGGTATAACTGACTCCAACCTGTACATTTCAAGACCTCTGTAATTATTTTAGCAACCACGCCAACCCTTTGATTCATTGCAAGCAAATAAAACACATTCCTGCCTTGCACCACTGCCCGGGCATCATTAAGCTAGACACCACACTTCAAAAGGCACTTGCATTGCACATCACCATTTAAAGTCAAATATTTACCTTCTAGTTTAAAATTAAGCCTTTAGGATCGCTCTGACTGAAGCCAACACTGGTTTGCTCTGCTGAGCTCATGTATATTTAGAGACTCTTTTTGTTTTCCAGCATCTTGCAACATAAAAGGAAGTAATAACAGTTCTTTGTATGTGCAAGACCCAAAGGAGAAGCAATAGCTCCTGCCTTTTAGATGGAAAAAAATATACATTTTCCTCCATGAGTAATAAATAAAAAGTGGATTTTCAATCAAGACACTTCTTGTTTTGTATAAGCCTTGGGAAGAGAAGATTGACAAGTAAGCACAGCTCACACAAGGAAATAAATCTGACTTCTGACTAGTCATCTCCAAGCAGGCCAGTAAATCCAAGGCAAAGCTGGAAATGAAAAACATCACTCAAAAGAAAGAAAAACGTGAACTGTGCACCTCTGCATCCACAGCCCAGTGCCCAGCAGCAGGAATCCCACAAGCCAAGGCTCAGCCTGTGTCACACCGACAGCAGCAGCCCACGAACCACATCCCTGTCCCCACCCAGCCCCTGAGCAGCCCCACATCTGAGAGCTTCCAGAGCACTCTGGGGAGGTGTTTTACAGCTGCTGCAAGGTGAGGGGGCAGGAGACACCGAGGACACACACCATCACCTTTGGAAAGGAGTGCTTCTTTTCCAGCACCCTGCGCACACCTGCGCACACTGCGACACAGAGAGCAGCTGGACACTGACAGGCACTGGCATCAAATTTTGGTTAGGAATGACACAAGAAGGCTTCCTGGCAGGCTAATGGCCCTGTCACCCACTCCTCCTGTCCTGCACTGCCAGCTGTTGCCATTACACATTCATCCCTGAGATGCTGAAGTTGAGAGCCACAGGCACGACAGCACAGACACGTCCCGGGTGATGCAGGACAGCAAAGGCTTCTCAGCCTCCACTCCCACAGATGATGCTTTTAGAGAGCTGTGATGAGTAAGACTGGTATTTCCCCTGATCCACATGTTCCCAAGAAGACAGCAGCAGTGAATTCACAGCTGGAGCACTCACATGTCAACACATCTCCCAGACGGAGCTGAAATAATTTGTGTCTGAATTTTAAGATGCCAGCAGACATCATTGTTACCCAGGGTATATTTTTAAAAATGAAGCATGTAACTATGGAAGAAACTCTTGAAAGTGGTCAAAGTGATGTGCTCTGTGTGGGCAATGTGCCTACAGTGTTCCAAGAGGTCATTAAGACAAGCTCAGAATTACCTAGAAATGGAAATCCCCTCTCCTCATCTGCCATTCCACTGTGGATGGTAACTTCTGCAAGACCCTATGGTGAGATCAGAACTGGCCTTGTCACTATTTAAACCAGGTAAAAAGCCTGGTTTAAACCTTGCTTTTCTCTCTAAGCAACGGCAAATATTCAAGGTACAAGAAGATTTAAAATTCATCCCTGCACCACCTGCTGCAAGTGCAAACCCTCTGTGTCAGGTTTCGCTGCAAATCCTGGGGAGCAAAACCCAATCCATTTCAGGAGTTAGCCATTAAAAAACAAAGAAACATAATGAATTCTAAGGACACAACCACCCCTGCCAGGACATTTGCCAGATCAGCCCTCACCCACATTTGATTTAAAATACACACCTTATGCAAGGTTGGTACAATATTAACACACTATCTCCCTGCATCAGCAGGCAGTTGATGTAGCTTCACTGCAGCCCTGCTGCCAATTTTCACAAAACCATGGAATCACAAAATGCTTTGGCTTGGAAGGGACCTTAAAAGGACACCTTCCACTATCCCAGGTTGCTCCAAGCCCCATCCCACCCAGGGATCCAGGGCAGCCACAGCTTCTCTGTGCCAGGGCCTCCAAGCACCCTGGTGCTGGGGTGAGCAAACCTGGGCTCCACCCAGCACAGAAGCCCTTCAATCTCATCCCCCTAGTGCCAGTAGGACCTGCATTTCTGGCCCCACCACGTTCTCCTGCTGCCCTCAGACCCAGCAGGGCACTGGGATGTGCCAGCACTTACTGAGTCCAAGGTCTTTGAATTCTGGGAGGCTGGAGGAGGCACAGAGCTGATAGAAGATGTGGTAGTTGCGCTCGTCCTCTGCCTGTGGGGAAACATCAAATTAGCAGAGGCACAGAGAGCTCACAGCAGTGCTCCTACCCTCACACAGGGTGAGGACACTGGGCCCAGGGCCACCCTGCTCCCATGCCCTGCTTCCCACCACTGAGACCCCGTCAGTGACACCAGCACAAGGACATCTCCCTTGCCACCTGGGAGAAAGGAGGGGCCCAGCCTGACCAACACATGTTGCCCCTCTGGTAAAGAAAGCAAATTATTCTGTATTACCTTCCACATCTTATCCCTCTCTGGTAAACCAGGCTAAATGAGGCAGCAAAGCACTGAGATGCAAACCTCCAGTAATATAAAAGAAGGTGTTTACTCCTGGTGGCTTCTCAAAGTTGTCATTTTTTAAAGGTTTTTGTAGTTGGGGCACTCTTTTTTTGTGTAAGGACAAAATTTTTGCAGGAGCTTCTGATCTACCTGCCAAGCAGAAACCAAGAAAACCTGCACAAGGAACCCAGGGGATGAGCTGTGGCTGAGACATCAGCCTTCTCAGCCCCTCTCCTCCTTTTTCATCTTCAAAACTGAACACTGCTGCCTGCCCTCTGTTCTGCCTGGCTCTTTATCTAACAAGTCCCCCAGGCACACCTTAGCCCAGCACGAGGGTCACCGGGCTGGAATCATAAGGAACTCCAAGACAGAGTCCAAAAGACACATCTGGAAGCTGTGTCCAACAAGAAAGCAACAGGACAAGGGGAAACAGCCTCAAGTTGTGCCAGGGGAGGTTTAGGTTGGCTTTTAGGAACAATTTCTCCATGGAAAGGGCTGTCCAGCCCTGGCACAGCTGCCCAGGGCAGAGGTGGAGCCCCCAACATCTGGCTTTTAAACCCTGTGGAGGTGGCTCTTGGGGACAGGGTCACAAGGAAGATGGAGAGGGACTTTGTACAGAGCAGGGAGGGACAGGACAAGGGGGAATGGCTTCCTGTTGATAGAGAGAAGGTTTAGGTTAGATAATGGGCAGGAATTGCTGTGGCTGAGGCTGGGCAGGCCCTGGCACAGGGTGCCCAGAGCAGCTGGGGCTGCCCCTGCATCCCTGGCAGTGCCCAGGGCCAGGCTGCACAGGGCTGGGAGCACCCTGGGATGGTGGCAGGTGTCCCTGCACATGGCAGGGAGAGAAATGAGGTGATCTTTAAGATGCCTTCCATCCCAAACCATTCCATAATGATGATTCTGTGATAAGTATGGCAGTGCTGGGGGGACAGATTGGATCTGATTGTCTTAAAGGTCACTCCCAACCTAAATGATTCTGTGGTTCTACTAGTAAAGAGATTTTTTTATTTTTATTTTTTTTTAATCCATAGAAAATATTGACACTATTGAATTCCTGGAATACAGCACCCAAAAGGTAAAGAAGGAAAAAGCCCCACAACTCCTCACCTGAAATACAACCCGAGATTTTTCCAGCAGGTACGTCCTCATGTTGGCACCAATGATGTGGTACCTTTTATCAAAGCCAATCTGAATGTATTTCCCAAAGCGGCTGCTGTTGTCATTCCTTGTTGTTTTAGCATTTCCAATGGCCTGCGTAAAACAAGCAAAATGAAACATTAATTTTTAATCGAATTTTTAATTTTTTTTTTTAAACCGCTTCGATTAGCGATCAGCGTTATATGAATGGTCACAGGAGATTTTGAGGGAAACCCCTTCCCAGATGCAGAAGGGAGAGGAACAGTGAGACTTTGGGGAGGACTCTTCATGAAAATGTGGTGCCTCTAGGGTTTTTATGGAAGAAAAATGCATACAAAGAGCAACGAGGATTGGTACAGTCATTAAATCACCTACATCCCAAAGGCCTCAACATTCACGTTCCACCTCATAGGATGCCCCCACCTTTGTTCAGAGTCACCACCAGCAGCTCCCCTGGATAAGTCTCCTTCCCTTACAAGCCCATTTAACTCAGGGTTTTTCTGCAAACCAGGCAGTTTTATGTTTTTTTCTGCATAGGCAATGTTCTCATCAATTTCCAATAAAAGACAGGCAGGTTGCCTGGCCTCAGCACTTAGGAATTACAGCCAGAACTGAACACAGGCAGGAAAATTAGAGCAATAAAATTCTGGGGTCATATGGAAGAATGGTGTGCACTATGAATTTTTATTTTTTTCTTGGATTGTTTTAAGCACCCCCTGGTATTGCAGCTACATTTCACAGAGGCAGGGGAGATGGGTGAGGAAAGGAGTAAACTAGCATGTTCACCAGGAGTAAACCAGCAGGAAAAACAGTCAGCTGTCCCCATCAGCCACACAGCTGCTGGATTTTCTTGGTGCTCACCTGCACCAACACTGGGTTGGGCACTGCAGCTCAGCCCCATGGTGTCAGACCACACGTGCTGCCTGTCTCACCCTGGGTCAGCCACCACCTTCTGTCTCTCAGACAGTCTGGGATGTGGCACAGAGATGGAAGCCTCCCCAGAGGCTGAGCCAAGCCTAAGGTTAAGCACAGGACAGCACCAGGCTCCACTAAAGCAGCACTGCTGGCTCCTGCCTTGAAAAGTCACACAATTCTGAAGTGCTTCACAGACTTTGGAAAAGCCCAAGTCAACTGAAGGCACTTCATGACTCCAAAATCTGTCTGGAAAATGGGGTTTAGGCACTCATTTATTTACAGCATCTGGCTTCAGTGAAAGGAAACAAAGCTGTTCTTCCCCTTTCTTTTGTATTTATAATAATTCTTTTCCTTCAGAGTAGGGATTTTCCTATAATGAGGCTTGTTATTCCCCTATCAGAGCTCAATTAGGTTGGAAAATCCCTCCCAGTCCATCCAGTCCAAGCTGTGCCTGATCCCCATTTTGTCCCCAGCCCAGAGCTCTCAGTTCCAGGTCCAGGCCTTCCCTGGACACCTGCAGGGATGGGCACTCCAACACCTCCCTGGGCAGCCCCTTCCAATGTCTGACCACCCTTTCCATGAAGAAATTCTGATGTCCAGCCCAAACCTCCCCTGGTTTAGACTTAAGACTGTGCCCTTTTGCCCTTCCCCTGTTGCCTAGGGGAAGAGGCCAATGTGTGATTGACAGCAACAGAAAACTAACAAAAATTAAAACGAATTTAAACACCTCAAATAGATTAATCCCTTTCTTTTCCATTCCATGTTTGTACAACAAGAGAAGGAGATTATGGGGCACCATGCAGTGACCAAGGAGGAAAAGGATGACAAAACACTAACAGTGCCAGCTGCACTGCTTGGGCTCTCCACTCTGGAGCACCATCAAAGCCCAGCTCCTGGAGACGTGCTGGGGATCCTCAGGCTCAGCTTTAAGACCATCAAACACAGGTGCACTCGGGGTGGTCTGAGCAGAGGCTGTCGCTGCATTTCTGCACATCAGCCCAGCCCCAGGACGCTGCTGTGCTGTAAATCACACCTGCCTCATAAATCCCCGGGGTTTCCCACTGCGCCTGTGACTTGCAGAGGGACAGAGCAAGGAGGACAAAGGCGAGGGAGCAGCTTTTACCTCCATGATGGGGCTGGAGGCCAGGACTTTGGCCTCGATGTTGGTCTCGCTGGCGGAGCCGCCGACGGTGGCGAAGAAGCGCATGGCATACTTGGCAGAGACAGTCTTGCCCGCCCCTGACTCCCCACTCACGATGATGGACTGGTTCTTTTCATCCCTGGGGAGCCAGAGCAGCAAAGTTAGTGACAGACAAACTAAGTTAATCCATCTCCTTGGTCAGCTGCTTGCACCCCCTTCCCCTGGTCCCTCGCCCTGTCGCCGCCCACGTTACAGATGCTGGATTTCTTCTGGGCTAGGAAAGTAACAGGGAATAGTACACAACTGTGACACTGCCCAGAGAAAACATGAGGCACGCTGAACATCTCCAGAACATCCCCAGAGGCCTGCAGAGACAGTGAGCTGAGCCCCTGCATGAAGCACTGCTGCCTCCTCCACGCTGAGACTCTGGGAATCCCATTTCTCACACACCACAACACCCAGCCTGTGCTGCTGGACATGAGTCTGGAGTACTAACAGCCACTGACTGAGTATCAGCTCCTATTACTGTACATTTAATTTTCCTCCCCAGCTCCTTCACTCAAGCATTTGAAATTTTGCTCATTAAAACACAGTCAACTCGTGAAAAGTTGCTTTTAAAACACAGTTACCCAGAAAGATTCCTCTACACTCAAAACACGTGGAAAATGCTGAAGTTGTAAAATCAAGCATCCTAAAACTGGGATATGGAAGAAGTCACTTTATTCTCTATACAATTACATGGGTATCAATATTTTCATCCCAACATCTGGTTAAAACTTTGACAACAGCACTACCAATCATGTCTGACATCAGACTCACACCAGCAACTCATCCCTAAATCCTGTGGCATTGTGAAGCCACTGATCTTTTAGGCAGAGGTACCTCACCAGACACCTCCAGGACATGGGACTTTGCGTGGAGAAGCTGAGGGTGCACCATCTCATGCAGCTCTTGAGCCTTGCACAGAGCACAAGCCCTCCCAAATGCCTTTTTCCACTTGCAAAATTAATCATTGACACAAAACCCGTTGCACAAGCCACCATGAAATAGCCAGTCCTTTCCCAGCATGGTCCCCACCAGATACATCCCAGTAATTAATCTGTTTAACATGCTTGAGCTGCAAGGCAAAGAAAGAGCCAAGGCAGTAAGAGGAGCTCATTTTCAGAACCACATCCCTCCAGGAAAAGCTGTTCTGGCTCCAGGGCCAAGCACCTCTGCTGCAGTGGGATTTGCTCCCCGGGGTATCATCAGCACAAGGCAAACCCAGCACCTCTGCAGTTTGGCTGCAGACTTTGAGAAGGGCAGAGTTTTCACTGCAGGATTTGCTATAAGCTCCCAAAACACCCAAGCTCTTGGGTAAGCTGTAAGGATGTAATTGAGTGTGTTTTTAAGTAAGATCAACCTAAGCTTCCCAGACTCTGCCCTGGCTTTCATGAATCACAGCTGAAAGCAGGCACAGAAAATCCCACACACAAGTACAACAGTAAATTCATACCTCACAGTTCTCTTGACATCAGGAAACACCATCAAAACACATTTCAATTCAAGATACTCAGTTCAAGTCTATACCAGATGAGGACAGAGGCTAAATGATTACCATACACCACTTTTGCACATCCAACAAAGACACACCACACCATCACTTCCCTCCACTGTCAGGCTTAATTCCTTCCAGGCTCAAGGTAACTGGTTTGAGAAAAAAAAACCTCAGCCAAGTCACATGTAACATTTTGGTGTAAACCATGACTTCCAGCAGCAGTGGACTGACAGGATAATTTCCAAGCTTTCTCTACCTTTCACACACCAATTCACGAAGCGTATCTTAATCCATCCCCTAGCCAGCTGGTTCTCCTGGGTACCAACCAACAGGAAGGAGCCTCCAGCCACGCCAGCAATCAGGCAGCAATGCAGAAACACGGGCTGTGCTTGGGGCACACCCTCAGCCAGGCAGCCAACATCCCGAGCCAACATCCCAGAGCCAACATCCCAGAGCCTGCTCCCGGTGACTCACCCCGGGTGGGGACAGCCTGGTCCTGCTCACTCACAGCCTGGTGCCCTCAGCAGGCCTTGGCAAGGCCACTGAGGCTGTCCCACAGCCAGCTGGCAGCATCCAGCCAGGGGGATGCCGATGTGCCAGGCTCACACCTCTGGACTTCCACAGGTGTGCTACGAACCTCTCCGGGCAGCACGAGCCACCAGGCTTGGGCAGCCAGCAGGGGAAGAGCAGTGCCAGCTCCACAGAGGGGCAGGGGAACTCAGCTCCAGCCCCAAAATCCCTTCATCCCTGCTGGATGGACCCACAGCAGCAGATCCTGGGACAGCTGATGGCTGCTGGGGTTTACCTCCAGCTGAACCCTGATCAGTGGGACGAGCTGTCAAATCTCTCCTTCCAGGAAACAGGTGAAAGAAGCAGAGGAAACAGCCTCAAGCTGTGCCAGGGAAGGCTTAGATTGGATATCTGGAAACATTTCTTCATGGAAGGGGCTGTGAAGGCTCAGCACATGCTGCTGGGAAGGGATGGAGTCACACCTGTAAGTGCTCAAACAAAGTGTGGGTGAGGCTCTTGAGGACATGGTTATGGTGAACAGGCTGGTGGTGCTGGATGACAGCTGGGCTTCATCTCAGAGCCCTTTTCCAGCCTTAATGGATCCATGGCTCAGTGAATTGTGGAAAACCTCCTGCTGGGCTCCACCGGTGAAATTCCACACTGGCCATCAGCAGGATCCAACAAAATTCCTGTCACCTGCCAAGAAAGCAGCTTTGGCATGGGCTGCCAGCATGGATGAACAGGCTGTTCTTGGTCAGAGGTGAGGGAGAAGCAGAAGGGAGAGGTGACAACCAAAACCCCTGCAAAAGGAGCTCTGCAAATGCAAAGCTGGCATGGCTTAGGGCTACACTTGCCTAAAAGTTACTTCAGAATTATTGATAGACACCGTGCTCTGCATGACAGGTATGGCTCAAGTGGCACATTTCAGACAACATTTCCCTGCCCCTTTTCTCTTAAAGCCATAAGATAAAAGCTCCACCAGTCTGGGAGTAAATCTTCAGCTAAATGAGGCCAAAATCTCAAAAGATGCATTACTTGGCATCCAGACAGCACTGCTGCAGGTAGTATTTGATAACACATTTTTTCCTACCTAAGATTCATAATTGTGAGTTCTTGATAACAATTTTGACCTCTTTCACAACTTCTCTATTACCAGGCTGGGAAGGCAGAGACCAACCCACCTGAGAGCCCAGCTAAGGACCAACCCAGGCCCACAGCCCCCCTGGGCTTCAGATCCCATCACAAAAATGCCTTTAAGTGGCATTCTGTGTGCTTTATGCCTCCCTCTGGCTTGTCTCCTTTTACAAAGGCCTTTGCCAAAAGACACTGAGCCTAGTGACAAAACTATGGCCAACACAATTTACTGCTACTGCAGCCACCCTGCCAGGTCCCATTTTTCCAGAGTTTCTCAAGAATTTGCCCTAATGGCTGACGAGCTGCAATATGAAATGGGCCAGGCGAGCTCCCTGTGGCATGAAAATCTCTTGGATTATATCAATAACATAAAATGAAAAGAAAGCTGCTCTTAGCAGGACACTCAACCTCCTACATTTGCAGTCATGTGACTCTTAGGGGTTTTTCTGGTGGATAAAGCATGTTCAGACACTTATTTTCCAACTTCAGGAATAAAAGCCTTCAGGGATAGAGTCTGCAGAGCCCTTTTCTTCTTCAGTGTACAAGTTAACCAACTGCTGGTGCCAGCAGGGAAGATCAATGAACCCCACGGAGCAGCTGGCAGCAAACAGGATGCTCAGGCAGCAGAAATGGTTAAAGACAGGCAGGAGGTGTTTGTGTTCAGTGTGGAATAAAAGACACTGAAATGTTTGGCCACTGTGCAAGCACAGCTGCTTAAAATACATTCAATATTGGCAGTGCCGGCACAGGAGAAAATTATTATAGAAAAAGAACCTGTGAAAAACAAAGTGTTTATGGTGAATACTGCTTCCATTGCAGCATTTCAGTGCTGCCCCATCTCCTCCTGGGGCTGGGGGAGGCTCCTGTGCACCTCAGGGCTGCCACCACAGCCTTTTATGCTGCCACAAAATGCATCAGGGCTCCTCTCCCTGTGGCACACATGATGCTCAGGCTGGAAAACCAACACCACAACCTGGGCTACAGCCCCTACCCACCCACCAGAGAGGGAAACAAAACCACAGAGGAGGAGCAACCCAACCAGAAGAACAAGATCCAGAAGGGTTCCTTCAGTGCAAGGGGCACCAGCAGCTCCAGAGGTGCTTTGGAGGCGGGTTACACAACTTTTTGCAGGTATTTTTAACAGGTATTTGCCATGTTAAGGCAATGCCCCTCAAGACCACACACACTAAGAGATGGGTGGTGTCTCCAGCCAGAAAAAACTAAGAGGGGGTCACTGGTGCTTTTACAACACAAGGAAAATATCATGGAATCATGGAATTGCTAGGCTTCTAAAGGACTTTTAAAGGCCATGGACAGGGATACCTCCCACCACCCCAGGTTGCTCCAAGCCAGCTCAGCCTTGGGCATTTCCAAGGATGAGGCAGCCACAGCTGCTCTGGGCAACCTGTAAAAATTCCTTCTTTACATCTACTCTAAAAGTCTAATAGACACTGATAATCTCTTATCAAAACTGCCAAATTCAAGTCTCATGTTTTTCTAGTTTGCACGTGGGCCAGCAGAAGGCATCAATGCCATTTTTGAAAGGCAACATCCAAAGGTGCTGCCCCAAGGCCAACAAAAAGTCAGTTGGCTGTAAAGAGAAAGGGCACTTCAGATTGCTTTGCTGATTAGCACTGGCTGCTAATTACCAGCCTTTACATCAAGGGAACATATTTCCCTGCCTGTTTAAGCAGTCAATCCTTCCTGCAGCAGTGCAGCTGCCCTCAGAGGAGCCTCCAAACAGCCTGGGAAAGGTGTGGAGAAGCATCCACACCCCCAGCTGCCCAGCTGGACACAGCTTCCACTGCTCAGTGCTTCCACGTGCAGCTCCCATCTAATTAAGCCAGGGCAGAACATCCCTGGAAAACCCTCTCTTCAGAAAAGGGGATGGTCGAGCCACTGCAATAAAAAAAGGGTTTGAAGCCATGGATGGCTCTCATCACCCCCTTGCCTGAGACAGAAGAGACAGGGGACACCTCAGTGCAGATATTTACACCCTCAGCAACACTGCTCTAAAACAGAACTTGAAGACAAATATACCCTAAATATATTCTTCAGACATTTATCACCAGTCAGAATTTTTCCAAAGACAGCTTTCTTCAAAGCAATAATCCAAACCCACGAGAAGGGACCTGGAACATCTAGGATTTGTTTTAATAGTCATCCCTTCAGAAAACCACCCCTGGCACAAGCAGCTTGACTGCACAACTTCATCCTGGTCTCTGCAGCGGGGCAAAACCACTTGCACTAAAAACACAGCTTCTCCAAGAGGGAAAAGGATCTGGAATGAATGAAGGCAGAGCCAGACCCTGTGAATAATTGTCAGGGGTCACTCCAGCTTTAATCCCAGATCTGACACTAATTCTCTGAGTCGTGGAACGAGTCAATAAGTCTCCCCACCATGGAAATCATATTTAACCTACTTCTTTCAGGTTGCTTGGAGGATTAGTGTTCATAAAGCAATCTGAAGATTAAAAATCCTTTAAGTACTGCAGTCTGAATGAGCCTGACCACGATGAGAACACCCACAAAAGCCCAGATGCATTTCTCCATTGACGGTGCTGCAAAGGCTAAGAATGAGCAACTGCAATACTGCACTGTGTTGTTAGAAATATAAAAAATGCAGTAAATTAATTACCACCAGATTGCATCCCTCAAGAGCTAATGACAGTGACGAAAAACTGAGGCAAATCAAATGAACAAAGAGAAGTTTCGCACTGGAGGTGAAAATCAGAGTGTTGCAGTGTTGTAACACAGAGAAAATCCATCTCTGAAAAGGTCTCTGAAGCCAGGAGCTGCTGCCATTTCTGTGGGATAACTGGAATTTGGAGCAGCAGCACTGTTGAGAGTGGCAGCAGCTTCTTTTATTTGTTGGCTCTAATCTGGGCTTTTAGAATCCCTGGCATTGTCACCCAAGACAAACCAAAAACCACAACTTAGGGGCAGTTATACCCAGAGAGAAACCCAAGTAGGTATTTTTCTCCAGATAGATTTGCTTTCTGTTTGCATTTTCAAATATCAGCTGCAAATGCACATTTTATGCTGAAGCTGCTGAAGCCAGCAGCACTATAAGGACAGATTTTCAAGAGCTATAAATTCATTTGTGTAATTTTTCACACTGTGTCTTTCATAAATAGTGTGGATCACCCTACACAACCTTTCTTTGGTCCTTTCCTTTTTTACACAGAAAATTATATTTAACATAGATTATTTTTAATAGGAATAAATTTTGATACAGCACCAGTGTGGGAAAATAATACTGTTTTCACCAACAATCCACACCCACATCAGAGCTTCAAAATACATTCTGGTCACAAAGAAAGAGTTGGATTCCAAAGAGGTGGACTTGAGTTGAACTTGATTATGCTGATGGGTCCCTCCCAGCTCAGCATATTCCATGATTCTGAGATGCTCTGGGGGGATGCTTTCCCCAGGATCCACCCTGCATGGTGCTGGAGCCCGTTTGCTCACACACCCCTGGGTTTCAGCCAGGAGCCAGAGAGAAAACGTGGCCTTCAACGCCTCAGTTTTTGGGAAAAAGCCTAAAAGCAGCAGTTTGGGCTGGAATGGGGTGAGGATGAGCCTGCAGCACGATGCCTGGAGACAGGCAAGGCGTGGCAGGGCTGCTCCCTGTGTCCCACACTGCTTAACTCGCATCAACCCAGCGTTCCTGATGACAAGACCAACCCCACGGAGCAGATCACAGCCTGTCTGCAGAGCTCAGAGCACTTCCACAGCGTGCTCCAGCACTCCAGGCACTCAGGACTCCTGTAGTATCGAGATTTAAAGTCTTCTGATTTGTTTTCATCATTCCAATTGTACTTTCCCATGAATTGTGAGATAAACAAGGGTTGTTGTTTGCATTCTTCTGTGAGAGGTGGCATTTAAAGGACTTTTAGTTTGACCAGTGGGATTGGAGGGGGAGTAACCTCATTGTCCAATCCCTGGTCATTGTCTTGAAAATTGTAATTACAAATTCAACAATAAACCTTCCTTCTTTCTGTGTCCTGACACCTGTGCATGTGGTGTCATTCCTTTTGTGTCCCATAATGACAGACTCTCACAAGCCCCAGCCCACTGGTGCCCCTTCTCCCCCAAACATTGGGAAGCCTCTCCAACAGCACAGAACATGCCCAGAGCTCCAATTCTCTGGAAATGCTGAGCTGTCTCAAGTCTGGGTGACTGTGGGAACCAGGACATCCTGCTGGCTGTCCTGGGAAGATTGAGAAGTCACAAGAATTTAGACAGAGTGATAATTAACATGTCACAGGGTGAAAAAGTAGAATTTTGGGGTTTTATAGTGTGAGATCAGGGGGCAAAGCTGGAGGCAATGGGGTTTGTCCCTGGGGTTCTTCTTCTTCCTCTTGTTCTCCATCTGCTGTGGTGGTGTGGCACATTTGGGTTGGTCTAGAATAAAAGTACACTGTACAACAGAGTGGATAGATATCGGAGAATTGTTATAAATAAAGAATACATGATTTTCAGTATAAAAGATAGTGCTGTGCCAAGGGTGGAGAGAAAAGAAAAAAGAAAGAACAGAAAGAGAGAACACCACAACCTGGCCTGGAGAGAAGACCCTGGCAGGCCAGGGAACAAATATGAGACCAGCAAAGAATAAACAAATTCCTGTATAGAAGAACAGATCTCGAGCTCTTCTTCAGACACAGGGCTGGGGGAAAACAAAAAACCCTCACAGAGACAAGTTAAGTCAGGTGAAAACCAAGCTCATAGAAGCTGAGAAACCCCAGAGAGAAAAACAAAAACAACGAGAAAACATATCTATTTATATTTTAAAAAACCGGACAGGTGACGTTCTCGCAGGACTGGCAATCTGCACACCCTGCCGGGGAGGAACACGAGCTCCTCGGCCTCAGGGAAACCAGGTCAGCAATTCTTTTGTGTGCTGTTCCCAGCGACAGCAAAACACACTGCCAGCCAGCTTCCTTAGCTGCCTGGCACCCTGACACTCTGAGCCACAGAGCATCCCTGGCTCCAGCCCAGGCCACCTGCAAGCTGCTGGAGCTCTGCAGAGGGAGGAGGTTGGGGGCTGCCTCCTCCCAAAAAGCATCACCTGAGACCCCTGGCACGGTGAGAGCTGAGCACTGTGTGCACAACCCCACGGGGGCTCCTGCCATGGCACACCAGAGCCACACACAGGGAGGGGATGCTCCTGCCACACTGAGACCCAGAGGTGCCACACAGAAGGGATTGACAGCACCTTCAGTGTTTGATTTATGATTGGAGCAAAGATCACCTCTGATCCCTGCTTTTGAGGTTTTCTTTTTTTTTTGGAGAAAGCCTCTGGTGGACCCATTATTCTGCTCCACTGCCCACAGCACACGCCTCTCTCACCTAGAGCTGTTCAGCTCTGTGTTATTAAGTATAATGCATGGGTTTTATTTAAATAAAATTTTATTTAAATAAATAATTTTAAAAAAAATAAATTTTAATTTAAAAAATTTATTTAAATTTAAATAAATAAATAAATAAATAAAATTTTTTTAAAATAAATTTTAATTTTAAAAAACTGATTTAAATAAATAAATAAAATATTAATTTTTTAAATAAATTTTAATTTTAAAATGTATTTAAATATAAATAAATAAATAAATAAAATTAATTATAATTTAAAAATTAATCTATTTTAATTAATTAAAAATTAATTGATTGATTAATTAAAATACATGATATGTTATTTAAATCAATACATAATCTAATAATTAATTAATTAAATAAATAAATACACCGCAAATCAACAGCAACAAAAATGAAACCAAAACCAAAACCACCAAGGAAAAAAAAAAAAACCAGCAGGGCCACACCAGTTCTTCCTGTTCTTCCACACCAGTCCCAGGAAGAAGGTCCTGACTGCCCACCACCCTAAGCTACTGCTCCCACAATACCATCTGACTAACTACAGTGGATGAACGTTAGGAAAACGCCAGAAAGGGATTTTCAGGATCCCCATCCTGAGGCCTCCAGGGGTTCTCGAGGATGTGGGGCGGTGGCCAGCAGTGACTGGGAGGTGGGCAAGGCCCACCACAGGTCCTTGGGCTGTAATTATGCTGCTCAACAATGCTGGTTTGAATGTTTAGTGATGGTTTGAATTTAGTGATGGTTTAGTGATGCTTGGTGTCTCCCCTTGGAGCTCCACAGCAGCAGTTACATGTTCAGTGTAGGCTATTATCCCTCCTTCCTGGTCAGTGATATTTCACACACACACACTCATTACTCTCAGTAAGGCACTAACCTTTCTCTACCTTAAGCTTTCCCATGCCAGTTCTGTCCCATTTATGAGTATTTATGATTTTTCTGTAAGTGATGTCGCATTTATTATTAAATCAGCTAGCAAATAGCACAATCCTTATTCTAAATTGGCAAAAAGAAAAAAAAAAATTGCATTTAAGAAAAGTTCATTGGTTGGCCACTTATCCCCAGAGCATCTCTGTTCTCTCCCACAGCAAGGAAGACAAGGGAGGTCTCTCCTCCAGTTCTTGGGAAACATTTCCTGGAGTGTCTCCCCATTTTTTTATTTTTTTTTTTTAAGAGAAAAAATAATAAATAAATAAATATTAAAATATAATTAAATTATAATTAAAATAAAAAATAAATAAATACATAAATAAATACATAAATAAATAATAAATTCTTCTCTTCTAGGAGAAGAGAAGCAATCCTGAGGTCTTAACACCAGCACAAGCACATTCATGGGACAGCTCTTGCAAAAAGTCCTCCCCTCATCCCCATCCCACTTTAAGCAGAAGGGAAGTTTTGCACCTTCCTAAATTCAAGGCTCTTGAGCTATTTTTCCTCTTGTCCCGTTTTTAGACCTGTTTTTGGGATGATCCCTGCAGCACAGCTCAGCCCCACAGCTCCCCACCCAGCCCCATTCCCCGGGAGACTAAACCCTCCCCTGCCTTTAATACAACACAGGATTCAGCCTTATTTAACTGTGCCAGTCTGATTCCCCTTGCATCTCTGCCGGGGGTTAATCCCTCTTTTAACTCCTACCCGCCCTCTCTTTGTGTGGCTTTAAATCCTCCTGTAAAAGCTTGAAATCTGAAGTGCAGTGAAAGGACATCCCCCACCGTGCCCGTACCCCTGAGTCTGCTTGCTCGTGTCTATTTGATTGCTGCTGCAATTTCTGCTCTTCTCCCAGCAGAAAAGAGAGCTGTGGCCACCTCAGGCAGCCCCAGTGGCACCTGCCTCTCTGCAGGACACAGACATTTCCCCTGTGGCTGCAGGCAGCAGAGACTTTGACAGCACAGTGCAAAGCCTGCATGCACAAATTCCCAATAAAAACGGAAAGCTGCTGCTCAATAGAGTTACCTGTCAGCAGTGCAAGTGTTGGAGCAGCTGGTGACAGAAGCAGCGTGTGGGCAGTGGGGCTGAAGGGAGGAGACACCTTATTTCCACACGATTGACAATTCAGGAATTACACAACAGATGCCGAGCCCGGTTGGGACTGCAGACACCAGGGGGTTGCCTGGTACCCACTGAGCTGCAGTTCAGACAAGATATGCAGAAGTTGAACTCATCCATCAAATCTCTCCTGCCTTTCTTATTTTAGTTCTTCTGCAAGAACCATCAACAACACCGTAAGCAGGTCCACATGCTGGCAAGGAGCAAACTCCAGTCTAACCAACAGGTCACCAGGACAATTGCCTCCCCACTGGCACTGCAAGGGTCAGGTAAGCTGTGCAGAGCCCTTCCACGCTCCTGCCAGCACATCACAGCTTTCTGCAATTCGGATTTAGCAGCTTCACCTGAAACAGACCCAAGATATTTCCGCCTGGCCACATGGAACAGCTTTGCAGGGATGCACCTGTGAGAGCATCAGCCAGATGGATGCACCAGGGAACAAAGCCCAGGGCACTTGAGCCAGCCCAGGCACTTCCCAGGAGGCTTTCACAAATCCTGAGACCCCTGGCACGGTGAGAGCTGAGCACTGTGTGCACAACCCCACGGGGGCTGCTGCCATGGCACACCAGAGCCACCACACACAGGGAGGGGATGCTCCTGCCACACTGAGACCCAGAGGTGCCACACAGAAGGGATTGACAGCACCTTCAGTGTTTGATTTATGATTGGAGAAAAGATCACCTCTGATCCCTGCTTTTGAGGCTATTTTTTTTTTTTTTGGAGAAAGCCTCTGGTGGACCCATTACTCTGCTCCACTGCCCACAGCACACGCCTCTCTCACCTAGTGCTGTTCAGCTCTATGTTATTAAGTATAATGCATGGGTTTTATTTAAATAAATACATAATAGATCAATTAATGAATACAAACCCACCAAAAACACACCGCAAATCAACAGCAACAAAACCAAACCAAAACAAAAACCACCAAGAAGAAAAAATCTCACCAAATCCAAAAGCACTAAGAAACATTACCTGGACTAGCAACTCCTGGCTTGTGCCCAGAACAACTGGTACAAAAGGAAGAGACAAGGGCCAAAGACAGAAAAGTTACACAAATATACCCACAGTAGTGATTTTCCTAATAGACTCAGCCCAGCATCACGTGAAAACATGGTGACCACACTGACAAGCCGAGCTGGGAAGAATTAAAATGGAGCTGCAGACAGGACAGGGAATATCAAACTAAAAATACACCTACAGCTCCCAAAGGCTGGGAGGGGGAAGCTGGTGTTGCCCTGTCACCATCCAAACATCCTCCTTGGAGCTGGCAACAACTAATGGGTCACATTTACAGAGAGGGACAGGGGTGAATCCTGGACTCTCTAAGGATGGAACAGCCCTCCCAAGGTCGTCAAATCCAAGCTGTGCCCAGTCCCCACCTTTTCACCAGCCCAGAGCACTGAGTGAGACCTCCAGGCTTTCCTTGGACACCCCCAGGGATGGGCACTCCAACACCTCCCTGGGCAGTGCCTGAGCTCCCTTTCCATGGGGAAATTCCTGCTGATGCCCACCCTGCCCCTGCCCTGTCCCATCCTGGGGCCGTTCCCTCTCCTGCTGTCCCTGTTCCCTGGAGCACAGCCCGACCCCCCCGGCTGTCCCCTCCTCTCAGGGAGTTGTGCAGAGCCACAAGGGCCCCCCTGAGCCTCCTCTGCTCCAGCCTGAGCCCCTGCCCAGCTCCCTCAGCCCCTCCTGGGGCTCCATTCCCTTCCCCAGCTCCCTCAGCCCCTGCTGGGGCTCCATTCCCTTCCCCAGCTCCCTCAGCCCCTCCTGGGGCTCCATTCCCTTCCCCAGCTCCCTCAGCCCCTGCTGGGGCTCCATTCCCTTCCCCAGCTCCCTCAGCCCCTGCTGGGGCTCCATTCCCTTCCCCAGCTCCCTCAGCCCCTGCTGGGGCTCCATTCCCTTCCCCAGCTCCCTCAGCCCCTCCTGGGGCTCCATTCCCTTCCCCAGCTCCCTCAGCCCCTGCTGGGGCTCCATTCCCTTCCCCAGCTCCCTCAGCCCCTCCTGGGGCTCCATTCCCTTCCCCAGCTCCCTCAGCCCCTGCTGGGGCTCCAGACCCTTCCCCAGCCCCATTCCCTGCCCTGCACACACCCCATCCCCTCGGTGCCCCTCTTCCCCTGGGGTCCCAGAGCTGTCCCCATCACTGTTGGTGTGTCCCTGGCAGAGCTGGCACACAGCAGTGTGGGACATGTGCTGCTCAGGTCAGGCTGACTGCAGCAGAAATGCAGGTTTCCAAGAGGGAATTTTTGCCAGACTCCAGGCTCCTGCCCGGAGCGATGACACACACGGAAATCAGAGCCAGGATGTGGGCACACAAGGGATCTTTTGTTCCCCTTCGGGAAGAGCAAGAATCATCCAGGGCATCAGCAGCTGTGCTGGCTCTGTGTGTGACCAGGGCACAGCTTTCAGCAACACCCTCGGCACCCCCAGCACCACCACACCCCTCCAAGAACCCATTTTCCTTAAAAACAACACTGTTCAGGTGAGCTGAGTGTGCTTAGACCCACACCAGGTATCTGGGGAGTTTCTACAGAGCTGGTCACTGTGAAAATCAGAGCATGTCACATATGAATTTTAATCACCTGCCTTTTTTTTTTTTTTCGTTTGTTTTTTTTTTAAAGCTGTTTCACATGGAAGTGCTGCAAAAACATCCCCTCTGTGAAAAGCTCATACTTAAAGGGGAGTTTTAAGGCACACTGAATCCACTGTAGAGGTTCAGGTGCCTTATGAACAGTTTTGATTCAAAAAAGGGATCAGGTGCTGTTACACACACCCTCTGCATCCCCCTTGTACAGCCCACCCACCACTTTTTTTGGCTCTTTTTTTAATTTTATTTTATTTTATTTCTTTTAATTGGCATTTTCTGATTACAGGATGCCACACAGTCACCTGTGAAGGTGCCTCCAGTCCCACCTCTTGGGCCCCTGAGCCTGAGGCAGTGAGAGAGCACAGGAGCAAGTCACCAACACTTGCACACACCAACTGCCCTTACACTCTGCATGGCCAAGGCACACTGGAAGTTCAGAGAAATAAAAGTCCAATTACCCCAAATTTTTCTCATTTAACAGTCTTTAAGTTTTGTGCCCTTTTCCCTTGCCATCCACTCAGTCCCATTCAGTCCCCTACACTGCACACTCCCCTGTGTGCTCTGGGCCATTAATGGAAATAAAATATTCCAAAACCTCCCCAAGACTGGCCAGGCTGTTTTCCTGCTCTCAGTCACCTTTCAAGTTTGACCTCCTGAGACGGCAGCCTTGAGTTTTATTTCTGATCTATAAGGATGCACCAGACATAATCCAATTGTTGAAAAGCTGAACTGCAAAAAAAAGTGGTATTTTTGCACCAGTTTAGGTTTAACCAGCCATATCCCACCTCACCCCAAAGGACTAAAGCTGAGCTGCAGGCACGAGGCATCCCACAGAGCCAGCATTTCAGCTGAAAAAAGGGCAAAAATAAGTCCTTTTCAATGCCCTTTATCCCACCCCCAGGAGCTATGCCATCCACACACCCTGCCCCAACAGCTCCAACCCTGGAGCACCGTGGAGGGAAAAGCTTGGATCAAACTGCAGAGAACACAACACCCACCCAGGAGTGCTCAGACTCAAAACTCGGTGTGCTGCCTTTTAAGGCACATTTCAAATAACCAGGTAGATTCCTATAATCCATGTCCCAGTCTCCTCTCAGCCCTGTCTGAAACCCTCCTTTGTGCCCAAGCCTGCAATTACCATAATAACAGCCCAAAACAGAGAGCACCAGAGGAGCACTGAGCAGTGAGCACCTTGCTTAAGAGCTCTGAAGGTGATTATTTTCCTGTCCCCTTGAAAACAGAGCAGTCTGAACCACCCAGGGACAGCAGTTATCCATTATGAGTTGCTGTCAAAAGTAGCTTTATTCTGATAAGAAAGAAAGCAGGGACAAGCATTGCTGGCTAGAGCTGTTAGCCCACTGCCTGAGAAATTACTCAGGGATGTGGGAGCACCTCCTCTAGCACAAATTTCAGCAGGAATGTGAGTTGCTGCCTTGAATTTTAGACACTTGCCCTGGAAAACCCACAGGTCCTGTCCATGCTGGTCAGCAAAACCCTGGTATCTTCCAAAAAGAACCATGCAGCTTTCTGCTCAGTCTGGAATCACACAAGGACAAAATCCTCAAGCCTTCCCCTTTCCACAGGCAGCTCCCCAAATTCCTGAACTCTTCTCAAAGCAGTTTTGCCCAGGGCACAAGCACTTGCAGGAGTGAACTCAGCCTTGCAGGCTGGACTCAGTTTGGGTACAATCCATCCTCCCTGGCCATGGCAGTGCTCCTCCAGATGCATCTCTGGATTGAACTCTGGCTCATTCTCACTAGAAATTCATCCTAACTCACCACTAAAACCCAGACACAGCAGAAGGAAAGAACTTTGGAAAATGGTTCAGCGCTTACTCTTGCTATTAAAAGCCAAGGCCGTACAAAAATCCCAGCTAATCCACAAGCAAACATAAACACACAGTGTGAGTCCTGACAGCTACAGTAAAATGATCCCTGGTACAACAATTTCCAGTTTCCTCTCCAATTCTCTTTTGAATCATGACTTATTTGTTAAGAACAAAACCCTATATTTGTCCCCAGCAACACAACAAGCACGGAAATAAATAAATCAAAACTCTCACCATATCCACCTGGTGAAGACACTGCTTTGAGGGATCCATAAATATCTCCAAGTACCTGCCAGTCACCACCTAACTCAAAATCACCATGTCTCCATAAAACAACAACTAACATTAGCTCCTGGAGTTAGTTTGATTATCTCACCAAATTATCTGAAATGTGGTTTCCTCCAAGCTATTAAACATGACATTTGCAGAGTGGTTTGAATCCCTTCCAGGAAACTCATCCAAGAAGCAACAAGAGGGAGATCCCCCACCAAACCCCCGAGTTCCTGAGGGCCACAGGGATCCCCATCATCCCAGCAGCCTGGGTGCAATAACAGCACAAAGGCAGAATTAATTGCAAATACCTGACCTCCAGCACACTCTCTCTCACAGCTTTGCTTCCACTGAGTATCTGGAGCGTTTAACGGCATTTTTGCCCACTTTCCACCCAAACCCCCCCTGTGGCTGGGCCCCCACTGACCTGGCCATCTGCTTGTAGGCTTCCTCAGCCACGGCAAAGATGTGGGGGTCCATGTCCCCCATGTTCTGCCCGCTGTAGGCGTAGATGACATCCTGCTCGTAGATTGGCAGCTGCTCATAGGGGTTGATGGCCACCAGCACGATACCTGAGGGCAGACAGACATCACAAACACAGCAGGGAGCTGGTATTTCGGCGGTTTTGGGGCTTGTGTTAGTTGCTTCAATGAGATTTTTTAAATACAATGGTTGAGAGTTAACAAAACAGTGAATGGGGAAGGGCTCGTGGTTCCTACCTCAGCAAGGCAATAAGCTCCCCATACAGCTACAAAGGAGATGCACAAAACAAAAATATACATCTTCATCGTGTGAAGACTGACTTTTGCAGGAGGGGTGAGGAGAGATCAACATAGCCTGAGCCAGCAGCAGAGAAAAGCAAATTCCTGCGCAACCAAAGCTCTGCTAGACCCAAACAAACATCCAGGGTTTTCCCCTGGCTTGAGCTGCAAGTAAAAACTAACAAAGAACGTACCTAAATCAAACTGAAACGCATCAATCACGGGAAAGGAATGCCAGAGCCTGCTCTGAGGCTTTCATGTCTGCCTCCCTTCCATCCCTGGGCACGCCAGAGGAGCTGGGAGCTGATGAGAGGCCAAGCCACACACGGTGCTGCCCATGGGCTCCAGGGAGCTGCCCTGCACCCAGGTGCTGACAAAGCTGCAGCTCTGAGGTGTTTCAGGCTGGGCAGGTCTCAGCTGCCCCTGCAAGGAGCTCCAGGAGCACTGGTGGGGCCAGTGCAGTGCTCCCAGCCCGGGCACGCTCCAATTACAGGAGCACAGGAGCTCTCAGCTTGGAGCAAACAGCAGGAGGGTGACTTAGCCTGCCACGAAAGGCAAATGTCAGTGACTGTCACATCACCTGCCCCTGCAGGTCACTGACCAGCTGCTTCAACTCCCCAAGCCCTGCTCCTGCCTTCTTGGGTTTGGTGTGGTTGCTGTGACATGAGAATTGCCAAAAGTCTCTGTTTTTTCCCATCTAAAGAACAGCTCTAGATCTCTCCATTCTCGTGTTCAAGGATTGCCTATTGTTTGTTATCTAGAACATTGTGGCTCTGGTCTGCAAAGATCTGTCTTGCAGGTCGAGATGGAGCTGACTGACACCCTCTGGGTGGTGTTATCTTTTATACTAAAATCTATGTATTATTTATTAACAATAATTTTCCAATACCTATCAGCTATATTGGACAGTGTGCCTCTACTCTAAACCAATTAAAAAGTGCCACCATCACAGAAGATGGAGGGCAAAAGACAAAGAAGAAGGGGAGAGACCCACCCAAAATCCTCCATCTTTGCCCCTTAAACCCCCACTATAAAACTCCAAAATTTTCACCCTGTGACAAGTTAACTATCACTCTACTTCAACTCTAGTGTCTTGTAACTCTCATACAAGGTTGGCAATTTTTTCCATGGGCTCTAGTCAAACACACAGGTGTTTTTGACTCCATGCCAGGGTCTGTGAGACCCCTGCCAGGGCCTGTGCTCACCCAGGGCAGTCAGAGGAACGTCCTGGGTTCCATCACTGCCTGTTTGCTCCCTGGTTCCACTCAGATCACCTGCCAGTTTTCCCTTACTCACCAGAACCACGATGCAAACCAAGCTGAAGGGCTCCCCTCACTTCAGGCAAGCACCTTCCTGCCCTTCTTAATCACTTAATAACCAAACCACGAGGTATGCTGTGGCCAGGCAGAGCCTTGCAACTAAACCTACCCAGCCCAAAAACCTCCTTGTCCATTAATGCTGCGCTCGAGATTGTGAACCACCACGAAACCTCACTGATTCTGGGTGAGAGCAGCCCTGTGGGTGACTGAAGGCACGTGTGCAGCTGCAAGAGGCTGCAGGTTATGCCAGTAATCCAGCACTACACATCATTAAATACTGAAAGTTAACATTACCAAGAGCCACGGAGGCTGCGCATTTCCAGGCACTGTTTTAAAAAGTCATCTCCTCCTGCCAAGCACTTCCTCCACAACCCCAAACTGCAACACAGACACAGCTGTACACACCAGCTTTACCAGGACAAGGGGGAATGGCTTCCAGTGCCAGAGGGCAGGCACAGATGGGATATTGGGCAGGAATTCCTTGTTGCTGTCCATCCACAGGTAACAGCTGTCCTGAACAGCTTTGGCCAGGCATACTCCCCAAAAATCACAAAGTCAAGTTCACCCCTGCCCTCCCCCTGCTCTGAATTCAGGAGTTAAATCATTCCCATAGCCAAGCAGAAAAGGAAGGAAATGGCAGCACTGGAAGGTTTTCTGCATTTTTTTCTGGAGGAAAACCTGCTATGGACATTCCTCAGCAGGATCACTCTGCCTGGCATGCTGCTGTTCACTGGTTTTCTCCAGCCCTACTTTTTCCAAGCACATGCAAGGCTGGCCTCAAACTCATTTGACAAGAAGTTCCCACCAACAGCTCAGCGAGGTCACAGCACACCAGCCCTCAAAAAACCCCTCTGTTTTTACACCCTGTTGGCACACACTCAGGCCCCCACCCACCTGAACCCACCAGCCCCAGGTCTCCCTCAGGCTCTCGCCTCGAGGGGTCCCTCTGTGGCCCCACCACCTTTCAGGTGGGGTCTGGACACTCACCACAGTAGGTGTAAATGTGGTTGGACTCGAGGAACCTGACTTTGAGGTTGTGCAGGACAGCAGGCTCGTGCAGGTAGCTGAGGGCTGTCAGGTCATTCTGCCCCACCAGGATGTCTGGATTGCGCAGGAAGGGCAGCTCGTTCCCTTGGAGGTCGATGGATACTCACAGAGCTGGAGAGGCACACAGCAACACAAAAAAACACAGCAGCTCCTTTACTGGATTGCAGCTTTCCCAGGAATAACTCCTGCCGGTGTAAAACACTGACACATCCTGCTCTAAATTAAATTAAAATCCCCTCGGTGGTAAATGCTACAGGGACTTGGATGGCAGAATGCCAGGTCACCCCTCTGGCAGTGGCTTTGAGCTGACCATCACATGGAGCTGGAGGACACTGATGATCCAAAGGCACCAACCTGGCCATACCTGAGTCACTTCCAGGCCAGCCTTGGGACACACAGCCTTCATCCAGCTCTGAGCAGTGACAGGCACTGTACAGAAACCCACGGCTTCATCTGATCTGAGCACCTTCCTGCTCTTGGAAAAGCAGTCTCATTCCAAATTAGGCCATGTTCTTACCATCAGAGTGATTTCTCAGCTCATTTTTAATTCAAGCTACTTTTCTACCTGAAATCTGACACCCCTTGAGGCAGAGAGGAATGGAGGAGCACGGAGTCCCTGCTGCTGAAGTGTCTGGGGAGCCAGGTTACACTGCTGAAGTTGGCTTATGGGCAGCCTTTTGCTATTTTTGACTCATCCCCAAATGAACAACAGAGCCATCAACTAAAGAAAAACTGTTTTGTTTTGTTTTTTTATGGAGGAGGGGAAAAAATCACCAGTGACGATGCTTCCCACAGGGTGCCTCAGAAAGGATGCTTGATGCTCAGCTCCCACCAGAAGAAAGGAATCCCAGTTTCCAAGCAAATCCACTGCCACTGCATTGTATCACTGCCCATGCAAAGAGCACAAGGAAAGCTGACCCAAGTGCACGAGGACAGGCTCCCTCAGCATGTCTGACAACCTCAGGCTGGTTTTATCCTCCAATTCCACATTGTCAATGCCAATTTTCAAGGGTTTGCACTCAGTCTCACATCTTAATGGCAAGCACACCAGGGATGCCTTGTGATATTTAAAAGTCAGCTCTTCACTCGTAGGGAGTACTCCTGCATACAGAGCACAGCCAGGAACCACAAAACCCACGAAGATCCACTTAAAGCACAAGGACAAAGGCAAGCACTGAGCAGCTGGGTAATGCATGCTGGCTGTCAGGAACAAAAGGCTTTCCACAGCTTTGAATCCCCTCCAGAAACGTGTGCTGGGTATCTCCAACCTGATGCACACAAATGCTGCTCCACTCTGCTGGAGCTTTTCGGTCCATGGAAAGGAGGCAGGACTCCACACAGGAAAGCATCAAACAGGGCACTCCCAGAGGCCTTGGGTCTCTTGCACAACCCCAAAATGAGACGTTCATGTTTCACCATGACTGTGACATGCCTATTAAGCTACTACCTACAACACATGGTAATGCTTTCATCTCCCTGTGCTTTAATGTTGCTGATCCTGAACTCAGCTGCACAAACAGATTGGACCTTGCAGGACTCCTCAGCCCCTTTAGTTTCCAGGGGAATATCCAGATTAAAGAGGAAAAAAACCCAATTCCTGCCCAAGTACTAAAACTGCAGGAGATCTCGACCAGGAAGGGAGGATGAGGGTTGCAGCACTCAGAGCAGGTCTACTTTGGCACAAGTGGAAGAAAGGAGCTCCTGTGAATGAGATGGGCACCCAGGCACCCATCAGTGTCCAGCCCTGGCTCCAAGAGCACAAGGACGTGGAGCTGCTGGAGGCAGCCCAGAGGAGGCCACGGAGATGCTGTCAGGGCTGGAGCCCCTGTGCTCTGGAGGCAGGCTGGCAGAGCTGGGGGTGCTCAGGGGCACCAGAGAAGGCTGCAGGCAGAGCTGGGAGCCCCTGGCAGGGCCTGCAGGGGCTCCAGGAGAGCTGCAGAGGCCCTGGGGACAAGGGCTGCAGGGACAGCCCCCAGGGAATGGCTGCCAGTGCCAGAGGGCAGGCACAGCTGGGCTCTGGGGCAGGAATTGCTGTGGCTGAGGCTGGGCAGGCCCTGGCACAGGGTGCCCAGAGCAGCTGGGGCTGCCCCTGCATCCCTGGCAGTGCCCAGGGCCAGGCTGCACAGGGCTGGGAGCACCCTGGGATGGTGGCAGGTGTCCCTGCACATGGCAGGGGGATGGGATGGGCTTTAAGGTCCTTCCAGCCCAAACCATTCCATAAAAAAATGATGCTACGCTTGGTGCTTCCAAGGGATTGCAGATCTGTGCTTCTCCTCATCTACATTTATCACTGTGGAAGGTAAAAAGGCACCAAGCATCCTCCATCCTTTATCCTCCCCAGAAAGCTGCCCTATGCTGGAAGAGCAAACTGGGCAGGACAACAAAAGCAGCTGAGGCCAAGCCAGGTTAAGAAGGAACAGCATCAAGCACTGGGTGCAGATCCCAACATGGAAAACGCTCTCTGCAGACCTGGCACACTCACACACTGCCAACAGCCCATTTCTGAGAGGAAAAACTGCCTTGATGAACTGCCTAATCAACCACAGCTCATTCCTGCTCTCCATCATCCCATTAGGCAACCTGGTGAAAATGCTCCCCATGGTGTGGAAATGTCTGCCTTGGAGGGGATGGGAATTACTGGCCCAGCTTGGAACGTGTGAATTTGTGGTGGGTGGTCTCTGCTAACTCTTCCAGAGTTACAGGGCAGATCACACTCTAGACAGCTCAGGAAACCCCACCTGCCCAACGAGGGAAGACGGTTTAGGTGGAATTCTTCATGAAAAATGTATTTATTCTTCCTGCTACGCCAGGCAGCTCACGGTGGGTGCTCAGCACGGCTGCTCCCTTCCCATAAACCAAATTTTCAGCTGATGCAAATGCCGTGGTTAACTTCATCTGCAACTCCCTGCTGTCACCCAGAGTCCCACTCCAAGAGGTTTTTGTGTGGAACAGACAGCAGCTGCTGCTCCCCAGCCCCTGTCCTGCTCTGGGGATGATTAATTGCTGTTTGTGCATTTGCAACCGGCGGCGCTTGCTCGAAAACATCTACATTTAAATGAGTTTCGTGTTTTTCTCTTCTAAAAGCTTTCTCTTATTTAAAAATAGAGCAGAGAAAAAAAAAGGGGTTTACGTAAGATTACACTCAGGGAGAAGAACTAAGGCGTGGATAAAGCTGTTGCACAGCAGTCACCTCTGAGCAGTGTGTGGGTTTTCCATCAGTACCCAAGGTTGAGTAGATGCCACCAGCCGTGCTCTACACAATTTGTTCAGCAGCAAAAAGCACAAACTGGCATTTCTGACTTACTGCTGCTATTAAAAAAAAAATACATCCCGATATCACAGGCTATTATGAGTTTGCCAGGAGATGAAAAGAGATGATGGAGGTCAAGGGCTTTTCTCACAACCTACTGTAACACAAGTGTCTAGGGAGAGAGCAGGCAGGGGAAAGCTGGAAGTGTTAAGGCAATAAAACACATTTTAAACCACTTCACAGAAACTACGAGATGGCTCAGGCTTCTTCACACATTAATTCGAAGCTTTAAATTACTAAAAAAGAATAATGACGTTCAAAAAAGCTCACAGTTTCATCTTCAAGTTTCAGCTGGAGGCTTTTATCTCCCTCTTTGTAATCCTTGATAATTTCTGCCGATCTCCAAACTTCATCAGGGTCAGGAATCCAAACCCTAGTGTACTGCAGAGGTGAAAAAGAAGAGAAAGAAAAAGCTTAAGCTCGATGAAACCTCGGGAAATTAAATGAGAAATAAATTAATTCTCCATTAATACAGTCTCACACTCATTGCAAAGTCAATGCAGCTAAACCATTTATTTTAGTAGAAGGAAAAATAAATCCAGCTTTAGTTCTTGGGGTAAATTACAGACCAGAAGTCTAATTTTTCAGTCTAATTTTCTCCTGGACAAGGTGTACACTGGCTTGTTACCAACATAACAAAGCAGGGTAAAGTCCTTTAAAGGTAAACATGGAATTTAACTTCCCTGGGAAAAAAAACCCACAGCGTCCAAGCAACATTTTGTAGCAAGCAAGGAGTTAACACAGCAGCAGCAGCCACCACCTGACAGGCCACTTTGCAGCTGAAAAGCAATAGATTTTTATATGTTATTGCACGTAATTATTTTTAGAGCTGCTCAATAGCTACAGCAGCAGGAACCTTTAGATGTTAATGGAGCCACACAATCATATTCCCAGAACAACAGTTTCAGCAGGGAGTGGGGGGAAAGATGTGAAAAGTTGAATTTTCTCAGCGCCACCAGCTCTGGCACCCATGAAGAAGGGAGGGTGCAGTGGGGAAGGGGCTGGCTGGGACCCCTACCAGCCCCTCCACTGTGGATTCATCCAGTGCCAGCTCTCTGCTGGCAAAAAGTGGGAGTCAGACACGCTCTAAAGTGCCCAAAATAGCCAAGGATCAGGATGTACCCGGCTCAAGGCCGCTTCAAACACAAGGTGCTGCTGGTCTTGGCAACCCTTGCGAATTTTCCACCTGCACTCGGGGCTGGGCTGAGCCCTGGACCTGCCTGGACAGGCGGACAGGGACACGCTGACCCCAGGGAAACCTGGAAAGGGGAGGAAATTTGGGTGCAGCTCCACAGCAGCACGAGCTGTACCCTCAGCAGCTCATCAGCAGCCAGGGGCAGGAGGCACCCGGGGGTGACAGGAGGCTGCTCAGCACCCTCTGCCAAAGGGCTGCTGGTGGGAGGCTGCATTTCCCAAAATCCCACCAGCCACCCTCTACACAGCACTGCAGTTTTAGTAGTAATAATAATAATGATGATGGTTAAAAAAAAAAAAAAAAAATTACAGATAAAAATGAAAATAAAATTATAAAAATAAAATAATAATAAAAACAATAATAAAAATAATAAAAATAATAATAAAAATTAATAATAAAAATTAATAATAAAAATAATAAAAATAATAAAAATAATAAAAATTAAAATAATTAATAATAAAAATGAAAATATAATAATATAAAATTAATAATAAAATAATTAAATAGAAATAAAAATAAAAATAATAGTAATAATAATAAATAATAGTAAAAATAATAATGAAATAGTAATAGTAATAATAAAAATTAAAATAAGTTAATAATAAATAATAATAATTAATAATAGTAAAAATCATGATAATAGTAAAAATAATAATAGTAATAATAATAATAAAAACCAAAATAACAATAAATACTAATAATAATTAATAATTATAAAATAGTAATAAAGTAATAAATATATATTACTTATATATTATAGTATATAATATACAGTAAAAGCAATAATAATAAAAAAATAGTAAAAATAATAATAATAAAAATTAAATAATAATAGTGTAATAAAAATAAAAATTAAAATAAAATAATAATAGCAATAATAAGAAATAGTAAAATAATAATAAAAATGACATAATAGCAATTATAATAATTAAAATAAAAATAAAATAATAATAGTAAAAATAATAAAAAATAAATAATAATACTACTAATAATAGTAATAATAATAAACTAATAAAAATAATAATAATAATCGTAATAATATTTTATATACTACACGAGCAAGGGAGAGGGCACACAGCTCATCTCAAAGCACTGGGAATGAAGGGTTAATTTGACTTTGGGCTCAGGAGACAACACCCTGGGAAAGCCACTCCAGGACACTCCAGGGTTTACACATGTTTTCTCTTTTTTTTGATTTTTTTTTTAAGAAAAAGCCTCCTTCAGTCCTCAAGCATGCCTTTAAACAATATGCTAAAATTAACTAGAAATAGCTCCACACACTCAGCCTCTAAAAACCAAAATTATAGTAAAGAAAATACGGTTTACTTTGTGATTTTTTTTAACCAGATCCCAAATAAAACTTAAAGAACTCATCTTTGAGTGCTCATCTCAAAGCACTGGGAACGAAGGATTAGTCTGACTTTGGGCTCAGGAGACACCACCCTGGGAAAACCACTCCAGGACACTCCAGGGTTTAGGTAAGTTTTCTCTTTTTTTTGATTTTTTTAAAGAAAAATACTCCTTCAGTCCTCAAGCATGCCTTTAAATATGCTAAAATTGACTAGAAATAGCTCCACATACTCAGCCTCTAAAAAACAAAATAATAATAAAGAAAACATGGTTTACTTCGTGATTTTTTTTAAAACCAGATCCCAAATAAAACTTCAAAGCCATGCAGCGCTCTCTTGCATTATTCCACCCAGCTTAAGCAGAAGCTTAATAAATCCAATCCCCACCTCCTGATTTGATTTAGATTTTAGCAGGCTTCCGCTGTGGATGCAGATTAAAACCAACATTAAATGAGAAGAGGCAGCCTTGTTCCACTGTTTCCAAGCCCTCAGTGCTGGCCAAAGGCACCCCCAGCAAGCTCTGGGCAGCGTGCTCCATCTCAACAGAGAAGAGCTGCAGGTCTGAGCTGCAACTCACTGCACCCACAGCATCGTTTTCATTACATTAAGCAAATTGTGTAATCTTTCACCGAGTGAGAAATATTAAAAAATAACCCCAGTGATCGCCAGGGCCGTCTGGAGGCTGCAAAGTCTTCGAGGCAAGCTGGACACCAGCAAATCCATCTTTGTTATGGCTGGGTTTTAATCCCCCTGAGTTATTTCAGGAATGCCAATACTCACGGCTGACCCCGGGAAGTTTTCCCTGCTGCTGGGTCAAGGGCATTTTTCCAGGGGCATCCTTCCAAAAAGAGGGAAAACCCACGATGCTGGCAGTAAAATAGCAACAACCACCTCTCACCACCAGGAATTCAGTTACACAGTATGCCATGACTAAGGTTCTTCCACACAGGGTAAGAAAACCTTATGAAAGGACTTTATTTGAAAACAAGGACAGTGATTTTTATTTTTTTTTTTAATCAAAGGTAAAAGCACAAATGTTAACTACAACAAGGTGGAAATTAGGACAAATCTCTGTATCTTTTTCTCTGTAAAGCAAGCACACTTCTACTTTTCTCCCTTTGCAGTGGGCTTGTTGCTAACCTCATTTTATACCATTCAGTGTCCATTATTGCTCTTGAAGATGATAAAACAATACACACAAAAGAAGAACCAGCACAAATGTCAGCCCTGGCTTCCTGAGATATTTGTGTTTACACACACAGCACGTGAATGGTTAAGCAGCTTACACTCAAACAGAGCAGTAACAACTTTCCAGCTCTCAAGGTATCTATTACTAAAACTGAAGTTTTCCCAAACTGTGCTCTTCCCAAGTAAGAGGAAAGTACAAGCTGTACCTGCAATTAAAAGTGGCCATATCACACACTCTGGGTGTTATTTTCCTGTTCCCTGTTTTCCTTTTTAAACTAGTAGCAAGATCAGGCCCCAGAGATAAAATTTAAAGGGGCTCTTGCAGAAATAAATTTAAAAAAAAAAGTTTAAAAATATTTTTTTTTAAATAAATAAATAAAAATTAAAATTAAAAAAAAAAAACCCAAACAATCCAAAAACAAACAAAACAAAAAACCCAACAACAAAAAACCCCCAAATTTAAAAAAACCCACACACCAAAAAAAAAACAAAAACCCCCCCCAAAAAAAGAAAAAAAAACACAAAAAAAACAAGCAAAAAACAAACAAAACAAACAAAAAAAAACACAAAAAAACCAAAAAAAACAAACAAAAAAACAAAAAAAAACCACAAAAACAAAACCAAAAAAAGCAGAAAAAAACCCACAAAAAAAAAAAAAAAAGAAAAAACAAAAAAAAAAGAAAAAAAAACAACAACAAAAACACAGATAACTTTACTTGTAGTCCCTGTCTGGAAGTCCCCACAGCTTCCTCTCTCACTCTCTGCTCTCAAACAAACAAACAAACTCCTCCTTGCTAATTTTCATTAGCACAAAGGAAAATTAGCAAAGCTGGGGCCACCAGCACAGGTTTTTTTGGCCCCTGCATTGCCATCCTGCCCAAAGCAGCAGGGTCCCACGCTTCCCACCAGCTGCAGGTGGTTTTTAGAGGAGTCACCCTGCTTTGATAAACGTGCTTGTGTTTGCAAACCAGCTGTGCCTGGTTTGCTGGGAAGAGCCTCTGGATGTGTGCTGGCAGGAAAGGGAGCAGCTCCCCGGCTCTCCTGGGTGCCCTGCAGCCTTGAAAATCCCTTCTGCCCCACCTGGCAGCGACTCAGGAGAGAAATCTGCTCCACCCGTGACACAGCAAGGCACCAGCGAGGTGTCCTGGCAGCTGGGCAAAAACATCTCCATTAAGGGACTTGTGGGCCATTATCCTCTTTATTATTATTTACAATACTACAGAGGCAGATGGCAAACCATAATCCTCCCTTTGCTGCCCTCTGAATGGGATTTTCAGCCCAGGAGCAATTTCTGCCCAGGCAGACCGGCAATGCTCATATTTAGGTCAGGGCTCCCCAAGCTGTGACCCCGGGACCTGCTGACCCCTGGGTTGGCCTCTCTGCCTGCTGCTGGGCACCAGCAGCTGGAAAACCCTCTCAGGGGACAGGAGGGGGTGGCAGAGGGTGTCCCTGCTTGGCACAGGGCGGGCAGGGATGTCCCAGAGATGTCATCCCTCCCCTGCCCAGCGCTGATGCTGGGAAAGCACGAACCCAGCCTCTCCAGCACGAGCACAGAGGGCATCCTCTCAAAAAGGGGACCTCTAATAGGAAAACACCAACTTCTTCCTCACCCTAAATCCCACAAACACCAGAAGGACTGGAAAATCATCGTTTAAACTCCGAGTGGGGGACACGCACTGCGACAGCATCGCGCTCTAGGGATAGGGGGGAAAAAAAATAATAGTGTTTTACTTCTTAACAAGCACAAAAAACATTGTTTGGAGCTACAGAATGCAAGTGCTAACCTGCTGAGGGTGCTAAATGTAAAGACAGCGGCACTCTGCAGGAGCATCTCTAATTCCTCAGCATGAGGAGCAAATTGAGCGTTTCCCAGGGCTGATAAAAACGTGCAAAACCAAACAGCAGAGCCAAGGAAGATAGGCATTATCTACACCATCCCTCGTGTTTGCTACCATCCTCGGGCTAGTTGGGAAGGACTCTGGACAAACACACAAATGCACACCTAGGCAATGCCTCCCTAAAGGCTCCTACATTTTGGGGAGCACTTCTCCATCCCTGAACACTGCAGGGGTCCCTGAATCTGTGCAAACCACGTGCTTCACCAATACCTTCAAGGCACGGGGATATTTTCCTCTCCCCCTGAAGAGCTGTCACACTGAAGGATGGCTCCATATCTCCCACCAGCACTAAATCTGCTCCATTTCTCCTTGTGGAATTTTACTCCCCTGCCCAAATTAACTCCGATGATGATTTGCATGAAAGCAGCTGAGCAGTGCTTGGACAAGCAGCATCTGCAGCATTTATCCACTGGCTCATTAGAAGCATTTCCAATGAGGGGGCATTTAAAAGGCTTCAGTCCATCACTGCACCAGCCTCATGTCACCAGAGGCAGACAGAAAACTGGCACCGAGCACCGGGGGGCTGCAGGCGAGCCCTGGCACCAGGAGAGAAATGCTGGGGGTACCCTGGAAGGCTTGGCTTTAATTAACAGCGATTTTCAGGACAATTTCCAAGACTAATCAATAGTCTTACATGTAACCAACAGCCAGCTCGTGTATTCCCAACATCTCCCCCGCCACTTCTCCCGTGGCATCTCGGCGTCGCTCGTTACTGCAGGTTTAATTAAGAGTGACAAGTTCAGCGTCAAGGTCTTGAGTGCACACACAGCCCTGCTCTCACTGCAAAATTCCTCTTCCAGTAAGTCATCAGATGCTGCAAAAGTAGGGAAAGCCCCAGGTGCTTTGGGACAGCGCAAATAAACAGTCTGGTCTTAATTTGAGGCAGAAATGGGACACCATGCAAGCCCCCAGAATCTCTGCAGAGTCCCTGGGAAGCACAAAAATCACCAGATTTTTTGGTGAACGCTGCCCCACACAAAGCACAGGGTTTCACTCCTGCCAGGTCTGGCTCTGCCCTCAACGTGCCCCCTCCCCATTTGCTCTGCAGGATGCTCACCATCCCTGACAGAAAGGGGGATGCTCTGCAAGCCCCCAAAATCTCTGCAGAGTCCCTAGAAACACAAATCTGGTGATTTTTGGTGAACACTGCCCCACACAAAGCACAGAGTTTCTCTCCTGCCAGGCCTGGCTCTGCCCTGCACACGTCCCCCCATCTGCTCTGCAGGATGCTCACCATCCCTGACAGAAAGAGGAATGCTCTGCAAGCCCCCAGAATCTCTGCAGAATCCCCAGAAACAAAAACCTGGTGATAAAAGCCAACCCTAACCTGACTTCACTTTCAGGTCTCCCTGGCAGCACTGTGGGCATCAGCATCCTGGAGCAGGGGGCTCAGCACCCCTTCCCCAAGCACCTCCCCTGGCTCCAGCACCCCTGGGTGCTCGTGTTCACACCCCAGCATCACCACCCAGACACATCAGCTCCAGGACTCCTCACCTCTCCTGGCAAGGGATTGATTTAAAAATTCCCACAATGCACAGGATCACGAAAAAATCCTTGACCCAGGACGAGCATTCCACACCGACCTCTCAGCCAGACAATTTTTTTTTTTAATTAAAGGAAGGTTTATTGGGGTTTTACAGACTTGGGGTTTGCCTTTATTTTTATCTAAAAACCCCATGCAGGGCCAAGTGTCCCCATAACATGACTTTCACCAAATCCTTCCAGGCTACTTTCTGCAAATCCCTCTTGATTGGCATTAATTACCCTTCTCTCCTGTAATTCTCAATTAATCAAAACCTTTAGCAGTGCTGTGATGTAACCTCGCCTTCATTGTCCTCTTTTCCACCCGAAATCCATGTGAGTTCACCACTCCTTGGTGAACACGAGCTGGATCCAAAACATGCTCGATAGACACCATTTACAGCTGATTGGTAATGAATACTTTACAAACAGCCTTTGGGCATAATTAAATAGTCAAAAATGGCCTTTCGCCCTGGGTTTGCGGAGCCATCTATCTATGACACAGCCTTGTGATTCTTTAGGGAAATTCACAAGCACGTTCACTTCCCAGGGCAGTGACCACCCCACTTTACACGATTTTAGATGGAAATGGTTCTGGGAGGAGGTGCAGGGATGCAGCCAAGGGGACAGCAGGGCTTTCAGCTGGAAATGTAACCGTGGTGACACCAGAGCCATTCAGGGTGGCACCAGCACCTCCCAAAATCCCGGGTACCACAGCCCACCACTCCAGAGCCCAGCCATCCTCCCCACTGGGCACCACTGTACCCAAACAGCTCCAAAATCCACCTCTAATCGCAGCGCAGCCTCTCCACCACACCGGACTGCTAACCTTATTTGAAAGAAGTAATTGGATTAATCAACCTGCACGGTAACCCTCACATCTCCAGAACCCGTGCATTAAAACCCCTCTTGGAACATCACTCGGGCATAGCTAATTCAAAGGGGTTTGACTTAAAATTACAGGACATTTTCCAGTGTTTTCCAGCGAGAGGGAATGCTGTAAAGACCCCCGGGGCCACCTCTGCATCCTTTCAACCACCGGGCGACTGAAGGGAAACAAATTGGTCACCGGGGATTTAAATGAGCAACGTTTTACCAGAGGTAATTAAAACATTCCAGCGACGAGGTCTGTTAGCAAGGAGACATTAGACACCTGGAGAAGGGCACCAGTGATGAAGACACAAAGCTGGAATAAATATGTTCAGTTAAAGTAACTTAAGCAGTGAACACACACACAGTGAACAGCAAGCTGCTGAGGAATGGGAGGGCAGAGAAAAGGTCTTCTGGAGGGAAACACTGCTCCTGCATTTTCATTATAGACTGGTTTGGGTGGGAAAAGACCCAGTGCCACCCCTGCCACAGGCAGGGACACCTCCCACCATCCCAGGCTCCTCCAGGTTCCATCCAACCTGGTCTGGGCACTGCCAGGGATGCAGGGGCAGCCACAGCTGCTCTGGGCACCCTGTGCCAGGGCCTGCCCAGCCTCACACGGAAAAACTTCTCCCTAAATTTATCCCATCTCCTTTCCAGGTGTCTGGGAGTGTGATTTGTACTGGCTCTGCTGCTCCCAAGGTGTCTCCACACCAGGTCTCAGATGCTCATCTGCTGTATCACAATATTCTCCATGCTAATGCACAGACTCTGTCTCTCCCCTCCAGTGAGGTTTTGCAATTGCTGAGTTAACTCTGGTTCAAAACACACGTCCAAGGGAGCTCAAACAAAAGGAGGTTTTCTTTTTAATATGCAAAATGCAAGGCACAACATGGCTGGGCAGTCAGCTAAGTTTTCCTTCTCGTTCCCTCACGGTTTTAGCTGCCCAGTTGAAATACTGAGATTTTTGGCTCTCCAGATTTTCCTGCACTAATATTCTGCAGGCTCTTTACACCACACAGCAAATCCACGGAAAAGCACCCCCTAAATCCCATATCCAACCTCCTCCAACAAAGGGAGGGGAGACAAAAGCTTAAACAAGGAAGGATGCTGGTAATAACTCCTCCATCTCAGAAGGTGATTTGGGGGGTGGTGCCTTCAGCAAAGCAGCATTCGTGTTCTGCAGGAAGGGCTCAGGGAAGGGGAGCAACATGCAAAGCCCACCCAAATGGCAAAATCATTGCAAGAAGGGCACCTGAACCACTGAAAAAACACCAAAACAAAGCAACAAAAAACCCAACAAAAACCAAAGAGGAGGGTGGAACCCTAAACAAATTTAAAAAAAAAATCACCACCACAAAATGCATCTTTTCTAGCCTTCACCTTCTGGTTTGGATTTTGATTTTGTTTTTCCCCTGGTCTGGCAACATCCCCAGAGGAGTTAAGAAAACCCAGGGTTATCTCTTCCCTTTGGAAGGGTGGCTGCCCCAGCTGCACACAAACACACACTCCCAGGAAGATCAAACACAGCTCCCACGAAACACTCAAGTGTCCACAGAACAAAGCATCCAAACAGAAGGAGAAAATAAAAATAGATTTAAAAACAAATAGTAATAATCTGTATCAGCCATGATACAAGCAGTTCCCACCCAAGGGATGCCTTTCCCTTGGGGAAGGGTCACACAGCAACTGAAGCCACTTGCCTTGAAGCCATCAGCTCAGCTCAAAGACTTAACCCATTCCAAGGCTTAGTTACACCTACTCTTGCCACCCAAGGTGGGGAAAATTATTAATTATATATAAAATTAGAGTAATTACTATTAACTAGAAGAGCAGCAAAACGAAAAAAAATACATCTTGAAGTTATAGCAGTTTCAGAGTGCATGAAGAAAACTCGTGAGCTCACTCCAATCAGGGACAAAGAGTAACACAAATGCACCTCTGCCACTTTTCTCTCTCCTCTAAGGGATGACATCCTGCTAGGTAGATGAGTAAAATCAAGAAGAAAAATACTAAACTGAATAAACATTATGTTATTCGAGTTTATTTTGTTGTAAAAGTGAAGCTTTTGCCAACCACGCTGAGAGTTCCCAATTCATGATGCACAAGGCTAAATATTTCTGCCCTTTCTGACAAAATGAGCTGAGTTCCTTCAAACTGCAAGGGTCAGTGGCTGCACAGGGAGAGCTGAACTCTCATGGCTTCAGTCACTGCCAGGGGCCAGTGTGCACCCCTGGTAACCCACAGGACCTCCAGATCACAGAACCCCAGAACCATCAGGGCTGGAAAATCCCTCAGACCATCGAGTCCAACATTCCCCAGCAGTGCCCAGGCCACCACTGACCCTGTCCCCAGGTGCCACAGCCACAAAGCCTCTAAATCCCTCCAGGGATGGGGACTCCACCACTGCCCTGGGCAGCTGTGCCAGCCCTGGACAGCCCTTTCCATGGAGGAATTTTCCCCAATATCCAAATGCATCAGAAGGGGTGTTAGTGGAGAAATTTTAATTTGCAGGAATTTTCCCCAATATCCAAATGCATCAGAAGAGGTGTTAGTGGCCATGCACACTCATGGATGCACCAGAGGTTTGGGATCCTGTCCAAAGTGGATGTGATCTACAAAAAGCAGGGAGATGTGAAGAAACTCACATCCTCATCACTGCCCAACCTTCCATCCTGCACTGGGGTGGAAATGGAGGCTGCTGCAAACTTTCCAACTACTTAATAAAGCACCTAAGATTACTAAGAGTAATCTTACATGTTGTCCCTGAAAATCAGCCTTCTGATTTGTTTTAATATAACAGAGTCAGTTCTCATGAATTGTAAGATAAACAAGAATCATGTTTGCATTCCTTTGTAAAAGATATCACCTGATGGACTTCTCAAGGGACCAGTGGGGATGGAGAGGTGGGAACTTCTCTGTCCAATCTCTGATCACTGTCCAGAAACTTATACATACAATAAACTGGAGAGTTCTTTTCTTCTTCTCTACCTGAACGCCTGCTGTGTTCCCTCTGTGCATCACAGTGACACTTCCGTGCTTTATTAAGAAGGAAAAAAAAAAAAATTCCCAGTGTGGATCATGGCATGGTGCTGTCATCATGCAGAGGCACCACCCTCTTCACCTGAGATACCAAACCAGCCTCTCCCTCCTCCCTGTGGCACCTCTCACCTTGCTGCCCCTGATCTGGCAGCAAGGCTGGCTTTCCTTCCCTGTGCCAGAGGCAGCCAGCCCTTATCAGGGCATTATTAACAGCACTGCCAGAGCACAGCCTCCCAGTTCCCAGCTACAGTGGAGATAAGACCCACTTTGTATAAACAAAAATACTCCAGCAAGAGCAGAGACTCCAACGTGAGAGGAGCGGGACCTATCGGGGCATCGGCGAGATGGATTCAGCCACAGAAAGGCAAATATTTGCTTTCCCCTCCTCTCCCCGTCCTCCCTGTGTTGTGTTTGCAATTCGGGGTCACTTCCAGCAGCAGGATGTCCCCTGGATCAGGCTGGAAAGACACATGCCAACAACCCCACAGGGCAGCCCCAGCTCAGCCCAGTGCTTGCCTCCCATGGGATTTGTCACTGTGACGCACAGAGGGAACACAGCAACACACAAAGCAGGTGTTCAGGCAGAGAAGAAGAAAAGAACTTTCTAGTTTATTGTTGACTTTGTATCTATCAGTTTCTAGACAGTGACCAGAGATTGGACAGAGAAGTTTATACTCTCCATCCCCACTGGTCACTTGAGAAGTCCTTCAGGTGATATCTTTTCACGAAGGAATGCAAACATGATTCTTGTTTATCTCACAATTCATGAGAACTGACTCCATTATACCAAAACAAATCAGAAGGATGACTTTCAGGGACAACAGGATTCTCCTTGGTGTTTTCAGAAACTGATTTCAGTCACTGCAGAGGCCCTGGGGACAAGGGCTGCAGGGACAGCCCCCAGGGAATGGCTGCCAGTGCCAGAGGGCAGGCACAGCTGGGCTCTGGGGCAGGAATTGCTGTGGCTGAGGCTGGGCAGGCCCTGGCACAGGGTGCCCAGAGCAGCTGGGGCTGCCCCTGCATCCCTGGCAGTGCCCAGGGCCAGGCTGCACAGGGCTGGGAGCACCCTGGGATGGTGGCAGGTGTCCCTGCACATGGCAGGGGTGGCACTGGATGGACTGGATGAACTTCATGGTCCCTCCCACCCAAAACCCTTCTGTGACTCTGGGCTTTCCCCACAGAGGGTGTGCAGAATCCCCGTATTTCCATGCTCCTCCAGTCACTGGCAATTCCAGCTGGAGGATCGTGGGTCTGAGCTCCAGATGCAGCTCAGAGGATGTGACAGGTCCCAGGTCTTTGCCAGGTCTGCAAGGACAGCACTGGTGGCCACAGCAGAGCAGGGTCTGGGGACAGGCACAGCACACCCACAGGGCCAGCTCCTGACTGATGTCCCAGCGAGGAATCCCAAGGGACTGGGCTCTCACAAAAGCTCTTTTCACAGGAAAGCAGTTCAACCTGCTCAAAAGGCATTTTCAGCCTGTTCAGAGAGGTTTCCCCTCTGTCCATCTACCAGCAAAGCACTGACAAAAGCCTGGGCTTTGTTTCAAAGGAAGCCAGCAAACCTCAGCATCCCCACAGCCAGTTTCCAGCCAGGAATGCTGTCTGGGAAAGATCATGAGCTGGGGTTTCCCCGCTCCTCCAACACTCCAATCCTTTCAGGATTTGCATGTGGAGGAGAAAGCCCACATCTCATTTTGCACTGACACAGGGAAAAATAAGCCACAAATCTCTCATCACAAGACAGGAAAGGATGGAAGCTGCTCCAGCAGTGAGACAGACTGCCACAGTTAATATCATTATCACTCCTAACCTGTGTTTTATTGCTGCAGTAAATGTATCCACAGTGCCTTACACTCAGCCAGCAGGAATAAAATGCAAGAGACAACCCCAGGAACTGCTTGAACCCCCCAAAGTGCTGGGGGTCTTGTGAGCATGTGGGAGGGATGCTTAAAACAAGCAGGGAGTCCAGCAGCTGCTAACCCCAGAGAGGGCAGCTCAGGGCTGTTATAAATGCATATTTTGGTGCTGGCTTTTCACAAATGTTGGAATTAATTTTCTAAGTAGGACGGGTTCTTTTCTGTAGTTTTTAGTGTGTTTTAACTGCCTGAATAGATGTATAATGGGGTTTTTTTGGAATTTAGGTGTAGTGTGTTTAGCTGCCTGAATAGATGTATAATGGGGTTTTTTGGAATTTAGGTGTAGTGTGTTTAACTGCCTGAATAGATGTATAATGGGGTTTTTTGGAATTTAGGTGTAGTGTGTTTAGCTACCTGAATAGATGTATAATGGGGTTTTTTTGGAATTTAGGTGTAGTGTGTTTAGCTGCCTGAATAGATGTATAATGGGGTTTTTTGGAATTTAGGTGTAGTGTGTTTACTGCCTGAATGATTATAATGGTTTTGATTAGTGTAGTGTTAATGCTGAATAGTGTAAGGGTTTTTTGGAATTTAGGTGTAGTGTGTTTAACTGCCTGAATAGATGTATAATGGGGTTTTTTGGAATTTAGGTGTAGTGTGTTTAGCTGCCTGAATAGATGTATAATGGGGTTTTTTTGGAATTTAGGTGTAGTGTGTTTAGCTGCCTGAATAGATGTATAATGGGGTTTTTTGGAATTTAGGTGTAGTGTGTTTAGCTGCCTGAATAGATGTATAATGGGGTTTTTTGGAATTTAGGTGTAGTGTGTTTAGCTGCCTGAATAGATGTATAATGGGGTTTTTTGGAATTTAGGTGTAGTGTGTTTAGCTGCCTGAATAGATGTATAATGGGGTTTTTTGGAATTTTGGTGCAGTGTGTTTAGCTGCCTGAATAGATGTATAATGGGGTTTTTTGGAATTTAGGTGTAGTGTGTTTAGCTGCCTGAATAGATGTATAATGGGGTTTTTTGGAATTTAGGTGCAGTGTGTTTAGCTGCCTGAATAGATCACTTCCAGAAGAGGCCCAAGGGACTCTCAGCATCCACTGCCTGTGGAAAAGAGACCCAAGCCCAAATCCAAAGATGAGAAGAACCCAATAAAAGTGGGACTGTGCTTGATGGACCCAAGGAGTGTCCATGCAGAACAGCTCCTGGAAAATCTGAATATCCATAAATCCATGCATGAAGAACAGGATAAAAGGGGGGGTTCCAAGGCACCAGCCTGCTCTTGGCACCTGGCCCTATTTATCCTTTGCTTTACTTATTATGTCTCTTATTTTCTCTATTAAACATTTTTAAATTTTACCAGGAAAGTGAACCTCGTTTTTCACAGCATCCTCAGGGAGCTGAAGGGCTCAGCAAGGCTCGTGCTGGTGGGAGGGACAGCAAGGGACTCAGCTGCAGGACACCAGCACCAGCAGTGCTTGGCTGTTGGAAGGACACACAGCCCCTGAAGATGAGACATTAATTCTGAAGAGTTAAGGGTGTTTTTTTTTTAAATTACTGAATTAACTAAAGTAGATAGATAAGCTCTGTAGTTAACAGAAGCCAGATCTTAGATAAGCTATGCTGGATCTAGTAACTCATTGCTTGTCAACTTTATGTTTGCGTAGCTGGGCTTGTAATGAAAAACAGAATGTAGTAAATAGATCTCAAGAACACCAGACTTCCCATGTTTAAGGATCTACTGAACACAGGAAAATACATGTTCTACCAAGGATTCATTTGTCACATATGCATTGAGAAGGTGGAAAGGTCAGAATGAGGAAGACTCATTTTACATCCTCATTTCTAGTGACCCCTCCCCAACTCATTTCATTTACACATACTTAATAGCTTTTTTACAATTAGCATATGAAGCGGGGGAAAAAAAAGTGACCAGAGTATGAATATGCATTTGTATTTTGTATATTCAACACTTTTGTAAATAAAAAGCTTTGTAATAACCTGTGATCTTCAAAGTGCACATTAAAAAGTTATCCCACACACTGCCTGACATTGCAATAAACACACACTTTCTAACTTTAAACTGGTAGAGGGTTTTTTGTCTGTCATAACTAGATACCAATATTAGATCGATATTCATATTTTAATAATTCAAAGAGACCCACCAAGACGTCGGGTGTCACTGGCATTCACAGCTGGCTGTGTTTTCATCACAGCCACCCCTGGTGCAGCCCCAAGATTCAAGACCCTGGCAGGGCTCTCAGAGACCTTGGCACGGAGTCAAAAACACCTGTGCCTTGGATTTGAGCCCATGGAAAAAACTTACCAACTTTGTGTGAGAATTTACAAGTCACAAGAGTTTAAGTAGAATGATAGTTAATTTGTCACTGGGTGTAAACCACCCACTCCCTCACTGCTGCCTCACTGCCAGGGCACAAAACCCACACAGGCTGCCACGTGGGTGTGAAAAATGAGGTTCACTTTCCTGGTATAGATTAAAAATGTTTAATAGAGACAATAAGAGATATATAAAAATAAAGACAAGGTTAAATAGGCCCAGGTGCCTTGGCTCACATGCTGGTGTCTTGGAAACCCCCCCTTTTATCCTGTTCTTCATGCATGGATTTATGGATATTCAGATTTTCCAGGAGCTGTTCTGCATGGACACTCCTTGGGTCCATCAAGCACAGTCCCACTTTTATTGGGTTCTTCTCATCTTTGGATTTGGGCTTGGGTCTCTTTTCCACAGGCAGTGAATGCTGAGAGTCCCTTGGGCCTCTTCTGGAAGTGATCTATTCAGGCAGCTAAACACACTACACCTAAATTCCAAAAAACCCCATTATACATCTATTCAGGCAGCTAAACACACTGCACCTAAATTCCAAAAAAACCCATTATACATCTATTCAGGCAGCTAAACACACTACACCTAAATTCCAAAAAATCCCATTATACATCTATTCAGGCAGCTAAACACACTGCACCTAAATTCCAAAAAACCCCATTATACATCTATTCAGGCAGTTAAACACACTACACCTAAATTCCAAACTACAGCAAATAAACCCCATTATACATCTATTCAGGCAGTTAAACACACTAAAAACTACAGAAAAAAACCATCATACTTATAGCATTCATTCCAACACCTGCAAAAAGCCAACACCAAAATACGTATTTGTAACACTGGCTTCAGTTTTCCCCAAGCTCTGCCTGCAAATAAAGGGTGGGAAAAGCTGTGTCTCCATTTTTAACTGGCCTGCTTCCATCCAGCAACTTAAACATCCTTAATGCATCTCAACATTATGGAGCACAAGCCCTGTGGATGGGCACTGCAACTCCCAAGAGACTGCTCCAAGCACCAGGCACGAACAAGTGTGTTAACAGAGCAGCCAACTTTCAAATCAGACATAAATTATGTAGAAATCCTGCGAGAGACAAGGGTCACTGCTGTTTATGGGGTTAAAGCAGGTAAGGCAGATGCAGCCAGGGCCTCCTCCATCTGCTGGGGTGTTTCAAAAGCTCCTCAGCTTTCAAAATATGAGCCCTGGTTCAGATCTGCACTCATCTGCCCTGCCCTGACTTGAAAAATTACATTTGTTTTGTGTGAGCAGGAGGAGTGAGAAGCCAAGTCCTTCCAAATCGGCCTTGCCCCTTTCCAGAATTCATTAAATTAACCATATGGAAGTTTAGCCTCACGCCAGGACAGGTCTGCCCAAGATCCCAGGCACGTTTTAGCTGTTCCCAGGAGGGTGAGAGGGAGCAGGGAAAGCACCCCTGCCCAGGCTCACACCAGCCCTGAGCATCCCACACCCTGCTAATGCTGCAGAAAACACTCGTGGGGCACAGGGGCAACTCAGAGCCCCCAGTGACCAGCTCAGGCACCCAGAGGTGTGTGCAAAGGGAATTAATTCAGCTAGACAAGCGTCAGGGCCATGTCTCTTCCAGCAATCTCCGTAGCTGCACGGAAGAGCAGCATTCAGCAACAGGGATGCATCCAAAAAATGTCAGTCTACTGGCTCTGAAGCTTGAAGGGGAGAAGAAATGAGATTTTTAACCTGAGGAAGTTGCTAACTTGCTCAGTAAAGATACCTGAAGCTTATTTCTAAGAGCTTATTTCTAAGAGCTCTTAGAAATAAAAGTATACTTTATTTTAGAATAATGTAGAAATATTAGAACTACTTAGAAGGTAGAACTACTTAGAAATAAAAGAAAAAAAAAAAAAAAAAAAAAAAGAGCTCACTTATTTCTAAGCTTCAAGTTGTATTATAATGTGGCTCTTCAAAGAACAGTGTTTGGGGAGAGGCTCAGAGAACAAGAGTGGATTTTGTACCGTGGAAGGAGAGCAGTGGAATCCTGGCTGCAGGCAAAAGCAGAGCATTAAAAAAAAAAAAAAAAAAAAAAAAAAAAAAAAAAAAACAAAACACACCTACAACCTGAATGATCACACAAAAAAGCCTGCTTGCAAAAACAACAGCAAAGGTTGAAGACTTGGAGCCCCTTCCAGAAACCAGCAGCAATTCCAGCACATCCCCAGGGTGGAGTTTTTTGCCTGTGCATCAGAGCTCATCTTCCCATTTTCAGGTGGGCTCTGGCACTGCACACCAGGATCTTTTCCTGTGCAAACTGCTACGAGGTGAGTTTAGCTACAAGATGAAATTGAGACAGCAGTGTTGTTGCCATACTCCAGAAGGATTACAGGACTATTTTTAATAAGGGGTTTATTAAGCTCTAAGCAGAGTAAGTTGCTTTTGCTCAGCTCACATGGCTGTGAAGATAAAACCTTGCACAAAGCAACAGCCACAAGCTGCTTGACAGAACTTGCAGCGCTGAAAATTACGGAGTTACCTCTTAAAAGAATGTTCCCTTTTGTTGCCTTTGAAGAAAAAAGTTTCTAGGCTACAAGCTCAGGTTTGGCTATCTCGCAGTTTCACAACACCACAGCAGTTTCTGCTCGGTTTTGGACCAGGAATGAGCAGCTCTGAAGGTTTGGAGCACAAGGAAAACACTTAAATCTGGCTTTGTGGACTAATATTCTTTATGTACTTAAGGAGCACGTCATCAGGTGGGCACCCTCCTGAGCTGGGAGTGCCAGAAGCAATTCCCACTGCGAATTCCACACCCCGCTGGTCACCCACAGCTGGACCAGAGCCACACCATGCTGGACCACACAGCTCCCAGCACCCTCAGCCACATCCCAAAGGAGACAGGTACCCACAGCACAGGGGTGGCCATCTCCAGATAACACACACCTGCTGAAAAACAGCATCAGTATTATCTTTTTCTCATGGAAAAAAAAAAAAAATAAGGAAACCGAAAAAGAAAGCAAGCCCATCCTTAACCTAGGAAAGCAAAATAAAAACTAAATTTACAAATGGCTCAATTTTTTCCTACTCTGTGAGTGTTTCTCCCTCCCCCACCACTTAGCACAACGTCTATTGTCTGAAAAGCGTTTAACTGGAAGTGGGTCATGTCTCCTGGCATTACTAAATCTTCCCAAATTTCCCCCGATTAGTCAAATGCAATATCCCCGCTGACATCTGAATGATTGAGGTAGTGTGTAATGCCATTTTTCCCCTGAATGAGCCACTTCAAAGAGGGTTATAAGCCTAGAGATGGCACGCCAGATAAAAGAGTCGCCAACAGATTGTGCCCAAAATATTGCCGAGGAAAATTAAATGGTTTTGTGGGAAGGTTTCTCCTTTGGAAACATTCAGCTGCTAGTAGTGAAAGTGGAGAGACAAGAGCAGACTCCAGAGCTGCTAGGAGGATGAAACCTCAGCTGTGAGCTGAGTGGTCCCACAGTTAAAACACATGTGCACACGGAAGGTTTTCTATCAGCCACAACCTCCAGCCTGCTCTTCACACAGGGGCTCCAAAAACCGTTCTGCTGGGAGTTAATGACAGCCTAAATTTATATTTTTAATATATTTTTCATATATTTTTAATATATATATTTATTTTTATATATATTATATATATACAAGTATGTATATATATTATATTTTATATACCTATTTATACTCATATATAAATTATATTTTTATATTTATACTTATTTATATGCTTATATTTATTTTATATATTTACATATTTATATATCTATTTTATATATTTATTTTTATATAGATAAAATATTATTTATATATTATAATTTTTTATATATATTGGGTAACACCTCTCAAATGACTGAAAATTACAGCAGAATCCTATCACACTGGAAAAAAAATTAAAAAAAAATAAAAATAAATAAATAAATAAAATTTTAAAAATAAAAAAAAAATAAATAATAATTAAAAAAAATAACAAAAACACAAAAAAAAAAAAAAAAAAAAAAAAAAAAAAAAAACAACAAACCAATAAACCTGCTACCCCAGAAAAGGAAAATACCATTTAATAACTGGGATGTAACACCAAGCAATCGCTCAGGCATGAGTTATATCCAAAGGGTTCAAAAACACCACCCTTTGAAGCAGAAGGATGCCAGGACCCTGGATGGATGCCCAGCTGGGACAAGGGCTGCTCCAGTGTTGCTCTGGGGCTGAGCTCTCTCCTCCCAGGAAAAGAGCTGGAGCTGTTAAATACGTGTGAGGTTGGTGATTAGGTGAGATCCGGGCAAAGTTTGGTCAGTAACAGCAGGGTTTGCATTCTGCTGATTTACCTCTCGTGACCTCCCAGTGCTGAAACCTTGCACCAGAGCAAAGGCTGGCAGGAGACAGCACCTTTCTTAGGGAAAAAAAAAAACAAACATTAAATAATATTTTTAAAAAACAGGGAGAGGGAGAGAGCCTACAGACCTTTTGGCACGGACAAACAGAATGTTCTGTTTCTGAGAACTGGCTTTTTATCCAAAGATAAAAAGTGTGTGGCACAGAAATCCATATTAAAAAGGAAAAAAGAGGGGCCCCAGGGAGGCTCTGTTTGGGTGAGAATGCTGTTTCAAACACCCAGTGGGGTGCAAACCTCTATTTTGGGTTAGAGCAGTGCTTGGGGAGGAAAATCCTGCTTGCAGCTCGTTTTTGGGGACAGCAAGTCGCTCAGCCTGGAGCAGCCTCAGCCATCCCCACCTTTTCCAGCACAGAGAAAGGGAAATTCAGGCAGGTTCTGCCTAGCAGGGATGATTCAGGCCCTCCCTGGTGGTCAAGCAGGTGGCTCAGGTAGCTCTAAGCTGGTCAGCACTTCTTGTGACCTCCTGGCACAAGAGGTCACTCCTTGTTGTGGGAACCAGGACATCCTCCTGACTGTCCTGGGAAGATTGATACGTCACAAGAATTTAGCTTGAATGGTAATTAGCATGCCACAGGGTGAAAAAGTAGGATTTTGGGGTTTTAGAATGTGAGATCAGGGGGCAAAGCTGGAGGCAATGGGGGGTGTCCCTGGGGTTCTTCTTCTTCCTCTTGTTCTCCATCTGCTGTGGTGGTGTGGCACGTTTGGGTTGGTCTGGAACAAAAGCACACTGTACAACAGAGTGGATAGATATTGGAGAATTGTTGTAAATAAAGCATAGGTAATTTTTAGTATAAGAGATCCATCCCAAGGATGGAGGGAGTTGAGCACAACCTGGCCTGCAGAGAAGATAAGATCGTAGCAGGCCAGAGCCACAAATACAAGACAAGCAAAGAATAAACAAATTACTGAGCAAAAAAAAACAGACAATCACAACCTCTTCTTCAGATGCTGGGCTGGGGGAAACAGAAATCCTTCACAGAGACAAACTGAAGTCAGGTGGAAGCCAAGCTCAGAAGCCCCAGAAAAACAAAAACAGAAAAAAACCTATTTTGATGTATTTTAAAAACCTGACACTTGTGACCACCGGGCTTGGGAGGGCTCCCCAAAACCCAGCGCTCACCGGAACGGCAGCAGGGCAGAGTGCACAGAGACAAAGATTAGCTCTGACAGCCTCGGCTCCGGGTTTATTTTGGCATGGCAAGAGCACACGAGGCTTCAAAGCAGCTCTGAAGGGCAGGGCCCGGGCAGCAGCAACTGCCCCGAGCAGAATTCCACCAAATTCCGCAGCCGTCCCTGCCACCAGCTGCACCCAGAGCTCAGGCCCTTCAACCCTGGGCATCAGGGTTTCACAGAGAGACCTGCAGGCTTCAAACACCTCTTCCCCTCCTGCTTGTTTCTAAATGAAGCGTTTTGTTTCACAGTTCTGCCTCTGTACCCTGCTGTCAGAACCCAGGGTGTCCCTGGGACAGCCCTGGATGATCCCAGCTCCAGCCAGGGGGATTGAAATCCCTGCCAGGGGGGTCACAGACCCTGGCAGCAGCCAGGGACTCCTGGGGATTTGAGTTTGACCCATGGAACAAATTAATGAAGAATGAAAGGGCACAAAAGTTTAGATAGCATGACAGTAGTAGTTGTAGAGTGAAAAGGGAATTTTTGTGGATTTTTACCATGGGGGCTCAGGGGTGAGATGGAGGGATTTGGGCATTGTCCTGTCCTCCTTCCTTCTTCTTCCTAACCCCATCTCCTTGGGGATGGTGGCACTTGGGGAGTGGATTGGAGTAGAATGGAACTGTCTGACACAGGTGATGGGCATTGGATCATCACTGTCAATAACTCACACGTAGTTTGTAGTATAAAAATCAGTGCCTGCCCCTGGGCAGAGAGTGTGCCTGGGGCTGCCCTGCTGAACAGACCTGGGCAGCCAGACAGAAAATATCTGAGATAAGGAACAATAAAGCAACCTGGAGAGCATCATCTAAAGACTCCTGACTCATTCTTCCACAGCTGGGTTGGGAAACAGAGATTTTTATACATCTTGGGGTCATCCTGACCAAAGCAACCCCCGAGACCCCGTGACCGAAGCACCAGCGCTTCCCTCGCCACTCCGCAAGGTGAGGAACAGCCTGTCTCCTTGATGGGGCAGGATCCACACAAAAACGAATGCTTTGGAGAGCAGAACAGAAGAGAAAAGAAGCAGAAGGTAGTGGGGAGCAACAGGTTTCAGACCTGGTACTTGCAGGGTTTACAGGAGCAAGGTATAGCTGCTTATCTCTGTCCAGGGCGGTGAAGCGTATGCTTGCAGGAGAGCCAAGGGCAGGTCCCTCACCCTGGGACCTCTGTTCCCTGAGAGGCTCGGGCAGAACACCCCAGAGCAGAGGGGCAGGGCAGAACAGGCCCTGCAGACACCCCCAAGGGCAGCCCTGCACAGCCCAGGGGTGAGATGCTCACAGCTCAGGCAGACCTGCCTTCCCTGAGGGCTTCCTCGAGGTGTTACAGGGCTTGCCTCAGCTCAAACCTGCCTTGTTATACCATTATCATTATTTAAAAGATGACAGTGCAGGTGTTCACAGTCCAACCCAGCAGGGAATTGCTTTCTTCCAAGGCCAGGTGAGACAGGAAAGCAAAGGGAGAGCACACAGACATGAGACACCAGCCAAGCTCTGGACAAGCAGCTCTCTATCTTCAATTTCTTTTATTGTTTTATTCCTTACCACTGAACATGGCAGTGAAAGAGGCATCAGCTAAGCAACAAGCAGGCACCCCACAGCTGTGGGAAGGGCTGGCAAGAGCCACACCAGTATTCCCACATCCACCTCCCACCAGGACTGTTTGGCTCTGGAGCAGAACTGTCTCCTCCAGCCTGTCTGCAAAACAGGACAGCCCTACCTGGAGATGTGGGACCAACCCAAGACCACCGCAGCCCCCATGTGAAAGCCACCTCCAGCTCTCCATGCCCACCCCACCAGGAGGCTGAGTGTCCCTGGACAAGACCCTGCCCAGGGCACGCTCTGGGCACCAGCTCTCTGCAAAGAACAGCACTGCCCACAGCACCCAGCTTCCCAGAGAACACAGTAATTCAGCTGCATAAATCCACAAGGAGTTACTCAGCTTAATTAGATTGAAAATTACAACTTCTATCATGCTGGCATCCACTGGCTGCCTTGAGATAACACTTACACCAACTGTGCTCGCCTGGGGTGAAGCACCAAGGGCCAGCTCCTCAGCAGGCACAGGGATCAGGGTTTTTTTTTATTTCTATTTTGTTTCAAAGCCCTTTTCAACGCTCATTTGCTAACACACACGTCAGCAGCCCCAGGTGGTTGCTCACACCCACCCTGCCTTGGCAGCTGGAGGTTTGCCTGTGCCACCTGAAACCATCCCTGCAGGGCTTCCAGAAGAAACCGGACATTCCCATGATTTTTAAAAAATTCATCTTGAAATACATCAAGGGTCTTTTTTTTTTCCTTTAAGAGCAGTGACTCGCTGGGCCACATCCCTGAGGTGTAACGTGCTACTGTGATAAGTAGTGGCCGTGATTCACCCACAACACATCCTGCTCCCAGCAGCCCTGTAAGTGGTGGTTAGCACATCCTACCAGCACCTCTCACACTTCCAGGAGGGAGCCTGGGCAGTGACTCACGGGAAGGGTGAAGGTTTGCAGGGTGTTAAGTGCTCCACTGAGGCGTGGAGCCACCAAGGGAAACTCATCCCTTCGTGGGCTGCCCGTGGTCCTTCGGGGTGGGAGCTGGCTGGGCACTGAAAGGGATGGTCAGCCACAAATGTCCTCAAGGAACAGCTGAGCTGGAAGCACGTGGTGAACGGAGACTTGTGGGTGAGAGCCAAGGAAATATCCAAAAGTCAGAATGGATACAGGTTCCCCACAGGTGTAGGGTGCCCCAGAGCAGCTGGGGCTGCCCCTGGATCCCTGGAAGTGTCCCAGGCCAGGCTGGACAGGGCTGGGAGCACCCTGGGATGGTGTCCCTGCACATGGCAGGGGATGGAACTGGATGAGGCCTGAATCCCCAAAACTATTCTGGGATTCCTTGACACGGCACACATCTGCCACTGAGGATCCATGGAAGTGCCAAACACACCTGGAGCATCCCAAGAAGGCAAAGCCACCCCAGTGCCTGTGTGGGAATGTGGAGAGAGGGAGGTGAGGGCTGTAGGAGGAGAAGGAGGACAGGGACAGGGTGTCCTACAACCTGCCCTGCCCCACACTGAGCTGGGAGCGCTGCTGTTCATCTGCTGGGACAACCAGAGCAGGGCCTCAAGCACCACTGGCTTCCTGGGGACAAACACGGGGGACTAGAAGCCACAGAAAACTGCTCAGGGAGGGGAAAACTAATAATGAAGTCTGAAAAACAAAAACCAGATGGGGTTTGGTTAGGAATGGTGGCACAGCAGGTCAGGAGCACACGCTGCTGGAGGAGCTGCACCACCATCCCACCCCAGCACCCTGCACACCACGGGCTGGGAGTCACCACCTGCAATTCAGGGCTTGCACTGCTCTGGGTTCACAGCCCTGTGCTGCTCACAGCTCCTGTAGTGCCACAGCCCACACTTGGACACGTTCAGCTCATTCCCGTGATTCCCAGGTTTCAGTCAGCCGGAGAAGACTCCAGACACGGACAAACCAAGGACAAAAGGAGAGCTCAGAGTCACATTTCCAGGCTGCAGGCTCTTCCCTGTAGGGATGCTCTTCTCCAAACCCTCTGGATACCACAGGAAGGGCAAAGAGCAGAAATGCCAAACCCCAAAAAAGCTTTGTTAGTACAACTGATGAGTTTACCATGACCCAGACAAGACATCAAAGAGTGTTCACTCAAGGAAATCCATGTGAAGCCCATCACCCACCAAGCCTGGTCCTTCCCAGCCCTGCCACCATCTCTGGACCGGCCCCTGCTCACACCTGGAGGTTCAGGCTAAGCCAAAACCCAACCCAACCCCACAAGACGTGTCTCAGAGCAGGCCAGAGGCACAAGTGCTTCACAACCAGCTCGAGGCAGAAAGCTCACAGGGAATTTTGATAAGTAGCAAATTCTTCCCTAAAGTGTTCTGCAAACATTTTAGTTGTCTGCCACAGCTTGAGGTTTCGCTGCAGTAACAGCAGTCATTTTCCTGACCTGGATTGGAGTTCACTCTGATGTTCCTTTAACCACCACTGAACGCCTCTGTGTGCAGGAAGGGACAAAGATCAGGCAACAGCACCACACAAAAACACCCAGCTCAGAGTTTCACCTGAATTACCTGATATTTATTATACCCGTGGCTAACTTGGAAGGTCCAAAGTCCACCTTCATGCTCAAGTGGGGCTACTCCTGTGAATTCCCTGAAGGAGAGCTATCACAGTAAGGGTACACTACTCCTGTCCTGGACAATTAATTGGTGTGTAAACTAAAAGCCCAACACATCTAGAACTGCACTGCCTACAGCAAACTGAGAAGTTTAGACATGTATGTGTAAAAATACAGTCACAAACATACATAGCCTTCTTTCTTGGCCAGCAGAAGAGATGCATGAGTTCACATTCAGGGTCATTATTTTCTATGCCTGGTAATTGGCAGCAAGAAAGAACAACAAAGCAAAAATCCTCCCCTGTAAATACATTCCTCAACAGCAGCCAGGCTGTAACAAATAACCTCGGATAAACTCCTTCCTCAGGGCAGGAAAGGGCAGGAAGGACTCATCCCACCCAGTCCCACAAGAACCAGCACAGCACCATCTCAGGCCCAGTGCTGCTCCCACCCCTCACCCTGGAGTTAACCCAGAAAATCACCCCAACTTGGGCTGTGATTTCCACACCACAGTTTCACACATTCGGAGCAGAATCAGGGCAGGAATTCTCAAAAATAGGGTTGTTGTTTTTTTGTTTTGTTTTGGTTTTTTTTTTAAAAAGAGCAAGCTGATTAATCCCAACCAGCAAGAGGGCATGCAGCTGGGATCCAGCTGATTAACCCTGCTGGAACCATTCCTGGGGCTGTGCCCCAGCACCTGCACTGAGCCCCGTGCTCCTCGGCTCAGTTCAGTGGCTCTCATCTGACCCGAGCACAGGGGCTATTAAACGCACGACTGAGATGAAAAATTGCACAAACAGAGAAGGAAAAGGGGTTATTCCTGCAGCACAAAGCCCCCGGATCAGCGTGCCCTGCAGTGCGACACGTGCCCACGCCATGCCAGGAGAGCAGGGGGTGAACCCCGGCCATACCCTGCCCATCCAGGGAGGGAAATGCCCCCCATGCCACCCTCTCTCACCTCCCTTGGACCCACCAAAGGCACAGACCTAGTGGACTGGAGGATATTTAAGGCCCAGGCTTGGCTGTGCCTCCACAGGGAAGCCAAGGGGGCCCCGGGTGGCTGCAGCGCTGGCCATGCCCTTGGCACAGTCCCAAGCTGCAGAGAGCTGGCTGGAGCAATCAGAGTTTACATTTCAATGATTTTCTCTCTGCCACTGCAGCTCATAATGAGGCAGGATCAGGAGGAGCCCGGGGATGCCGATGGACACGGCTCCTTCAGCGAGACAGCCCCGTCCTTAAATAAAAACCCCGGCGTGCCCTTTGTGGCACGGCACAGACGTGTTCTCATAATCTAAAATAAAGAGGGAAAAAAGACAAAAAACCTTCGGCAATAACCTGCTTTTCCTAGCAGGAGCTGCAATGGCAGCAGCAGGAGTTCAGGAGCTCTGCAGCATCCCATGGATGCCCTGCGACTGAACCCCAAACACTCTCTGTCCCCAGCACTTATTCCCAGAAGTTTGCTGTACACAATCCACAGGAAATCTTCCTTCTCCTTCCCAGCTGCTCCTCATCCCCAAACCAGCACACAGGGACACGATAAGGATGAATCCTCCCCGAGCCTTGCAGGATAAATAATTTTCAGAAGGTTTTCTGCCAGAAGGTTTATGCCAATTCATTGACTCAATCAGTGTGTGATCACACTGGCAGCATTTATGCACTTTTGAAAAGTTTCTCCCCAGGGTCAGAAACCACAAATTCATTCCAGCTATTTCATTTAATACAACTTTAAGCAAAAACCAGAGAGTTTTCTATACCCAACACTAGCCATTAGAAGAGGATTTCTTTAATGCATCAAGTTCCATAGTCTGTAAGAAAATACTTGGCAAATAGCAACCACTTAGTATGACAAGAGGAAAAAAATAATATGAAAAATAAATTCCCTGGTTTCTTATTTACCCAGAGCTTGCAAACCTTCTGAAGAGCATATCTTGAGCTGCACAACAGCCTAGGAGCAGAAAGACACAGCTTATTCCCTAGCCTGGCAGAAGCACTACTTTGCATCAGGTTCAGAGGCTATACTTACAAGGACAATTAACATATTTTAAGAAGCACCTTTAAGAGAGCAGAACATCAGAAGCCAAAGCAATTACAGTTGTTTTTGTCCTACGAAGGGCTTCACCTTACAACATAACAAAGGTCAGCCATACAAACAACTCTAATTTCTGGCTTAGTGCTGCAAATCAACCCCGCTGCTGGTGGTGGCACCTTCCTGGGGTGTCCCCTTCCAGGGCACAGAGCATCCCGTTATCCCCTGGCAGGGTCACACCTGCACAGGCTCTGGGCTCCTGAGCTGCCCTTGCCTCCTGCTGCAGGTAGGGAGCATTTCACAAACCCCTCTGCCCAGCAGCAGTTTGCCTGGGCAGTGCTGCAGCAGGGCACGCCAGGGATGTGGCAGGAGCAAGGCCAGCACAAGCAGCCTTAGAAGGATGTTTCTTTTTAAGGCAAAGTTCTTCTGGTTCCCCATGTGGAACAGGTTTTTGCAGGCTGGAGTCCTTGATTCCACTGCCTGCCCTATTCCTCTTGCACAGGCTGGTGCCAGCAGCTCCAGGACCAAGTCCACAGAGCTCCTTTTCTGCTGGAACATGGGCTACACTCCTGTTTGATTCTGCCACAAAACAAAATCCACAGCCCGATAACCCCAGAGTTCCCCAGGTGAAGCAGTGGGACTGAGAAGAGAGAATGATCTCTCCATAACTATGAGTCCTACATGCTTGAAGGTTGAGGCAGTTTTGGAACTACTCTCATGCTCATAATTAGGCAGAGCTATTAATTATCCTGCTCGATGGGGGCTATTAAACACCAGTCAGCCCTGATCTCGAAGGGGCACAGCGAGGCATCCCATGAAGGCCTCCAGCAGAAGCTCACAGCTGCTGGTGTTCCAGGATGAGGTCCTCTCCTGCCTAGGCCAATCTAACGCATCAAATTCATCAGCATGGTGACAAATTTATACACCAAGAAAACTACTACATGTAGTCCCAGAAAACCGTCTGCAAGCACCACGTGGAAGTTAAGGACCCTCCACACAACACATCCCAGCTCCCACTGCAGTGCAGCAGGAAGGAGACCTGAGAATCCCCACCTGGATGCTCAGAAGTGGCTCCTCAGCAGTTTCCCCCACCCTGGTTCCAGCAGGAGGAGGAATGACTCAGAGGAAGGTGCAGTTGTGGCTTCATTAACACAACAGCACACGAGGGATCAATAGGCTCTCAGCAGCACAGCTGTCCTGACTCCAGATCACCCACCTGCCTCCCACCTCTGCTCCCCACAACAGCCTCACCTGCCAGCAGGGACCCAGGAGGGGTCCTGGGCAGTGAGTCCTGCACAGAGCTGATGTGCAGCTGAGCACCAGGGACCAACACATCCCCTTCGCCTTGGGGCCCTCGCAGCCACCAGCACCACCAGGCTCAGCACCCCGAGGCTGCTGAGTTTGTTGTGGGTTTTAAGCCCTCTTTGATCTCTTCCTTGTACTCTCAAAGTCACAGGAAACATTTTTCCTGCTGCCTCAAAGGCCAGAGCTGGCGCAGAGGCCCCATGCAGCAGACAGCCCAGCAGGACAGTCCTAAATTTCACCGTGACTCAGCTGCACAGACGACCCGTGTGGGTTCCAGCCCATGGCCCCACCACCTAAAAAAAAACAGCTGCATCCCTAGAATGTTCCTGCAAACTGTCCAGCTGACAGGCAACAGCAGAAGGGCAGGTGCTGAAACACCTGCTCTCACCGATAAACTCTGTTGTTATTAAAAATAAATTTAAAGTTAACAATGCACGCAGGTTTCCACCAAATCCCCACCACTTCCTCGTCAGAAAGTCCCTATACAGCAACAGGGTCCCAAGCAATGCCCCAGGAGGCACCTGTTCAACAGATCAACAGGAATATAAACCAAGGCAGCATAAAAAAGACAACACAGGTTAACTACCTGTTCATCAAGTTAAAAATCAATTAACCAGGTTGATTTAATCAGCTCATCAACAGGGATAACTGCAGCACTGGGAGCCAGCCTCTCTCCTCCCCAGGGATGCTTCCCACCACATCCATGCACTCATCCTAAGAGATGCTGCGGTCACACATCAGAGCCGTTTAGACACAGCTTTACTTCTGCTCCTCTCCGGATTTTCCAAGGGAAGATCTTCCAAACTTTGCTTTTAAAGCGCTCCCGAGGAGGATGGAGGTCATCCCGCTCACAGACAGCCCGGCTCAGTCCACCGGGGCTTCTGCAATCCCCACAGGCTCAGAGGAGGAGCTGCCAGACCCACCATTCATCCCGCATCCCTTTGATAGCAGCACCAAAGAGAAAGATACGTGGCGAGCCCCGACATTACATAAAAAAAGCCGCCGGCGAAATGAGTTACAGAAGCAGAAATCTGCAGCAAAGTTAAGCCCGGGGGACTGAAAGTGATTCCAGGTGCCAATCTGGCAGCACCTCCACGAGCTGACCACGGCCACAGGAAGGATCCAAACCACTAAAACTCTCATAATGACAACAGATGATGCTGACACCCTTACACAGCAAAACCTTTTCTGCAGCCAAGCACTCCTCCCGAGGAGCGCGTGGCCAGCGTTTTTGACGGCTCCGACAGAGCACATTCCCGGAGCGCGGCTGCCCGAGCAGCCCCGGGAGGAGGCAGAGCGCGGCGAGAGGGCTCTGCTTTATCCTCTCTCCATCACAGAGAGCGCCGAGCCAGGCGGATCTCGCACTGCCTGCCAGGAGCTCTTTCATCGGGACAAGTCAATCGGCAAAGATCTCTCCGGACACAAGCCTCTCCCTGGGAAGAGGAGCGGAAAGCCCCGAACTGTGTGAGAGGCATCCACAGCCTGCGCTGGCCGAGGGGCCGGGAATACCACAAAAGTGTACCACAGCAACAACATTTTTAAAATTAAAAAAAAAAAAAAAATTAAAAATTGAAAAAAAATAATAAAAAAAAAAAAAAAGTGGAAACGATGATTTCTGATAGACCAGACCTCAGGCTCTGCTTTAAAAAGAGCACCTGAGCCTCCAATTACCATCACGATCACTTTTTAAGAGCAAACCCTCCCGCTGGGAAGCGCCGGGCCCGTCGGGGCGCGGTGCCCAGCCAGGCCACCAGCCATGTCACCTTCCCTGGCTGCCATGAGGAAGAGGGTGCGTCCCATCGCACCCCTGCCAAGGGATCACATCCAGGAGTTGTGGAACGAGAAGGACTCTGGAAACCGGACACCTCGGAAGCGTTTTCGGTGAGTTACGGCGCTTACTCTGCCATTCTAAGGACTGCATCTTCCTACCCCCCACCCCTGCACCCCCGCGGTTTAGGAATACAGGAGGGAAGAATTATTCCGGGGGGATCTGGGGAGGCTGAGCGTGTTTTGGCCGCGCAGGTGACGGAGCGCACGGAGGGCGAGGCCACCGCCGCGACCCACGGGCGAAGTTCAGCCTCCAGCGCGGAGAGCCCGGGTGGGTGAAGCGCCGGGGGAGCGGGAGAGGAGCAGGAGGGGAGCAGGACCCGCGGGGGGACGCCGGGGATGCCCCCTGCGCATCCCGCGCACCTGCGGCCGCCGTCCCGGCGGGTGCGGGAAAGTTGCGGGTCCCCTGCAGGCCTGGGGATCAGCCCCCTCCCCCGAGGACAGGTGGGACACGGAGAGGCACCCGCGGAGCCCCCCGCGCCCCCTTCCCCGCTCACCTTGGTGTAGAGCTGCGCGGCGGACATGGCCGGGGCGGGCGGCGCTAGGCGCGGGGCATGGGGGCGGCGGGCGGCCGGACCGACCGCCGCACGGACACACGGACACTCCGGCACTCCGGCACGCCGACCTTTACACCCGCCGCGGCCGGCCGGGCGCGGGCACGGGAAGCGAAGGGAGCGGCAGCGGCAGGAGAAGGAGAAGGAGGAGGAGGAGGAGGAGGAGGAGGCAGCGCCGCTCCGCCTCCGCCGCGCCCCGCTCAGGTATGGGGAGGCTCGGCTCAGCTCCCTTCGGTTCCCTTCGGGTCGGCTTTTATGAGTATTTCCTTTTCTAAAATAAAGCTCTTTTTAATAGATATTTTTTCTTCCCGCGCGCTTCCCCCGCGGTCCTCAGCATCCCGCCCAGCTCCGGCGCCTCCCGGATTTGGTCCCCCCGGCAGCGTAGGTTGGTGCAGCGTTTGGGAGTTTTTTGCCTTTTATCCATCTTCCTTTCTCACAGAGGAAGAGTCATTAATCCCCAAGCAGGTGCGCCTTGGTGGCTTTCGGGTCTTGCATCCCTCACCGGCCCCTGGGGATCGCCCACACTTTGGGGAGCGAGGGGTGGCACTACTGGGGTGTCCTTTGTCCTTGTTCCTCGGGACAAGAGCATTGCCCCCCTGAACCCACTGGAAATCCACTCAAGAAATGTCCCAGGGATAGGTTCTTCTCTGTCTCCTGCCTGCAGGTGGGCTTGGGGGTCTCACCAGCACCACTCTCCGGGGCGCTGCTTGTGTGTCACTCCTACACCGATGGCAGGAATTGCAACATCCACAGCAACAGCCAGGAATTGATCCCAGCCTGTCAATCTGTGGCCATGCTGCTTCCCTCCATCCCACGGGAGCACCCTGTTCTGCAATTCATGCTTACACGGCACTTCTGGAGCCTGAGAGGGAGAAGGAAATGCAAAGTGTTCCTAATTAACCGCTGCTGCTATTCTTTATCATTCAAGGTAATTTGCATATTAACTGAGCAGGCAGAAACCGCGGATCCTGTTCTCTGTCACAGTTGTTTACTCCGTCACTGGGATCCCTCCTGCCGTGGTTTCAGGCTGTGCCACTCACAGGGCACCCACAGCCTTGCCTCAAAGTGATCACTGGTGGCATCTCACACTCTGCTTCTTGTCCCCTGAGGGATTGGACTCTCCCCTTTGTCATATTTTCCCTCTTCCACGCCGGTGCCTGGCAGGGAGCAGTGCTGATTTAGTGGAAGGACAGCCAGCATTGCAGATTCCTCTCTTTTCCAGGTCTGATATCCTTGATGAATCAAAAAAAAAAAAAATTTTTTTTTGCAGGTGGCTCTGGGAGAAGTCTGGGAAGGAGGAAAGAAGGGGAGAAAAAAAACTGCACGTCTAGAAATTAGCCTGGGAAAATTTGACAGCGTAATCTCTGCAAAGCCTCCAAGAGAGCTTTGTCAGGCAAACAAAACTTGCTCCTCTTATTTGATTAAATCAACTGCAGAAACGAAACGTGGAGCACTGGTGCAATTAGAAGCAAAGCTTTCAGTGAAGCTGGGGTAGCAGTGAGGGCCCAGAGACAAAGCACAGCCATTCCCATGAAATACCAGCTGGTGTCACATGTGATTCCCCGTTAATCTAAAACTTTAAACTCAGAAACTAAGAACCCCAAAATACATACAGAATCCCTGAAGTACATCCTAACTGCTGAGTTGCTGGAAATTGTCTCCTCCAGGAGATAGAAGCTTCCTTCCATTTGGGAATCAAAGCTTGTGTTGATTGAATTAAACAAGCACGGGCTCTTAAATAGCAGTTTATGGTACCCCCTCTTGCATTCACATGGAAGGCACCTTGAGGTAGAAATTAACTAAATACCAGGGGTTCTTCCCCTTTAAGCACAGCCAGTGGATTCTTTACAAGTACAGGATGGGCTGGATTTCATTTTAGGGTCCTGGCCTTGTCCCTGTATTGTAATGGCACATGGAGACCCCAGGAACAGATGGATGGATGCCACAGGCCAGTGAGGAACATCAATTCTGACAGCTCTAAATGTCATCAGAACAGAGCTCGCTGTTGCCAAGTACAACCCCAGGTCCTGAATTTTTGCATGCAAAGATGTCCCAAAGACCTCAAATCTGGATTGCACTCCTCCTGTGCCACACAGAAGTCACCACGTGCTACTGGGCACAATCCTGGGATCTGGCAGAGTCACTGTACCCTGGGCGTGGTTGCACTGGCTGTTTCTGCAGCAAGGGTTCCTACCTGGGTTAAAGTAATGAAAAGTTATTCCAGGTGATAAAGCAATGAATAATTAACATTCCTGCAAATAGAATTGATTCTGTCAGCCCAGCCCCAGGGAGCAGGGACCAAGCCAGCACCATGCCACAGGGAATGGGGAACCACTCCAGAGATCATCATCTTATGTGTGGCCAAAAACATCACCCCACAGAGCCCTGGGGTCAGTACAAAAACCCTTGTAGGCAGATGGGTGCATGTAGAAAATCTTAAAGCCTTGTGAGATGCTGAGGATTCAAACCCTGGAGTGAGTCTGGGATGAAGTGATCAGGGACTGGCATTCCCAGCCCTGCCACAGGCAAGTCACCCACACGCTCCACACCCCTGCTCTTCCTCTGTCACCACGAAAAATTTAATTAAAAGAAACAGGGAAGAATATTTAGCAAAGCTCTGTTATGTGTCTAAGCAAAGAGGCCAGGTTTCTAAATGCCAGTGGTTCTGTCTCTGTGGGGCTCAGAGCCCTGGTGCAGTGCAAGCTCAAGCCTGGGCCAGGCTGCTTCCCTCTCCAGTGGTGTCCCTGCACTCGGGGTTTAATAGCTGGTTTGCCTGCAGCATTGCTCACTGGGGCAGGAAATGCCACAGGATTTCAGGAGCTAACACTTTGGAGGCTCCCAGCACCTGCAAGCCACAGTTCCAGATGTGTTTGGCTCATTACTGCCTAGTGTAAGTCAGAGGAGTAATGTGAGCGCTGGCCCCAGGCAGGCAAAGCCACAACCATGCTTTGAAGCTCGTTCTGCTTGGTGCCCTATGTGCCCAGTTTACTGTGAGGAGATCCAAGGAGCTGGAAGACGATGGAAATCAGCAGGATTAAGGAAACGCTTCGTTCTTGATGGAGACAATCATTCTTACTGCATTGCTCATCTGCTAGGGGCAGTAAGAAGGTGCCTCTCAAGGAGGCTCTGACCCACCCAGCCTCACCAGTTCTTCTGGACCAACCTGAATCCTATAAAGCACATGGCAGCAAAGGGTTCAGCCCCAGTAACACGTTCATCCACCAAGAGTTTTCTCCCAGAAGAGTTTAGTTGCCCGTTATCCCATGGGAATTCGCTCCTGCTGAAGGCAAACTTCTTCCAGTCTGATCTTTTAATCTTGTGCAGACCTCATGTTCATTGCAGAGGAAATTTGCCTCCAGGAGCAGGAGCTCAGACACTCTATAAATGTTTGATAGCTCTGACCACCTCTTCTGAGTTATTATTTTATTAAAAAAGGAGATTTATTATGGTTCTGGATGACTTGAATTCACAAAGCTCACCAATGTGGGTATTTTTTTTTTATCTCTCATATCGGGTGTACCCAACAAATGTCACAGCCTTTAATAACATGCTTTAATTAATCCTGGAATTCTGAATGTGCTATTATCTTCATTTTTCAAAGAGAGGTCACAATAGTAAAGGAAAATCTACATTGCTTGCACGGGCTACTCCAGGAGTCTGCGGCAGACCAGGAAATTAATCTCTTAATCATTCTGCCAATTTGACTCAGTGGTGAGAGCACAGAGCTAAGACTACCTCAGCTCTCCACACTGATGAAACTATTTCCTTTCTCTGGGATGGCCGTTCCCACCTGCAGAACAGGAGCAGCTCTGATGTCCTCTGTGTAGCTTTGGAGATGGCTGCTGAAAAGCACAGTGTAAGGGCTTGACATCCTGGCTACCAACCTACTTCTCCCAGCCTGATATTCCACCTTCTTGGAAGCTTCCTTCCTCAGTATCTGTAGGACAAATCCTCTTTGGATCCAACGAATGCAAGGAACAAGCCATGAGAGGCACTGCTCAGGTCTGGGGGTGGAAACAGTTCCAGTGGGCTTGTCTCTCTCCCATCTGGTGACTTGGGAAGTTTTGATTGTAAGCAACAATAAAATCCCACCACACTCCTTTTCCCCTCAGCAGGGCCAGGTTCTTCCACCATTCACACCCAGAATTAGCTGGGTTGCTGAAGGACCACTGATATTGTTTAATACATCTCCACCTGGCCTTTTTCTCCACAGGGGACAAAAAAGCATTTGTCAACTTGGTGCCTGCTTTAAGCCAAGAGGACACAACTTCACAGGGTCTTTATTCCTGATTTGTTCCAAGATGTCTGGGATCTGGGGCTCCTGAGCTCTGACCCCAGCTATTTATCAGCTCCTCTGTGCACCCATTCATATTCTCACATAAAAAAAAAAATACAACCTGGCTTGCCAACGTGCTGAAAAGAAGGGTGGGAGTACAAAAATGGCAGAGCAAGTGGTTACTAAAAGATAGAAATTTTGTAAGAGAAGGGTGAAAAAGCAGGAGCTAGAGGAAAGATGGAAAGCTGAAGGAGAAACAGCTGCAGATAAGCAGCAGCAAGGACTCATAGGGAAAAATGAAAAAAAAGAACATAAAACACTTCCAAATGCCACAAAGTCTGTGAGCAAGAAAGGATGAGAGGTTACATGCATTCTTCACTTCCCTCCTCTGAATAGGAGAGAGGAAAAACTAAGGAAATACATAGCAAGGATCTGGACAAGGGCAGCACCATGGGGAGCAGCTGGGTCACCCCTAGACATGCTCCTCATGTCACCCACTGCTCCTCCTGCATCAGGGCCAGGCTGGCCACTGCCAAATCCCACCAGCACCTCCCTGGGGATATCCAGCCACCTCCTGTGTTGCTGTCTTCAAGTGGTGGTGGTGCTCCAGCCTGCCATTCCATGTGTTCAGAGTGTGGTGATCCAAGGAAACCCAGAGAGGCAGAGGTGCCATGAAAATTATAGAGAATAAACCTTTTTACAAGGCACCTCTAACTTCAGCCCTGCATACTTAATTCCAGAGCCTGGGAAGGAGAATGAAATGGAAAGTATTATTAATTAACCTCTAAGCAGAGGATTCACAGACTTGGGACTCCAGTATTCCAGAGATCATTCAACAGTTACCAGAATCAGTGCAAAAGAATATCAGCTTTTTAATGTTCACCCCACAGTAAAATACATTCAGGGTTTTATATTTGGGATCTAAATACAAATAAATTCAGGGTTTTATACTTGGGATCTAAATACAAAGAAAAGAATTTTGCACACATTTTCAGTTTGAAAGGCATTTTAATAAAGGTTTGTTGAAAGTTTTCTACAGGTTTTCTGTGTGCAGATTTAAAAGAATGCCTATGCATTATTCACGTCATAATAATACACTATTATATTGTAGAGGACAGAGTATTCTTGAATTAAAATGTCAAGCACTTTGAATTGGATCAGATTGGTCAAAAAAACAAATCCATGGGGGAAAAATAAACTTTAAAATACTATGTATTTCTTGAAATTTCCAAGTAAATGTTTTGAGTATCACAGTGGAGAGTTCTTCCAACTCAAGTCAGTGTAAGCATCCTAAGAAAATGTTTTTAAAGGCAACTGAGCAAGCTAAAACCCCATCATAGTGAGTGGTGCCCTTAAGAGTCATGCATTAGTGCTTTTTTTGTAGTGGGGGGCTTTACTATGGACTCGTTGGGCATTGACAGAAAGAACTGTACCCTTTTTTGGTATTCTCTCTCTGCTTCCTTACTTAATTCATGTTCTTTCTTCCTCTTTTCTTCCTCAGCTTTTTGGAGGCACTGTTGATAGGCAATTTGAGATGTGAGCTGGTCTCTGTATTCTTTGGCCTTCTGTATTTTTCTGGAAATGTCAAATGAATAGGTTATTTAAGCAGTGTGGGTAAAAAGAATAAACTTTATTATTATTATTATGATTATTATGTAATCTGTTAGCATTTGAGCTTAGACTAAAGCTCCTTTTAGCAGTTAACTGCCACTATTAACCAAATGCTACATGCTAACCTTATGTTCTTCAGAGAATTAACTGCATTCTGTTGTACCTTGTAAAGCAGACTGTAAAACTGGTGCTTGATCAGAAAGAAGGAAAGAACAACTCCCTGTAATCAGCGTGCCTTCCCTGCTCCTCACAGCCGTGGTGAGAGGATGGGGGATGAGGGTGCTGGGTCTCAGCCTGTCCCTGGCTCAGTGCTGCTGCTGACACCCATCCTCACCCCCCTTCTGAGAAGCCTCGGCTGCACTGATATTCCTGGAAGTGACTGTCAGAAGAATTCTATCTTCCATTCCACCTCAGGACTCGTGTACTGCTTTCACTCCCCTCTGGAGAAGCAGAGGAAGTCTTATGTGTTCAGGCTTTCTGGAGCAGGAGTCTCACAGACACTTAAATGCCAACAGAGGAGTCAGGACTTGTGCACTAACTCAACAGAGCTGAGCCACAAACCCTTCCTGACACTGCTGAGTGCCATCTCTGCTAAGTGGAGCATATCCCAGCTGGAGCCCAGCATATTTCCTTCACAAGGGTGACATTTCTGCCACAGCCAGGAGATTGTTCCCAATAAAGCCCTCAGAGAACACAACAGATACCAGCTGGGGAGGGAGCTACCTGTATCCCACGGACAAGAGTGGAGAAAGGGCAGGAGTACAAAAGCGAATTAAGTGAGATAAGGCCCTTTGCCCAAGGCTTTGCATGACACCCAGAGGAACATTCCAGCTACTGCGTGTAAGGATCTGCTCGCCCAGAGGCGTTGTGAGGCACAGAGAGCCCGTGCAGCTGGGTTATGTGCTGCAGCCGGGTCTTTTGGTGGCCGACACAGGATGGTTCAAGGGATCTCTGTGCGTGGAGTTTAGCAAAAACTCCCGGACACACTTGTTCTCCTGGGGCAGGAACAAACAAACCTTTCATTAACCCTCCTCCCCAGACTTCTGCCACCTGTAACAACAGCTCAGGGTATGAGGGAATGTGTTTAGGAAATATGATTGATGTAAGTGACATGATGACCCAAAAGGACCAACACAAGCATATGTACCACTATTTTCTGAGGTCAGAATTAATGACCTAATACCAGCTGCAGTATTACAAGTCTGCTATTGGGTAGTTTGGAACTGATCAGGTGTGTGGTGGGAAAGCCTCTCTAAATGGAAAAAAGTCCACCCAGTGTCCTAGAGTTACCAGGAAAAAAACCCCAGCTCACTTGTGAGTTTAAAAGATTGATCTGCAAAGAAATGAACCCATGGCATAGAAAAAAATACCTTGTACGTTTTTCTTCTTCTTCACGTTCGTATTCCCTGACTGCTTCAGCCATTGCCTTCTTCTCTTCAGCAATCTCTATTTTCCTCTCTGCCTTTTTTCGCACTGGAAAACAAAACCAAAAATACTTTTAGGATTTCTAGAAGGATTCCTTTTAGAAGCTCTGCTGAGCTTGAAGGGACAGTGAGACTGCATTCGGGCTAAGCAGCCTAAATAGTAAGCTTGAGTTTTGTTGCTTCTGAAGAGCCACACAAACAACAGCAACTGTATTCTCAGCTCGTTTGTTTTTCATCCACTCAGAACTGGAAAATTTTCACATTCAGGACTTCATAATAATATAATTAGTAATAATGACCATTTGCCCATGCAATCCTGACTTTACTAGGCTTTGCTCTGGTGACAGCAATGGGGAATTAGTGTAAGGAATGCCTGTAGGAATGCATTTTGGGAACAGGTCCGGGGAGAGTCACATTGTTGTCCACTCTATCACACAGTGTGTGCTGGGCCAGATGCTGCTCCCAGCAGCAGGGTGTTGTATGCCTCTGCCCAGATGTGTGTTCCACCACTTACACTTCTCCTCCATCTGTGTCTGTCTGGCATGCTCCACATCTCTCAGCAGCTGGAATCGAGCCTCCCTCTCTTGTTTCATTTTCTCAGCCTTCTCGGCCCAAACCTGATCCCTCTCTTCCTTGAAGATCTCCTCATCTTGTCTTTCTTGCTCCTTCTCCCTCCTCAGCTGTTCGGCCAGATGATCAAGGTAAGTGTGTTGCTCCTTCAACAGTGTTTGCTGCAAACACATGGACATTTGCAGATCTGGGTAAATTAGTTCAAAAAAGCCTTTCAAAACCTGAAGAAAAGTGGTGTTTCACAGCCAGTGTGGGAGCTGGGCGCCCAGAGCTCCATTCCAAAACCTGCCATGGATAAGAACTGCTCAGAACCCTCAGAACAGGATGAATACAGAGTGATCCCTTTCCTCACACCAGCACAGCTGCCTACAACACACCCATTTTACAGATTTTCTACAGTTGATAATCCAGTATCACCTGCATAAAATATAATAATATAATATATATCACCTCCTGTAATTCTGCAGCAAGGTCTAACATTGAGTTGATATAATTTCCTAACCTCCATGAGCTTCTAAACACCTCTCTCTTATGTCCTAAATACCCTGAGACTCATTTGCATGCTGAAGTTGGGCAATCTACTTGTTCTGACTTCAGGAAATGACAGACACATCCACTGATTCATGGCATCTCCAAGAAATAAAACATAAGAGTTTGCATCTATGTATTTTAAATATTTTAAAGCTTTTAGTTTTCATTAATTACAGTAAGTTAAATATTTCTTTTCTCCTGCAGTTACAAATACTTACTACATCAGGTCCATGAAACAAAAAATAGTTTTCCAGCCTCTACTAAGTCCATGCAGTGTAATGATGATAAAACTCAGGATATTTATACACAATTAAATCGGCATGGAAGGACAAAACTCCAGGATTTCCTGAGGGCCCCCACTTCATTCATCCAGCCTGGTAGCCTTGCTGATTGCAAAGCAGGCTTTAAAGTGCTGTGGTTTTAACAGCTAATGGGCTTCTGCAGACGTGCAGAGCACTGGAAGGAGGAGAGGCAACAGGCTGTTCAACAAAAGAATTGCCTCGTTCAGGGAAAAGGGCTTGTGTCTGTTCTCTGCTACCCTGTGCAGTTCATAGGGCCATCTAGAACTAGTCTAGATGAGGTATTGCCCCACAATTTCACAATGAAACACCTTACTTTTCTTTTTGCTATGTTCTCATTTTCCCTGTTGGGGTCGTGGAAATCTTTTTCCAAGATCTTCTTCTCTTCGGCGAGTTGAGTTTGTTTTTTTGCATCAAGATGATTCTTCTTGTCCCTCACTGCTTTGAGCAATATCTTCCTGCATTCCTCCTGCTGATGTTGCTTCTTCCTCTCAAGCTCTTCTTCTTCTTTCCTAAACTGGTGCAGCTCTTTTTCCTACAAGGATAAAAGTAGCCAGCTTGTAAAATCACTGCATAACTTCACACTAAGTGGTGGCGAGAGTAAGTTTATTGCAACACCAAAGAGCAAAGCCTAGCTGGCAACACAGAATTAGTGTCATCCACTAGACCTGGTAAAGCCTGAACATTTTAGCATATAATTAATTAAAATGCAGTAATTTTTATCTGTAATTATCAGTACAAAAGCTGTATTGTGCCTGGTGTTTTCCAAATGTTTCAGGCAGATAGACAGAGTTGTCTCTTTAGGGAAATCAGTATCATTGCAGCACTTTTGATCTATATCCAAGGGTTCATAAGCACTGACAAATAACAGGGCCACGTGTTCCTGCTATTTCTGTAGGTATTATCTGTCCTGTGCCTGTGTTGGGTGTTCAGAGCACTGCATCTCTACCAGTCATAAGGTTGCACCAAGTCAGTGAATGGACCCTTGTATTCTGATGGGAAGTTACTGAATTTCCATCATTTCAAATCATCCCACTTCATATGGGAAGGAACTTTATATTCCACTTTATATTGGAAATGTACAGTGAAACTGAGCTCTTAAAAAAGGAAAAATAACAAACTGTAAATCTGTATTTGAGATCAAATAGTTATTTGTATATTCAAGATTATTGAGCCCAAAAAAATTTCAAAAGTAGCATCAGTAGGTAATTTATAAGCATAACTTCTGGACATGTTGCAATTAAATAAAAATGAATTATGTTATGAATTGAAACATAGCCATAACACAGTATTTGACCATCATTAGCATTGTATTATCTCAGAAATCATGCTTCAGCTGTCTCTGAAGGCACACAGTTTTTTGTTAACCTCTTTTTAAATTAAATGTCTCTTTTGTAATGTGAATGAGTCTTCTAAAATGCCTCAGCAGGTTTGTCATAGACAGCGTGTCTAATCTTCCCCATATGGAAGCAGAAGCTGCACTCCTTATAAAACATCCCTTTTTATGCTGGACATAAAGCACACACAGGTTCTTGCAGTATTTCAGAGCCAAATCTGACTTTGTATCTGCCTGAACTGTCAAATTCACTTTCAGAAGCTGGTAAAACAGCTTTGAAACTCAATATACATATAATTTGAGGAATAGAATTAGTAATCCAAAAAGCTTTGAACAGCAAAGGTGGAAAGAAAGCAGAAATAGTTAGCAGTCTGCTGTGCAAGTTGGCACAGGTCTTTGGGTGAATTCTGACATCAGTGAAGCTGTGTGAGAGCAGCCAAGGACGGGATCCATGAAAGTTTGTTCATTGGGGTAACACAATGTCTCAAATGCACAAAGAAGTGGTTACCAACCACCCTTCTGCAGGCCAGGATCAAAGTGCTATGGCACAAACTCACAAAACTACAGTCAGGATAACATGAAGTCAATCACTTTGCAAGAAATCATAATTCTTTAAGAGGAAAATAAGACAAAGGAGGAAGGCTGGTTACATAGGTAATGTAGCTAAAGCAAAAATTGCTGTCTCTGCTTTGTCATCCACTTCAGAGATATCCTGGTGCACGTATGTGGTCTACCCTGCCAAAGGTGTGAGTTTTCCTTCACTAGATATTCTATTTCCATTGCAACAACCAGGAGAAACCTTTATGCACCCTTAGCTGTCCACTCACCCAGATGAAACTGGTATCCCCTGGTCATTAGGGGCTACCAGTCTGCAATGCAAAATTTGTAATGAGGCCATCTGCCACATCCCTCTTCTGCTGAGAACAGATTACATCCCATTTTCCAGACAGAAACTCTCCTTCAAACAAAGCTTTTTTTAATTCTTCAGAGGCTCAACCACTTCACCAGAAATGTATCTCCTTGACAGAGCCCCAGGCTGCTGTCTCCAGGGGAAGATGCAAAGTCTGCTATTCTAATAGTGCTTTTCTGAAAAGGCCAGTTAAGGAGCAGCATTCTTTGCCTTGGAGGTTTGGCAGTGCCTTAGAAGTGGTTACAAGAAAATAATTCTGTTCTACATGTTTTTAAATAAGCAAAACATTAGTCTAGCTTGGAATAAGGACTCTACAGTTTCACAGCGAGCATTTTCAGAGCTTTAGATCCATTATTGTCTCGTTTTTATAAAATGGGGAAGTGTATGTGATGCCAACACCAGCTTCTAGTGCCTAACAGAGTATCCTGAGTGATCATTCAGCCTCTACATGTAAATAGCTGCAAAATTAAAACTGAGTCTGAGCTAAATAGCCTCCCATAGTTCAAAGTCAACACAGAATTCTGAACTAGCAAGCTGCACTAACAGCAAGACTACAGCAAAAAAGATGGAAAAGGATGATGAAAAAAAAGGGTAGTGGCCAACCAGTTGAGCCAAGGTAGCCAAATGCCTCCTCTTATGTGAGCTCAACAGCAGCCAGGTCTAACAGGTGAGAGAGCTTAGGTGCTGCTTGCTAATTTGTTTAAAAATATATATAAAAGAAGTATTTCAGCTGGGAAACAAGACTTGCCTTGTCTTGCAGGAAAATGGAAATCAAAAAACTACAAAGTTATTTGTCAAAAACTTAAAAATGTTTCCATTTCCCACAATGTCTCTGAGAGACTGATCACCAAAACCCTTTAGAGTGCCGAGTTTCAAAAGATGCATTTCCCTCTGTAAACGAGAATGCCTTTGCCACAGCTCTGGAAAAGAGGCTTAGCTTAACAGCAAGGGCTCAGATACTAATGGAATCAGCAAAGATACAAATAAGGTGTGGATTAGTCTAAATGTCTAGTAAGCCTATCATTAGAAGGGCCTTCTGCACAAGCCTGAATGCAGAACACTATGGAAATTACCAGCCTTTCAGCCTCCTCTTTGATCTGCTGCTTCTTCTCCTCCCTGCGAGCGGCGTGCACAGCCACCTGGGCTTCACGCACATCCAGCATTTCCCGGATCCGCGCTGCCTCCTCCTGCGCCTTCAGCTCTGCTTCCTGATTCTTAGCCAACTGTTCCTTCTCACAAATCTCTTCCAACTTCTGCTCCTGCACCTTCTCTTCCTTTTTCAGTATCTCCTTCAAAGTCTGCTGGGCCAGCTGGCACTCTCCCAGTTCCTTCTCGCTCCGTTTCTTACAGTGTATGCGATACTCCTCACATCCGTTTCTGGAAGGCAAAGTAAAAGTGGTTTTATTAAAAAAGTCTCAAAACAATGAGCAGGTCTGGAGGTGTGTGGTGAATGAAGGCTCCCAGCTCATCACTGCTCAAAGCACAGCAACCCAGGATGCCAAGTTATACCTGATCTGACACTGATTCCTTGTGGAACCTAAGGAACCACAGAAAGCCCAATTTGATGGAGGTTCAGACATTAATGAGCTGAAGGATCTGAATTTTTAAAAAAAGCCTAAATCAACTTCCTCACAAGGGGAAGTGAAGAGTGAAGCAGCGGTCTCTGCCACCTGTGGCAGGGACAGCACCCAGGGAACGGCTGGGGCTGTGCCAGGGAGGTTTGGGTTGGGGATCAGGGAAAGGTTCTTCCCCAGAGGTGCTGGCACTGCCCAGAGAATGGGCACAGCCCCGAGGCTGCCAGAGCTCCAGGAGGGTTTGGACAGGGATGGCCAGGGTGGGATTGTTGGGGTGTCAGTGCAGGGCCAGGAGCTGGAATGGATGATCCTGGTGGGTCCCTTCCAGCTCAGGGTATTTCATGAGTGTAGATGAACACAGAATACATCCACACATTATATACACAACGTGTACTCTACATGCAAACACATAGAGAACCTGGGGGAGTTGTGTGCATATATACCTTTTATTAACATGTAAAACACAGGCATGCTACACTTATTCAAACATGTAGGTTGGTCTCTATTCAAATGAAGACTTGGAATAGGTTTGTAAGTCACCTGAAAGCTCATCCACCTTCAGAAAATACTGTGACCATGAAAATGTGGGTTACATGGTTGAGCAGCAACCACGATAAATTTATTAATTTTTAAGTGAAGTTCTATGGGATAATTCAGACAAGTTGCAATAAAAGCCCAGAGAAGATAGAAAGTCAAACAAGTAATGTGGCTTCCAATTTTCATTCACTCTCTGCAACTGAGTTGCATATAAAGAGGTAATTTATCTTCAGCTGAAGAACACTGAACTAATTGCAGATTCTGCTTTTTACTTTAGCAAACAAAGCACTATTGAGATCAACACATGCCATCAAACATTATTTTATTTGAACAATTTGCAAGAATTTTAATTCTGTTCTATAAACAGGATATAGATTTTCATGAAGTCAGAATGTGAAATTGGCAGACAAAGGTGAAGACCTGCAAGAGTGAAGGATCTATAAGCTCTGAGAATGTGTGACAGGCACATGTGAATGCTGTGAAAAGATATCTCACAATTTCATGCAGAATGAAACCATCTTCAACAGATTATTGCAAAGGCTTTAAGGCATTCACAGAAGATGTTTTAGCCTGAATCATGAACAACTTCATGGTAGCAGTAGTTACCTGCACAATGTGAAACACTGTGACAACAGACAAGCTTTAGCTGACTATCCTGGGTAACAAAAACATTAAATATTTATCAGGCAACTACCTCAATGCTATTACCAATCTCCATATCAGAGTAGTCATTTAATTTTCAGAGCATAGGTCTCACCACATTTTCTCCCTGCTGGCATTCAAGAGTTGCTGCCTCATATTTCTCTGGGGACAAGGGGCATCCCTCTGTTCAACCCCTTGGCTAAAGCACCCTGTGCCACAGAGCCTGTGCCAAAGGTGAAGGGCACCATACACAAACAGTGGAAGGGACAGCACTGCTGTGAAAACATTTCCTTTCTTCTGGTATTAGCTGAACCTGCCCCAGCCTGAGCCCCCTGCCCTGGGCTGAGCCCCACCTGCAGAGCTGCCCCAGCCCTGGCTCCAAGAGCACAAGGACAGGGAGCTGCTGGAGGCAGCCCAGAGGAGGCCACGGAGATGCTGTCAGGGCTGGAGCCCCTGTGCTCTGGAGGCAGGCTGGCAGAGCTGGGGGTGCTCAGGGGCACCAGAGAAGGCTGCAGGCAGAGCTGGGAGCCCCTGGCAGGGCCTGCAGGGGCTCCAGGAGAGCTGCAGAGGCCCTGGGGACAAGGGCTGCAGGGACAGCCCCCAGGGAATGGCTGCCAGTGCCAGAGGGCAGGCACAGCTGGGCTCTGGGGCAGGAATTGCTGTGGCTGAGGCTGGGCAGGCCCTGGCACAGGGTGCCCAGAGCAGCTGGGGCTGCCCCTGCATCCCTGGCAGTGCCCAGGGCCAGGCTGCACAGGGCTGGGAGCACCCTGGGATGGTGGCAGGTGTCCCTGCACATGCTAAAGATGACTTTGAAGGCCCCTTCAACCCAAACCATTCCATGGTAAGATGCTGCAGTTCAGTGCCAGTGCAGGCTGGTGAAAAGGGAGAGACGTCTTGGACGAGACAGGAACCTCCTGACCATGGTTTAACCCAGCAATAAAAGCAGAGAGCAGCACAGGGATGTGCAGGCCATGAGCCATGGCACATTCCAAGGCAGGCTGCTGCCCCCCAGCAATCAATAAACCTCCATGTCATTGATGGTTTTCTTATGTTTTACCACTGGAATCTATCTTTCATCTCCTGGGTGGGAGTTAGTGGTGATTAAAGACCAAATTGGTATTCATGAAAAATGTATTTCTCAAATGTTGTGAGGGAAACATGCCATTATTAAGATTCCAAATCTTACACAATTAGCAACAACTGTATAACCTTAACACAATGAGTTCAAAGTTCTCTCAGCATTGAAGGAATAAAGAACTAGTTATTCTTTTCTGTGATTATGAACTAATCTGATATTTATTGAATTCCCAGGGGGGAGTAGAAGTTAATTATGTTCGGCATTGTTAGAATTTTAATATAAAATAACCCTGTAATTGCTTGATTTCATCAAAATAATTCCCTCCAAGCAGCTTTTACACCAACCCATAAACATCTGCTCCCCCAGATGGCAGGTTTCTTCCTCTCTTTGCTATCCTAAGCTTCTTAACATTAAAACTGTGCCTGGATGCGGCTACTTCCCAAAGACAGAACCTCCCCAGTTATTTATTCATTTTATGGCTGCAGCACGATGTTGCTGGGATAACAACATTCCCCATATGGATGCTTCTGATGTTACCACAAGAAAGAGGATGTGAGAGTGTTTTATGCAGATTTTAAGAGGTTGCAGTTTTCTTTAAAGTTACCAATGAGGAACATGCCCTCAGGCTAGCACTGGCTGAGTCTCTTCTCAGACAAGGGGTAGCCCCTCCCTGAAAATGAATTCCAGCAGGACTCCCATGGTCCAAGCCTTGTCCCCTCTGTCACCTTGTGACAAAGGACTCCACCTGGTTAACATCGCTGCTGAGAAGCTGTTACACCTCAGGCCATGGCAGCCAGCCCACCGGGCTGGTAAAAATGTTGCTTTTTAGTGCTCTGGAATAATGTCTGACTGTGTAGGTGCTCCTATACCTCAAGGTATGAGAGTCCGTTCCTGCAAAAGAGTGGAGCACCTTGCTTGGAGTTAAATGAAGTACAAACAAGGCTGTATCAGGTTTCAGAAGGACATTCAAAAGAGTTGTAAGTACACAAAAAGAAAGAGAAAATCATGTGTCTATCCAACCGCTACTGGATTGACTTCCCAGGGCTCCTGGGTGTGCCCTGGAGTAATGATCTCCAAAGGAGGGGGCAAGCAGGAAGAGAATATGTTTTGTATCATGGATAAATAACGTTACGAAGTAAACAACAGCGTTTATGTCATCTTTACCTCACCCCTTTTAATTTCTATTTGTGCATATGTTTTATAATTTGTGCATATGTTTTATAATTTGTGCATATGTTTTTTACCACAACATACCAACACACCATATTATTATATACTTATACAGTTGATAAATAAACATATTGGGGTGAGTGTTAAAAGTTTTTACAGCTAGGGGGGTGCAGTCAGAGGATTGGAGGCCATTGCCCCAGAGGACAAGCTGTGCCACAATTACAGACTCTTGCTTCAGGATTTTCAGTAAGTGTTGGTCTCCTGAGCAGCAAATCCTGCTCCCAGATCTCTGCCTGGACCAGGATGGTTTAGTAGGAAGAGTAACATCTAACAGCCAGAGAAAAACAGGCCTGGGGCTACTTGAACAAGACAAATACATGCAGATTGAGATATCAGAAGTTATCAATCTAACCAGAAACAATTACCACAGCAGAGACTTCCTTTCTCACTGGAAAAGGACAGAGAATAAAAAATATAACTAAGCACATCCATGTCAGAGAACTTTTGTCAGCTGGTGTTTATCAGAGTTCTGTTCTTTTACAGGAACCTTAATTTAAAAGTAGAAAGGGACACAGCTAGAGGGACTAACCATGGAATGTATTCCCATTACATCAGGGCAGTCAAAGAGTAGGATTCTGCCCTGCAGGATGGACATTCATTTGATAAGATGCCCCAAGACTGCCACTCACAACAGCTCTGAAGATTGTTTCACTGCCTCTAAATCTCTGAAAACATGCAGCCAGCAGCACGCCAACAGTAAAGCTTCAGCAACACTTTTTAAGTTGGTGTGAATATTGCTTAGATCCCAGGGCAGAATGGGAAAGGTAAAAGGATGGTAATAGGATGAAATAATCCCATAAGAATGAGAGAATCTTCGATCAACAGGGAAGACAAAGGACCTGAGACATTAGGACAGGCAACTACAGCATGAAAGTTCAAGTATGTCACCAATGATGCAGTTCAGTGCTGTGATTCGTTTTGCAATTAAAATGTCTAAAATTAGACATCTAAACAGGAATCTGCATATGTGCTAAATTCCCACTCTGATCAATGAGCACCTAATTAAAGTCAGTGGAGGCTGGGGTGCAGTTCAACTGACAGGGCAGGATAAGCCTGTTTGAGACTGACTTTAGGTTCCTCTAACTGTCCTGACTGCAGTGAAGTTTTAAATAGACCAGGAATGCAGATTCCCGGTGAATATAAGGATACCAACATTTAGACAGCTACCTTTAGGTGTCTACATTACATCTCCTTGATGTGTAAAACAAGCTACAAGTACAAAACTAAAGGCACTCCAGCAGCACCCCCTCCAAACTATTTTAAATGAGTTTCAACCACTTTGGTGACAGACAGAGAACAAACCAGAAGCTGCAAAAGGCAAGGAACACATTTTCAAACCACCATGTGAAGTTATTCAGTGTATGCACTTCTAACACCTGTCTGAGTCAATAAACCCCACGTTTAAACAAACATTTACCTGTGGAATCAGTTAATTAGAGTTTATGCACAAGTGAGAGAGAATGTTGATTTTTATCCCCAGCCTGTGCAGACTGAGAAGCAGGTGTTGTAGATTTCACAGTACCGTGGGAGACTGGGAAAGACACTTCAAATTTTCACAATTAAATAACATTATTATTATTTCTTTCATCCCTCCCTCGAAAAACCAGACTTCCAAGAATGGGACAAGGCAGATTTCATGCCAAGGCCTCAGGTCCTAAGAAGTACCTGCAAGTTACTGCTTTCAGTCAGGAAGACTTGGCACAGAACTTCAGGCTGCATTAAAGCCTTAGCTGCAGCTGCTGCTCTTGAAAAGTGTGCAATAAATAAAAACACTGTCTTTTTGGACAATCTTAACATTTCTGGAAACTGACGAATTAGTCAAACTTAGTAAGCTGGATTTAGGCCAAATTAACCTTCCATGCACCCTGTTCACTCCAACAGTATAAAGCTGGAATAGGAATTACAAAAAGGGTTGACTTGGCAGGTGGAAACACAGGAATGCTCACACACTACACTTGCAAGAATTAAGTACTTTGATTTTTTCTGTCTTAACAGTTTCAGTCACTTTCATCTTTGCTTCCTCAGTTTATTACTGGCACCTTCTTTCTAAATTGTCCCTATATATTTACTTTGGGCAAATTCTCTTTTATAATATATTTTTATGGCAATACCTGAACTGTTGCTCTCGTTTTTCAGCCACCACTTTTAGTCTTTCTTGCTCCCTCTTCTCCCTCAATAATTTCACTTGTTCCTTCATCTTTACTTCTCTGTGCTGTGCCTTTTCTTCATCAAGTGCCTCCACCTCAGCAAAGTGCCTCCTTTCCTCTGCCTCCAGAAAGTCACGAAGCCTGTAATGAAAACATTTGAATAAAGGCTAAATCAATCCTCCTGTTGAAGGACAAAGTTTTGGCCTATTTGTTATTAACACAAAGTGGGTACTAGGCTCCTTTCAACACCTCTTGCAAAATGTCAGAGGACTGAACATGAAATTTTAACTCAGGGATCATTTGTGTTGTGTCCATCAAGGGAATCTTACAGCACAACATGAGTAATTCTGTCCAGGCACAGTTTAAACTCCTGATCTTACAAACCCACTTTCAAAGCTGCTTTAGGACTTCAATTCCCCATTCACCAAGTTCTTCTAATTCTCAGACTACATTTGTCACCAGCTGATAACAATTAGATTTTGTTCTATTGTTTTCCTTTGGCACAGACCCACAGAATACCCTGGGCTAGAAGGGACCAACCAGGATTATCCAGCCCAGCTCCTGGCCCTGCACAGACACCCCAACAATCCCACCCTGGCCATCCCTGGGAGCATTCTCAAAGTGCTCCTGGAGCTTTGGCAGCCTTGGGGAGCCTGATCACTGCCCCACAACTGTCTGGGGAAGAACTTTTTCCTGACACCCTCCCTTCTCTATGCATCTGTAATTGCATCTCCTCTCAAACAACCTCTTGCTATTTTAGCATCACTCTGCAAAACACTTCATCCTGAAATACCTTTGATGAGAAAATTATGTCAAATGGGCAGTTTTTTAAGCACACTTATCATCATTTATCTCTCCGTAAATGCCAGCAGTAAGAGGGGCTACGGAATCCCGAAATCACCGATTTCAGCCCGAATGCCACGGCGTCCCAGCAGAAAGGCAGCTGGGGGTGCGGGCGGACAAGCTGAGCACAAGCCAGCGATGCACCCTGGTGGCAAAGAAAGCCACGGGCAGCCTGGGCTGCGGGAGGAGGAGCACTGCGGGCGGCTCCGGGCAGCGCGTCCTTCCTCTCGGCACTGCTGAGACCCCACCCCGAGCGCTGGCTCCGGCTCCAGAGCCCAGTGCGGGGACACCGAGGGACCGGAGCATCTCTCCCAAAGGGAGAATCTCTCCTGAAGTGTCTTCTGTCCAGCCTGGAGAAGAGGAGGTGCAGAGGGATCTTACCAATGTACATGAACTCCTGGAGGGAGGGAATGCAGAAAAGACAGACACCTGCTCCTCAGTAGGGCCCAGTGACAAGACAAGGGGCCACAAATTAAACCATGTGAAACTCTATATGAACAGAAGGAAAACATTTCATTTTCTTTTGACTGTGAATGTGGTCAAGATATTGGACAGGTTGCCCACAGAGGTGATTCAGACTCCATGTGAGGAGACAAGCAAAACCCAAATGGACACAAACTACTGGACACCGTGCTCTAGGTGACTCTAGGGTAGGACCAGATCATCTCAGGAAGTTCCTTCTAACCCCAGTGGTTCTGTGGAACCCAAGGACAATTTCCCTGAAAGCACATTAAACCAGGACACCAAAATGACAACATTCAAAGCTAAAAAGCCACTTGACATGAAACAGTAACTGAGAAATTAAATCACAATATTTTTTCCAAAGATCAGTACAGCACAGTTCTGTTCGTTACATGGCAGCAGTGAGCTACACCTTTAATATTTTCAAAAGACTTCTGGAAAATTTTAACTTTTTCAGCTGACTGTGCTGCAAAGTGTTACTTGTAGGACCTAAACATCAGCTCAATGAGTTTGCAACAAAGCCCTCAGTGCAACTGAACAGAGGGTTTCTGACACTTTGCTACCCAGAGAAGCTGTGGATGTCCACAGCAGGGTGGGTAGAACTAGATGATCACACTGGAATTCTTTGATTCTGTGCCCCATCTCTGGAAATGTCCCAGGCCAGGTTGGACAAGGCTTGGAGCAACCTGGTCTGGTGGCAGGTCTCCCTACCAGGAGGCCTGGGACAAGATGAGCTTTAAGGTACCTTCCAACCCAAACCATTCCATCATTTTATGATTATATCAAAGTACTCTTCATTCTCTTTAAAAATAAAGCAATTAAAGTGCTGTACTACTGTAGTCTGAGGTTCCTGGGCCTGAAGTTTCTGATTTTCTAGACTCAGTTTCTTCGTGGTGTTTTGGTTCAGGAAGACCTTGTGTTCTCACAGGCTCAGCATAAACATCACGAGTCCAGATGTCGCTGTGGGCGATGAACAGACGACATGAGACCTCGTTATAAAAACTGTATTTGACTCCTCTTTATTCAAAGACTGACCCTCTTTATCCAGCTTCTCGAGCAGGCCATCTCACTGGTCAGAAGAGTGCCAGAACTCTTCATCCCATTGGCCCAAAACTGAAAGACAGAGAGAAGTCCATCCCACAGAGAGGAATCCCAAACATCACTCTTGTTACAATAACACTCGCGATGTTTATGCCAAGCCTGTGAGAACACAAGGTCTTCCTGAACCAAAACACCACGAAGAAACTGAGTCCAGAAACTCAGAAACTTCAGGCCCAGGAGCCCCAGACTACAGTACTACTACTATCCTTCTCAGCGGCAGACAGGAGGCTCCAAACACCGCCTGGTCTCCACTGGTTACTGTGTTTGCCCGGCTGAGCGCACACTGAAAACAGCAGGGGCGCTTCACTGGATATTTGTTTGCTACCTCTGCCTTCTCACGTCGATCTCCCGCAGGTACTGCTGCAGGGTTTCCCGGACCTTCCTCTCGGCAGCGCGGCGCATCCATTTCTCCTCGCCGCCCTTCTGCCAGTCGCAGGCGTTGCGGTAGTGGCGGAACACCCGCAGGACGCGCTCCTGCTCACGCTGCTCCTCCTCCCGCACCCTCTCAGCCAAAATCGCCTCTTCTCTGGTGTCTCTCTTGGAGGGCTTGGCTATCTGCGAGAGAAAGGAAATGCAGAAAGTGTGGAGACTTCATAGCACCCCTCCAGGACGTGAAGGGTCCTGATGAAGAGAGGCTCTTTATCAGGAACTGTAGTGACAGGACAAGGAGTAACGGGTATGAAGTGAAAGAGGAAAAATTTAGGCTAGCTGTAGGAAGAAATTGTTTTTTGTGAGGGTGGTGAGGCACCAGCACACATTTCCCAGAGCATCTGTGGCTGCCCCTGGATGGCTGGAAGTGTCCAAGGCCAGGCTGTACAGGGCTTGGAGCACCCTGGGACAGTGGAAGGTGTCCCAGCCCATGGCAGGGGGTGGGACTGGATGGGCTTTGAGGTTCCTTCCAACCCAAACCATCCATGGGTGAAAATACAAGCTATTAGCCTGTGTGTTTTTCAGTTCAATTCACAACTGTGCAAGTACCTAACACCAAATGATGAGTTTGTGGTAATTATGGGGTACTCACAGAATCACTGAGGCTGGAAAAGAGCTCCAAGCTCATGAAGTCCAAGCTGTGCCAAATCCCCACCTTGTCACCCAGCCCAGAGCACTCAGTGCCACGTCCAGGCCTTCCTTAGACACCTGCAGGGATGGGCACTCCAACACATCCCTGGGCAGCCCCTTCCAAAGCCTGAATGTCCTTTCTGAGAAGAAATTCATCCCAAATTAGACAAGCCCTGCCTACAACCCCATCCCATGAAGCACTGGGCTCCTCAGGACCCCCAAACACAGCTCAAGGCTCCCTAAGACATTCAAATATAGCACCAAGCACCCTGGAACCCCTCACACAGCACCAGAACCCTGGGACACCTAAACACAGCACCAGGCTCCCCGGGAGACCTAAACACAGCACTGGGCTCCCTAAGACATTCAAACACAGCACCAGGCTCCCTGGGATCCCTAAACACAGCACCACCACCCTGGGATCCCTAAACACAGCACTGGGCTCCCTAAGACATTCAAACACAGCACCAGGCTCCCCAGGACCCCTAAACACAGCACCAGCACCCTGGGACCCCTAACACAGCATCAGCACCCCGGGACCCCTAAACACAGCACCGTGCACCCTGGGACCACTAAACACAGCACCGGGCACCCCGGAACCCCTCATATAGCACCAGCACCCCAGGACCCCTAAACACAGCACCAGCACCCTGGAACCCCTCATACAGCACTGGGCTCCTTGGGACCCTTCACACAGCACCGGGCACCCTGGGACCCCTCATACAGCACCAAGCACCCTGGAACCCCTCATACAGCACTGGGTTCCCTGCAACCACTCATACAGCACTGGGCTCCACAGGACCCACACACAGCACCGGGACCCCGGGACCCCTCATACAGCACCGGGCACCCCGGGACCACTCATACAACACTGGGATCCATGGGATCCCTCACACAGCACTGGGTTCCCTGCAACCCCTAAACACAGCACCAGCACCCCAGAATCCCTAAACACAGCACTGGGCTCCCCGGGACCCCTAAACACAGCACTGGGCTCCCTAAGACATTCAAACACAGCACCGGGCAGTCTGGGACCCCTCACACAGCACCGGGCACCCCGGGACCCCTCATACAGCTCTGGGTTCCCTGCGACCCCTCATACAGCACCAGGCACCCCAGGACCCCTCACATAGCACCAGGCATCCCTGGGACCACTAAACACAGCACCAGCACCCTGGGACCCCTCATACAGAATTGGGCTCCTCGGGACCCCTCATACAGCACGGCACCCGGGACCCTCACACAGCACCGGCTCCCGGACCCCTCACACAGCACCGGGCACCCGGGACCCCTCACACAGCACCGGGCTCCCGGGACCCCTCATACAGCACCGGGCTCCCGGACCCCTCACACAGCACGGGCACCCGGGACCCTCACATAGCACTGGGTTCCTGGGACCCTCACACAGCACGGCACCCCGGGACCCCTCACACAGCACCGGGCTCCCCGGGACCCCTCACACAGCACCGGGCACCCCGGGACCCCTCACATAGCACCGGGCTCCCCGGGACCCCTCATACAGCACCGGGCTCCCCGGGACCCCTCACACAGCACCGGGCACCCCGGGACCCCTCACATAGCACTGGGTTCCCTGGGATCCCTCACACAGCACCGGGCACCCCGGGACCCGTCCACAGCACCGGGCTCCCGGGACCTTCAAACACAGCACCCCGGGACCCCTCCCGGCTGTTCCCAGAGGGTCCTGCCCCAGTCGGCGCCTCCCTGGGGCTCCGGACCCTCCGTCTCCGCAGCTCCCCGGGGCGGAGCAGCCCCGGCGTGGCTCCTCACCAGCAGCAAATCGTCCGGCCCGCAGCCGGTGTACTCCCGGCGCCTGTGGGAGTGAGAGCAGTGAGGGGGCTGTGGACGGAGCGGGGGCTGCGCCGCCATGGCGGCTGGAGGCGCCGCCGTTGCCGAGGGGACGCGCGCGGGACGGAAGTGGCATCATGGCGGCGGGGGCGCTGAGGGCTTGCCCTGGCATGGCGGGGCAGTGAGGGATTTCCCTGGCATGGCGGGGCAGTGAGGGATTGTCCAGGCATGGCGGGGGCGCTGAGGGATTGTCCTTTGCCCTGGCATGGCGGGGGCAGTGAGGGATTGCCCTGACATGGCGGGGTCGCTCAAGGATTGTCCTTTGCCCTGGCATGGCGGGGCAGGTCAGCGATTGCCCTGGCATGGCGGGGCAGTGAGGGATTGCCCTGGCATGGCGGGGGCGCTGAGGGGTGCCCTGGCATGGCGGGGCAGGTCAGGGATTGCCTGGCATGGCGGGGCGCTGAGGGATTGTCTTTGCCCTGGCATGGCGGGGGCAGTGAGGGATTGTCTTTGCCTGGCATGGCGGGGGCAGTGGATTGTCCTTTGCCCTGGCATGGCGGGGCAGTGAGGGATTGTCCTTTGCCCTGGCATGGCGGGGCAGTGGGGATTGTCCTTTGCCTGGCATGGCGGGGGCAGTGGGGATTGTCCTTTGCCCTGGCATGGCGGGGCAGTGAGGGCTTGCCCTGGCATGCGGGGCAGTGAGGGATTTCCTGGCATGGGGGCGTGAGGGATTGCCCTGGCATGGCGGGTCGCTCAGGGATTGCCCTGGCATGGCGGGGCAGTGAGGGATTGTCCAGGCATGGCGGGGGCGCTGAGGGATTGTCCTTTGCCCTGGCATGGCGGGGGCAGTGAGGGATTGCCCTGGCATGGCGGGGTCGCTCAAGGATTGTCCTTTGCCCTGGCATGGCGGGGCAGTGAGGGATTGTCCTTTGCTCCGGCATGGCGGGGGCGCTGAGGGATTGTCCTTTGCCCTGGCATGGCGGGGGCAGTGAGGGATTGTCCTTTGCTCCGGCATGGCGGGGTCGCTCAGGGATTGTCCTTTGCTCCGGCATGGCGGGGTCGCTCAGGGATTGTCCTTTGCTCCGGCATGGCGGGGTCGCTCGGGATTTTCCTGGCACGTTCAGGGCTGTCCCAGGCCAGGGGCCATCCCGATCCTCCGCCGTGCCCCTGTGCCCGGCCCGCGGCGTTCGCCCCCGAACAGCCCCGGGCGCGGCGGCTCCGCTGCCGCTCCGCGCTGCCCGTGCCCGCCCGCCCGTGTGGCAAAATGCGGAATACTGAGTTTCTGAGGAAGGGGTGCTCAGTAATCACAGAATCATAAAGTTTCCTGAGTTGGAAAGGAGCCACAAGGGGCCCCGTCCCTGCCGTGCACAGAGTGCAGCCCCGGGTGCCGCTCCTGGAACATCAGTGGGGACAGGTTGGCACAGGAAGGGAAAGGATTTGGGTTAGTGATTGTTGTTTTATGGAGGCAGGCTGGCAGAGCTGGGGGTGCTCAGGGGCACCAGAGAAGGCTGCAGGCAGAGCTGGGAGCCCCTGGCAGGGCCTGCAGGGGCTCCAGGAGAGCTGCAGAGGCCCTGGGGACAAGGGCTGCAGGGACAGCCCCCAGGGAATGGCTGCCAGTGCCAGAGGGCAGGCACAGCTGGGCTCTGGGGCAGGAATTGCTGTGGCTGAGGCTGGGCAGGCCCTGGCACAGGGTGCCCAGAGCAGCTGGGGCTGCCCCTGCATCCCTGGCAGTGCCCAGGGCCAGGCTGCACAGGGCTGGGAGCACCCTGGGATGGTGGCAGGTGTCCCTGCCCAATGAGCTTTAAGGTCCCTTCCAACCCCAGCATTCCAAGGTGTTGTGTAATTCCTGCCACAGCCAGTCCTGTGTAGCTCTGCACCATGGCACATGGTGCTGGCTGGCGGGCACTGCCTGTGACCAGTGACATAAGGAAAAAGTTTATATTTAACTTACATTTTAAAAATAAATAGTTGAAGTTCTGAGCTCTGCTACTGGTTCAAAGAGTCTCCCTGTAGGCCTATTTATGTGACTCTCCTGTTCCTGACTCAGCCAGTCATGTGGATCTGAGCAAACAGGAAATCCCTCACCAAAAAAAACCAAAAAACCCAAACCAACAAACCCAAAACCAAACAAAAAACCCCCTCAGAACCCAAGACACAAAAAGCCAAGAGTCACAGTTTCCCTAAGCAAGTACTTTGAAGACTGCCTGAAGGAAGAATCATGAGAAAGCTTGGCTGGAGGAACCTGAGATAGTGTGGAGTGACTAGTGAGGAAACCTCAGGGGGGTTCAGAACCAGAGAGGAACTGGCAACTTCAGAAAGCCCCAGCCTGGGAAGCCAGGGGCATCTGCAGGACAGAAGGACATTTGATCCTGCAGAGGGAAGGGGCCTGGAATGCCCCACCACTGGCTCATGTGGCCACCACTATCCCTGACAAAGAGAACAGGCATCCATTGTAGGGAAAATTGTCTTTTATGAGGGGTAGGGAGGACTTTGCTTCCCTTAAATAGAATTCATTTTCCTTCCAGAGGAAGAAGATGAAAGTTTGTTTTGTACAAAGAGGGAATTGTCCATCAGTTGATACCCATCGATTTCTCACACTTCCTTGAAGAGGAGAAAGGCCCTACTGTCCTTGCCAGATTTTCCCAGTGCAGATTTTGCCTCTGAAAATGGGCTCTGGTTTGCTGAGTTGCTCCATCCATCAGCACGTGCTGTCCTTCTTCCAGCCCTTCCCTCCTGCCAACAGGGCTTAGAGCACCCCGGGATAGCGGAAGGTGTGGAATGGCACAGGCTTTAAGGTCCCTTCCCACCCAAACCATCCTGGGATTCTGTGGTTCTGTGAATATAGGAAGTTTATGTGCCATTCCTTAGAGAGAGGTTTCAGGAAGAACTCAATCCAGCCAATCCATAACAGACCATATATATATATCCTATATCCCATATACATTCCCAGTGAGCAAAGCCAGTGACCAGGGTCCACTTAGGCATCTAAATTAAGGAGAATCTGTTTTTTTCCTTAAACATTCATGTAAAATAAACCTCAAAGTCACAAGCCATCTGCAATGCCTTTGGAACGAAACCAAACCCTTTTTCAGGAGGAAATGTTCTCAGAGCTGGTGGAGGACTTCACAGAAGAATGGGGGCTTTAGAGAATCCACACATCCCTGTTTATTTTTGGATTTCAGATGGCAGTGCTGCACATTTGTACACTGTCTATGACACATAAAACTGATCGCTGTTTTTGTGTAGCTCTTAAGACTAAGGCTACATTTCCCATTAAGCACACCATAAAATACTAGACAAAACTAAAAAACACCAAGAAATTCAGTCCTCCCTCCACTCAAACACAAGTTTTCAGGGGAGAGTGAAGTTGTTTCCCTTTCACAAACATCTCAAAGACCAAGTCACAGTAGTATGACAGCATTAAGTCTCTACTGAAATAAACTCCTAAGATTCATTCCAAGCAGGACCATGGTGGTGTAACAGACTCCAGTGTGTAAATCCTGTGTAGCAAACCGTGTGCGAGGATCCCATCATTGACAACAGAAGTCATTGCACTGGGTTTTAATTGGATGACAACAAGCTTTACAGCCAGGTTAAACATTGACCTTTTTTCCCTGGGATAATTTTTTCCAACTTGTTATCAGCCTAGCTAATGTGATTATGTGCAAGAAAGCAAAGTTCTTGGCAGTGTACATGTGTGTGCTCCAGAGCTTCAAAGCTTCAGCAAAAGCTTTTTCCTGTGACTCCTTTGAGGGCAATGAGCTTGAAACAATCGCTGATGTGCAGCCACAGTTTACTTCCCGTTCTCCTCCATCCCAGGCAGGTCTGGAGCCTGGCACCAGCAGGATGTGCTGCAGGAGGTCTCTGTGACAGTCCTGACCTGGGAGCTGTGTGTTCACACTGCTCCATCACCTGTGGGCACAGGGAAACCACTCTTGTCATTAACTCCATTTTGCACAGTTACACAAGGGTTGGAATGGACCTCAGAGCCCATCCAGTGCCACCCCCTGCCATGTGCAGGGACACCTGCCACCATCCCAGGGTGCTCCCAGCCCTGTGCAGCCTGGCCCTGGGCACTGCCAGGGATGCAGGGGCAGCCCCAGCTGCTCTGGGCACCCTGTGCCAGGGCCTGCCCAGCCTCAGCCACAGCAATTCCTGCCCCAGAGCCCAGCTGTGCCTGCCCTCTGGCACTGGCAGCCATTCCCTGGGGGCTGTCCCTGCAGCCCTTGTCCCCAGGGCCTCTGCAGCTCTCCTGGAGCCCCTGCAGGCCCTGCCAGGGGCTCCCAGCTCTGCCTGCAGCCTTCTCTGGTGCCCCTGAGCACCCCCAGCTCTGCCAGCCTGCCTCCAGAGCACAGGGGCTCCAGCCCTGACAGCATCTCCGTGGCCTCCTCTGGGCTGCCTCCAGCAGCTCCACGTCCTTCTCATGCCTGGACCCCCCAACATAGACACACATTTTTCGTGTATCTTGTGCAGTTTCCCCTGAGACAGCAGCCTCATGTCATCTCTCACCACTATGATTAGTTTTAATTCATGCTGGCACTAACTTCTGCAGCCCAAGAGTCACACAGATGTTCCATGGTGGAGATCTAAGCACCCCTGACTCATCATTCACAGATGATGAATGCATGTGTTTCTGTTGCATCCATGTATCCCCCCATGGAATTTAATGGCCTCAAAATGCAAGTTTCTAGCACTGGTACATAAAATTCAGGTAGTCCTTAACATTTATTTGACTCTGAGCTTCATGGGAGGACTGAGAGTTTTGAGTTGGAGACTGAAAAGAGCTCTGCGAACTTTCTGAGTGAAAGAAGGAGGCAGCTGATGGGACTGACACCTTAAGTTTGAGCTTTTATATTTTTCACATTCTGGGCTGTTTTAGTGTGTAGTTTTGGGTTTCATATTAAGTGCTACTGAGCTCTCTTCACAGAGCAGAGAGACAAAACAATTCCTTTTCCAGCTTGGGACCAGGCACAACTGATACAACTTTCAGACCCAAAAACAAAAACAACAATAAAGTGAGAAGAAAACCAAGGAGGATGGAGCTCCATAACCTGAATCTGTAATTGGACAGTTAACTCCAATGTGCTGATGGACCAGAATTTATCAAAGTGTGAGCCCTCGTGATTTTGGGTTCATCCTGGGTGTGTCCAGCTGTGCTCTGGTGCTGCCCAGGTGTGTCCAGTGAGGCTTTTTAATAAATCCCTGCTTTATCCTTTGGCTCTGCTGGGCTCTGCCCCAGGGCAGCCTCCAGAAGGCACCAGGTCTGTTTGTCCCTGGCTGGCAATGTCAGCTGTGTGCATGAGTCCTGCTCGGTCACTGTGGTCCAGATGTGGAAGTGCAAAGATCAGAGTCCTTCCCTGACCACGTCTGAGCCAAGCACCATCTGACAAATGCTGCTTTTCACCCCAAATCCACATGGTGGAAGGGGGTGGGAGGGTGACAGGGTCAGCTGCTTCCCCCTCTCCACACCCACAGGCGAGCAGAAAAGATATTTTGCTCCTTCCTTTCTCTCAGCTTGAAAGAGCAAAGGGAACAAAAAGGGAACATGGTGTGAGGGAAGGGTGAATAATTGCAGCATGATTAGGACAGCGTAAAGCTCACTGGTGGATTTACAGTTCTATAAAACTGCCTGTGTTCTTTCACTACCTCCCTGCCCCAAGAGCTGATCCATCTCAGGAAACATCTCCTTACTCTCCCTGCGTGCTCCTGGTTTCACCAGGAAGACTGTACACCTCCAAGCTGCTTTATTTGTGTGTTGTAATTAGAAGGGGATATCACAGAGAAGCTCACCAGGCATCCTTTGGGGTTTCACCACCTACATCCTGCCTGGCTGCTCTCAGTCACCAGCCCAGCAACGGGGTGAGACCAGCAGCGAGGTAAAAATGCCTCTCCCAGCAAACCAGAGTCCCTGAAGCAGGGCAGAGCACCAGGCTACAGCTCCCTGCAGGCACAGCTTCAGGGCTGGGGCAGCGTTACCTGTGGCAGAGTGCTGAGGCATGGCAGAAATCAGGATTCCAAGCTGGTGACATGGATCCTTGCACATGAACACTCCAGGGAAAAGCTGCCCTGCTGAGCTCTCTGCTGGCAGGGGATGGAGAGCCATGCACAGTCCTTCCCTTCCTAATCCAACTCCAGGCAGGAACAATTTCCCTACTGCAAAAATGTGAATATTTGTGCTGGGAAACACACTGCCTGAGACAAGAACTGAGTGTGTAACCCAGCTGGAGTTTTTAAAGAGGAACTGAAAGCATTGGGGTTGAGTTTTTCAAGCTTGGCTACCTGCTAATTTTATGACGTCAGTAAAAAATTACTTTATTCTTTTTAGCTAGAAAGCAATCTCTGCTGACTGTGAGTTTTCCTTCCTGTTATTTCCACATGAGTCTTCCCAACAGGCCCAAATGATTCCAAGAAATAAGGTCATGTACTACAAAGTTGCTTCTGCGTCATCCTCACATGCCAATCATGGGAGACTGATTTTCTGTCCTTGTTGCTGTGGGGGCAACAAAATGCCCAGCACAATCAGCAGCTGGCACAGAAAAAAGTAGGGATAAAGGGCTAGAGTCAGTGGGAGAATGAGGAAAGGGCAGGTTACACAGAGGTTTTATCAAGTGTTGGTTCTCAAATGAACTTGCTCTTATGGGCTGTATTCCAGAAGATTTAGAAAGTGAGTCCAGCCAAGAGCTGTTTGCAGTGGGGCTTTTGGAAGGGAGGTGAGGTGCTGGAAGACTGAAAAAAAAAAGGAAAAAAAAACAACCAACCAAACAAAACAAAAAAACAAACAAACAAAAAAAAAAACCCAAAAAAAACAACAGAAAAAAAAAAAAACACAGACAAACAAACAAAAAAACCCCAAAAGCACTTGGAAATTACAAGCCAGTTAACTTCAGTTCCTGATTAACAACATCAGTAAGACCATGGAATAAGTAATTGGGAAATCATTTGCAGGCGAGAAGAAAATACAAGAGACAGACACCAGCCAGCATAGCTATGTCAAGGACAAATGGTTTCATGCTTATCACATTTCCTCCTGTGATGGGTACTAGGCCTTGTGGGGGAAGAAGCAGAATATTTAACATGATAAGGCTTCCCACAACCCCTTCATCCCCATGGTCTGTGCAGAATGACCCCTGGGCCCCCCACCCGTGGCTTGGTGTCACCTGGGCTACTGTCCCACCTCTTGTGGGTTTAAATTTCTGGAATGGCCTGGAGAACAGAGAAATTTTTATGCAGAGAGCACATGGAGGTGTTAAGCACAAGGACTGCAATGGAAATAAATTTTGCAAGTGATCTTGAGGATTTGGAGGAAAGGGCTGAAAAATCTGACAAAAAGGTGCAGAAAGGACAAGGGCTGCAGGGACAGCCCCCAGGGAATGGCTGCCAGTGCCAGAGGGCAGGCACAGCTGGGCTCTGGGGCAGGAATTGCTGTGGCTGAGGCTGGGCAGGCCCTGGCACAGGGTGCCCAGAGCAGCTGGGGCTGCCCCTGCATCCCTGGCAGTACCCAAGGATGCTTGGAGCACCCTGGGATGTGGAAGGTGTCCCTTCCAGGTGACACTGGCTGAGGTTTAAGGTCCTTCCCAGCCAAACCATCCTGGGATTCTTGGATTCCATGCAGGGTTCCCCACCTGGACAGGAATAATCAGGAGACGTGGATGGGGAACAGCTGACTTGGAAGCAGCTCCTTTGGCAGAAATAGATGCGCAGGAGCTGGGAGTGAGTCTGCAGGGCCATGGTGCTGCAGGAGAAGGCAGAGAGCTGTGGTGACCTCTCCATTACAGCCCTCGGGAGCACGCTGCATTTCCAGGCATCTCCAGAAAAAAAGAAACAGAGTGGAAGAGAGTAAGTTCTGTAAAGTATTTGAGCTGACAAATTGTTTAGTCTAGCAGGAGGAAAACAGAATGGAGATATTTTCAAATACGTGGTCTCCTGTGCAGAAAGGGACTTTATTTTTATGTTGAAACCTCAACCTTATCTGGTGGATAAGGGGAAATTTAAAGAACCTTCTCCTATGGCATGTTACAGCTTCCAGTACAAACCATTGGGCCATGCTGCTGAACATACAATAGGTAAATCTGTTATTTTTCCACCATGTTTCTGAAACCAGTCTCACACTGAAATTCAGCAAACCCCACCAGTTTATCCAGAGCAAGAGATCTATGGCAGGCAGCAGCACTGGAAACACAGCCTCCTCTGAAGCTTTATCAGGTCAGGGAGTTTTAATTTCCTTTTTTTCCAAACTCCCTTCCAACACTGATTGTGAAAATTCCAGCTTACTGCTGTTTTTAAAATATCATGTTCAACGGGAATCTCTTGATTTTAATATTAATTTGGTAGGAAATGGTGCAGAATGTTATAACCAGGGCTGCTTGTGATGTCTGGGATACCTCTGTATGGGCACATTTTGTTCTGTCAGGTTATTTTCTAGATCACATTTAATAAAAAATCAGCCACCGTTGATTTTAAATAACACTTTGTTCTGAAACAAACAGCATACAGATGGTAATATCTTTATTAAGGATCCTGTTTTATTATCACTGTGATATTATCATTCTTTTATTTCTAATTAAGAAGTTCTAATGAACTAACAAGTGAAAAAATTGGCAACAATATTTGGATATTAAAGAAGGGTGGGGTTTGGTTGGTTTGGGGTTTTTTGGGGGATTTTTAATTCCTTTACATTTTGTTTTAAATCAAATGTCAGTTTTTGTCCTTTCATTTTCCTTCCAACTATTTCCCCCAGATTACAAATCATTCCTACAAAACTAGGATAAATGGTTTCCAGGTGATTTTTGGTTTGTTTTGTCCACCTGTTGCACTGCAAGGAAAAGTGAAAATGCCGATTTATTTATTTTTAATTAAAAAATACCCCACAATTACACACTCTGTTAATATTTAAGGCTGTAATAGAAATTATGATGGCAAAGAGGGGCTTTCTGGTAGAAGGAGCTCTCCTCAAGTTCTGATTGTGTGCTGATCTTTACTCTCCAAGTAATTTAATTTTGGATATCAGTTTCACCCCACTTTCTGCATGGGGATTTCTCTTTTCGGCCGCTGGCCCAGACAGTCTGCTGCCTTTCAAAGCAGCTGCAGCCTAAAATCCATGGCCTGTGGGGCAGAGGCTGTCCATAATCTTTCCTGCTGGAGAGCTGGTTCAGCACATCCCCTCCAAAATCCATCTCCCCCAGAAGACGCTGCATCACCGCAATTTTTGCCAGGAAGGGGCAATGGCAGGAAACTCGTTATCACTGCATCCTGCAGCCCTGCAGAGGGGTGGGTTCAGCTCAGTTCAGGCTGCCAAAGGTCTTCTCTGCAGAGCAAACCCCTGGCTGCCCGTCCCACACATCCAGCTTGTTTGTGAGGCTCGGCTGGTGGGAATAAAGCCACCCTTGCAGCCCTCTGCAGCCACTGAATTCCAGCACCTCTCCCCACGGCTGCTCAGCCTCACATTCCAGTGGCTGGGATGCACTGAGTGTCCAAACCTGTGCTGTGGAGCCACAGAAACACAGAGTGGTTTAGGCTGAAAGGAACCTTAAACACCTTAAATAGGTTCTATCCCTCCCATGATCATGGACACCTCCCACTGTCCTAGGTGATCCAAGCCCTGTCCAGCCTGAACTTCTTGACGTTTGAGAAATATGTTTTTCTTGAATACGAATTCGTGCTGTGGTCTTTAATCACCACCAGCTCCCACCCAGGAGATGAAAGATAGATTCCAGTGGTAAAACATAAGAAAACCATCAATGACATGGAGGTTTATTGATTGCTGGGGGGCAGCAGCATGCCTTGGAATGTGCCATGGCTCATGGCCTGCACATCCCTGTGCTGCTCTCTGCTTTTATTGCTGGGTTAAACCATGGTCAGGAGGTTCCTGTCTCATCCAAGACGTCTCTCCCTTTTCACCAGCCTGCACTGGCACTGAACTGCAGCATCTTACCATGGAATGGTTTGGGTTGAAGGGGCCTTCAAAGTCATCTTTAGCATGTGCAGGGACACCTGCCACCATCCCAGGGTGCTCCCAGCCCTGTGCAGCCTGGCCCTGGGCACTGCCAGGGATGCAGGGGCAGCCCCAGCTGCTCTGGGCACCCTGTGCCAGGGCCTGCCCAGCCTCAGCCACAGCAATTCCTGCCCCAGAGCCCAGCTGTGCCTGCCCTCTGGCACTGGCAGCCATTCCCTGGGGGCTGTCCCTGCAGCCCTTGTCCCCAGGGCCTCTGCAGCTCTCCTGGAGCCCCTGCAGGCCCTGCCAGGGGCTCCCAGCTCTGCCTGCAGCCTTCTCTGGTGCCCCTGAGCACCCCCAGCTCTGCCAGCCTGCCTCCAGAGCACAGGGGCTCCAGCCCTGACAGCATCTCCGTGGCCTCCTCTGGGCTGCCTCCAGCAGCTCCACGTCCTTGTGCTCTTGGAGCCAGGGCTGGGGCAGCTCTGCAGGTGGGCTCTCACCTGAGCACGGGGGCACAGGGCAGAATCCCCCTGCCCTGTTGCCCATGCTGGGGGATCAGCCCGGGACACCGAATCCAGTCGTTAACCCAGCACAGATCCATGCATTCCCACCACTGATCCATGTATTCCTGCTGTTCATGGGGCATGTGATTGAGATTTGCTTCAGAGAGACCAAGACAGACAGGCTGTCTGAAGGCGAGGTAGCTGTGGGTTAGGAATCCTGGAGGGCCAAGCCAATGTAAACCTTTGTGCTGCAGCGAGCTCTTTTCACAAGGCTTAGCCTAACTTGGCTGGAAAGTTGAGGAAGTTTTGGAGGGAAAAAAAAAAAAAAAAAAAAAAAAAAAAAAAAAAAAAAAAAGCACCACCAGAAAAACCCAAACCACACCGAAGCCAACAGCAAACTGCTTTGACATTTGTTCCCGCACTCCCCACCCCGCTTGGAGCTGTGCGGTCGGAGGCGTCCCGGGGCGGTGCGGCAGCGGGCAGCGCGGTGCCGGGCTGAGCCGGCCCCAGAGCGGCGCCCGACATGGACTGCGGAGTGATCACCTCCAAGAGCGTGCTGCTGCTGCTCAGCCTCGCCTTCTGGGTACGGCGGGCACCCGGGCACGGGGGGACACACCGCGGGACGGGGGACCCCCGACCCGCCATCCCCGCCTGCCCCGCGTCGGGCTTAGCTGCGTGCGGGGGACGCGTTACGTATTTTTAAGGGACGAGGAATTTAGAGGGTTAAGTTTCTGTGAAAAAGTAGGAAACAAAAGTTCAGAGCTTGTTATTTTGTTATTTTTTTTTTTTTTAGTTGGTTGCTGGTTTTCTGCTGCGTGCGGGGGACTCGTACATTTCTGTAGCTTCCCCTAGTTAGGTATTTTTAAGGGACAAGGAGATTTAGGGGTTAAGTTGCTAAGAAAAAGAAAAAGAAACAAAAAGTTCAGAGCTTGTTATTCTTTTTTTTTTTTTTTTCTTTTTTTTTTTTTTTTTTGGTTGGTTGGCTGGTTTTTCTGCTGCGTGCGGGGGACTCGTACATTTCTGTAGCTTCCCCCTAGTTAGGTATTTTTAAGGGACAAGGAGATTTAGGGGGTTAAGTTTCTAAGAAAAATAAGAAAGAAACGAGGTCAGAACTTCCTAATTTTTTTTTCTTTTTTCTTTGTCTTTTCTTTTTTTTTTTTCCCTTTTTTTTTTTTTTTCTTTGTTTGTTTGCGCTTTTTTTTCTCCTTGGCGTGTTTTTAGCGTACCCGGTTTTATTTAGTAGTGTTTTTAATTTAAGCAGCGTACAGCCGCGTTTTGTGATCGGAAGGAACCGGAGCCGCGTGGCGAGGGCATTGTACAAGGGCTCTGCTGCGGATTTGGGGCGAGGAGACTTTTGGGGAGGAAAACTGCTGAGAACTTTGTTCCAGCTATGTCCTTGGCGCAGTGACGGCTTTCCAAATCACTTCCACGATAATTATTTACAAGCGAGTGAAAAAACGAGGGTAGAGTGTATACTTTTTAGCCCAGCCCGCGATGGTCGGGGGGTGTGGGCATCGCGGCTGCCTGGTGACAGTGACAGCGGGTCCCTGGGGCCGTGGCTGTTGGGAAGAGCTGGGGGCTATCCTGGAAGCCAGGCTCGGGCATTCCCCGCGCGTCGGGAAGTTTGGAAAGCCCCCACCACCCTGGGGAAGCGTGGACCGCGCTGGGACTCTGCGTGCTGCTGCCAGGGAAGGGCCCTGCCAAACCTCACCTGTGCCGTGTGGGAGGGGGGCTCAGGTGTGCCTTGTAGCCCCTGAGTGTGTGCCAGGGATTGTGCTCGGGGTGTCTCCATCCTGCCGGAGAGCCTGGAGCGGCTCTGCGCGGGCTGGGGGCTCAGAGATGCATGGTATGCCTGGGTGATGCCTCCAGCTTGCCGAGGGGGCTGGAGCGGCTCTGCCCGGGCTGGGGGCTCAGGGATTCCTTGTATCCCCTGGATGTGACCCAGGGATTGTGCTGGGGGTGCCTCCATCCTGCCGGAGAGCCTAGAGCCGCTCTGCCCGGGGCTGGGGGCTCAGAGATGCCTTGTAGCTCCTGGGTGTGTGCCAGGGATTGTGCTGGGGGTGCTTCCATCCTGCCGGGGAGCCTGGAGCGGCTCCGCCCGGGCTGGGGCTCGGCGCGGCAGCGCCCCGTGCTCCGGGCGCCACGGGGGCTCCTGCTGAGGAGCAGGACCAGAGTTTCCCAAAGAGAGACGCAAAAATAAGGCAAAAGAAGGGATAGTGCTCGAATTAATCCCTGTGGCCTCGTGGGGTGTGGTGCCTTTTTGTAAAAACACGGCTCGCCGCTGGCTGTGGCCAGGAGCTCGTCCCCTCCACAATTTATTGCTGCGTGTGCTCCGTGTAACTCCTGGCACGAACGAGCTGCAGGCCGAGAGTCACTGCTGCACACCGGGCAACGTGATCTCTCCAGGTCTGCTTGGTTTATGGTGATTTTATTTTGTTTTTTAAGCAGCCATGGAGAAACATTACAGCATCCCCCTGTTTGTATGTGGAAAGCCCCTGAGCCTCAGGTCAGGTGTAACCCAGGTTTGCATCATTGCTTGGCTTTTTAAAAATGAAACTGCCTTATATCCTCCGAGAAATGCCCCTAGTCCTTTTTCTTCTGCTGTAGAGCTCTCTAATCGTGACTGGTCATCCGCGGACTGTCGTCACCTTCTGCATGTCTGTGGCCTCTGAGTTTGGGGTGACCCAGAGCAGCCCTCTGGGATGTTTGTTATCCCAGTAAAAGCAGTGCAGCCCAGTACCTGTGGCATGCAGATGCTGCTGCCACCATCGCGTGTGGTAATCGCATTCCAGCAGCAGAACTGCAGAACCTGGAATTCTGGTTTTAGGAGGGTGGAGATGCAGGGACTGATTCTTTTATGCTCCTTCAGAACATTTCTAACAGTTGGGGCTCTGTAAGTACAAGGCTGCAGATGATTGTGAAAACACAGGATTTGCAAAGAACATTAGAGCTCTTCTCCAAGGAGTAATTCATGTCCAGACATTGCCTGCTGCAGATCTTTCCTGGCTCAGAAGTGATTATGAAAAATAACTCACCACCTGCGTATTCAGCAGATGGTGCAGATGTGGTCCTTTGACAGAAGTTATTACTTTAAAATATCCTAAAAAGGAAAAAAATCCTCTTTTTCCTTTCTGATCGCTGTCGTGCAGAGTGAAGGAAGTCAGATCTTCCACGATGACAAATAGGGGCTTCCTAAATGAGGTGAAAAAACAGCTTTTCTCCCAGCATCAGGCTCAGCATCGTACGTGCAGATCATTCTCCGGGTGAGGGATCAATGCATAACTCCCCCCAAAAAACTCCGTGGTAAAGATTGTTTAATTACAAGGTTAATTTAATTATAAGCGGGTGGTGCTTCAGGCTGCGGCAGTTCTTCCCTCCTCCTCTCCTGCTCTGGAACACCTACTAATTAGGTGCGAGTGTGTGGTTGTTTTGGCAATCGGGTGTTGGCCTGCTCGGGACCTAAAAGAGGGAGAGGAATGTTCAGAGCCGACCATGATGTTCTGGACAATTTCTTTTGAGGGGACTGGGGTGGGTGGGTGCTCTTTTTGAAGGAGAGAGGTGAAACGGACTCACTTCCTGCTCCAAGGGAAACAACTGAGAATCTCAAAACCAGTTGGGAGCTTCGAGCTCCGGTATTTCTGATTAACGAGCAGTAAACACCTTCCCAGGTTGCTTTTAACTCAAAGCATCCCGCGCCTCGCCCTTGCTTGCCTTCGGCTTCGTTGTCACTAAACAAGGTCTCTGCCTTCAGAGGGGGTCTGGCGGTCCTGGGGGCTGGGAGTTGGACTTCCATCATCCTTGTGGGCCCCCTGCAACTCGAGATACTCTGATTGCTTTGAACACCGAAGGGATACCTGCAGTGAAAAATCCTGTTTGCCCGTGCTGGAAGCCAGGTTGCAGAGAATATTTCTCTGCATGTTTTGAAGGGTCCAAACCCTCTGACAAACACTGCTTTTAACCTTCATCCATGGAAAGGGCTTCCCAGGCTTTGGGATGAGGCAGAATTTTCACAAATGTAAATTAGATAGTAGCGTAGTATGTGATTTATCACAGGGTGAGAAATTCAGATTTTTGGGTTTATTAGTTTGGGAAGTAGATGAGGATAAGATGGAGGATCCTTGTCATTTTTAGGCTTCCTTTTCCTTCTCCATCCCCTCCCTGTTCTGCAGTGTGGGTGACACAGGACCGTTGGTCACAATTTGCCTCAGTGTAGAGTTATGTGAATAGAAATTGAGTTATTGGTAGAAAAGCAGAAATAATGAACCTTCTTGGTGATAATTGGGTAAATTATCTTTAAGAGGACCTTGATCCCGTGTGTTTGGGCCTTTTGGTGCCTTTTCTCCCTCACACTGAGCTGGTGTAAAGCCTGGTGTGCAGAAATTGTTAATAAGAAAACAGTAAACAACCTGGAGAACAAAAACAACCACGAGTCCCATTCGCCTTTTTTCCCAGCAAGGACTTTTGCAAAAGGCCTCCCCTCTCAGGGGAGAGACACGTGGGAGTGGAAGAACTGCCACAGCCCGAATTCCCCACTCACTTTTAAGCAGAGGTGGGCACCTCCCCAGCATCCTTGCTTTACTTGCCCAACAGCAGGAGAAGCATAAGGACAAATTACTGCCCAGGGGGCTTTAGCAGGGCCAGGGGATTTGAGAGAACAGCATTTGATCTGCTGCCCCCCTGCCATGGGCAGGAATATCTTCCACCAGACCAGTTTGCTCAAGGAATCACACAATATTGCTGTGGATCACTTTAAATAATTTTTAGTAATTTGGAGGTATGAACTTGGCCACAAGAAAAATCCCTGCACGTGTGAATGGTTTGAGATCACTCATGCCAGTAATGAGTATTTTGGGAATGCTTGCTCTGAAGCCTCAGTCAGAGAGAAATCTGGATCCTTCTGATGAGCAGCCTGTCGAACAGCAAAGATCACCTTGAGGGGAAGGGGAAGGTGGTGGGTTTCTTGGGAGTTGGAAATTTTTAAGGTCCCTTCCAACCCCAGCCATGCTGTGATTCTGTGATTTCTGCATGGTGAGGGAAGAGCAGCCACCTGGTGCAGAGTGGGCACAGGATGGGGCTGATGCCTGGGCACTTCGTGTGCTCGTCTCTAGCACGCCTCGAGAGGGCAAAACTCCTCCTTGTTTTAAATTATTCTGCCCCAAATCAGTAAACTGGCTTTCAGGAAAATGGGTTTTGCTGTATTGCACAGCGGGCTCAGGCACTAAATTGAAATGAAAGTGCTGGTGCTGCGTGATCAGCACAGGGGAAGTGTTGTGTGGGAACCAGGACATCCCTCTGACCATCCGGGAAAAATTTGTAAGAATTTAGATAGAATGATAATTAGCGTATCACAAAGCGAAAAAGTAGAATTTTGGGATTTTGGAATGTGAAATCAGAGAGCGAAAAAATAGAAAAAATAGAGTGTATCCCTGTCCTTCTTCTTTGTCTCTTGTTCTTCATCTTCTGTGGTGGCGTGGCACATTTTGGTTGGTTTAGAATAAAAGTACACTGTTCAATGTAGTTAATAAATATTGCAGAATGGTTGTAAATAAAGCATATGTATTTTTTAGTACAAAAAATAATTTTTAGTATAAATTTAAAAAAAAATATTGGCAGGAAATAAAATTTATAAAATGTTACTTTTTACCTAAAACCTTTATATATTTTTTATACTAAAAATACACAAAAAACAAAGAGTTCGACACAATCTAGCCTACAAATAAGACTGTAGCAAGCCAAGGACACAAATACAAGATAACAAAGAGTAAACAAATTCCTGAACAGGAGGACAGACGATCTCGACCTCTTCTTCAGGCACTGGTCTGAAAGAAAACAGAAAGCCTTCAGAGAGACAGAGACAAGGGAAGTCAAGTGAAAACCAAGCTCAGAAACCCCAAGAAACAAAACAACAAAAAAAAAGGGGGTTTTTTAATATATTTGTATTTTAAAAACTTGACAGTGTTGGGGTGGTGGCGCGGATTTGGAGGAGCTGCCTCAGCCAGGCTGTCCCCAGTGCTCCCTGTGGCTGTCAAAGGCCAGGTGTGGCCCCTGTGGCTGCATGTCCAGGTGTGTATCCCTCCCTAAAGGCTCTTGGAAGGTCTCCAGCCGTGATATTTGAGCCTTAAAATGAACTCAGGCAGCTCTGTGACCTGACTGTCTAATGATGAATCATGTGGCAGTGGTTCAGAAAGGGTTTGTGTGGATATTCAGAGTTCTTCCAGCTTGTGTTTGTGGTAGTTTGCTGTAGAAGACAGTCTTACTGTGCAGGTCACCAAAACCAGCAGTGTGATGTTGACAGGCTGAGAAGGTGAGGGTGGAGAGGCTGGAGAGTTGTGTGGAGACCACGTAACAGCCTCCCAGAGCCTGACAGGGGCTGCAGGAAACCAGAGAGGATTCTGCATCAGGAGTGTAGTGATGGGAGAACACTTCACGCTGAAAAGAAGGGAAATTTAGGGTAGGTGTTGGGAATAAATTGTTCCTGTGAGGAGGGTGAGGCACTGGGATAGGCTGCCCAGAGAAGCAGAAGTGTTCCAGGCCAGGATGGACACGGCTTGGAGCGACCTGGGATAGTGGAAGTTGGGATGGGATGGGATGGGATGGGATGGATGGGATGGGATGGGATGGGATGGGATGGAGGATGGGATGGGATGGGATGGGATGGATGGGATATGGGATGGGATGGGATGGGATGAGCTTTACAGGTCCTTCCAACCCAAACCCTTCTGGATTTCTGTGATCCCACGTTGTGGAAGTGCAAGTGATAATTGCAACAGCTCAAGAGGTCCTGTTTTGGTACCTCCTTAGCAAGGTTTGGGGTTGGCTCTGCTGTGGTTTAGGTGCACCTTGGTTTAGTTGCAGGGGCTGGTGTCTGAGCCTGGAACAGCTGATTGAGAAATTGGGGTGGTTCCGAAGGCAAATATTGATCTACAGGGTGTTTTGTGTCCCAAACAGGCTGCTCAGATCCAAAACAGCCTGGCACTGGCTGATAAATCAATCCGTGCTCAGCTAAAGTTACACTCTCTGCAGGCTGTGTATTTGGAAAGAATACAAGTGAAAATGGGGGTTCTGATGAGTGAAAATGGGGGTTCTGCTTCCTCCTCCTCCTCCTCCCAGTCCTGTTGCCTCTGTGCCTGCAGCACCTGAGCCCCAAGGCAGGGGTTTAAGCATTAGAAGTTTAGGAATTGGGGCAGGATTCTTTGCTTTGCACTGCTGTAGTGTCTCCATGAGGACATCCCACCCTCTGTGCTTTGTAGGGTATGTGCTGGCTTTTAGGGATGGGAAAATAACCTTGGAATTAGGCTTGGGGAACAGAAGAAGACATGCTAAAACAGCTCTTAAGGCGGACATTTACTTAATATATCTTGGAAACAAGCCCACTACACCCAGAATCCACTCTGAGTGCGTGGTTTTGCAGCATGTAAAAACTGCAAGAAAATGTTGTTTCAGGTTTGGGGATTTTTTTTCTCCTGAAAGAGAGACGTAGGTTTTCAGAGTCTTTTGGCAGCTGCTCATTGTTTTCATTTGAGGAAGAAAAGGAAAAAGCAAGCGCTTCCCACCATACCCAGCAAGCAGCCCTGGGGTGTGTTTTGAAGGCAGGCTGAAACATGCCCTGGTTTGAAGGTTTTATCTTGAGGGTAGTGCTGGCATGAGATTGGCAGGAATTCTCTCCTGGGGCTGTTGGTGCTGCAGGAATCAAGGGCAGCCTGGTAGGAGCTCAGAGGTTTGGTGCTTTTTGCTCCAATCCAAAGCCAACTTGCTGAGTTTGGTATTTTTTATTATTTTGTAAACAAGTGTTTTCACGACGTGAGGGTCTGAGGGGACACAGCAAGTTTGTGTGCTAACAGGAGAGCCCATCCTGCCCCAGCCCTGGCTCCAAGAGCACAAGGACGTGGAGCTGCTGGAGGCAGCCCAGAGGAGGCCACGGAGATGCTGTCAGGGCTGGAGCCCCTGTGCTCTGGAGGCAGGCTGGCAGAGCTGGGGGTGCTCAGGGGCACCAGAGAAGGCTGCAGGCAGAGCTGGGAGCCCCTGGCAGGGCCTGCAGGGGCTCCAGGAGAGCTGCAGAGGCCCTGGGGACAAGGGCTGCAGGGACAGCCCCCAGGGAATGGCTGCCAGTGCCAGAGGGCAGGCACAGCTGGGCTCTGGGGCAGGAATTGCTGTGGCTGAGGCTGGGCAGGCCCTGGCACAGGGTGCCCAGAGCAGCTTTCCTTGCTCCTCTGTGACTGTGCTTGCCCAGCTGGTGCTGTCAGTGGTGTCCAGTGATGGGACCAGTGAGCACCAGCTGGATGCACAGGATGGTCCCTCCCAACATCAGAAACCATTTCACTGTGAGAGTGACCAAGCTCTGTCACACTGTGCTGCCTTTTAGAGGCTGCCCTGGGGCAGAGCCCAGCAGAGCCAAAGGATAAAGCAGGGATTTATTAAAAGGCCTCACTGGACACACCTGGGCAGCACCAGAGCACAGCTGGACACACCCAGGATGAACCCAAAATCACGAGGGCTCACACTTTGATAAGCTCTGGTCCATCAGCACATTGGAGTTAATTGTCCAATTACAGATTCAGGTTGTGGAGCTCCATCCTCCTTGGTTTTCTTCTCACTTTATTGTTGTTTTTGTTTTTGGGTCTGAAAGTTGTATCAGTTGTCCCTGGTCCCAAGCTGGAAAAGGAATTGTTTTGTCTCTCTGCTCTGTGAAGAGAGCTCAGTAGGTACTTAATATGAAACCCAAAACTACACACTAAACCAGCCCAGAATCTAAAAAATATAAAAGCTCAAACTTAAGGCATCAACATGCTGTCCTGGGTGAAACCAGAGAACACAAATGTGCCAATGCCCAATTTATCATTAGAGAAATACCATAAGCAGGATAGGAGATGGTAACTGAAGCCAGGAGGTCCCTTCCAGCTGACAGAATTTAAATCCAGGATGGGAAAAGGGAGAAAATTGTGCATGTGGGATGAGAATTGGGGTCAGTCTGATTGCTGGGAGAATCCAGCTTTGCCTCGGGCCAAGGGAGACCCTCAGGTCTGGGAAGTGCCCCATGTGGGCCAAGGGGAGTTTTAAACTGGTTAAAATGAGGATAAAGTGAGGGAAGCTTTCTCAAAAGTGCTCAGTGCCTTTCTTTTCCCCTAAAGTCACTGGAAAACATGTTGCCTCCTTGAAAATGGAGTAGTGCAGCAGCCAGGAAGGACTTGAAACTCTGGTGGTGAATGGGAAGAATAAATCTTGTAGTACAATAAATCAGCAAGGGAGCCAGATAGTAATTCCCTTTGCCATGCTAGCTGGCTGTCGGATAATAAAATACATTATTTATGGAGGGAATGTGCAAAACCTTTCAAGCAGAAGATTTGCCTGTCAAGGTAAATCAAAAATACTTCTTGTACACAGAAAAACAGCCAAAAAGCAAACAAAGACATGAAGTATTTTCTTTGTTAAGGAGAGGATGGGCAGCTGTAGCTGAGAGCAGTGTTGCTGGGGGATGATTCTAGGTATGAGAGGCATGGGGGCACCACAGTAGTAATAATTGTAATTGGCAAAGTCATAATTGAAGGTGACATATCCACTGAAACTGATGAAAAGATGAAAACATCCCAGTGAATGTAGGATAGGAAGGCATTGCACTGGGTGAGGAGCCCTGGCTGTGCAAAGACACTGGTGAAAAAAGTGATATTTGAGCCTTAAAATTAACTCAGGCAGCTCTGTGTCCTGACTGTCTAATGATGAATCAGGTGGCAGTGGTTCAGAAAAGGTTTGTGTGGATATTCAGAGTTCTTCCAGCTTGTGTTTGTGGTAGTTTGCTGTAGAAGACAGTCTTACTGTGTCACAAAAAATGGTATTATTTCTCTTGCCTGTCTTTGCCTATAAAAAGTTAATGATACAGGACAAAGTCCAGGCAGCCTGAGTTTTGTGCTGTGGTGGATATTCTCACCCTGGGAAAGTCCCCTTGGACAAAGGAGAAATGTCCTTATGTCTCATAGCCTCAGTTTTTTACTGTATAGAGGCTGCATCTTGCTGGACACATGGGGTGAATTCAGAATTCACCCTGTTCTTAAACTTCTCCTTTTAGCACTACAGCTTTGCTACTCTGTATTTTTATTTTTCCAGTCTTTTAAAAAGGAAAGTCTTCTGCCAGTTCAGAGTAACAGGCCGAGACATAGAACCAACACTCTGAAATGGGAGAAACCTTTTAAAAAGTACCCCAAATCCTCCAGCCAGCAGACACTGCCTTTCAACATCATAGCTGGGAGTTTGGCTCCTTTGCTTATCTGGGTTTGGCAGGGGACAAGGGAGCCTGTGCTGATAACTGTGAATGAACACTAACCTCTGTTCTCAGCCATCACATAAGGTTGGCTTGTGAAAACAGAGAAGTAAAGGTGGAAAAGCACCTGTTCTGCCTCACTGATAGGAAAAGAGAGACATATATATATATAAAATTTGCATGTATTTCAGAGCAGTGGTACAGAGGAAGCTTTAAGCAGCCCTTTCTCTGTCTGTGATTAAGTGGCATGAAGCATTTGCATGGCTACAAGCCTCCTGAAAAGGGTAGGGGGGTGGTGATCATCAGCATATAAAGACAGTGGAACACAAATTAAGCAGTTTGCTGTGTTTTAAAAAATACATCAAGTTAGTATTTTGCAGCAGCTGTCCTGTTCTGCCTCAGCGAGGCAGTCCAGGCTGCTGTTTCACGGGCAGGATTGAATATCCAGGTGTGCTCTGTGTGTGTTAGGTGAGTGAGGGTCCCCCCTTGGTGTGTTTGTACACCTCAGCCAAGCGTGGAACAGCTTGGTGAGCTCAGACCCTGCCCAAACCTCAGCCTGGCACAACCTGGTGCCTGCCACAGCCTGGCTTTCTTCTCACTGAGCCCCGAGGAGTTCACTATTTCACGCTCAGATGGTTTTTGTGCTTTCTGTCAAGGGCTGTGTGGGGTATGAAGAACTGAGTGATTCAGTTAGGTCCTTGAGGGGTGAGTGGTGGGTGAGGCAGCAGAGGCGTTGCCCAGCTGTGAAAAGGGGTTTTCCTGCGAAATTTCCTTTCTCCTCACCTCGTCATCTTGTCTTAAGGAAGTCACCAGCCTTGCAGAGAAGCGGCAGCAGCTTCCTGGGGCCCTGGTGAGTCAGCTGGGGAGCACGGGGTCAGTGTGGGTGCTGTGCTGGCTGCTGGTGGCCCAGGGCAGGTGGCCCTCCTTGAGCCACCCTCTGGCTGCCCGTGCTGGGGTTTGTGCCCTGCACCCAGCTGTGGGAGCCCAGGGTGTCTGTGGGACAGCCCTGGATGATCCCAGCTCCAGCCAGGGGGATTGAAATCCCTGCCAGGGGGTCACAGACCCTGGCATGGAGCCAGGGACTCCTGGGGCTTTGAGTTTGACCCGTGGAACAAATTAAACCTTTGAATGAAGAACTAAAGGTCACAAAATTCTAGATAGCATAATAGTTGTAGAATGAAAAGGGAAATTTTGTGGATTTTTACCATGGGGGCTCAGGGGGTGAGATGGAGGGATTTGGGCATTGTCCTGTCCTCCTTCCTTCTTCTTCCTAACCCCATCTCCTTGGGGATGGTGGCACTTGGGGAGTGGACTGGAGTAGAATGGAACTGTCTGACACAGGTGATGGGCATTGGATCATCACTGCCAATAACTCACACGTAGTTTGTAGTATAAAAATCAGTGCCTGCCCCTGGGGCAGAGAGTGTGCCTGGGGCTGCCCTGCTGAACAGACCTGGGCACCCAGACAGAAAATATCTGAGATAAGGAACAATAAAGCAACCTGGAGAGCAGCAGCTGAAGACTTTTGACTCATTCTTTGACAGCTGGGTTAAGAAACAAAGACTTAAAATCATCTGGACCAAAACTGATCCCGAAACCCAGGGACCTGGACCTGGCTGCAGGTGAGCTGCCAAGCAGGGGACTGAGAAAAGAAGTGTGAAGAACCATAACCACTGGTAGTGTGGATTTCTTGGTGTGATCCTAGCACCCTTGTGTATAATTTTAGATGGGTTTGAGAAGGTGATTGACTGATGGTGGAAAAGGAGGTATTTGATCTGTGCTTCCTCAAAGGTGATTGCCTTTGTGTTTATGAGATTGGTTTTTTTCTTGAGATCCTGCAGAAACCTAATAAGACACACTTTGAGATCCATCTTTTGCAATGCAAAGGACTTGTACTTGTAGAGAGTACATCTTAGTACATCTTCATCTTAGATCTAGGAATGGGCTGTAGGTTTTGTGATGTTGGGGTGGAACAATCCCTCCACTGGATTTTGAATTTGCCTTAAATTCTGGAAAAGTTTAAGAGAAGAGTTTCTGATTTAAGTTTTGAAATATTTTTCATCTCTGCTTTCAAAACTTGCCTCTGGGATGCGCCTACAAAAATCAGGGAAGAGATCATTAGCTGTGATGCCTTCTATTCCTGAGTGACCTTGCTCTTCAGGCTTCTTCTCACTGGATTAAAAATTCAGTGGAGTTGTGGCAGCATCTGTCAGGGAAAATGTCATCTACCTTTAAGCCTTTTCCCAAAGACTCCTGGCTTTGCCTCATTACACTTCCTTTTTCTGCTTGGAAGCAGAAGTTTGGAAATCTTTGTAGACTTCCTGCTGGTTGTGTTTTGTCTCTGACCACAAACAAGGCAGTCCTGAGTACTGCCATAAAACCCACTGTGGAAGTGTTTTATATTTGAAGTCCTTGTACTGAACACTAGACCTTCTGGTTTTGTCTTGCAGTCATGGAGCTTTTAGGGGCCTTCTGTGAATAATAGGCTTGTTTATTTATCTATCTATCTATCTATCTATTTATTTATTTATTTATTTATTTATTTATTTATTTATTTTATTAATTCTGGCAGCCTTTTACTTGCAGCAAGGTTTTTCTTAGCTCCCCACAGCTGGTTGGTCTTTAGCACATCGTGTGCCGCTTCCTTGGAAGTGGAAGTGGGTGGAAAATGAAGTGTGGATGAAAAATGAAGAATTTTTTTGAAATTAAGAATGGTGGAGAGGGGCTTTGTACAAGACACTGGAGTGACAGGAACAAGGGGAATGGTTTCCCACTGCCAGAGGGTGGGATGAGATGGGATACTGGGGAGGAATTGTTGCCTGTGATGGTGGTGAGGCCCTGGCACAGCTTTGCTTGCCTCTCCCTGGCTGTCCTTGCCCAGGTGATGCTGTCTCAGAACAGAGAATAGGTGGACAGACACGTGCATCCATCCTTCCAGGCCAGAAATGCAGGATACACTTTTGACTTGTGCATCTTCATTCTCTTTGTGTGACTGAAGGCAGAGGAGGCTGGAGGTGAAGTGTCCCCACCTCCATCTTTAGTGCCACTGCCATTCCAAGGACTTTTTCTGTCCCACTTTCCATCCAGGAACAGAGTGTTGGAGGAGAAGGTGAGGGAGCTCCTCCTCAACACCTCACTCCTCTGGCAAAGTGAGAATGCAGTGGTGCCTTTGAGATCAAGAGGTCTGGTGGAAAAAGCCACACCTGCAGACAGGGAAGTAGGAAAGAGATTTTCCTCAATGAGAGTAAGCTTTAGAAACCACTTTAGTCATTAGCATATCTGAAAACCCAGTGCCTGTGGAGACGGAAAACAAATAACCTGTTGGGAATCGGTGATCCTATTCATTTTCCTGATATCCCACTTTGCAGAGGACCTGCTGTATCTGAGCCCCAGTGCAGCAGGATCTTGCAGGTCATGTGCTGAATGTCTGGCTTCATCACTTGGTGCATCTGAACCCAGTAATTCCGGGGTACAGACAGCATCCAGGAATGTGAGATTATGGGATGGGAGCTGTCAGAAACACAGGATGTTCCTGCACTTGGAGGTAATTGAAAGGCAGGCAGGAGACTTGGCTGGAGGGGAGAGAGCCAAACAAGGTAAAGGAATTAACAAGTCCTAGCTCCAGCACGAGGAGTGTTTGATTTAATTAAAACGTACAGTGCTGAGGAAGTAGCAAACTGCTCCAAGGCTGCATGATGAAATCCTGCTGTGACCTGTTGAAAACAAACCAGCTGGTTTCCCTTCAGTGTACAGAATGTGAACATGGAGAATGTGAACTCATTTTCCTTGTGCTGCAGGATCACAGAGCGTGGATGAGCCACCCAGACTCTGGATATAATTTTTTAGTGCCATCGGTGAGGTTTGGCAGGCCGTGGCTGAGTCTTTTGGTGTTGTTTCCAGGGCTGTACCCAGTCCAGTGGGTAAAAGTCTTTGGTCTCCAGGGAAACTGCCACTGGTGCTCTCTACCTTGGCCTCAATCAGCAAAACATCCTTCTGGGAGAGAGATTATTTTAGAGGTTGCAGAAATCTTTTTCCTCCAGGAAAAGGAGGGACTCTGTTTTGCTGAGACTAGGTACATTCGTGCCTGCCTTCGTGGTTAATGCTGTTGTGAGAGCGCAAAGGAGGAGTTTCTCTAAAAAAAAAAAAAAAAAAAAAAAAAAATGTCCCAAATCAGCAACTCATTGTGGTTCTGATTGCTGCAAATTCTGATTGCAGCCTTGGGTGGGATTTAGTCAGCCCTGGGTAGGGGCAGTGTGAGCTTGAATTTCTGCAGAGACACTGATGCAGGTCTTCCAGCTTATTAGCAGGGGAAGTAATACAGTGAATTTTGCCTCTCTGTGTTCAACTTTGAATGTGTAGCCAGATTAGGTAATAGTTCCAGATGCATCGGAGGGGTTTTTTTTCACCTAGTTCTTCGCGCGCTGCAGCCATTATTCCTAAAATCACCGTTATAAACCAACCCAGGATTATCTCCCAGGCCAGAGTCTCGATGAGCAGCTGCTAATCGCTTTTCCTCCCTGCCATTTCAGGCGGCAGCTGCGGGCCTCAGCTATGTCGGGGCGTATGTCATCAACACCTACAAGAGCTACGACAACTTTCTGCAGGACAAGTACGCGCTGCTGCCGGCGGTGATCATCATCTGCGTGGCCGTGGTGATGTTCATCATCGGGCTCCTCGGCTGCTGTGCCACCGTACGCGAGTCTCGGGTCGGCCTGGGGCTGGTGAGTGCCGCTCCGGGTGTGTCGCTCTCTTGGCTTTGGTGTGGCTGTTGCTGTGACACGAGAGTTGCTCAAAGTCTCTGTTTTTTTCCCAGCCAGGCGCGGAAGATCTCTCCGTTCTCGTGTTCAAGGATTGTTTGTTGTTTGTTATGGCTTTATGCGAAGATCTGTCTTGCAGGTTGAAACGAAGCAGGCTGGCCACCCTCTCTGCAGTGACAGCTTTTATACTGGAACCTACATATTCTTTATTTATTGTTTAATTTTCCAGTACCTATCAGCTTTATTAGACAGCGCACCTTTACTCTAAACCAATCAAAAAGTGCCACCACCACAGCAGAAGGTGGAGGCTGAAAGACCAAGAAGAAGGGCAGGGACACACCCAGAATTCTCCATCTTTGCCCCTTAAACCCCCATTATAAACCCCCCAAAATTCTACATTTTCACCCTGTGACAAGTTAACTCTCACTCTACTCACACTCTAGTCTTGTAATTCTCCATACAAGGTTGGTAATTTTTATCACCACAGCAGAAGATGGAGATTAAAAGACCAAGAAGAAGGGCAGGGACACGCCCAAAATCCTCCATCTTTGCCCCTTAAACCCCCACTATAAAACCCCTAAAATTCCACATTTTCACCCTATGACAAGTTAACTCTCACTCTAGTGTCTTGTAGTTCTCCATACAAGGTTGGTAATTTTTTCCATGGGCTCAAATCAAAGGCACAGGTGTTTTTGACTCTGTGCCAGGGTCCCTGAGACCCCTGCCAGGGTCTGTGCTCACCCAGGGCAGTCAGAGGAACATTCTGGGTTCTGACATGTCACCTGGCTGCCGCTGGTGGGGAGGTGCTGGGCTGAGCCCCAGGAGCTGGAACAGGGTGGAAGGTACAGTGGGAGAGGCTCTGGGCTGGCCTCAGGAGCTGGAACAGAGGGGAAGGTCACTGTGGTACAGCAGGAGAGGCTCTGGGCTGGCCTCAGGAGCTGGAACAGAGGGGAAGGTCACTGTGGTATGCATGGCTGGTTGGTGCAAGCCTCCCATGATCCCGCTCATACAGGCAGGAGTGGTGATGGTTCATTTGTGGACCTCAGAGTGCCAAAGGGCAAACAGCAGGGACACTCAGCAGTTTAATCACAGCACTGCACTTTTATTGAGTGCAGTTATGGATAGATGGGAGAGAGAGAGAAAGGAAGCAAAAAGGAGAGGGTGGGATGGAGCTACCAAGGGATGAGATGAAGTCCTCATGGTCCTCAGCCAATAGACACGTCTTCTTTCCATGGGGAGATCTCAAAGTCAGTTAATTCAGAAAGTCCCTTTATAGTCCTTTCCTGAACGAGAGGCAGCTGGCCAAGAGGTGGGGAAATCTCACAGCCATTGTCTTGCAGCCTGTTGTTCTGTGAAATGGGACAGGTGTACAGGAGTGAAGTACAGGACAGGTACTTTGAGCCTTTTGAGCTCAAAGCAGTGATTGCCTGGCATAATCAACCTTGAGCCTGCACTGTCAGTTCTCAGCAAGGACACACTTGGACACTTGGCAAAGCATCCCACCTCAGCCAGGACAGCAGTTCTGGCAAAAGTCCTTTGGGCTCTTCGGGGTCTTAGTCTCTCACACCTTGATTTCTCATGGAATTGCTTTTAAAAATGTTCTCTTTGAGTGCCTTGGTGCCAGTGTGAGCCCAGCGAGCAGTGCACAATATACCTGACTCAGCTGCTGGTTTGTCTGTGTGCTCTCCCCTTTGACATCCCCCTTGTGCAGAGCTCCATGGGCTCTTCACACAGGTCATGTAGTGGCAGTGTTCAGGATCAGGCACAGAGCCTACAGAGCACAGTCATCCTCCCAGCCGTGCACAGTAATCCCAGAAAGGTTTGGGTTGGAAAGGACCTTAAACCTCATCCACTTTTCCATGGGCAGGGACTGCTCCCACTAGACCAACCAAAAGAACCAGGGTGCTCCAAACTATGTCCAACCTGGCCTTGAGCAATTCCAGGTGTGAGGCAGCCACAGCTTCTTCTATTCTAAATTATTTTCTGGGAACTGTTTTGGTTGGAAAGGCAATAAGAGATAGCAATCACTTACTGCTGTCAATTAATGTGAAGTGTATTGTGCAGTTGAATTCAAGTTCTCTGGGAGTCTCTCTTACTGTCTCTCTTTTTTATTTTCAGTTCTTGGCCATTATCCTGGTTATCTTCATTGCAGAAGTATCCGCTTTTGTCCTGGGATTAGTTTACAGGGAAAAGGTAAACAAAGAATTAGCATTTCTGTCCCAACATAAAAGTAAAAGAATAGATCTCACATTGTTTGATCATTCCAATTTATCTAGGATTTTTGGTTTTTTTACTTCATCCCCTGTCCTGCAACCTGCAGAGCAAATGGGAATGGGAATGGGTTCTTTGTTGGGAACACGGTGAATATATAAAATACCTGGAAGATACCACAACAGTCTCTGAGTTGAATTAAACAGTTGTTGATGCTCCCAAAGGAGGGCTTTTCCATCAAGGGCAGCAAGCTTCTACCTAGGAGCATGACTCCAGCTAAATGCCACCTGAATTTTGTCTAAAACATTACTTGATTTTTTCTTATTTCTTACTTCCCCCCACCCCCCCGACTTTTTGGGATACAAATCTTTTGCAGTTTCCACCAGATGAAATTTTTAGCTCTCACATTAAAACCATCTGCATTGTTTTTCTCTCTCTAAACAGGTAAAAACTGATGTGCAAGGTACGATGCGCTCAGTCTTTGAGAAGTATGATGGCAAGAACCCAGAGTCTACAGTTGTGGATTACCTGCAAGAACAGGTAAGAAAATATTTAAGCATTGTTTGGAAAAGAACAGTTGGGTCCTAAACAAGGAATTTAGGCTGGGAAAGGAGGGGAGAGGATGAGCAGGGCAGTATCCTGGAATCTGGCTCTGTGTTTAGCCTCAAATTTTCTGAGGGTGTTCCTCACTTTGCAGAGCTGTTGTGTTCAGGCTCTGGGTGTGAGGCTCATGTAGTGAGGGATGAGGATGATATGGGTGACATTTGCATCAGAGCAAATAAGCACATATGAAAAACTGCTGCTGAGAACACACTGCACCATGAAACACAGGATGATGGAAGACTTTACCCTGCAGCTTGTCCCCTCCCTGTTGGAGCTTTCACAGAGAATAAACTAAGGAGGATGTAATAATGTGTGAAGGAGACTGATTTATGACACCTGTTTTAATTGTTTTCCTGCAGCACCGCTGCTTGTAAATCTGCTGCAAACTAGTGGCAGCTCTGGCCCGCTATGCCTGAGAGAGGTTTAACTCAACACCAGCATTTGTAGAACATATATAATATATATATATAATGTAACTAGATTATACACATGTAACAGTACCTGCTGTGTAACCCTCCTGTGTTTGGTAGCTTCACTGCTGCGGGGTTAAGAACTACAGTGACTGGACGACCACGCAGTGGTTTAATTCCACTGGGAACAACAGTGTCCCACAGAGCTGCTGCCAGCAAGAGGCCAAGAACTGCACAGGGAGTCTGGATTTGCCACAGGAACTCAACAAACGGTGAGGATGGGGGCTCGCTTTCCTTTTCAGCCAGGTGGAACCGTGGAAGGAAGCCAGGCAGAGTTTAGGGATGTGCCCATAGCTGTAGTTGTTTAAACTGCTCTGAGGCAGAGGAGCAGACTCATTTGGGATTGATCATGCTGAATCTGGAGGATGAAAATGCTGCCAGGGCTGGAGCACCTGTCTCGGGGGTTGCTTTGGTCAGGATGACCCCCAGATATATAAATTCCACTGTCTCCAAACCCTGCTGCTAAAGGAATGAGTCGAAAGCCTCTGGCTGCTGCTCTCAAGGTTGCTTTATTGTTCCTTAGCTCAGATATTTTCTGTCTGGGTGCCCAGGTCTGTTCAGCAGGGCAGCCCCAGGCACACTCTCTGCCCCAGGGGCAGGCACTGATTTTTATACTACAAACTACGTGTGAGTTATTGACAGTGATGATCCAATGCCCATCACCTGTGTCAGACAGTTCCATTCTACTCCAATCCACTCCCCAAGGGCCACCATCCCCAAGGAGATGGGGTTAGGAAGAAGAAGGAAGGAGGACAGGACAATGCCCAAATCCCTCCATCTCACCCCCTAAGCCCCCATGGTAAAAATCCCCAAAATTCCCTTTTCACTCTACAACTACTACTATCATGCTATCTAAACTTTTGTGCCCTTTAATTCTTCATTCAAAGGTTTAATTTGTTCCACGGGTCAAACTCAAAGCCCCAGGAGTCCCTGGCTGCTGCCAGGGTCTGTGACCCCCCTGGCAGGGATTTCAATCCCCCTGGCTGGAGCTGGGATCATCCAGGGCTGTCCCAGGGGCACCCTGGGCTCCAACACTCCTGTGCTCTGGAGCTAGCCTGGCAGAGCTGGGGGTGCTTGGGGCACCAGAGAAGGCTCCAGGGAGAGCTGCCAGCCCCTGGCAGGGCCTGAAGGTTGCCTGTAAGGAAGATGAGGTCAAACATTTTAGCAGGGCCTGTTGCAACAGGACAAGGGGTAATGGTTTTAAGCCAGAAGAGGATCAGTGTGGATCAGATATGAGGCTGGGCAGGCCCTGGCACAGGGTGCCCAGAGCAGCTGGGGCTGCCCCTGCATCCCTGGCAGTGCCCAGGGCCAGGCTGCACAGGGCTGGGAGCACCCTGGGATGGTGGCAGGTGTCCCTGCACATGGCAAGGACAGAACTGAATGATCTTTCAAGCCCCTTCCCACCCAAACCATTCTGTGATTCTGTTAACTCCATACCAGGTTCTCCAGTCTGGGGCACCTATGGTGATTTTTATGGATACCATTGATGCCCTGTCTGCTCTGAGTTTTGGGCACTTGTTTAAGTGACGTGAGCTAGAGTAAATCCAGATGCAGTAAACTGCAGTTTGTCGGTGCCTCTCGCATGCAGGAGGAAACAAGCCATCAGGTCTGCAAGACAAGAATGGAGTTCCTCAGATCTGCAGTGCTGATTAGACAGGCTGTACCAGGCCCTGCTTCCCTTGGAGAGTGGAGGGGGAAAATAATGAAAACTTCCAGCTGGACAAACACTTTTTGAGTGTTTCTACCTCTCTCTTTCATGGCAGGGCTGTGCTCAGGAGCTGGAGTCTGGGCTGCAGAGTGTTATCAGTTATGCCATGCTTGTAATCCTGGGGTTTGCCATCGTAAAGGTAAGCATTCCTGTCTCTTCCCTCATGGAAAATAGTACTGTTTGCCCTTGGATCTCGAGCCTTTTTCATCTTCACTGTCCCAATAGCCTCAGCTTTCTTCTGCCTCTGAAGTAGACTCAGTCCTATGTTCCTCACTTGTGTTTTTCCAACTGTCTCCGTTTCATCTGCCTAACAATAAAATGGGAGGGATTCAAAAGATAGTAAGGGATTTGGGATGGAAATTCAATGCAGAATCCATTTTATCATAGAGATACAGAATCCCAGGATGGTTTGGGTGGGAAGGGACTTTAAAGCTCCTCTCCTTCCACTCCCCTGCCATGTGCAGGGACACCTGCCACCATCCCAGGCTGCTCCCAGCCCTGTGCAGCCTGGCCCTGGGCACTGCCAGGGATGCAGGGGCAGCCCCAGCTGCTCTGGGCACCCTGTGCCAGGGCCTGCCCAGCCTCAGCCACAGCAATTCCTGCCCCAGAGCCCAGCTGTGCCTGCCCTCTGGCACTGGCAGCCATTCCTGTCACTCCGTATCCAAATTCAGGCTTAAATATTTTGGAGAACTCATTTTATCCCAGAACAATCCTAGCCTTTCACTGAAAATTTCCCTGTGGCAAGATAACTCGTAATTAATGTGAATGTATTAACTAATGGGACAAACCAGAGAGGAAACACTCAAGCTGGAACTATAACTGGGAATTAGTATGCAAAAATAACACTTTCTGTAGATGTATTTTTAAATGAGTTTTTTCCATATGATGCAGTCATCCACTCTGTAGGTGTTTAGTCTGACAACTGTGCTGCCTTTTAGAGGCTGCCCTGGGGCAGAGCCCAGCAGAGCCAAAGGATAAAGCAGGGATTTATTAAAAAGCCTCACTGGACACACCTGGGCAGCACCAGAGCACAGCTGGACACACCCAGGATGAACCCAAAATCACAAGGGCTCACACTTTGATAAGCTCTGGTCCATCAGCACATTGGAGTTAACTGTCCAATTACAGATTCAGGTTGTGGAGCTCCATCCTCCTTGGTTTTCTTCTCACTTTATTGTTGTTTTTGTTTTTGGGCCTGAAAGTTGTATCAGTTGTCCTTGGTCCCAAACTGAAGAAGGAATTGTTTTGTCTCTCTGCTCTGTGAAGAGAGCTCAGTAGCACTTAATATGAAACCCAAAACTACCCACCAAAATCTAAAAATATATAAAAGCCCAAACTTAAGGCATCAACTGAAACAGAAATCCAGCAGGACTAAATCTCTTGTGCACTCCCTCTTTTCCAGTTCTTCGCCATGCTGAGCATCTGTGTGCTTACTTGCAAGAAAGAAGAAAGTGGGTACCAGCCTCTCTACTCAGGGATGTTTGCTTAATAAACTGAAAAATCATGCTTCCCGATGATGAAACTGACTTGTGATCATACCACAGCTTTCTGAAACATTGTGCTAAGTTTGGACCTGTGACTGCAGGTAGCAATGGGTGGTGTAGTAGGTTTCTTTTTCCAGAGACTTCTTCTGACCTTTCCTCTGCCTCAAAAATGTGCAGCAGAAATTTTATCTTTTTATCAATGGAGTCCACAGGAGGGTTTTATTATCTGCACAAACCTCAGATGATTGCCAGTTTGTGCTTTAAACAACAAAAGGTTTTAAACACTCTTCATAGGCATGGGGATCTGTGGTATGTTTTTTTTCTGTATTTGATGATGCAGTTTGATCTTTTTTTCCCTTATGTCATATGTTGTAATTCTGTTTACTGCAGAGGTCGTTAGTGCAGGTAACCCCATTTTAAAGTCTAGAACTGGCATTTGTGTGGCTGTTTGGAGCAGCTAGCAAACATGAAAAACCCCAAGTTTTGAGCTTTTGGGCTCAGAACTCTCTTTGGTTTGTTTTTTAATCTTTTAATTACTGACATGAAAAATTCCCTGTGAAGCAGGGCTTTTGAACATTTTCTTCCTCCTTTTTCTATGGTTTGCATGGGGAATTAGTGCCATGTTTCCACCCTGACTGTGCTTCTCCACAAAAATATTAAAAAGATGCATTCTCATACAAAGCAATTCCAGCAACCCGCTGCAGCGCTGCTTTTGCACATTTTCTGTTCTCCTTAATTCTGCTGGACACAGTCACTTACTCCTGGGATTGCATGCATCCCTGCTTTAATACAGTCCTTCTTTAACTTGTTTGTACATTCATGTGTTTATAAGCTTTTCAGGATTTTGGGGATAGAGAACAGAGGGAACTGTGAGTTTTTATGTATCAGGGAACTGTCGAAAAGCAACAGAGATTCTGCTGATTCTTTCCTTGGAGAGATAAGCAGCCCATCCTTAACAAAATAAACCTTTATATTTGTAGCTAATTGGGAAAAAAACCAAAATAAAACCAAACCAAACCAAACCAAACCCAAAACAAAAAAAAGTAGGATCAGTGTAAATTGTTTAATTATCCCCATCCCTACCCCAATAAAAAAATAAAGCAATGGGTGACAATGCCCTATTAGCAGACACACCAGCATGAGCATGTGTATGCTGAAAAATGAGTTTTTATTGAGGGCTTTGTCTTCTGTTAAATGCTGAAATAAACAGAATTTATACAACCTAGTACTAAATGGTGTGGCGGTTGTTGGTCCATGCAATTACAATTCCCTGGAGGGAAATGGAGGCTCATGGAGGAGCCGGAGCGAGATCAGAGAGATCCCGGCTCCAGCAGCCATCCTGCCTTCCCTGCCCGCTCCCTTCAGCGATCCCGGCTCCAGCAGCCATCCTGCCTTCCCTGCCCGCTCCCTTCAGAGAGATCCCGGCTCCAGCAGCCATCCTGCCTTCCCTGCCCGCTCCCTTCAGAGAGATCCCGGCTCCAGCAGCCATCCTGCCTTCCCTGCCCGCTCCCTTCAGAGAGATCCCGGCTCCCGCAGCCATCCTGCCTTCCCTGCCCGCTCCCTTCAGAGAGATCCCGGCTCCAGCAGCCATCCTGCCTTCCCTGCCCGCTCCGTTCAGAGAGATCCCGGCTCCAGCAGCCATCCTGCCTTCCCTGCCCGCTCCGCTCAGAAGATCCGGCTCCAGCAGCCATCCTGCCTTCCCTGCCCGCTCCCTTCAGCGATCCGGCTCCAGCAGCCATCGCCTTCCCTGCCCGCTCCCTTCAGCGATCCCGGCTCCAGCAGCCATCCTGCCTTCCCTGCCCGCTCCCTTCAGAGAGATCCCGGCTCCAGCAGCCATCCTGCCTTCCCTGCCCGCTCCCTTCAGCGATCCCGGCTCCAGCAGCCATCCTGCCTTCCCTGCCCGCTCCCTTCAGCGATCCGGCTCCAGCAGCCATCCTGCCTTCCCTGCCCGCTCCCTTCAGAGAGATCCCGGCTCCAGCAGCCATCCTGCCTTCCCTGCCCGCTCCGCTCAGAGAGATCCCGGCTCCCTTCTCACCCGGCTTCCCTCAGCGATTCCGCCTTCCGCCCGTCCTTCCCGCTCCCCTCAGCGATCCCGGCTCCCTTCGCGCCCGGCTCTCCTCAGCCACCCGGCCTCCCCGACCGTCACCCTCACCGCCCGCTTTCCTGAGCGATCCCGCCTTCCGCCCTTCCTTTCCGTTCCCCTCAGCGATCCCTCCCTTTCCTTCCCGTTCACCTCAGCCATCCCCCATTTCCCCTCAGCGCGGCCCCGCTCCGCCCGTCCCCCATTTCCCCTCAGCTCTCCCGGTTACCCTGAGCTCTCCCGGTTACCCTCAGCGCTGCCCCGCTCCGCCCGTCCCCCATTTCCCCTCAGCGCGGCCCTGCTCCGGCCTTTCCGCCCGTTCCCCCTCAGCGCTCCCGGTTACCCTCAGCGCTGCCCCGCTCCGCCCATCTCCCGATCTCCCCTCAGCTCCCCCTTTTCCCCTCGGTTCTCCCGGTTCCCCTCAGCGCTGCCCCGCTCCGCCCGTTCCCCCTCAGCGCTCCCGGTTCCCCTCAGCGCTCCGCCCTTTCCGCCCGTTACCCGGTTCCCCTCAGCGCTGCCCCGCTCCGCCCGTCCTCCATTCCCCTCAGCGCTCCCGTTCCCCCTAAGCGCTCCCGGTTCCCCTCAGCTCTGCCCGCTCCGCCCGTCCCCCCTTCCCCTCAGCGCTCCCATTCCCCAGCTCTCCTGGTTCCCCTCAGCGCTCCGCCCTTCCCGCCCGTCCCCGATTCCCTCGCGCTCCCTCAGCGATCCGCCCTTCCCGCCCGTCCCCGGATTCCCCTCAGCGCTCCCTTCAGCGATCCGCCCTTCCCGCCCGTCCCCCGATTCCCCTCAGCGCTCCCTTCAGCGATCCGCCCTTCCCGCCCGTCCCCCGATTCCCCTCGCGCTCCCCTCAGCGATCCGCCCTTCCCGCCCGTCCCCCGATTCCCCTCGCGCTCCCCTCAGCGATCCGCCCTTCCCGCCCGTCCCCCGATTCCCCTCGCGCTCCCCTCAGCGATCCGCCCTTCCCGCCCGTCCCCCGATTCCCCTCAGCGCTCCCTTCAGCGATCCGCCCTTCCCGCCCGTCCCCCGATTCCCCTCAGCGCTCCCTTCAGCGCTCCGCCCTTTCCGCCCTGCCCAACGCCCGCCGGAGCGCGGCGGATTCAAACGGCGGCTCCGACCAGGCCACGGCAGCCGCGTCCGCCCCGCTCCCCCGGCCGAGCCTCCTCCTGCCCCGGCCGAGCGGCTCCGGGCACCGCGGCTGGCGGAGTGGAGATCGGGACGGAGACCGGGAAGCACAGGCGCTGTGAAAAAGCCTGAGGAGAGACGGGCGCTGCCGCCGGGCTGCCCTCAGGAGTGTCCTGAATCCAGGCAGGTATGGAGGGTGGGGAAGGCGGCAGGTCTCTTAAGAACGGATTTAATAAGCGCCGTAGTTGGTAGTATTTTAAGGCAAAAGCGTGATAAAGGCTTTTTCAAAGTTTCCAAGTGTGAGCCGCCGGAGGGAGCTGTGTGAGCGCTCAGTGCTGGGCCGCAGTGTTACAGGCACTGTTAAAGGTTCTCACCAGCATTTATAATTGAAGCATTGTACATCTTTTAATCAATTCCTGTCTATAATAGGGTTAATAACTCTATTATAGACAATAACAATAGATAATGGTAATCGATATATAATGCTCTTTTTGATGCCTCCGTGCTTCGCTAATAGCTCTGCTAACACTTTTTATTTTGTTTTGTTAATTCTATTTAAAAAAAACCACACCTCTTCAAACATCAATCATCTGATGTAGTCTCCCTGAGAGAGCCTTCTAAAACTGCCTTATATAAGCCAGATATTTCTAGGTTTTTGCAGTAAATTCCAGCTTTTTTTTTTAGTGGACATTTCAATATTATAAGGATTCTCCTGGTCTCATGAGGAATCACACTGCATTTATCTCCAGAGTTCTGCTATTCTTCTTGGCTAATTAGTGCACTTTATGCTTCCTTTCCTGCCTTCAGTTTAGTAAGATAAAAGAGAATTACTCCAATTACTCTTTCATTTATGTTCCCTTTACGTTTTTGGCAGATCAGGGTCCTTCTGCTTTTGTAGGCAATGTTTGCAACTTGGGTCTTTGTTAAATTGCTGCCTTCATTTTTGTTCCCCTTCAGTGTGATGATGAAGGATATGGCATCCTCAAGCCTGGAAGATTTATGCCTCCACATCAATGGGAAGATTTCAAATATTAAAAAGTGTATCCTATTGAGAGACATAGGTAAACAGTGGGGTTCGGTTTGTACTTCACTCCAAGAGAGACCCCGAGGGGCTGGAGTGGGCAGGGAACAGAGCTGGGGAAGGGTCTGGAGCCCCAGGAGGGGCTGAGGGAGCTGGGGAAGGGAATGGAGCCCCAGCAGGGGCTGAGGGAGCTGGGGAAGGGAATGGAGCCCCAGCAGGGGCTGAGGGAGCTGGGCAGGGGCTCAGGCTGGAGCAGAGGAGGCTCAGGGGGCCCTTGTGGCTCTGCACAACTCCCTGAGAGGAGGGGACAGCCGGGGGGGTCGGGCTGTGCTCCAGGGAACAGGGACAGCAGGAGAGGGAACAGCCCCAGGATGGGACAGGGCAGGGCAGGGTGGGCATCAGCAGGAATTTCCCCATGGAAAGGGAGCTCAGGCACTGGAACTGCCCAGGAAAGTGGCAGAATCCCAGTCCCTGGAGGGATTTAAAAGCCATGTGATTGTGGCACGTGAGGACACAGATAAGTAGTGACTTTGAAAGTTCTGGACCTGGTGTTAGAGGGCTTTTCTGAACTATTGGCTGTGTGGAGTACAAGGCTGACAGGTTGGCTTGCTGCTTCTTCTGGATGGATATGCTGGCTGGGGATCTGGGAATTAGACAATCACTGCTTGTGAAGGAATATCAGATTTCGTTTTCTTCTTGGAAACGTTGTGGCTTAATGTTCTCTCTTTTACAGGTGAAGATGAATGCTGCAGGCCTCTGCTCAATAAAATACGGAATGAGGTGGTCCTCGTGCATGAACTCCTGAATAAAATGGAAATTGTTGTTAAACGGCAAGAAAACCTGAAAGATTTGCTTAAAGTAATCTTTTTTTTCTTTTCCTGTTTATAAAATACTGAAAGATTGAAAGAAGTCTTTGATAGGTATGGCATGGGTTTTTTCTTAGATCCTTAGTGATATTTGGATGGATGTACTTACAAGAGAAACTGGGGCTTGCAACAGGCTTGCTGATGGTTTGTTAAGCGGTTCTCCAGAACAATGGACATTAAAAATTGTATTTTAAAAGGCTTTTACATAGAATGATAGAATTCTAGAATGGTTTGGAAGGACCTTAAAGCTCATCCAGTCCCACTCCCCTGCCATGGGCAGGGACACCTGCCACTGTCCCAGGGTGCTCCAAGCCCTGTCCAACCTGGACTTGGACACTTCCTTCATCTTAAGTCCATTAAAAGCACATCTTTGTCCCTGGCCTTGAAAACATCTTTATCATAATAGACAGTGGTCTAAAGAGCAGTTCTACTTACACATCTGAGCAATAGCTGCACCAAGCATTCAATTAAAATGTTTGTCTGTTATTCTACTGTGTGTTTGCACCGCCTTTGTTGAGTCTTTTGTGGAAATGTTTGGGGATTGGAGGTGAGTTTGCCATAGTATCTCCTCTTCACTACCACTGTTCCCCTGACCAGACCTTGCTGGGGGTGTATTGCTAAAGTTCCTTTTGCCTGCTCAAATTTCTCTGACATTCTGAGGGCAAGGACAGATGCCTTTTCCTTTGTATCTTTACTAGTTTCCTTGGGGAAATTATGGGGTAAGGAGGTAAGATCATGTGGAAAGAATAAAAGACGCCTCTTAATAAAACTGAAATTTGGTTTAGTATTGCCCTAATTTTACTTGCCTGATGTTAGTAGGATCAGATTTCTGATGTAGTCTCATATTAATTTCAGAAGATCCAGAAGGCTGCTGAGAGAGATCAAAAGGAAGCACAGCACCTCCTTGAACACATTCCACCCTATCTGCCCAAACCAACCCAGAGAAGGTATGTGGTACATGAGCCCAGAGGATTCAGGCTGCTCCTGGCAGGGTTCAGTTGCAGCACTGTACAGCTCTGCTCCTTTCACTCCACACTCCCTGTGAAATTTTGGGAGCCAAAGTTGCTTTGTGTATTGATTCTGGTGGTGGTGTTGTCCAGGTGTGCTAGCACCCCAACAAATCTGTCAGGTCAAATCTATAAAATACCAGGTTGTTCCAATGGGAGCTTCCAGGGCTAGGTGTGCTGTAGTAGAGAGCAAGTGCTTCTCTGAGTCTGAGCATCCCTTCCTTTAGAATCACAAACACACTGATTGTATACTGCAGTGCCTACTGATTAAAGGGTTGGTGACCCAAGTCCGCTGTCACTGGAACTGAAGTTCACCACTGCCCTTCCAAATGCAATTAAAATCCAAAAATCCTCTAACTTGCTCATCTTTCTGTGGGACTTTGAATCGTGCTTGTGGTAGTTTCGTTCTCCTTTCCCTACAGCAACCCCAAATTTATTTCAGCTAGCTGTGACATCCCCTTGCCTTGGAGAGCACTGTGGTAAGAAGCTTTTCAGAGTCAAGTAGCTCAAGTGTGTGAAAATGACAAGTATGTGAAATAACAGCTGTTACTCAGAAGGCTTCTAAGACATTTTAACTCTAAGTTTCTCATCTCTTTCTCCTTCCTGTTGGAGCTGCCTTTTTTCTGGAGTGATGCCAGTGTGTGTCAGGTGGGGTCACTTGCAGAGTCTTATTATCTGCAGGTCCCAGAGTTTCTTTCCCACCTGGTAGCTTGTCAGAAGGCAATGCATTAGTTTGAATTCAGTGCTTCCAGTATGTGCCCTGAACCTACCAGCTTTACTTGTTCTGGTTCCTGATGCCAGAGAAGCCTCAGTCTCAAAACATGACAGCAGTATTCCAGCAAAGTAAAACTGAAATGTGTGAAAAGAGGGTTCCAGAAGAGAAAAACAAACAGTAATTTCTGTCGGTGTGTAGCAATATTGTCATTGATGTAGGTACTATATTGAAATTGTTCCTAGCTGGTGAAGGAATGACTTGTGCAAATGGTTTTTTCTTATTCCCACCCTTTAGACATTAACCCCTCAGTTTAGAAAACAACCTCTCAAAATATCTCTAGGGGTGTCTTGTTCATTTTCAATTTAGATGTTGCTTTTTTTTTTTTTTTTTTTTTTTTTTTTTTTTTTTTTTTTTTGTGTGTGTGTGTGTGTAAGATTTGAAGTTTTTCAGAAATTGCCACTGGGGTTCTGCCTTCTTATCAGTACTTACTTTCTTATTGTAGGAAATCCTTTGTCTTAACTTTGTGTTAGCTCCTGGAAATTGTTTTGATGTAAATGAGGCTTCTTTGGTGATTGTGCCACCTCTCACACCAAAAGATTCTTTGGGATGTTGGTTTCCCTTACAGTCTTGTCCTGCTTGTGGTCAGGAAGTTAACTGTGATATGACTTTAGCCCATTCTCACCACAGTATGTAAAACCAACCAAGTTTTCTGGTACTTTTCTACAGATTGTGCTCAGCCAGCTCACAGTGGCAGTTCTGTCAGTGTCAGTTTGTTGGTGTTTTTTTCTTGAGTAATAATACATTGTATGATGATGCCATTTTGTCAAAACACACTTTCTCCTTTTGTCCCCATTTTGCACTTCTTGGTGTCACTGTGCAATGTGCAATGGAGGGTGAAGGGAGTGTAAAAGGGACATAATTATTCAGAACCCATTGTATCAATGTTAGTATGTTTTTGGGCTCTTCCCCAAACCTTCCTCTTCTGGCTTCTCTCTTTCTTTTCCCCCATGTCCCCAGATGTGTGGGGCTGTGAATACTAATGGGCTGTTGAGTGATTTTTGTGAGGTAATGCAGAGAGAGAGGAGCACTTTAATGTTGGTGAGACAGGCCTTGAAGTCCCTGGGAGAATGAGAACACCCACACAGAGAAACTGAACGATTCATGGCTTTAGCTATTGTTTCTCTCCTCTAATCTTGGGTTTTCTGTTCTTGTTTACCAGAGGAATCTCACTGAAATAAAAAACAAGTTCAATATCTGTCAAGCTCTTTGTATCCCACATGTTTGTTGAGAGCAGTTTCTCCTTCCAGCAGAGCCAGATTTTGTAAACAAGCACCAGTTCTTCCTTTTCATGGTTCAGGTCAGCGGTGAACTGTCTGTACCACCTCACTGCAGCAGTGCAGGGGCAAGGGAGTGGGTGGGAACACAAAGGAAGGGTGCCTGCATGTGGGGAATCATCTAGAAAAGGTTTATTGAACTGTGATAGACAGCAGGAAACTGAGCTGGAGACTGGAGCGTGGGAGGAATGAAGTTTCAAGATGTGAACTTGCTTTCCTTGGTTCTTGTGTTTATCCTTTCATTCCAAACCCACCTCCACCACCTCCCAGAACCACCCCCCTTCCTTTTCCCTCCCGTTTGCTGACATTCCCTGCTGGCTGCAGGGTGCCAGGATTTGTTTTGTTGTTGTTGTTCAGACGCAAACAGATGTTCTTCAGAGGATAACATCTGGGTGAGTTTGGCTGCACATGTCCTGGGTTTCAGAGGGGCTCTGTGCTGTGTCACAGAGCAGAGCAGAGCTGCTCCTGTCCCTGTGTCACCCAGCAGACAATGTGGGAGCCCTGCAGGTGGCACTGGCTGTCCTCCCGTGCTCCTGGGGCATGGGACACTGGGATGTCACATCCAGTGTCTCCTCAAACCCTGGGATCGACAGAGAGGGCACTGCTGTGCTGCAGGAGCCCAACAGGGATCTCTTGGACAGGCAGATCCAAGCAGAAGATCTTTTCCCTGTCCAGGTCAGCTCTGCAAGGCTTTGGTTTATCCTGCACATCCCAGTAATGTCCATGTGTTCTGTCCACAGTGGGTCTGGCTGTATGCATCACCTTTGCTGTCCTGCTGAGGACCAGCTGGCTGGCTGGCCGGCAAATCCCTTGGGATTTGAGGCTCTAAACTGAGGGTTTAGAGGAAGGGTGAATTTATTAACATAATTTTCTAATAATCTGGAGTAAATCAGGAAATTCTTTGACCTTTTGGATCTCACCTAAAATTTTTAAATATTAATAAAACCCAGTCTGCTAGGTGGTGTTGAATTTCTTTGCTTCAAAAGTTTGACAGATGAGTCAGGCTTCCCAAGATTTGAACCTGTATCAAAGAGCTATGAAGTATTTCAAATCTGCCTGTTAAGGCTGCAGCTCTGTGCTGTGTTTTATCTGATAAAAAGCCAGGCCTTGTGTTGTGTGAAATGTAATGGTACATTGAATTCTGAGCTGTGCCATGCTGCACTTGGACTGCTTCCAACTCACCTGCTAGCAGCCTCTGTAGCAAAGAAACCGAGAGCTGTGCTGAAGTCAGCTGAAGGATATGATTTGAAACAGAGCAGGCTTGCTTTACTGATGTTTCTTTTGTAAAATATCATTAATTGTGTTCATCCAGCCTAACAGAAAGGCTGGAACTTAGGTCTGTGACTAAGCAGACTTGATAGTGTAGTGGAATTCTCCTTCCTACTTACTTGCTGTTTTTACACTGAATATTCCTTCATTTTACAGCATCAAGGTGCCAGCTGTGAAACACAAAGAACAAACACGGGCTGAAGGAACCAAACAAAAGAAACCCACAAAAGAGACAAAAGCCATTAAAGAAGCAGCTTTAATAACCACAGACGAGTTTGAAAGTGTTCCTGCGTAAGTAAGCATGGCTTCCCTTACATATCAGCTTGGGTGACACACATAGGTTTGGGAGACTGACCTCTTGCAGAACTGGGACTGACAGAAATTAAATATTTCATGGGGTGAAACGTGATAACAACTCCAAATAGTTGAAATGCTATGCTAGCAAACCTGAAAATTGAATGACTGGAGTTAATTGGGCTCTTTTTTAATGCTTGATGGTATTGGGAAGATGAAAACTGATCAGTTAAAAACACAAACCTCTTACCTCAAAAGTCACTGTAATTGTATGAACAGAGATTTATTAGCTAACAGGTGAATCCTCATCTTGTTTTGAGAACTGAAATTAAAAAAAAAAATAAAAAGAACCATTGTTTCATAAGGTGAAGGGTTTGCTTACATATAGAAGAAAAAATAATGGTAAATGCAGTTTTTATTTGACCTAACTATTGGTTTCTGGAAACTTAAAGTCTTGACTTACTAATCAGTTTCGAGACAGGTAAAGCAATCAGACTTAAAGCAAAAAACCACTTTGCACTGAAATTCCCAGATTTCTGGAATAGAAATTGTGTGGGTGTTTTTCACTAACAACAGGACCTGATTAATGGATATCCTTGTCTGACGTCTGACATATAGGAATAACTTCTTAAATGGCATTTGGGTGGCATGGGTAAATGTTTCTGCAAAAAGAAGAAATTTCTCTTGATGCCTAAGGCTAAGCTTTTATTGAGACTCTAGATTCATTGTGTTCACTGACAATGCCTGTTTCAATAAGAAATATGTTTCTGAGTCTGTACTTCACTTGAGGCTTTCCAATAACTTTTTCTACAGCCCTCAAAATTTTCAGGGGAGTAATGTCAATTTTCTTCCTTATCCTGAATGTTGAGCTAATGATAAGGGACTTCTGTTTACTTCTTAGAAGAGCATGCACCTGGTATTTTTATTCTACAAAACACCTCAGTTTTTTTGTGGATTTACTCCCTTAGCTAGTTCTCTCCTGATAAAATTATGGGAGGATAAAGCTGGAGCATGGGAATTTTTGGTCTTTATCTCTGCTGTGGCAGGAGAAATAGACACAGACCATTCCAACCAAATGTTGTTTTAACTTCCAGTTAAGTCTGTGATCTTCCACATCACAAGACAAGTGGAAGGACACCTGGGGACATGGTTTAGTGATGGCCTTGGCCCTGCTAAAAAGGACAGAGGACAGACAGATCCTCTTCCTGTTCATTACAGATTCACAAAACCACAGAATAAGCTGAGTTGGAAGGCACCCGTTGTGGAAATGTTGCAGCTGTGTTGGAAGGCACCCATTATGGAAAGGTTGCAGCTTAGACTGTGCTGTTAGAGCTCTAGAAATAATTTCACTTTATTCAGATGGAAGAAGCATGTTTGTTCTGTGCAGGGAAATTTACATGAATTTACATAGATCTATTAATCTACCAGTATTTCTGTTGCCTGGCAATGTTGTAGTACAAGATCGAGGGAGTACTTGCAATTTCACATACTGGTTGACCAAATCTAAGCAGCAAATGCTTGTAATACAAATTCTCTTGCACTGAACGCATTCAGAATGAGGATTTGGCTCAGGGCCTGGTTCTTCAGGTGAGCACTGGGGATGGGAGGTGGCCAGTGAAAAACTGAGGCTGTTTTTTCTTGGTTTGAGCTGAACATGAAGGAAAATCTATCCTTGACACCATCAGGCCACTAGAAGGCTTCAGTGACATCGTAGCCCTAGGACTAGGCAGCTGGTATTTAGCAAAGGTACAAGCTGTGTTAAGGGGCAGGTGTGGAGCACCCTGATCAAACACAACACTTTGCACAATAAAAAACTTGCAAATTATCTTGCCCTTCAAATCTGTTGCAGGAAGGTGCTCTTTGGAGGAAGATAAAGGACGTTTCACACTACCCGTCTTTGTTAACTTTTGACTTTGAGGCAAAGGAAAATGCTTGTTTTATTCTGTGTTTAGAATTCTTACTGCTTTCTGAAATCTTACTGCTGAAAGTATTTTAGATTCTGTGCGTTCTTTATAACTCTCAAGTCTCAGAATGCAGTGGCTTGGGAGAATACATGGCTATTATAACCTAACCATTTTTGAGAGAGCAGGGGGTGGCCATTACAAGCTTTATCTCTTTTAGAGTTGTACATATGTGATATATTGATGTTATTCTTTTCTCTGAGGAGCACAGCACTGTGCTCTGGTTTTGATACCTGTGGAAAAAATGCTTTGAAAAAGGGCTTCTGTGCAGTAAAAAAAGAAACTGACTGGATTTTTTTTTTAAATAAGAATTTTGAATTTTATTGCTTTTGTAATAGTGAAGCAGATTTTAAAGTTATTTTAAATCTAAATTAAATGCCTGAATTTGGAACTTCTCAGCTTTGTATTTTTATATGAGTGTATGTATGGGCTGAAATAAATGTCAGCATTAACGGGTTTGCCAGCCATAGTTGGGTAGAAACATGAGAGGGCTGTGGGACAGCTGGAGTTTTTATGATCATTAGTTTAGTGCACAGAATAAAAATTCCATTTGGTTTTGACAGAGTTTAATTTCAGATTAAAGCATCTTGGATGCCCAAGGGCCTCTCAAAAATCATTCGGTTTTTAGGTTTGGGCAACCCAGTCCTGCCTCTCTGTTTCAGGATGAGCTGAGGAGCTCCCTTGGCTTTATTAAGTGTGTTCACTGTCTGTGTGCTGACAGTGGGAGCACAGGAAGTTAAATAAAAGTATTTTATACCTCTGGGTTTAGCCTTCCTCGCTCTGCTCGCTCCCCTGCGGCGTAGGGAGGCAGACAGTGCTATAACCAGCAGTTAATGCACACAGGCAAAGCCTTACTTTGTTACAGGCTGTGTTTGTGCCCTCCTGCCTTTCAAGGGGGGCAGCGCTGCTTTTATTACTGCCTAAAGTGGAGTTGCGCCTCCAAGGCTGAATTAATCACAGTGTCAATAAAGTTGAAAGCTGGTTGCTAGTAACTTAGTGGCTACTAAGTTTCAAACTCAGCTTGGAGGCAGAGCAATTGCTTTTAATTCACTTTTTACCCACCTCCTGCCAGCCTGTCTCCCTGGCAGGGACTGGCTGCTGCTGAAATCTACAGCAATTAAATTTTAATGCCTGCCCGAATTCTGCTTTAGAATGCTGAACTTGTAATTGATTATCTACTTCTGCTTTGCATTCTTTGTATGTACCCCAAAGATTGAGCCTGTCTGTTCAGATTAAACTGAGGGAGGAACTTGCTGTTCATTGATCTTTTCAGTCTTGCTGTCCCACAGCTTTCAGCCACCCACTCTACTGACAGGTGAAGCATTCATTCTCAAAATGAATTGTAACACTTGTGTAATCCCTCACATCTGCAAACCCATTCTGCACAAAACACAAACAGCCAGGTTTGGTTTGTTGTAGCAACTGAAAGAGGGTCACAGGACAATGCAGGTTGCAAGGCTGGCCTGGCTCTTACTGCCATTTTTGGGGAGTGGGGGCTGTGTTGTATTTAGCTCACTGCTTGTCATTTGAGTTTCAGATTTCATTTTTATATAATGGCTTCTCGGTGTGCAGCACAGTTCCTTTTCCTTGAAGGCATGGCTTTACATCTATAAATACTGGATAGCCTTACTTGCAAATATTCCAGTGTTCTGGTATTTCCACATCGCTTTGTTCTTTCTCTTCTGTGCTTCCTGTACCTCTAGGCTGTTATCAAAAGACCTTATTCTTCTAGTACTAGCGTTATGAAATGCTCTGAGAGTTCAGAAATGGATGCTGGTGGTGCAGAACCATGTCTGCACAGCTCGGTAGGCTGCACAGTCAGAAGGCAACACAAAACTAACAGTTCTTAAGGAAAAAAAACACAAATAATCACAGAATCACCAGGTTGGAAGAGACCTTCAAGATCATCGAGTCCAACCTATGCCCTAACACCTCAACTAAACCATGGCACCCAGCACCACATCAAAAAGAAAAAAAGAATTGGAAAAAATTCAAAAATAATTGTGCTTTCTGTTCCTCTAGACTGTTATCAACAGATCCTATTCTTCTAGTACTATATATATGTATATATGCTATAAAAGCAACCTTTATTCCATTTTGAAAAGCTTTTTGCAGCTTAAGCACTGAATATATTCTGCTTCTTAATTTAGCTTTCTAATATTTTATCTTTCTCGTTCAGGTTCTGTCACGGCCTTTTTGCCTTCAAGATTGTTAAACAATCAAGGAAATGAGCAGAATTAACTATTACAGGCATTCATTAACACAAAGCAGGAGAAACTGCCTCCAACTAGGAATGGCTTGTTCAGTTAAAGCTGATGAAAGAGAAGAATAAGCACTGAACTTTGTGACTTTCTGGTTACTGATTCTTATTTTTATTTGTAGGTATTTGAAAGGCCGTATAACATATGATCAGATTAATGCAGTTGTTCAAGAGATGAACAAGGCCGTGGTGGGCAAGTACAAGATTGTGTACCAGCCTTTGAAGTCTATGAGTGCTAAAGTCAGAAATCTCTACCACAGGTTCATGGAAGAAGAAAGTAAGAATACAAAAGGTAGGTTTTTTTCCTTTGTTAGTACCAAACTCGCAACACTTGGATGTTGCGGAAGAAGTATAAAAATACTGGTCTTTTTTTCAGTATTTTTGGCTGAAGAGTTTCTCATAGTGATTGGGTCACTTTTTGAATGTTTTCACTGAAAATGCTTTCCTCTGATGGTGTGTCATGGCAGAAACTATGAGTGCACAAAGATTTAGTTTGGAATCACTACAAGTTATGGAAACTCTTAGCTTGATAACCAAACCATAGAAACGTGTTCTCAAGTCTTAGACTTCATTGCACATGAACTATTAAAAAATTGTTCTGAAGTTGGGAAATCTGGCTAATTAATTGACCTGCAGTGGTTTTGTGGGAGAGATAAGTCTGTCAGATAACCAGAAGTTTTCTCCTCTTCAATGTGTAGAGGGAGTGAAAACCAAAATACCTTTCTTTCAATTGAAAAGCAAGTTGCACTTACAGGCTGGTTTTCCCAAAAATATGTGGCACAGTAAAGCTCTGATATTAAAATCTCCTATTTGGCATGCCTTTCCTCTTGAGAACAAGTATGTAATTATTCCTGGAGGGATGTACTGCACATGTAAAGCTTGGTGATGTCCTTAGAATGCCCTCATGTTTCTAAGTTCTTGCATAAAGAGTGGAGCAAACTCTCTTCTGTCTCACAGAAAAAGAGCTGTCTCTGTAAACAAACACCATGGCACCCACCTGTTTTTGCCCTGGACAGAATGCCACAACTTCTGCCATGAGCATTCACTGGGTACTCAAGAGTCTCCTGAGGATAACCTGCAATTTTTCTGACCCTTCCACACTTCCTTCCTTCCTTCTACACTTCCTTCCTTCCTCCCACACTTCCTTCCTTCCTTCCACACTTCCTTCCTTCCTTCCACACTTCCTTCCTTCCACGCTTCCTTCCTTCCACACTTCTTCCTTCCATTTTGTTGCTCTTCAAGACTCTGGATATTATAGTATGATGATAACATCAGTGACTTCTGGATTCTAAATGCAGCTTTTCTGTTGGGAGGTGATTCTGATCTGATGGACATGTTGGCACTTTATTTTGAGACCTGTAGGATAAACACACAATCACAGAGTGGTCTGGGTTGGAAGGGGCCTTCAAGATCAGCCACTTCCACCCCCTGCCATGTGCAGGGACACCTCCCAGTGTCCCAGGCTGCTCCCAGCCCTGTGCAGCCTGGCCCTGGGCACTGCCAGGGATGCAGGGGCAGCCCCAGCTGCTCTGGGCACCCTGTGCCAGGGCCTGCCCAGCCTCAGCCACAGCAATTCCTGCCCCAGAGCCCAGCTGTGCCTGCCCTCTGGCACTGGCAGCCATTCCCTGGGGGCTGTCCCTGCAGCCCTTGTCCCCAGGGCCTCTGCAGCTCTCCTGGAGCCCCTGCAGGCCCTGCCAGGGGCTCCCAGCTCTGCCTGCAGCCTTCTCTGGTGCCCCTGAGCACCCCCAGCTCTGCCAGCCTGCCTCCAGAGCACAGGGGCTCCAGCCCTGACAGCATCTCCGTGGCCTCCTCTGGGCTGCCTCCAGCAGCTCCATGTCTTTCTCAGGCTGGGGTTGCAGGGCCGGACACAGGACTCCAGATGAGGTCTCAGTTGTCATGCAAAGGTCAGTGTTGTAAAAGGCTTTATTAAAATCATTCTAAGTGCATGCAGCTGGATAAATTCCTGTGACTGACTTCTGGTTTGGGCTGTGGTGGTTTGGTTTCTCTCTAAGCATGTTTTGTTTGCCTCAGTTGAACAGCAGCTTATATTAATCTGGATTTCTTGAAATACTGGCTTTGTCGATTCAATTTACAAGACATTTTTGGTGTCACTGTTCCTATCCTTAGGACAGTAGTGAGGAGTTTGAGCCCACAGTTGTAGAAAGAGAGGCTGAACACTACAAGGGCCCTCCTGGGCCTGGAGTGCTGCTCAGCCTGCACTGTGATCCACAGTAGTCTTTGCTGCAGTGAAGAAGCCATCCTAGCAACTCCAGAAAGCTACAGCTGGTCAGAGAATTTTCTTTCACAAAGCTGTGGGGGCTAAAGTCTGAAAAACTGAAGTGCTCTAATTTCTTTAAGTACCTGAGAGATGGTCTTTATTTCTTGTTTTTCTCGGTAAGTTCAGTTAGGAAACTAGGACATTCAGCATCTGATAAGGCACGTGTATTTGTGTGGTAGATGGTTTTGTTCAGGTTTTTTTGTGACTAATCATTTAGAAAGTCTAGCGAAAAGGCCTGGCAGGCTGTCAGACAGTTCTTATCTGTCCAGCACAAAATGATTAAATGTCTTTATCCATTGCATTTTTCAGGATGACGTACCGCATTCATTGATTTGTTTGCTTAAATCTCTCCTGTGAGTGTCTCTCTGCTTAGGATTCCCACTGGTTCTCAGCCTGGGCTGATTGCCAGCTGACCTCTTCTCTGATTTCAAGATGAGACGAGATGCTGCCTGGTTTATCAGGGTCACTTCCAGCCACTCAGGTGATTCAGTGAGTTCAGCTGGTTGTTCATCCTGCCATGCTGAATGTTGCCACTCTGGATTGTGAGCAAATCTAAGAAGGAATCTTGTTTTATCAAAATTCAGAACGTTCTGATGCTCCCCCAGATGTAACAGACTCTGAAGGCAGCACGCCAGGTTATGCCTGGCTTCCCGACACTGTTTGGGTGTAGTGGAGTTCCTGGAAGTTGTAAATGGTCTCTATCCTACAGTAGTGCTATTTTGAGCAGTAATGCAGTTCTTCTTTCATTTCCTAGTAAATAAACTTCCTACTTCTCATCTGTATGTGGATTTGGTGGCGTTACAAGCTCTGAGATTCCAGCAGAGTTCCTCTCTGGGGAAATATTTCTAGATTTTGACAGTTACTGTCTCTGGAAGATTGTACTCCCTGTGAGACACGTGTGTCACCAACTCTCATGAGAGGCCCAGGCTGTGAGAAAACGTGATCTGTTATTTCTCAGCTCTAAGCAAGATTTCTGGGGCATTACACTAACAAACATAATTCTCGGACCTCAGTTCTTTACCAGCAGCTTTGGCTTTCCAGCTTGGATCAGCTATTTCCCAATGATACTGGAAGGAATTAATAGGAGGAAGAGATGCTCCTTTTTTTCTGAGATGTCACTGCCTCTGTGTTAAGGATAAAACAAGGAGGGAGAATGCTGTCTTCTTTTTCCAAGCTGGAACATCCCTACCCTTGTGTCCTCCTTCTCATTAGACTTGGAAGCATGATACTACACAGAGTTCAGGAATCATTTAGGTTGGAAAAGGCCTCCAAGATCACAAATTACAACTGTCAACCGAGCACATGGTTTAGTTCACCACTAAACCATGTCATCGAGGGGCACATTCACATGGCATTTTGAACAATTCTGGGGATGGTTAACTCCACCACTGCCCTGGGCAGCCTGAATTTTAATGACAGTTTGCTTATGGAAGTCATTAATCAGCTACAAGAAGGGGTGAGCTATCAGCTCTGATCCAGGACTTCCCTTTGCCATTTCCTTGGAGATGTTGCTGTTGCACGTGGTTGGTCTTTTCCTGTAGTGTTCTTAAGTAATGATGAATTATTCTTTTCTAAATCTGATATAAGTCAAGGGAAAGGCGGGCTGCATAGCCCTGATGCACGCCGCAGGGCTCTGTCCTTATGGCAAAGATCTAATTCCAGAACCTGAGTGCCTGCTGGGAGAAAGAGCTCATGGAGCGGGTCCTGTGGATGATGCAGAGTGTCTGCACTTCATGGGAAGGCTGGCAATTCTCTTTCTGATGACAAATTTTAAAGGCAGAATAAAGTGTGAAGCCATCCTGCTGATGACTGTAGAATTAAGAATTGTAGATTGTGCAGTTATGAAGAAGAGGCTGTTCTGTCACTTGTGAATTGCTGAGTGTATCCCTACAGCAGAGTCGTTCCTGTAACAAAAATCCTTGTTTGTTTTCCAGGGGAATTTTTTATTGTGGAGGCTGATATCAAGGAGTTCACCGAGATGAAATTGGATAAGCGCTTCCACAGCATCATCAGCATCCTGAGGCACTGCCAGAGGGTGAGGGAGGTTCGAGGCTCAGGGCTCATCCGCTACGTCATCTGCTAACGAGCTCCCCTAACGAGCTCCCCAGTCTGCCGCCTGTGTCCTTGTCTCCAGACAGCAGCAGTGAGCGACAGCAAGTGCTTTTCAGGCATCTACCCTAAATTAGGAGTGGCATTTTACTATTTGAGTATTGTTTTGGGAAGAAGTCTAAGGGAACTACAAACCCGAACCAGAAAGGCAGTTGGGTACAAGTAGTTAATCACATTTTCTGGTCAGTACGTGAAAGTAAATTTCTCTGCGTTTTAACAGTGCTCCTTTGGTCCTTTTGTATTTCTGAATGTTGGAGGTTAGGATTTTTCTTTTTTTTTTTTTTTTCTCTGAAAATTTTTCTCCCATTTGTTGCCTAAGAGATGGGAAAGATGGATACTTAAGAGAAATTGGGAGGGGGGGTTGATTGTGTGAAGGAAGGAAAAGGGATGCATTTTCTGCCATCCCTTAGCTGGGGGGACTTCTCTTGGAAAATGCAGCAATACCACAAGGCTGAGCTGGAGGTCAGAGGGGATCAGAGAGGAGACAGGTGGGGTTTTTGGGGCCAGGCTGTTGCTGCTGCAGAGAGACTTCACTGCTACAGTAGAATTCTGTTCTGCACTGCTTCTGCTTACCCTGAGTGAGCCTTTGCTTGTGAGAGCGGCCATTGACCTGGGACCTTTCCAAAACTCAGCTTCACTGGGAGGCATCCTCCCCAGCTGCTCAGGTGCCTCAGGGGAAACCCAGAACCCGAACACCCTCTGGAGGGAGAGGGGACATCTCAACACTGCCCAACCTGACCTGAATAAACAGTGACTGCCTGCAGCTTCTGGGAGGCTCCTGGCATGGCTCCAGAGTCATTGCTACACTTTGTCCACCTCCTTGTTCACCTTCCTGGGTGTGCCCATCTCTGCTGTTGCAGCCACAGCTCTGAGGTTCCCGCTGCGGCCCACTGTGCCAGCCGCCATCGCCCTGTGAGCAGCGCCCCCTGCAGCAGTGGAGGAATCACAGAACCCCCTGCCTGGCCGGGAGCCAGCAGCGCCCCCTGCAGATATGGAGGAATCATGGCACCCCCCTGCACTGGAGCCAGCAGCGCCCCTGCAGATATGGAGGAATCATGGCACCCCCTGCCTGCACAGGAGCCAGCAGCGCCCCTGCAGGAGTGGAGGAATCATGGCACCCCCTGCCTGCACAGGAGCCAGCAGCGTCCCTGCAGCAGTGGAGGAATCATGGCACCCCCTGCCTGCACAGGAGCCAGCAGTGCCCCTGCAGATATGGAGGAATCATGGCACCCCCTGCCTGCACAGGAGCCAGCAGCGTCCCTGCAGCAGTGGAGGAATCATGGCACCCCCTGCCTGCACAGGAGCCAGCAGCGCCCCTGCAGGAGTGGAGGAATCATGGCACCCCTGCCTGCACAGGAGCCAGCAGCGTCCCTGCAGCAGTGGAGGAATCATGGCACCCCCTGCCTGCACAGGAGCCAGCAGCGCCCCTGCAGGAATGGAGGAATCATGGCACCCCCTGCACTGGAGCCAGCAGCACCCCTGCAGGAATGGAGGAATCATGGCACCCCCTGCCTGCACAGGAGCCAGCAGCGCCCCTGCAGGAATGGAGGAATCATGGCACCCCCTGCACTGGAGCCAGCAGCACCCCTGCAGGAATGGAGGAATCATGGCACCCCCTGCCTGCACAGGAGCCAGCAGTGCCCCTGCAGATATGGAGGAATCATGGCACCCCCTGCACAGGAGCCAGCAGCGCCCCTGCAGCAGTGGAGGAATCATGGCACCCCCTGCCTGCACAGGAGCCAGCAGCGCCCCTGCAGGAATGGAGGAATCATGGCACCCCCTGCACTGGAGCCAGCAGCACCCCTGCAGGAGTGGAGGAATCATGGCACCCCCTGCCTGCACAGGAGCCAGCAGTGCCCCTGCACATATGGAGGAATCATGGCACCCCCTGCACAGGAGCCAGCAGCGCCCCTGCAGCAGTGGAGGAATCATGGCACCCCCTGCCTGCACAGGAGCCAGCAGCGCCCCTGCAGGAATGGAGGAATCATGGCACCCCCTGCACTGGAGCCAGCAGCGCCCCTGCAGCACTGGAGGAATCGTGGCACCCCCCACCCGGCCAGGAGCCAGCAGTGGCCCTTGTGGCTGTGCCCAGCATTTCAGGGGAGGGAATGTGCCTGTGGCCAAGGGAGGGCTGGAACTGGGCCTGTGGTTCTGTTTGGTGTCATTGTTTTTGTTTGCCTTGTTATATATGTTCCAGTAAAGAGCTGCTCTTCCTTTTCTCATCTCTTTGCCTCTGATGCCTTAAGTTTTAGCTTTCATATTTTCCAGATTCTGTACTGCATTAGTATGTAACTCTGAGCTTCACATAAAGTGTTAGCAGTTGTTCTCCCAGCTCAGTCAGACAAAACAATCCTTTTCCACCCCCAGAGCCAAGGACACCACTGCTGCTTTGGTCCCAAAAAGTGCAAACAGCAGTGAATTGAGAAGAGTAACCTGGGAGGGTGGGACAGCATCGCCTGGAGCTGGAGTTGGACAATTAACCCCAAAATGGAAATGGACCAAATATTATAAAAGTGTGAAAACTCGTGACCCAGGGTCCACCTTGGGTGGAGCTGCATCCAGGCTCTTGTACTGCTAAAGGTGTATCCTTTGAAGGCCTTTTAATAAATACCTGCTTTATTCCTTTAACATTGTCTAGCCTCTGTTCAAGGTAGCCTCTTTAGGCATCACCTCGAAGCCCCATAATTTCAAAGTTATAATAATTTGGAGGGAAAGGGACCATATTTCCCAACTTCCTTTGCAGACACACATTTTTTAAACCAACACAATGATTTGGAATCTGTGTTTAAAGTTCTGTACGTTCTCAAAGGAAGCATCTGATTCTTTTTTTTTCTTTTTTTTTTTTTTTTTTTTCCCAATGCCTCAAATCAATTTCCAGACTTCCTTTTCTTAATCTTTCTTCTTATGCTAATTGTACGTTTTGGAGTTTTCTAAATCACATGAAGATCTGAGGTGGTCCAAAGACTTGTGGACTGATTGGTAATTCTGTTAGCCCTGTGCTTTTCCAACTTCATCACGCAGCCAGATTCTTCCCTCAGATACTCAGACTGGCCTGAAACAGTAGGGGTTTGAAGAGAAAATATTCACATTAATCATGAAAATTCAGGTAAAACTTGTCCTGTGTTAATTATAAAAGTCTTTATTACAGCTTTTGTTAGAGAAGGTTGCTTTCAAATTACTCGTTAGTGTAGTAAGGTTCAGAGTAGATTTGTTGTGATAAATATAAACTCTTCAAGTAATAAAGACTGTTTTGATATGAAAAGGTGTGTTCTTTTTCTTTCATGAGCCTATATCTGCTGTTATCCAAGTATCTCATCTAAAATGCCTCCTCTTGTACCCTGTCAGCATTAACATGAAATTCAATGTGCAAAAATACCCCAAATGATCTTTGCACTTTGTCAATAAAGCAAATATGCCAAGTTTCTAGATTTCCCCTTTTTTTTTTCCCTTTTTTTTTTTTTTTTTTTTTTTTTTCTTGTGTGTGTGTGTGTGGTGGTTGCATTTTGGGTTTTGTTTTTTGGTCTTTTGCTCTAGAGTTTTAAGATCCAAGCTGTGCTCTCTACTCTACTTTGTATTGGAATATGTTTGAGGACCCTAGAGTTTGTCCTTTGCTTCTGATGGATATTAAAAAGCAAGACCTGTTAGTACACAACATAACCCTGTTTTTTTCCTACTCACTGTAAAGTCCTGACAGTTTTTTTTCTCTTCAGATGTCACTGAACAGGTTTTTTAAATTTTTATTTCCTTAGTACTTGCTTTGGTCTGGGTAAGCTTGGTTGCTGCATGAATTTGTAATTTTTTCCCCTCCTTTCCCTGTTTTGTTGTGGGGATTGCAGATTTTGCTTAATTAGATGTTGGTTAACAGCTTTCGGTCTGTTACTATGGAGTTTTTAATTTTCTAAACTATTTTCCCTGGGGCAGAGTCTCACAAATGTGCTCATTATTTTAATTCCCTGTCCTGACATTATGTTTTCCTTCTCCCAAGGAACTCTGCCCATGGATTGTGGTCACCTACGGTGCCCTTCCACTTTCCTTCCTCCAAAAGCTCAGGCTGCCCTGGGAGCTGGAAAAGAGCAATTCCCTGCTGTCCCAGGGGTTGGTGAGCACCCATCTCCTGTCTGGGATGAGCTTTTTTGGTGTGTCCAAAGCATTTTGGGGGCAAAACGTTCACCTCCAGAAGCTGCCTCAGAAAAAAAAAGGCTATTTTCTGCTGGTTTCTGCCTGGGCAGAGCTCCCTGGTTTAATTTAAAAATCCAAAACGCAGCCCCTGCAGCTCACTCACACCCTGCGGCCGCGGGCAGCTCTTCTGAAAGCAAGGGGACACAACTGAGGCAGCACCGATTTAATCGCCTGATACTCGAGCAGGGAGCTGTGTTTTTCCCTTAATCCCTTCTCCTCGGTTCGTGGTTTCCCCGCCGCGGCTCTGTCCCCCGCGGACCGCGGGAGGGGTGGGTGGGTGATGGATGCGCGTTTGGGCGAGCCAAGTTTCCTCCTGGATAAAGCAGACCGAGATCCGGGCCCCGCCGTGCTGGTGGCAGCCTGATGCGGTGAATATCTGGGGCACAGATGAGAGCAGCGCCCATGGAAAGGTGTCAGAAATCACACCGGGTCCTGCGGGGCCGCTGGCGCGGAGGATGCTGAGAGGGGCTGGGGAAGTGGATCTGGAGCGGGGGATGCTGAGACGGGCTGGGAAAGCAGCTCGGGAGAGAGGGAAATGCTGTGAGGGGCTCTGGGAAAGCGGCTCAGGAATGGGGAATGCTACAAGGGGCTCTGGAAAAGCGGCTCATGAGAGAGGGATGCTGCGAGGGGCTGGGAAAGTGGCTCTGGAGCAGGAGATGCTGCGAGGGGTTGGGAAAGTGGCTCAGGAGAGAGGGATGCTGCGAGGGGCTGGGAAAGTGGCTCTGGAGCAGGAGAGGCTGCGAGGGCCTGGGAAAGCAGCTCAGGAGCGAGCAGGAGATGTGAGAGGCTGGAAAAGCCGCTCAGGAGCGGGGGTAATGCTGCGAGGGCCTGGGAAAGCGGCTCAGGAACGAGGGATGATGTGAGAAGCTCTGGAAAAGCATCTCAGGAGCGAGCAGGAGATGCGAGGGGCTGGGAAAGCGGCTCAGGAACGAGGGATGATGTGAGAGGCTCTGGAAAAGTGTCTCAGGAGCGAGCAGGAGATGCGAGGGGCTGGAAAAACCGCTCAGGAGCGAGTGGGAGATGCTGCGAGAGGCTCTGGGAAAGCGGCTCTGGAGCAGGAGATGCTGTGAGGGGCTGGGAAAACGGCTCAGGGGTGAGCAGGAGATGCTGTGAGGGGCTCTGAAAAAGCGGCTCAGGAGCGGGGGATGCTGCGAGAGGCTCTGGGAAAGCGGCTCAGGAGTGGGAGATGCTGTGAGGGGCTCTGAAAAAGCGGCTCAGGAGTGAGGGGTTGGAAAAGCCGCTCAGGAGCAAGCGGGAGATGCTGCGAGGGGCTGGGAAAGCGGCTCGGAGCAGGGGATGCTGCGAGGGGCTGGGAAAGCAGCTCAGGAGTGAGGGATGCTGTGAGGGGCCCTGGCAAAGCGGCTCAGGAGGGCCGGACTGTGCTGCTTTCGGCAAAAAAGGCACCGCACATCCCAGCGGAGCCGGCTTCTCTCCCTGCCAGGGACCTGCGCACGCCTCCGAAAAGTTGGGACAAAACCAAAGCTGGGTTTCTAAACGCTCTTTGTTCCTGCTGCTTTGCTGTTTTGTCAGTTTTTTAAAAAATAAATAAATAATTTTTTTTTTTCCTCCCTAACTCCTCTTTTGAAGAGGCACTAATGGAAATAATTATCTGTAGAAATCAATGCTCGGAGCGGCTCGTACCCCTGAGTATTTAGCACTGCTTGTTGTTTCAGGAGGCAGCGATTTCCATCTGTGAGAGCACATGTTCCCTTTCACTGCGCCCGTGAGGAGGAAGAGAAAAGGAGCATTTCGTGTCATTCACGGATCTTTGCTTGCAGGGAGCTGATACTGAGCAGAGCTGGCAAGATCTGCGTGAGGGAACTGGTACTGAGGAACATCACAGAGGGGCCTCTGAGCTGGAAAAGGTTTCTCCCCCATACAGGGTTTTATAAATTTTTTTCTCTTAATTAGGAAAAAAAAAAAAAAAAAAAAAAAAAAAAGGGATAATAAATAAATTAGAAAGCGTAAAGCCTTTTGTCCAGGATGGTGCATACTGTGCCTCGTGGGATTGAATAATCCAGACAAACCACAGTGATTGCCATCAAAGATCTGCTTGCCCTCCCCTGCATGTGAAATCTGGGATCTGTGTGTGTCACAACCAGCATAACAGACAGTTAAGCAGTTGCAAAGATTAATATCTCATAATTAGGCTAATCATTTTCCACACTAAGGTACAAAAACAATGGTGCTTCCTTATTAAGTGGCTGATTTTTCATCTTTTTTTTTTTTTTTTCTTTCTTTTTTAACCTAACTTTTGTGGCGCACAGTTGACACACTGTGAATTGGGATGCAATTATAATGCAGGAAAACTTGTTTAAACAAAACAGCTTTAAACACACTGTGGTTTATGTACAGGCAGAGGCACTTTAACAGTTTGTGTACAGACAGAAACATGGAACAATTTCTGCTGTGCTGCTTTCAAAGCTGAATGAAACTCGGTATTTTGGAAAGCTGGGATAAAAATCAATTAAGTGAATTTGTATTTCAGTGTATCAGGTTACAGTTTCAATTTTCATGGATGGAGAACTGCACTAGGAAAATTGGTTTTCCCATTTCCTCAATTCTTACTGAATGCAGAAAAATCAGTGTAACACCACAGTGCTGAATAGCAACACTTATTATTTTTTTTCTATTTCAGTCGAGTAGACTGTCTTATTTAATTGACACGAGGCTGGTAAATGATGGCGAGTCCAGCCCTTTTCATCACTTCCTGAACTGAAGCTGCTGACATCATTTTAAGGCTGTTTCATGCTTAGTAGAAGTTTTGTGGATCCACCAATTCCAAGGTTCGCCCATTTCCCCCCATTTTTATTTTCCTTTTTCCCAGATTTCAGGGGAGCTCCTTCCCGAGAGAAGCTCAGCTCCTGTTCCCACCTCCTCTTTTGTGCTGGGCAGCCTCAGCTCGCTCAGCCCTGCTGATGCAGCTCCTCTGGCCCTTTGCTGAGCAGCAGCGTTTCAGCTGTGAGCTCATGCCTTCTGTTTGATATTTATGCAGCAGCTGAGAATCCTAAATAATTAAATTTCCCCGTGGCCCGAGCGGGAGCTGGATGAGCTGCCTCGCAGACGGGAGCTGTGCTGCCTTGTAGGATTTGCTGGCTACCTGTGTGCTCGTGCCTCAACAGAAGCTGCCCCACTGACCATAAATAATTCAGCTGTGGCTCAGCACGTCGGGTTAGCCTTTGGGGGCTGCTGCCAGGTGCAAACTTTGTTCTTAAGGCAGCAAAATCGTTCTCCCTGAGCAGGGAGAGACCTGCACTGTCATCTGGAGGGTTTGTTTTGCAGCAACGGCCACGACCAAGAGTGACTTAGCTGCTGTGCAAGCCTGAGATTTGTTCTAAGCGTTCAGATGTTTGGTTAAATAATCCACATTGCCCTAGTTGTTCAGGTACTCTGGGTTTCTGTGATGCTTTCAGCGGTGTCACAGGTATGCAGGGGTGTCAGGAAGGCTGAGAGGTGCCACAGTTCCCACTATGGTGCTAAACCCCTTTAGGATTTTGCCTCCCTTTCCTCTTTTTTTCCTCAGTTACAATCAGATGAATTATCCAGTAGTTCAAGGTGCCATGTTGGAGAAATTTATTAAAATCCAGTGTGCACACACCCCTGCCTCCCTTACCCATGCGTGGAATGCTGCCTTCCCTTCTCCCCATGCCACATCGTGGGACAAGGGCAGAGACACCCATGGGAAAGAGAAACTTTGCAGGTTGGGAATGAGTCACTTCAGAGGCTGGGAATGAGCTGGCCAGCAGTGTAGGTCAGAGGAGACCTGATGGTCACAGCAGGCCACAGGTTAAAGCAGGAATCCATCCGTGTGGCCACTGCAAAGCGAGCCAATAAATGCAGGCAGGATCTGGGTCTGCCAAGCTGTTGGGAGTGGAAAGCAGTCAGTGAACATCCTAATTACAGCAGAGGGTTTGGACTCTCTCTGCAAGGCCCTGGCTTTTTTAATTTCTCCTCCTCTCCCTGGTAGGAAAAATTAAAGAGAAGCTGTTAAGGTGGAGGTGAGGATGGCGAGAAAGGGATGAAAGGGGAAAGCAAGGAATTGTGTTTAGTGCAGAACCCTTCGTGGTGGGTCTGGGTTTACCCTTGAGGGAAGGTGTGAGTGCAGAGGAGCGGTGCAGGAGCACTGGAGCTGGCTCTAGGTCACACCAAGCCTCAAAGAATTCATCACCCATCCTCTCAGACATGCAATTTCAGAGTCTGCTAGTTCGGGCTAATTGCTCCTGGAATGGGCTTGTTCCTCCCTCGCAGTGGCAGCGGCACCGGGACGTCCTGCCCTTCCCTCTGCGAGACCTGGGGATAATTGCAAAGGGAGAAGAAGGCCCATTAACCTTTACTATCTGTCTTTTCTCGCTGAAATCCAGTTGGTGTTTGTCTTGATGGCGATAATTACACAGAAGTATGTAATTGCAAGACAAATGTTTAATTAAGACCAGGTTTGTTGCTAGTCTCTTGTCTGCTTCCATCTGGGAAGAGCGTGGCTGTGCCTGTTGTCTTGGCAGCCTGGATCGAAGGTCTGACGAGCCCATTCTGCACCCTTGCTAAAGAGGAAGGAAATAAATGAAATAGAGGATTAATGGGACCCTTCAGTTCCCTCCTGCTGCAGTGAGAGCTTCTGATTTCTGTATAATATTTTGCTCAAGACCCACATATTTAGATGATGCTCATGGTGGATAAATCAGGTTTATTTGGTTAAAATAATTTGGGATGGTGTGTTCTGCCTGGTCAGAGCTTCAGGAAAGCTCGTAATGAACACTGCTCTTCTAGATGCTGCAGTTATCTGCCTTTGCATGAGCTTAAGCCAAAATTACATTTTCTAGCTCTTTAGCTATGCCCAGTAATATATTCCTGGAATATCCTAAGAGTCAGAAGGCTTTTAAACCCCCCCCAAAAAAACGCCCTTGGGTTGAG